>OX030978.1:11844037-12451216 GCA_943735965.1 Eupithecia abbreviata
TTTTTGTTTTACTTTTTTGTAATATACCTAATACCCATTATAATGACTTCTAATTTTAATATTAAATTTGAAAAAGATAGGTATGTATATGTAGGTACTCAGTTGCCTTGGGTGTCCCCGTTAAAATAGAAGTAGGTACCTACAATGATTTTATAATAAATGAGGTAGATGTCGCACTAGCGCGTGGAAACTGAGGCGGCAAAATTAAGTCAATTGTCGTAATTTTGATTTAATCGAATAATAACTGCGAGCGAGACCGCGCGTGACATTATTCGATTTAAATGCCGAGCTGTGTGTTTAGAAAATGCAAAAACTATGGTACAAAGGTAAAAAAGGATGAAGGAGTTACGTACCACACGTAAGTACATAAAACACCTAGTAATTTACGTTTTATTTCAAAATTACAACAAATTAAATTATTATTTTGTTTGTTGTAGTTTCTTGATATATATCACGTTTATGTTCCTATTTTTCCAGAACTCTTTGTTCTAATAACCGTTGTAATTGTATTAGTGCCTATAGTTATATATATTACAAGCGGACCGACAGACGTTGTCCTGTCTTAGCTATGAATATTGATTTCGAATGGTTACATCCTCGTTGACGATATTTGCAGCACGCATTCTGTCAATGTTATGTCAAACGCCATAAGGGTGCTATGGTTACATTATAAATAATTTAATATATAGTGGTTAAGTATTCTTAAATTTTCTAATTTTCCGCGCAATTTTATTAATTTTTTCTTTCATAAGAACCTTCTCCTGACAATAATAAACACAACAAAAAAGAATTAGCGAAATCGGTCCAGCCGTTCACGCGTGATGCCGTGACCAAGGGAAATAGGGATTCATTTTTATATATATGATGTGTTCAGATCGCGTAAGCTAGTTAATTTGTTCCAGTGGGTATACTTTACTAAAACTTTTGAAACTATCATGGTCTGAAAAGTCATTTATGGGGATCATCATCATCATCAGCCTATATCAGCAGTGGACTGAACATAGGCCTCCCCAATGAGCGCCATAGCGCCCTGTCTTCAGCTTGCCGCATCCAGCAGCCTGCAGTCTTTTGCAGGTCGTCATCCCACCTGGTCGGAGGACGTCCTACACTACACTTACCGAGTTGCGGTCTCCACTCAAGAACACGTTTACCCCAGCGGCCGTCGATTCTTCGCGAGATATGGCCGGCCCACTGCCACTTCACCTTGCTAATTCTTTGAGCTATGTCGATAACCTTGGTTCTCTGTCGGATGTATTCGTTACGAATCCTATCCTTCAGAGAAACTCCGAGCATAGCTCTTTCCATAGCTCGCTGAGCGACTTTGAACTGGTGGACCAGCCCTATCGTGAGTGTCCACGTCTCAGCTCCGTAGGTCATAACGGGTAGGATGCACTGGTTGAAAACTTTCGTTTTCAAGCATTGCGGTATTTATGGGGATATTAACCATGATTGGATCTTTGAGATTTCCAATGCTATATTATTATGCTATATTATTGTGAAGTTTCATCAAAATCAATTCAGTAGCTTTTACGTGCAAAAGCAACAAACATAGGTACTTACATACATACGTACATCCTCACAAACTAGTAGGATTATAATGAATTTTTTTCTCATTAGTAGAATGTTAGATGCAGTTTTAATGCTTTTTGCACAGAGGTTACATACTACAATGTTACCTCTATGGCTTTTGCTTATAAGTTTTGAGCCGTGTCAATCAAATCCTAATCCTATTTGACATTTACGAATATTGATGACATGATTTTGTGTTTATTTTCTTCGATACGAGAAATCTGATATAATCCCGTTACCCCAAACAAACTATAGGCAAATTAGAGTTACCTACTAATAATACTATATATAAATGGTTTTTAGGTAGGTACTCATCAATACTTCATTCATACGTTATATAGTTGTTCTCAATAAACTACAAAAATGTTCAAGAAATCTGAAAGTGGAAACGTTGACTTAAATCGGTCATCCCGGAGCGTGACTCAGTCCAAGTCTGGGCAATATGCCTCGTTCACCATGCGTGCCAGACCAGTATACTCGTTCATGGCGAACCGGCTTATATACAAGATTATAATAAGGGGTGTCGACTTTACTCCCTATGACGTGGTGGACCCTGACTTCGTCACCATGCAGGATAACTTCACCCACGCAGCTTTTGAAAGAAAAAAACAAAAAAAGAGCGAAATGGGTCTTAGAGTGTGCAAATCAAGAATGGATAGATCCGGGTCAGACACCGGCATGCAAGTTTATGCTACCACGATCGACCTTGACGACATCCATATCGATCACACACTCAACACCGAGGAGGGGTTACCGCCAGACGACGCCGACCTCGAAATCGCTCCCTCCGCGTTTTACTTACCGAAACTCTATCCACCAATGAAGTATCCACCTAGTATTAAAATAACTTTAAGGGAATCAGAAACATGTTTTCTGTTCGATTTACCTTGTTGCTCGTTAGATAAGGGTAGTGCAGAAGCGAACAAAGTGGAAGAGGATAATGAATATTATCAGTACATCACGGTGGGCAAGGGCCGGAACCGGAAGATGATCAACGAGGAGACGCAGACCCAGTCGTGCGTGACGCAGACGCGCCACACGCTGGCCGTCCGCCCGCAGAAGAAGAATGCCATCGCCTTCGCGTCCATGTGGGACATGCACGACACCTACGCCCGTCTGGCGAAAATCAAAGTAGAGGAACAACCGGACGAAATGGTGCTTTACCAGACAGCAGATCCAAATTTTCTACGAAAGAAGAAAAAGAAGGCAGTGGAATTAGATTCAAACAACAAAACTTTCGAGGAAATAGGTACGACACATGCGTTCAACGATGCGGTTTTGCTGACGGAAAGAGTTCTAGCCACTTTAAAATTCACCGACGCCCAGAAAGTATTCCGTGGGTTGCTTCAAACAGACCCGCTATCGCTAGATTTAGTGTACATCTATACCATGACTCCGCTCTGGACTTTAGAATGTGAAGACACGGCTAACAGGCCGATAACGAGTATAAACTTCAATCCGAAAAACAAGGATATTATAGCAGTCGCTTATGGCAAGTACACTTACGCGGAGAATCACACCGGGATGGTCTGCATCTGGTGCACGAAGAACCCTAACGAACCGGAGCGAATCTATCGCTTTGAGAACCCTCTTACTTCGGTCGCCTTCTCGGAAAAGAACCCCAGCTGGCTAGCTTGCGGCTTCGCAAACGGGGACGTCCTGATACTAGACATTCTACATTACCACGTGAAGACGATCGCCCACAGTAAGCGCGACACAAATCCGTGCTTCGATAACATATGGGTCACCAATTGGCGCAGCATCGACAAACACACAGAGTACGTGATGACGGCCTGTCAAGACGGGAGAATCAACCGTTTCACGAACACCAAGACCCACGATTTTATATGCGCACCCATGATGAGGATATCCACTGTTGAAGGTAAGCTGAAAGGGTTGGAAATTGCCAAGACATGTCTGAAATTCGACGTGCCTATAACGAGGTATCCAGCCGCTCTTTGTATGAAGTGGCATCCGACGATAGATACTGTATACTTTGTGGGTACGGACGAAGGGTGCATACACAAATGTTCTATTCACTACTTGAACCAGCACATAGATGTTTTCCGAGCACACGCAGGCCCCGTCTATAGCATGGAGTTTTCCCCGTTCATGAATAATATGATGGTGTCCTGTGGAGCGGATGGCTCGATCCGTATGTGGCTGGAGGGAATGGATGACGTCATCATGACGCTCAACTGTTCCGCCGCTGTGTACGGCATCGCTTTCTGTCCTATCAACGCGACTATTCTCATATCGGTAAGCGGCAGTCAGCTATCAATCTGGGACCTACGGAGGAAGACCCACATCCCTTGCGCGGAGTATTCTTTCCCCGGGAATACAGTACTGACGTACGTGAATTTCTCCGCGTCAGGTGACAATGTGTTTGTTGGAGACACGGCTGGAGTGATCCACACGTTCCATTTGGTAGATACGCCTATTCCTCCGTTCTTCCAACGACAGATGCTGGACGATGCCATAAAGACCGCGCTCTGTACGCGACCGCAGTTGCTCAAACAACTTTCTAAGCTCGAAAAGTTCCGCTCGAAGCATAAATAGGTACCTACCTTATATTTAAATTTCCTGCAGTCAGCTTTTAGAATCATGATTAGGTTATAATGGTGTCGACCTAATATCTAATAGTGCTTCCAAACGATCACTAGGTACACAAAGTAAATCAGCATTCTTGGCTGTAGTAAAGAGATGATGATGAAAATTTTATCTTACAAGTACTTCTGTACATTTATTTTGTATAAGAAACATTAATTGGTTTCTTTACGTTGATGCTTGTTCAGTTTAATTTAAAAGATAATGCTGTTCATTGGATTTTTTTATTAATTCCGTTGAACATAATATTTTTTTTTTATATTTTAATGAACTATGGCACTTATTTTATTAACTTTGTATGGTTAAGTTTTCTTATCTTATTAAATTATGTAAAGCACCTATATTAAACTCATTTCTACACAATAAAACATTATTTACATAAATTGATATTGCAATTTCACTCGTTAGTATGAATCTTTGCAGGTAAATAAATATGTTGATTGTCCAGCATTATTTATTTATTTTATGTAGATAGGTATCAGTTTAACTACAAGGACTACAGAAGGTACACAAGTACCTTCTCCACCGAGGTCGTATTATGATTTTTGTATGTTAAGTCACTGCACGGGCGTTCTATTGGTATGAATGAATGGAATCTGCTGCTGGACATAGGGGATGCTGGACATCCACCAATGAGCGCCATAGCGCACTGTCTTCAGCTTGCCGCATCCAGCATCTACCTGCAGTCTTTCGCAGGTCGTCATCCCACCTAGTTGGAGGGCGTCCTACACAACGTTTACCGAGTCGTGGTCTCCACTCAAGAACACGTTTGCCCCTGCGGCCGTCGGTTCTTCGCGAGATCTATTGGAATGCCACAATTCAGTCAGAATAGCTGTAACCAAACTGGCTCCGACACACTATCAACACCTCATGCCATCCAACGAAACACGATGCGTGTTGTGTATTATTTTCTTCTATGCCCACAAGCACCATACGACGCGACTTACTACGACAACTCTTATTTTGAGGTGTGAAGAGAAAAATAATAGGTACATTCTTTCCAATATGATGTGTAATCGCTGAATTTCTTGTACAAGCGTTGAAGTGGGGTGAGAGGAGAGGGGGCGTGGCTACAGGTACAATATTTAAAATTAGGCGGGAGAAGCACTCCTTTTGAGGAAACTTAATAATCTTGGAATACGTGGAAAGCCGCCAATGTGTAAAATATGAAATTAGCTAGCAAATAGAGTCTCTAGCAAACGTAGAGTAATAACTCTACGTTTGCTAAAAAAAACAATCCACGAGGAAGTATCTTAAGTCCGATTCTATTCCTTGCATCTGAAAATCTGTAAACGAAAATGCCCTGGTAAAACAAATTCATCTGCGGATGACACAGTAGGTACTTTTGTTTCAAGATAATAATTGGAGAATGGATCAAAGGCTCAAAGTGGATTTGATATTATCAGCCAAAAACTCTACAGTGACATACTTACCACAAAAAAAAAATAGCTTTCTACTTAAATGACTCTAGCAAACCTAACTGTACAAACACAGCTTATCATATTAAAGCTCAAAACATACTTTGCTTATCATCAAATTCAACAAACAGAACCAATTGCCAGTCTCTCGAATGCTGGGACACTATAAAATCATCATCGTCAGCCTATTGATATATACTACATTGCCTATATATATACTATAAAATACCTGGGTATAATTATAGGATGACACACGGACCACAAACACATCTATTAAAAACACAATTAAGAAAACTCATTGCCATTTCCAATAAAATCGAGCATGCTACGACTGAATCCCATATTTTACTGAAATCTACCTTCTCTGTCAGTCCATAGTTTAATATTGCTATATCATGGGGCGTGCAGCAAAAACTCACTACCTCTACTTGAATTAATTAATACCTACTAGGAATTATTGTACGTCACATGAGAATAGAAGACAACACATACATCATTGGGTACGAACATAATGCTACATAGCAATATCTGCTACCCATTGCTAAACATAGTCTTTGCACAGCCCATACCTACTTAATTACCAAGCAAAGCCGAGGACGGAAGCGATTTTGTCATTTGTTCAGTAATGGTTGTGTAAAGGTTAATGCATACATTTGTATCAACCTTTAAAAAGCAGTGACTCGTTTTGGAATACATCAAAGATCTTTATCAAAAACAGTGATCATTTTGACCACAGTCACCGTATAGAAAATTCTGTATACCAAGTGCCAAATAAGGTGGCAATACAGGGTCGTTCGTTTACCTCCTCCTCCACGAAATTGTAAAATACACATCTATAAATTATAGTTACTTTTTGAGTGAAGCATGATGTGAAAAAGCAATAAACAGCCTATAGCGTAACAACAAAGTTGATATACTAAACGGTCCATAACAAACAAACAAAACAAATTCATAATTTCGTTATCAGAATATGTTATTGCAGATAATTATTGCCCCTTCAGGTACAAAAAGGTGGCCAACTAAATTATTGGATGCATTATTTCGCATTCGCCAATATGTTGCACAGAGTTCCGAGTTCTGGTATTCTAACTTTAGTTTTGTTACTCTCTTTGTATTTTATAGAAATTTTATGTTTAACGAATCACGGTTTGGAAATGGTTGCGGAAAGAGTAGAAATTACGTATGGAAATGAAAAATACATCACACATATGAAAGCCTTTGTCGGAAGAAAGGGCAGAAAGAGCCCTTACCTCATCCATTTCGACGCAGAGCTTCTGGAGCAATTTGGGGACAATGTAACTGTGAGTATTTGGTATCATTTTGGTTCTTTAGTAACAGGATAGAACGATTTTTTACTGTTCTGTTTCGTGTACATGCAATAGACAAGGCAAGTACACGGAATAAATGGCTAATTATTCTGTGAACACATCTTAAAATTATGTGTTAGGTAGTAGATAGGTGTTATGTCGACAAGCTCTAGAAAATTTCAAACATTCACAAAAATGTTACTGATAGGTAGGTACATAATACTCGCTCTTTGCGTTCATCTGAAACCCTCATGATAGAAGTCCCTTACTCCTACGACCTCTTTCTATGACAAATATTTCACTGTACAAGTTGCCCGTCTATGAAATGCTCTCCCTCTAGACAAAATCACTCCCTATCTTCAAAAAACTGTGTTTTATTTTATGTCCATATAAGATTATTACAATCTTTTAAATTTAGGTATTATGGTATATAATATGTAGTGTATTTGTTTTCTTTTGAATTTGAATGCTGTCTTTTTCAGCTGAAACCTCGATTAATTTTGTAATACCTAGATAGGAGGTATTTCGAGGTGAATCAAACGCCCTTATATCCTACTACCTAATATAATAAATGTGAAAGTCTAAGTGAATGTTAGTTACCACGTCTCCATAACCAATTAACTTATTTCGATTAAATTTGGTATGTAAGATTGGTTTCCAGTTTATATTTTATATAATGTAAATCTCTTATTGGCCGTAAGTTAGATTATTAAGGTTTAAATTATGTAGATTAAGGGCTGTTGATTTTGTTGAAACAATAAAAATAAAATAAAAACACAAAAGCTAAATAATCAAGGTTGCTGGAAAAGATCGCTTCTAATTGTTAAGGCTGCGTATTGTACTTGTCGCATGTAATGTCTTTTATAATGATCTGTATCTGGTGTAAAAAAAGTATTTTTGTATTGTATTGTATACACACAAGTTTCTACGCGGGCGAAGCCGCAGTGCGCAGCTACTATATAATACCTACCTAACCTTCTGTTCACAGCTCAGCATGATCCTATACGAGTACCTCCACAATGAGTACAAGCCATCCTTCGTGGAGTTCCATTACAATTTTTGTGACTTTGTTAATAAGGATAACTTTCTTGGGTATCACGCGCGGACGAATGGACTTTCCTGTCCTCTGTCAAAAGTGAGTAGATAGGGATAGCTTTATGAAAAAAGTGATGTTCACAATAGAAATACGAACAAGTTAGACATTTTTTTTTATTTTTTTTTTATTTTAACAATATTAAGGAAATTAACAGCTAACTTAATGAGTAGGTATCTTACTTCTGAATACTGAAGGCTAATTAAAAATTTCCACAAAAAGCTACTTAAATTAATGCTAAAAAAAAGTTACAGGACGACTACTGATGGTAAAATTATTATACTTAATCTAAAAGTTTGTACACATATAAATATAAATTTCAACCAATTTTGGTTTACTATACCTCTACGACTTAAGAAAATAATCAAGAAGAGGATGTACCAAAAAATCTACCACTCACTATTCTTTTTAGCTTAGTGGGAGGATCAATGAAAATATCCATATCAAGCTCTCTGGATAGAATGTTAAAACATCCGCATGACCTTATCAAAAATGTGTTCTGCCTGTAGTTGGTTTTACACGTTGGAAGATGGAAAGTTTTAGTGTATCTAGTTTTAAAGTTTGTGTTAAATCCTAGCTGTTGCAGCAGCTCCGCGCAGTCTACTTTGCTATTGATGATGCCAGAAAGATAACTTAGATCTGCTATGGCTCTTCGTTCCTGGAGGGGCAAGAAATGGAATTTGCGACATCTTGTATAATAATCAGGCAAAAATATTTTTGCCCTAAACTGTATATATCGTAGGAACCTTTTCTGTATGCCCTCCAAGCGAGAGATATACATATTATACCTAGGGTTCCATACCTGCGAACAATATTCCAAGTGGCTGCGCACATAAGAACAGTACAGTATCTTAAACGTTTTAACATTTGCGAAATCATGGGACATTCTAAGGATGAAACCTAATGCTTTCGATGCCTTGCCAACTACTGCATTAATGTGTTCGTCAAATAAGAGTTTGCTATCAAACGTAACGCCCAGATCTTTTATCTTAGATACTCTAGTTAATTGTACATTTTGTAGTGAGTAATTAAATTTAAGGACATTAGGTTTACGAGTAAAAGAACAGACGTAGCATTTAGAAACATTTAAATCGAGCTTGTTGAGTGTGCAATAGTTTTGAAGTCGGTCTAAGTCATCTTGGAGGCGGGCCGCGTCGACTGCGTCTTTTACAGGGTAAAGAATTTTCATGTCATCCGCGTATAGCAGTATCTTTGAGTAACTGAAACATGATGATATATCATTTACCATTATTGTAAATAGTAAAGGCCCAAGTAAGGATCCCTGTGGGACACCAGAAGGGACACTCATCGGCAAAGATGAGTACCCGCTGAGTACGACAGTCTGACAGCGGTTACGAACGTACGACGAGAACCACCGAAATAAGTTGCCGCGGATACCTATTCTTTGCAATTTTTCCATAAGGATCAAGTGATCTATACGGTCGAAGCATTTACGATAGTCAGTGTAAATAATGTCCACCTGAGAGGGTTCAGATATATGTCGAGAAAGATATTCACTACACAACAATAGGTTCGAAGTGGTAGACCTCCCTCTGAGAAAGCCATGCTGGTTCGAGTCTAGACTGTTTTTAAGAGTTGGATAGAGCTGAGAGTATACTAACTTTTCCATGATTTTAGCAAATAAACATAACTTAGAGATAGGTCTATAATTCTCAACTACATTTCTAGGCCCTTTTTTGTGTATAGGTGTTATGTAAGCAGACTTCCAGACTGTAGGTACAAGGCCTTCGCGCAAGACCTACGGTATAAAATAGATAGGGGGGTGGTTAAGCTACTTGCACAGTTTACAATAAAAAATAAAAACAGCAGGGATGTTGTCAGGCCCTGCTGACTTGCTGAGGTCTAAAGATTTCAGTAGCCTAAACACGTCATCTTCCAGGACTTCTATATCGCAGATGTCGGCTAAAGAGGTACATGGCTGTTGGAGTACGGGTTGGGCTTCGGGATCTAATGATGTACTAGGACTATTAGCGAGGAAAGTAGAGTGAAAAAATTCACTAAACATGTTACATATCTCAATTCCTTGATCCGATGTTCTGCCATTGTACTGAAGAACGGACGGATAATTATTAGACTGGCTTTTACTCTTCACATAACACCAAAACGCGCGTGGGTTATCCTTAATACAATTTTCAATGTTAATTATATATGTATCGAACATTTCGCTCTCCATTGTACGTGCACGCTCCCTTAATAATAAGAATGAATCGCGGTCGTATGCGTTTCCGTACTTTTTATATTTAGAATAAAATTTGTATTTTTCCTTAAGTAATTTAATCAGTGGACGCTTATACCACAAAGGATACTTACGAGACGGTGTGATAATTTTAGACGGTACAAAAGTATTACGCAAGTTGTAAAGAACATTGTAAAATAAAGACATTGCACCCTCAATACTACTACAGCCAAGTTCAGTGAGCCAGTCATATTTGTCTAGCTCGGCGCGAATTGACTGGAAGTCAGCATTATTGTAGAAAAACTTAGTGTAAGAAACCGGTTTTATGGTATGCAATTGTACGAAATCCGCTATAGCTACTAATGATTTATGGTGGGGGTCTTCGCTAACTAGGGGGTAGTCGCAACATTTAACCGTGACATCGTGGTTTGAGAATATTAAATCAAGCAAACGTTCATTAAAATTAAGAGAAGAATTATATTGAAGCAAGTTACATGTATTAAAACTATCAAATAGATCACATTGGAGCGGACCCTGAATGTTTCCTGGAGTCAGCGAAACACCATCGCTACTCATTGTCCACGAAACATTTGGTAGGTTAAAGTCACCTAAAACTACAAATTTATCAGCTACATTTTCAAGAACTATGTTTGTTAGATTTTCTATAAAGTTTGATAACTGCAGGGACATGGAGTTACCTGCATTTTGGTTACAAATGTAAACAGTGCAGATATGCATTTTATAACTAGACCTTGGTTTGCGATTGTGCAATGTTAATGTGACCCAAATATCCTCTGCAGAAGAGGACTCGTTACGACATTCAGCCATAAGTTCGCGACGTACAGCTATCAAAACACCACCTCCAAGTGACTGATTCGTTTCACTGTACTTACGGGTTCGCCTCCAGATTAAATACCGATCATCAAACAGTTCACAGCTCGAAAAAGTGTCGTTTAGCCACGTTTCAGTCAGACAGACAACATCATACGAAGCAAGGTTTAAGTTTCTATAAAATAATGAAGTTTTCGTACGCAACCCTCGGACGTTTTGATAGTAGAAGCTAATCGGCATCATTATAAACAAAAAATATTTTTAGGCATTGAAATGTTACTGAGAATAAGAGATTGCGTATAAATGATACAGAAATTAGGTAATTAGGCAGATTGATAATTGAAATGTAAGTGAAAATAATGCAGAAATAGAGGATTTGGCTGCGAATAATCAGCATAATAGTATTAGCGGGTAGCGGCAAAAACAAGTGCACAACGGAACAGCTCACGGTAAGTGCGTAAAACTCAGCGCGTAAACAAGTTTGCAAGGCAGGGCTGAACAACATATGGCAGCGGATGTTTTTACGTTCATGATATGAGATATTGTACATACGTATTTTAACTAATTTTGACAAAAGTGTTACAACCAGATTATTATTGTAGATAAAAAATATTTTTATAAGAGGATTCAAAGCTTTTTTAAATCTAATTCTGATCTTATATTGATCACAGGAGAACCCGCGTTTTTTCGCACAAAAATCTTGCATCCTTTGACCCATGTAAAAGCAAAGCCCCTTTCCTTTGCGAGAGCCTTTGTTTTGCTAAGAAGAATCTTGTTTTCGAGGCTAAGATGGTCGTTGACGTAGATACGGCTGTCACCCAGCAGTCCCAGGTCGCCTGCAAGCGTAGTGCATTTTTTGGCCGCGGCTACAAAATCATCCTTGATGTACCTACTATGGATAGCTAGGACTATGCTCTTATTATTTTTATCAGTGCGCATAGGTACTCTTTTTTTTTTTTTTTTTTTTTTTTTTTTTTTTTTTTTTTTTTCGGTCTACTAGACATGATACTAGAAATGATGCTGATCCAAACAAAGATTTAAAATCTTTGTATCCGAAATGAAGTATCTCATCTGTTCATCAGCAATCTAAAAATCTCTCGTCTCTAAAACGGGTTTTTACTATTTTCAACGCTCTAGGTACAAGTAACTTAAGTTTAGTAGGTACTTGTACTTATTCTGTGGTTTTGTACGATTTGTTGAACTGGACTCGCAGGGCCTCTCAATACTTATTAGTGTGCTTGACCCAAAGCCTGCACGTATAAAACGACAGGCAATAATGAAAACGTAGGGAAAAATGAACAAAAGGTACGCGATAAACACCCGGTAAATAATCTTTAATATGACTGGCAATAATCTCTGAAAGGGTCGCTTTTACCTGCCTAGAGCAACCCACAAACCTACGGGCCATGTTAGCTCTGCTGGATAATGTCCTACGTTCCCTTTCCTAACACAAATGCTCACATACCTACTTAAAGCAAGCTATTCGTTTCAACTCACTGTCATTCAGGAATACCGACGCACAGTGTTGGGCAGCGTTTGAGAAACTACGCCGAGACTCGGCGTAGTTTCTCAAACGCTTCTTCTCGTCATCGATATCTATACCGCAATGCCTGAAAAATAAAGTTTTCTATCAACTACGACCTTTGTGGCGTGGTAGACGAAGGTCCGCCTGCGAAGCAGAAGGTCGCGGGTTCGATTCCCGCCTCGGGACAAATATGTGTAATAAAAAAAATATCTATAGAAAACGACCAGAACACCCGGAACAAATATCTGCAGATCGATAATATCTCGAGTCATCGTCTTAGTGCCTGATTTGAAAACATTTGTGAATTCGGTTTTGCTTACATTATATCTGAGCTATTGGGTTATCTCTCACAGATCTCGATCAGTTTTCTGAGAGTAGGTAGGTACTGATCGATAGGCTCAGAGATCTGAGCTAGAGCCGGGCTGGATCGGGGTTCATGCTTTTTTTTATTTAGGTACTCCAGAATGATACCCATATCAATTCAATACTTACCCAGAGCATTCTATCTGATTATATCAAATCGAGTTAACCAATTACCTTAAAATGTACATCGTAACAAACAAACGCATTTTGTAATGCATTTCGTTATCGCTTCAGGTATATAAAGACCAAAACAATTTTGGATGCATTACTTCATACTTTTTAGTATGTTACCCAGTATGTCGAGTCCCACTATAACGTTCGTTCTGTTACTTTCTTTGCATCTCATAGAAATAATATGTATAAGCAATCATGCTTTAGAAATCATCCCGGAACGAAGCGAAATTACGTATCAAAATGAAAAATATGCAAAGAATGTGAAAACTTTCGTCAGAAGGAGTGGCAGAAAGAGCCCTTACACCATCCACTTAGAAGGTGAACTTCAAATGGAGTTTGGGAACAATGTATCTGTTAGTATTATATTATAGTTTGTTTAATACATTATTCAGAATAATTTAATGGATACATAGGTATAAAACTTTTGAAACTACATATCTTGGTTATTACTAGTTATTAACACTAAAGTCATTTAAAACGGGATATTTACCGTGATTAGATTTTTGTGTTTTCCAATATTTCGGCACAGTTTCATGCGCCATGAATGCTTTATTCCGTGACATATACATACTTACCTATATATTAGTGACTTACTTACATATGTATTTGTTAGTATGTCCCAATTAAATATTATTTATTAAAATAACATCATAATATAAATATACATTAGTATAATAATAGCATGATAGATAAACAATAACATCAGTACAATTCCAAATAATATGTTAACCGTTTCTTTAGGATTGTTTAATCCATTTTTAACATAGAATTTGTCATAAATATACTATAATAATAAATAAATATATATGAGCATTGATATCCGAAGTAAATAACTTAACTTAAAAAGAGATATACATTACATTATATTATTATTTTAGTCTTAAACAATATATCCATACTTCGCAATGTATTTCTATACGCATAGTCTCAGATTACTGCTCTACATGTTATTGTTATGTTTTTATGTAGCTGGATTACTCTGTACCTAAATTTAAAATTAGTTATAAGATATCCATAATTGCATAGACATAATTGAATGTAAATATTAGTTGGAGAAGCCATTGGTTCCTGAAACACAGTTTTTTACTAGTTCAGGGGCCTATGGACCCATATTGCCTGCTTCACTGTCTATTTTGTCAATAAATAAAAATTTTACTTTAACTTTTTTTACTTTTACTTTTATATAACACACCACCGTCTATACTTGTTCCAACACTTCATGTCCATCCAAAGGTTGCCTGGCAGAGATCGCTTTAAGCGATAAGGCCGCCCATTGTACAACACATTCTTTATTTGTCTTTTTCCTGTCCAGTGTATCTGTTTTTTATTTGGTGTGCAATAAAGAATAATTGTATTTTATATTCGTTATACTGAAACTGAAACTATCTTGGATTAATCCCAGATAAAACTTCTGAAACTATCATGGTTATTAACACTAAAGTCATTTAAAACGATATAGATTTTTTCTGTAAAACTTTTGAAACTATCTGTATATTCAAAAGTTTTACAGAATAAATGTCTAGCTGGTGATTTCATACAAAATTTTTAAAGAAAAATTACATAGGTAATCCTAAGTGAAGGGAGACTCGAGATTTACGCCTGCTAAGCTACCTGCTAAGCTACAGTATAATGGGAAATAAACCTATTTATACTCTATTCTAACACCTTCACTACGATAATTTGGATAAGATGACGCTTCTGTATCGATTGCTTAGCGTTGTTATTATTATTTCCACAGTTCAGCGTGGTCCTGTACGAATATCTCCACAATGAGTACAGGCGATCGATCGTTGAGTTCCATGTCAAGCTCTGTGACTTCATTAATATGGATAAGTACCTTGGGCAAATTGTTCGGATGCGTGGATTGACCTGTCCTGTGTCACAAGTGAGTACAACACGGGTGGTTAGGTGATTCCTAATATGGTAGGAAACGCCACATTATAAGGGATGGCTCCTCGTTCTGTTTGTTCTCAAAAGCTGCTGAAAATCAGCCTATTTAGATTCCTCTAATAAAACAAATAACCGCGGACAGAAAGTTAGATCATGGAAGAAGTCGCGGGCAATAGTTATTAATAAGTTTCTGTCTGTTGTTGTCGAAATCACGTGAAACACATATATTTAAAGGTTTATGACAAATCCGTGAAGTAGAGAAGTGAAAAATGTGTGCAGTAGGTACTTTACTAAATGTCGCAATCGAATTGAAAATAAGAGTTTATACCCCTATGTCACTCGCTATATATTTACGCAATGTTCTGTCCAAAACAGCGTAGATATATTTTACGAAAACCACAATATGTTATTGAAACAAAATTATAAATTAATTACCATTGTGTGTATGTACAAAAATATGTAATTTTTAGTATTAGTAGTTATAACATCGCCTTAGGGCTGTAATGATGTTACTATATCAATAAATAAATAACATAAATATACACTCGGGCCAAAATCATTATAACTTCGTCTGGTCATCCAATACTCAATGATTTATTGCTTACATGTGTACAAAAGTTCTTAAAATATATACATATATAAGTCCAACATGCACCCTGCAAGGGTATTGCAACATAAATTAAAGTTAAATGCTAGGTGGCTATATACAATAAAATTAATAATATGCTTAATTTACCATTTCAAGTTAAAATTATAAACCAATTATATTATATCTAATCACCCAGAAGAGTCACATAAAAAAGAAAAAAGATTATACCTTATACTAAAAGCTTAATACCTACTAAAACTAAAACTACCTACTACACTTGTACTACAACTAAAACAGGGCTAGAGAACAAGGAACATCAATTAATTGTAGGTATCTATTTTTCAAAATATTCTTCGAGGCTATAAAAGCATTTTTCTAGTAAAAAAATGCTTCAATTTGCTTTTAAATTGGTGCAAGTTATCTTCTTCTCGAATGTTTTTCGTAAGATTGTTATATATTTTTACACACATGGCATGGGGGCCAGAATGATACATGTGAAGTCTAGAAAAGGGTATCGAAAGTTTGTTATGTGGTCTAACGTTTCGTGGGCGAGTATGGGTGTCAAATAAGTGGTTATTCTTCTTTACAAATAAACATGCTTCTAATATATAAATACATATGAAAGTTAAGATCTTTCCCTCTATGAAATAGGTCCTGCAACTAACCATTGTATCAATATTAAAAATAATTCTAATACATCTTTTTTGTAAAATAAAAACTTTGTTATTGTCGGTGCTATTTCTTCATAGAACTATACCATACTGAAGCCAAGCATGGGCATAGGCGTAATACGCACATGTTGCTGTCTTTGTGTCAGTTGACTTATTAAGTTCATATAGGGCATAAGTAAATCTAGATAGTTTGGCGCTGACATGTTTTATGTGCTCTTTCCAGTTTATATTTGATATCTATTTTAATACCTAAAAGAGGGTATGAGTTAATGCATTCTATAGGGATATCGTTGAATGAGTAGGATATACATAGAGGTGGTTTTTGGTAGGGGTGGAACTGCATTATTTTGGTTTTTGTGAAGTTGAGTAATAGGTTGTGATCAGAGAGCCACGTAACTATTTTATTTAAAGTATTACTAATCTAGTTATTTAAGTTTACGTTATTTTTACAAGGGAATACCACAGAGATGTCGTCCGTAAATAAAGTGCAATTGTTATCTATGTTTTTTGGTAGATCGTTAATATATATTAAAAATAAAATGCAACCTAGGACGCTGCCTTGAGGTATAGATTTGGTGACATCGATCATTTTAGAGAAAACTTTATTAATTGTCCCAGTGTTTTGGTCATGATGTTATCCTCCCTCGCTGCGCTCGGAAGTCTATACACCGCGTACCGGATGGTTTAGTCCCTGCTAAAAAAAATATTATTGTTATAAAAAATACCGAAAATACGAAGATTCGAACTAATTAGTACAACTAAATATTATGCTGTTTGGTTCCTTATAAATTGACGTCATAACTCCTTCCAGGGACTTTTACTCTCATGGTTTAAGATTTGGCCATCGACTACCATCTCAAAATGTCACCTGTGTAGTATGTAATGTCTTATGAATGAGATTTCAGGGTCACTGGAATATAAGTAACACAAGAATGTATTTCCCCGTTTTCCCTTACGTGTTGCCGTTCAAGAGAGGTAAAGCTCTAACAACCGTTACAGTCACAGCGACAGGGGAAATTATCGGAGCCGGAAACATTTACGTATTCATAAAACAAACATGAAAAACAGATCGTTCATAAATCCTGTTATTTTGTAATAAATAAACACAGATTTTAATAAGAATCACTAATAAGTTTAATTTATTCCCCCAACCCAGACCGACCAAATTAAGTCGTCATGTATTTTTTTTTGTAAGTATTTATATCTGTATTGTTTCCTGTTTTGTGTGGTACAATAGTGTTTTCTATTTATAGCCAGTCTAGCCAGCCTATTCAGACAGTCAATGCGTAAGGAATTCTAACAACTTGTGCATAAATATTATTCAAAATTATAAGTTCAAAGTGTAACTTCTTACAAGTGATACATATGTGTGTAAAGCCTTTGCAACAGGCTTTCTGACTCTGTAACTACCACATAAATACATCTTTGGACCAGTGAGCAGTAAGCAAAAACATTTTTTAAATATTGCATTGTGCCGGTACCGTGACCTACGACAACTCGCAGAGCGCTCGCGGTGACAGTCATCTCACCGCTCGCTACCCGCACTCGGCTGACCGCAGCGGTATTCAACAAAGCGCCTAGTAGGCTCTACTCGAAACGTGCACCTATAAATTGCTATAACTTTTTTGCAAGGTTCAACAAACTATTTAACTATCATTATAACATGGAGAAACATAAGTGTGGAGGCTGTACAGCTGTTATAAGTGATAAAAGGTTTATGAGCTGCGCTACTTGCAATCAAAAATACGATCTGCAATGTGCAAATCTTTCTCCGGAGCGTTACAGGGGATTAAATGAGGAGAGTAAGCAGAAATGGAAATGTCAAGAGTACAAAAGTAAACAACCAAAACTTGACAATTCAAACACGCCGGTCCGCCCTAGCCCTGGCCCATCAGTACCCTTGAACCCCATAACCATTGATGAATCGGTGGGGGAATGCCCTGGTAGTAATGTCACCTTGCGGAAAAAAATATCATCATCATCATCATCATCCGCCTGTACCAACTATATAACAGAGGTAAAAATGAAAGAGATGCTGAAAGCTGATAGAGAAGAGACGCGACTGGTTGTAGAATCCTGCGTCAATGGTCTATCAGAACAGATTGATACTGTAAAAATTCAATGCCATGGCTACCAAGAGTCTCTGTCGTTTGTGAGTAAGCAATATGATGAGCTGCGCAAGGAACCACGGCAGTCCACCAGCTCTGAGCGCACATCGCGCCTCATCGTCGTCCGTCTTAGGCAACGGATCTTGAAGGACCGCATCGTGGCTGCAGCTCGCAGGCACCGTAGCCTGAATGCTAGGGACTTAGGATTGGGAGGGGAAACTAATCGCGTATTTATTAATGAGCACCTCACAAAAGAAAATAAAATGCTGCTTAGTTCATGTAAACAAAAAGCTAGAGAAGCTAATTATAAATTTGTGTGGACAAAAAACTGTCGCATTTATGTTCTACGGAACGAGGTCTCCCCTCCCACTCCGATATTGTCACCTGCCGATATGGTGAAGATTGTTTAGTTTCTATGATTTACCCTGCTAGTGCTGGGCCCACACTGTGCCTTTTAATGATTGTAGTTTGTTTAATTATGTATGTACTTTTCGTCTTATATTTTACTAGATATTTTCACACACTAAATATATACACCTCAAATATTCATAATCACACATATTTACCTCTTATAAAATTTTCATTATCTCTCTTATATGATATTAACACAGCTATGTATGAACTATTTACTCTATCAACAAATATAGTGAATATATTACTAATAAAATCGAATTTAAAAGTTAAGACCTGCTAATTTGTAAGCAATTTGGGTTTACTCGTGGCAGGTCAACTAGTAATGCCGGTGTAGAGTTGGTATCGCATATTTTTGATGCTTGGGAGAAGTCGCAAGATGCTTTAGGCGTTTTTTGCGACTTGTCAAAAGCATTCGATTGCGTTCATCACGAAACATTAATCAGGAAACTACATCATTATGGAATAAGGGACAGCTCTTTGGATCTTCTTACTTGAGTAATAGGATACAAAGAGTTGACATTAATGGGAAACGATCTAAAGGATCTGTAGTTACAGTGGGTGTACGCAGGGCTCTATCTTGAGTCCTTTCCTATTTTTAGTTTATATTAACGACCTGCCTCATCTTGTAAAGAATGATCATGAGATTGTATTGTTTGCTGATGATACTTCATTAATTTTTAAAATGAAACGACAAAACCCAAATTTCGACGATGTAAATACTGCAATCTCAAAGGTAGTCCATTGGTTTAGTATCAATAATCTTTTGCTTAATGAAACCAAAACAAAATGTATAAGATTTATTCTACCTAATGTAAAACAAGTTAAGGCTGATGTAAACGTAAAAGGAGAAACGCTAGAAATTGTAGACAATACCGTATTCTTGGGAATAACCTTAGATAGTAAACTTCAATGGGGCCCACACATAGATAAGCTATCGAAGAGACTTAGTTCTGCAGCATATGCAGTTAAAAAGATCCGTCACCTTACAGACGTTGATACTTCTAGACTAGTCTATTTCAGAAGAAGAAGAAGGAGAAGCACTCCTTTTGAGGAAACTTAATAATCTTGGAATACGTGGAAAGCCGCCTATGTGTAAAAATATGAAATTAGCTAGCAAATAGAGTAACAATCCACGAGGAAGTATCTTAAGTCCGATTCTATTCCTTGCATCTGAAAATCTGTAAACGAAAATGCCCTGGTAAAACAAATTCATTTGCGGATGACACAGTAGGTACTTTTGTTTCAAGATGACAATTGGGGAAAGGATCAAAGGCTCAAAATGGATTTGATATTATCAGCCAAAAACTCTACAGTGACATACGTACCACAAAAAAAAAAAGCTTTCTACTTAAATGACTCTAGCAAACCTAACTGTACAAACACAGCTTATCATATTAAAGCTCAAAACATACTTTGCTTATCATCAAATTCAACAAACAGAACCAATTGCCAGTCTCTCGAATGCTGGGACACTATAAATTCATCATCATCAGCCTATTGATATATACTACATTGCCTATATATATACTATAAAATACCTGGGTATAATTATAGGATGACACACGGACCACAAACACATCTATTAAAAACACAATTAAGAAAACTCATTGCCATTTCCAATAAAATCAAGCATGCTACGACTGAATCCCATATTTTACTGAAATCTACCTTCTCTGTCAGTCCATAGTTTAATATTGCTATATCATGGGGCGTGCAGCAAAAACTCACTACCTCTACTTGAGTTAATTAATACCTATTACTAGGAATTATTGTACGTCACATGGGAATAGAAGACAACACATACATCATTGGGTACGAACATAATCCTACATAGCAATATCTGCTACCCATTGCTAAACATAGTCTTTGCACAGCCCATACCTACTTAATTACCAAGCAAAGCTGAGGACGGAAGCGATTTTGTCATTTGTTCAGTAATGGTTGTGTAAAGGTTAATGCATACATTTGTATCAACCTTTAAAAAGCAGTGACTCGTTTTGGAATTCATCAAAGATCTTTATCAAAAACAGTGATCATTTTGACCACAGTCACCGTATAGAAAATTCTGTATACCAAGTGCCAAATAAGGTGGCAATACAGGGTCGTTCGTTTACCTCCTCCTCCACAAAATTGTAAAATACACATCTATAATTATAGTTACTTTTTGAGTGAAGCATGATGTGAAAAAGCAATAAACAGCCTATAGCGTAACAACAAAGTTGATATACTAAACGGTCCATAACAAACAAACAAAACAAATTCATAATTTCGTTATCAGAATATGTTATTGCAGATAATTATTGCCCCTTCAGGTACAAAAAGGTGGCCAACTAAATTATTGGATGCATTATTTCGCATTCGCCAATATGTTGCACAGAGTTCCGAGTTCTGGTATTCTAACTTTAGTTTTGTTACTCTCTTTGTATTTTATAGAAATTATATGTTTAACGAATCACGGTTTGGAAATGGTTGCGGAAAGAGTAGAAATTACGTATGGAAATGAAAAATACATCACACATATGAAAGCCTTTGTTGGAAGAAAGGGCAGAAAGAGCCCTTACCTCATCCATTTCGACGCAGAGCTTCTGGAGCAATTTGGGGACAATGTAACTGTGAGTATTTGGTATCATTTTGGTTCTTTAGTAACAGGATAGAACGATTTTTTACTGTTCTGTTTCGTGTACATGCAATAGACAAGGCAAGTACACGGAATAAATGGCTAATTATTCTGTGAACACATCTTAAATTATGTGTTAGGTAGTAGATAGGTGTTATGTCGACAAGCTCTAGAAAATTTCAAACATTCACAAAAATGTTACTGATAGGTAGGTACATAATACTCGCTCTTTGCGTTCATCTGAAACCCTCATGATAGAAGTCCCTTACTCCTACGACCTCTTTCTATGACAAATATTTCACTGTACAAGTTGCCCGTCTATGAAATGCTCTCCCTCTAGACAAAATCACTCCCTATCTTCAAAAAACTGTGTTTTATTTTATGTCCATATAAGATTATTACAATCTTTTAAATTTAGGTATTATGGTATATAATATGTAGTGTATTTGTTTTCTTTTGAATTTTAATGCTGTCTTTTTCAGCTGAAACCTCGATTAATTTTGTAATACCTAGATAGGAGGTATTTCGAGGTGAATCAAACGCCCTTATATCCTACTACCTAATATAATAAATGTGAAAGTCTAAGTGAATGTTAGTTACCACGTCTCCATAACCAATTAACTTATTTCGATTAAATTTGGTATGTAAGATTGGTTTCCAGTTTATATTTTATATAATGTAAATCTCTTATTGGCCGTAAGTTAGATTATTAAGGTTTAAATTATGTAGATTAAGGGCTGTTGATTTTGTTGAAACAATAAAAATAAAATAAAAACACAAAGGCTAAATAATCAAGGTTGCTGGAAAAGATCGCTTCTAATTGTTAAGGCTGCGTATTGTACTTGTCGCATGTAATGTCTTTTATAATGATGTGTATCTGGTGTAAAATAAAGTATTTTTGTATTGTTTTGTGTACACACAAGTTTCTACGCGGGCGAAGCCGCAGTGCGCAGCTACTATATAATACCTACCTAACCTTCTGTTCACAGCTCAGCATGATCCTATACGAGTACCTCCACAATGAGTACAAGCCATCCTTCGTGGAGTTCCATTACAATTTTTGTGACTTTGTTAATAAGGATAACTTTCTTGGGTATCACGCGCGGACGAATGGACTTTCCTGTCCTCTGTCAAAAGTGAGTAGATAGGGATAGCTTTATGAAAAAAAGTGATGTTCACAATAGAAATACGAACAAGTTAGACATCCCATCATATAGATTAGGTACATAAGCTAGGGAAATCATTTATAGGCAATAGCGTGCGCTTCTATATAATATATGTACTTGCATCTGAAGCAATTACTGAACTCCGTATTCGTAAATTTAAATATTACATAAAACGAAATCTTATCAAGAAGGATTTCTACTCCATAGATAATTACATCAATGATTTTTCTTTACTTATCAAAAGATTTGTGCTTACGCTTAGGTACTTT
This sequence comes from Eupithecia abbreviata, assembly GCA_943735965.1. Taxonomy (NCBI): domain Eukaryota; kingdom Metazoa; phylum Arthropoda; class Insecta; order Lepidoptera; family Geometridae; genus Eupithecia; species Eupithecia abbreviata. The sequence continues at coordinate 11,866,846 of OX030978.1, forward strand.
ATTTCACCGAAAGATTGTAGTTTGTAAATATTTCTGTAATTATCACAAGAAAATGGGGGGAGGGGGGGTACAGGTACCCCCCGTACCTGTTGATGAATGTCATTGTAAGTTTTCCATTATTCTAGGGTCACTGGAACTTAAGTAACGTGAGGCTGAACTTTCCTTATTTCCCGTACGTGTTCCCGTTCAAGCGAGCGAAGGCTGTAATGGCCCTGAAAGTCAAAACGACAGAGGAGATCATCGTCGCGGGTAACTTGTACTTATTCATGAAACAATCGTGAGAGACGGAGAGTATTTATAAATCGATGCTGCGCAGAATATGGGGCAGTTGCAGTTTGCCCATCTTGCAGTCTTTCAACAGAGTCAGACAGAGTCCTCACTCTTTAGACTCCATGCGTCGGGATTCTGTTGATTGACTGCTCCAAATAATATTATAAATAAATAAAATAAAATTCCTTTATTTCGGACTACTATGATTCATAATTTGTTAGTAATGTAATGATCTTATATTAAATGTTTGTAATTCTTATGAACTAAAATTAAACTGTAAAGAAAATTAAAATGAATTGTAATAAATTAGAATAAATTAAAACAAATCAAATTACAACATCATTAATTATATTGTGACATGCTAATTTCAATTTAATTTTATGTTTTATGCTTGGTTCTTTTATTTTATTTTTGTTATTTTTATGTGTGTGGACAATATGTCTGAATGAAGAATTTTTTTATTTTTATTTATAAATCCTGCATTTTTAATCAACATAGAAATAAATAAAGCTCTATGACACAAGGTCTACTAGACATGATACTAGAAATGATGCTGATCCAAACAAAGATTTAAAATCTTTGTATCCGAAATGAAGTATCTCATCTGTTCATCAGCAATCTAAAAATCTCTCGTCTCTAAAACGGGTTTTTACTATTTTCAACGCTCTAGGTACAAGTAACTTAAGTTTAGTAGGTACTTGTACTTATTCTGTGGTTTTGTACGATTTGTTGAACTGGACTCGCAGGGCCTCTCAATACTTATTAGTGTGCTTGACCCAAAGCCTGCACGTATAAAACGACTGGCAATAATGAAAACGTAGGGAAAAATGAACAAAAGGTACGCGATAAACACCCGATAAATAATCTTTAATAGGTATGACTGACAATAATCTCTGAAAGGGTCGCTTTTACCTGCCTAGAGCAACCCACAAATCTACGGGCCATGTTCGCTCTGATGGATAATGTCCTACGTTCCCTTTCCTAACACAAATGCTCACATACCTACTTAAAGCAAGCTATTCGTTTCAACTCACTGTCATTCAGGAATACCGACGCACAGTGTTGGGCAGCGTTTGAGAAACTACGCCGAGACTCGGCGTAGTTTCTCAAACGCTTCTTCACGTCACCAATATCTATACCGCAATGCCTGAAAAATAAAGTTTTCTATCAACTACGACCTTTGTGGCGTGGTAGGCGAAGGTCCGCCTGCGAAGCAGAAGGTCGCAGGCTCGATTCCCACCTCGAGACAAATATGTGTAATAAAAAAAAATCTTTATAATGTATTGTATTATTTATATCAGTTATCTAGCACCCATAACACAAGCTCTGACTTAATTAGCTTGGGGCTAGATAATGTTGTGTAAATTGTCCAGAATTATTTATTCATGCGTCCTACCTGTTATTTATGACCTACGGAGCTGAGACGTAGACAGCCACGGTAGGGCTGGTCCACAAGTCGCTCAGCGAGCTATGGAAAGAGCTATGCTCGGAGTAGAACGCTCTCTGTCAGATGATTCGTAACGAATAAATTTGACAGAAAACCAAAGTTATCGACGTAGCTCTATAAATTAGCAAGCTGGTGTGGTAGTGGGCCGGCCATATCTCGTGAGGAACCAATAACCGCTGGGGTAATCGTGGACTTGAGAGGAGACCACGACTCTGTCAATGAAGCGTAGGACGCCCTCCGGCCAGGTGGGATGACGACCTGCGAAAGACGAGCAGATTTTGGATATGTTAAGCTAAAGACAGGGCGCTATGGCGCTCAATGAGGGGAGGCTTATGACCAGTTTAGCAGGGACTAATAAAATAAAAAAATAAATAATGCTGGACAAATCACACAGCATTATCTAGCCCCATGGTAAGCAGAGCTTGTGTTATGGGTACTAGATAACTGATATACATAATACAATACATTACATAGATAGATATTTTTTTTATTATATATAGAAAACGACCAGAACACCCGGAACAAATATCTGCAGATCGATAATATCTCGAGTCATCGTCTTAGTGCCTGGTTTGAAAACATTTGTGAATTCGGTTTTGCTTACATTATATCTGAGCTCGTGGGTTATCTCTCACAGATCTCTATCAGTTTTCTGAGAGTAGGTAGGTACTGATCGATAGGCTCAGAGATCTGAGTTAGAGCCGAGCTGGATCGGGCTTCATGCTTTTTTTTAGTTAGTTACTCCAGAATGATACCCATATCAATTCAATACTTACCCTAATATCAATACCCAGAGCATTATATCTGATTATATCAAATCGAGTAAACCAATTACCTTAATATGTATATCGTAACAAACAAACGCATTTTGTTATGCATTTCGTTATCGCTTCAGGTATATAAAGACCAAAACAATTTTGGATGCATTACTTCATACTTTTTAGTATGTTACCCAGTATGTCGAGTCCCACTATAACGTTCGTTCTGTTACTTTCTTTGCATCTCATAGAAATAATATGTATAAGCAATCATGCTTTAGAAATCATCCCGGAACGAAGCGAAATTACGTATCAAAATGAAAAATATGTAAAGAATGTGAAAACGTTCGTCAGAAGGAGTGGCAGAAAGAGCCCTTACACCAACCACTTAGAAGGTGAACTTCAAATGGAGTTTGGGAACAATGTATCTGTTAGTATTATATTATAGTTTGTTTAATACATTATTCAGAATAATTTAATGGATACATAGGTATAAAACTTTAAACTAACTAACTGGCGCATGAAACTGTGCCGAAATATTGGATAACTCAAAAATCAAATCATGGTAAATATCCCGTTTTAAAAGACTTTAAATCCCAAATAGTTTCAAAAGTTTTACAGAACGAATGTCTAGCTGCTGATTTCATACAAAATGTTTAAAGAAAAATAACAAAGGTAATCCTAAGTGAAGCTACGGTATAATGGGAAATAAACCTATTTATATTCTATTCTAACACCTTCACTACGATAATTGGGATAAGATGACGCTTCTGTATCGATTGATTAGCGTTGTTATTATTATTTTCACAGTTCAGCATGGTCCTGTACGAATATCTCCACAATGAGTACAGGCGATCGATCGTAGAGTTCCATGTCAAGCTCTGTGACTTCATTAATATGGATAAGTACCTTGGGCGAATTGTTCGGATGCGTGGATTTACCTGTCCTATGTCACAAGTGAGTAAAACACGGAATCACCTAATATGGTAGGAAACGCCACATTATAAGGGATGGCCTCATTTTTAATACCAAACAGACACTTAGTAGCTATAGGTGCACATGAATTGAAACTCGTTCTGTTTGCTCTCAAAAGCTGCTGAAAATCAGCCTATTTAAATTCCTCTAATAAAACAAATAACCGCGGACAGAAAGTTAGATCATGGAAGAAGTCGCGGGCAATAGTTATTAATAAGTTTCTGTCTGTTGTTGTCGAAATCACGTGAAACACATATATTTACAGGTTTATGACAAATCCGTGAAGTAGAGAAGTGAAAAATGTGTGCAGTAGGTACTTTACTAAATGTCGCAATCGAATTGAAAATAAGAGTTTATACCCCTATGTCACTCGCTATATATTTACGCAATTTTCTGTCCAAAACAGCGTAGATATATTTTACGAAAACCACAATATGTTATTGAAACAAAATTATAAATTAATTACCATTGTGTGTATGTACAAAAATATGTAATGAACAAATTAGTACAACTAAATATTATACTGTTTTTGTTCATCGACATGAGATTTGGCCATCGACTCCCATCTCAAAATGTCACCTGTATAGTATGTAATGTCTTATGTATGAGATTTCAGGGTCACTGGAATATAAGTAACACAATAATGTATTTCCCCGATTTCCCTTACGTGTTGCCGTTCAAGAGAGGTAAAGCTCTAACAACCGTCACAGTCACAGCGACAGGGGAAATTATCGCAACCGGAAACACTTACGTATTCATGAAACAAACATGAAAAAACAGATCGTTCATAAATCCTGTTATTTTGTAATAAATAAACACAGATTTTAATAATAATCACTAATCAGTTTAATTTATTCCCCCAACCCAGACCGACCAAATAAAGTCGTCATGTATTTTTTTTTGGAAGTATTTATATCTGTATTGTTTCCTGTTTTGTGTGGTACAATAGTGTTTTCTATTTATAGCCTATATCGGGTTTCATATTTATTTTAACCCAGGATTAAATCTATCTCAATTTAATGGTATTATCCTTATCCAGAGCATCTATCAGCTTATCAAAAATCTAATAGACCTTAATTCTACGTTCAATTACCTCAATATAGCGTAATAATAATATTATTATAATATTAGTGTCGTTATCGCTTCAGTACAAAAAGATGAATAGCTAAATAATGAACGCATTATTTCGCACTCGCCAATATGTTACACAGCGTTTTAAGCCCTTTGATACTAACGTTAATTCTGTTATTTTCTGTGCATTTCATTGAAACATGCTTTGGAAATGAAAAATATGCGAAGAATATAAAAGTATCTGGTGTACAATAAAGTATTTTTGTATTGTTTTGTATACACACAAGTTTCTACGCGGGCGAAGCCGCGGTGCGCTGCTACTCTATAATACCTACCTAACCTTCTGTTCACAGCTCAACATGATCCTATACGAGTACCTCCACAATGAGCACAAGCCATACTTCGTGGAGTTCCATTAGGTATCACGCGCGGACGAATGGACTTCCCTGTCCTCTGTCAAAAGTGAGTAAATAGGGATAACTTATGAAAAAGTGTGATGTTCACAATAAAAATACGAACAAGTTAGACAGCCCATCATATAGATTAGGTACATAAGGTAGGGAAATAATTTATAGGCAATAGCCTGCGCTTCTATTACTGAACTCCGTATTCGTAAATTTAAATATTACATAAAACGAAATCTCATCAAGAAGGATTTCTACTCCATAGATAATTACATCAATGATTTTGCTTTACTTATCAAAAGATTTGTGCTTAGGTACTTTATCACCGAAAGATTGTAGTTTGTAAATATTTCTGTAATTATCAAAAGAAAATGGGGGGGTAACTGTTGATGAATGTCACTGTAAGTTTTCCATTCTTCTAGGGTCACTGGAACTAAGTAACGTGAGGCTGAACTTTCCTTATTTCCCGTACGTGTTCCCGTTCAAGCGAGCGAAGGCTGCAATGGCCCTGAAAGTCAAAACGACAGAGGAGATCATCGTCGCGGGTAACTTGTACTTATTCATGAAACAATCGTGAGAGACGGAGAGTATTTATAAATCGATGCTGCGCAGAATATGGGGCAGTTGAAGTTTGCCCATCTTGCAGTCTTTCAACAGAGTCAGACAGAGTCCTCACTCTTTAGACTCCATGGGTCGGGATTCTGTTGATTGACTGCTCCAAATAATATTATAAATAAATAAAATAATATTCCTTTATTTCGGACTACTATGATTCATAATTTGTTAGTAATAATCTTATATTAAATATTAGTAATTCTTATATACACTATAATTAAATAAAATTAAACTGTAAAGAAAATTAAAATGAATTGTAATAAATTAAAACAAGTCAAATTACAACATCATTAATTATATTGTGACATGCTAATTTCAATTTAATTTTATGTTTTATAAATAAAATAAATAAAAATAAAATTCTTTTATTTCGGACTACTATAGATCCATAATTTGTAAGTAATGATCTTATAATAAATGTTAGTAATTCTTACGAACTAAAATTAAATTAAATTGAAATGAAAATTAAAATGAATAGTAATAAATTATAATAAATTAAAAAAAATTAAAACAAATCAAATTATATCATCAATAACAATTTAAATTAATCAAATTACATTTCTTATTAATTTCCGCCATATTGGCGAATCAATCCTGCCCGCTACTGTTTGTAGGATGCTGTTGGGGCTGTCCCGCACTCTGCGCATCAGGGACGCCGTCTTTTTCCGAAGGACAAAGCGGCGGCAAAGCCATCCGTCTGATACTCGGCAAACATCCCCGATGCACTGCAGAAACGAGGCAGTCCCAACATCATCCTAAAGATGTTATTATATTGAACTCGCAGGGTCTCCAGCGGTCGTTTGGTATGGCTGACCCATAGGTTCCCGGTGTAGAAACTTTGACAGTATGCTTTAAAGAGCGTTATTTTTACTTCTTCTGAACACCGGGTAAACCTACGGATCAGCATGTTACCTCTTACCGCTAGAGCCCTACGCTCTCTTTCAATGTCAGCAGTGTCTTTAAGGTCGTCGGTAATAATGTGTCCAAGATATTTAAAAGAAGATACTTTTTTAATGTTCATGCCGTTAAGGGTGACCTTAGGGAATTCTTTAAGGTTATTACCGGCGGCCTTAAAGTCAATGTATTCGCACTTTTTTATGTTGTAGCAGAGACCGTGAGAGGCAGCGTAGTCAGCACAGACCTTGAGCATCTCATCCATAGCTCTCGCTGTCGGGCCCAACAGCACCATGTCGTCCGCATAGCTGATGTTGTTGACACACACACCATCAACACGCATGCCGCTGAGCCCGGCAATGAGATCATTTACATATAGGTTGAAGAGCGAGGTAGAGCTTACCCCCCCCTGTCTTACCCCGCACTCCAACCCATTTGCATCAGAGAGAGCATTAGACCACTTAATAACGTTGCTCTGGTGTCCGTACCCGAAACGAAACTCATTTAACAGATCCGGGGGCACACGCCTGTCCCTCAAATTGCCCCACAGCACATCATATGAGACCAAATCAAATGCCCTGGACAGGTCGAGGAAACAGGCGTACACTGGCGTCCTGCGACTTGTGTAGTATTGAACAGTATGCTTGAGTGCTAGAATTGCAAAACCCGAACTGTGCGTCATGTAACTTTAGGTACTTTCGTAAAATAGAATCAAGCATACTGTCCAACACCTTCGCTATTATTGTGGCTAGTGAAATTGGTCGGTAGTTCCCTTTGTCCGATATGTCTCCTGTTCTGTTCTTCACAATGGGTACCACAATCGTCTTCATTAGGTCAGCAGGTAAGTACGCATGACTTAGACACATTGAGAAGAACATGGAAAGGAGTCCGGGCAAGTGGTTCCCCGCGTATTTGAGATGCTCGATACTGAGCCCGTCATGCCCGGGAGACTTGCCTCTGGTCATACCTTTAATTGTAGCGCGGACCTGGTCCACCGACACATGCAATAGGGGTTCGTCACCCCGGCCGTTGTGCTCAGCATCGACCGTCTCAGAGGAAGGGCCGAGAGGGGAGTGAACTTTGAAATGCTCGCTAAACAATTGTGCTATCTCCCTTAGGCCCCAGGCCTAGCTGGTTAGCTTCCCAGTTGACTTCCAAAAGGTTTTGAAATCTTTTGCTGCACGTTCTTTAGCTATTTTGTCCATTATAAGCTGGTCCTGGTTTCTCTGAAACCACTTCAGACGACTCTTAAAGATTTTGCGAGTTTCGCACATTTGCTCGTAGATTGCCTGAAGTAGGTCTGTTACTCAGGGCCCAGCTTTTAAATTTAAGCCTGGCCTCCCTATGCGCAGAACTAACATATTTGTTCTAGCCAGAAATTAAGTTACCTTTCCTAGGTCTGTCATGTTTATGCTTGGTTCTTTTATTTTTGTAATTTTTATGTGTGTGGACAATATGTCTGAATGAAGAAAATTTTTATTTTTATTTATAAATCCTGCATTTTTAATCAACATAGAAATAAATAAAGCTCCATGACATAAGGTCTACTAGACATGATACTAGAAATGATGTTGATCCAAACAAAGATTATTTTATCCGAAATGAAGTATCTCATCTGTTCATCAGCAATCTAAAAATCTCTCGTCTCTAAAACGGGTTTTTAGGTAGGTACTTGTACTTATTCTGTGGTTTTGTACGATTTGTTGAACTGGACTCGCAGGGCCTCTCAATACTTATTAGTGAGCTTGACCCAAAGCCTGCACGTATAAAACGACAGGCAATAATGAAAACGTAGGAAAAAATTAACAAAAGGTACGCGATAAACACCCGATAAATAATCTTTAATATGACTGGCAATAATTTCTGAAAGGGTCGGTTTTACCTGCTTAGATCAACCCACAAACCTACGGGCCATGTTAGCTTCTGATGGATAATGCCCTATGTTCCCTTTCCTAACACAAATGCTCACATACCTACTTAAAGCAAGCTACTCGTTTCAACTCACTGTCATTCAGGAATACCGACGCAGTGTTGGGCAGCGTTTGAGAAACTACGCAGAGTCTTCTCTTCTCGTCATCGATATCTATACCGCAATGCCTGAAAAATTAAGTTTTCTATCAACTACGACCTTTGTGGCGTGGCAGGCGAAGGTCCGCCTGCGAAGCAGAAGGTCGCGGGTTCGATTCCCGCCTCGGGACAAATATGTGTAATAAAAAAAATCTCTTTATAATGTATTGTATTATTTATATCAGTTATCTAGCACCCATAACACAAGCTCTGACTTAATTAGCTTGGGGCTAGATAATGTTGTGTAAATTGTCCAGAATTATTTATTCATGCATCCTACCTGTTATTTATGACCTACGGAGCTGAGACGTAGACAGTCACGGTAGGGCTGGTCCACAAGTCGCTCAGCGAGCTATGGAAAGAGCTATGCTCGGAGTAGAACGCTCTCTGTCAGATGATTCGTAACGAATAAATTTGACAGAAAATCAAAGTTATCGACGTAGCTCTATAAATTAGCAAGCTGGTGTGGTAGTGGGCCGGCCATATCTCGTGAGGAACCAATAACCGCTGGGGTAATCGTGGACTTGAGAGGAGACCACGACTCTGTCAATGAAGCGTAGGACGCCCTCCGGCCAGGTGGGATGACGACCTGCGAAAGACGAGCAGATTTTGGATATGTTAAGCTAAAGACAGGGCGCTATGGCGCTCAATGAGGGGAGGCTTATGACCAGTTTAGCAGGGACTAATAAAATAAAAAAATAAATAATGCTGGACAAATCACACAGCATTATCTAGCCCCATGGTAAGCAGAGCTTGTGTTATGGGTACTAGATAACTGATATACATAATACAATACATTACATAGATAGTTTTTTTTTTTATTATATATAGAAAACGACCAGAACACCCGAAACAACGAGTAGGTAGGTACTGATCGATAGGCTCAGAGATCTGAGTTAGAGCCGGGCTGGATCGGGCTTCATGCTTTTTTTTAGTTAGTTACTCCAGAATGATACCCATATCAATTCAACTTACCCTCATGCTTTAGAAATCATCCCGGAACGAAGCGAAATTACGTATCAAAATGAAAAATATGTAAAGAATGTGAAAACGTTCGTCAGAAGGAGTGGCAGAAAGAGCCCTTACACCAACCACTTAGAAGGTGAACTTCAAATGGAGTTTGGGAACAATGTATCTGTTAGTATTATATTATAGTTTGTTTAATACATTATTCAGAATAATTTAATGGATACATAGGTATAAAACTTTAATGTATCTTGGTTATTACTAGTTATTAACACTAAAGTTATTTAAAACGGGATATTTACCATGATTAAATTTTTTTGTTTTCCAATATTTCGGCACAGTTTCATGCGCCATGATCACGGATTAACCGTAATGTTATTCCGTGATCATGGTGATTTTAGGGTATTAAGACTTTAAATCCCAGATAGTTTCAAAAGTTTTACATAACAAATGGTGATTTCATACAAAATTTTTAAAGAAAAATTACATAGGTAATCCTAAGTGAAGGGAGACTCGATATTTACGCCTGCTAAGCTATGGTATAATGGGAAATAAACCTATTTATATTCTATTCTAACACCTTCACTACGATAATTGGGATTAGATGACGCTGCTGTATCGATTGCTTAGCGTTGTTATTTTTATTTCCACAGTTCAGCGTGGTCCTGTACGAATATCTCCACAATGAGTACAGGCGATCGATCGTAGAGTTCCAGGTCAAGCTCTGTGACTTCATTAATATGGATAAGTACCTTGGGCAAATTGTTCGGATGCGTGGATTTACCTGTCCTATGTCACAAGTGAGTACAACACGGAATCACCTAATATGGTAGGAAACGCCACATTATAAGGGATGACCTCATTTTTACTACCAAACAGACACTTAGTAACTAGGTGCACATGAATTTAAACTCGTTCTGTTTGCTCTCAAAAGCTGCTGAAAATCAGCCTATTTAGATTCCTCTAATAAAACAAATAAACGCGGACAGAAAAATAGATCATGGACGAAGTCGCGGGCAATAGTTATTACTTAATAAGTTTCTGTCTGTTGTGGTCGAAATCACGTGAAACACATAATATTTAAAGATTTATGACAAATCTGTGAAGTACAGAAGTGAAAAATGTGTGCAGTAGGCACTTTTCTAAATGTCGAAATCGAATTGAAAATAAGATTATGCCCCTATGTCACTCACTATATATTTACGCAATGTTCTGTCCAAAAACAGCGTATATTTTAGGAAAACCACAAAATGTTATTGAAACAAAATTATAAATAAATTAGCATTGTGTGTATGTACAAAAATATGTAATTTTTAATAAAAGAAGTTATAACATCGCCTTAGGGCAGTAATGATGTTACTATATCAATAAATAAATAAGTTTACACTCGGGCCAAAATCATTATAACTTTGTCTGGTCATCCTCCCTCGCTGCGCTCGGCAGTCTATACACCGCGTACTATGTATACTTACAACGGGTAAACCATCCCGTTGTAAGTATACATAGTACGCGGTGTATCTGTCCCTGGTAAAAAAATATATTAATGCTATAAAAAATACCGACGATACGAAGATTCGAACTAATTAATACAACTAAATATTATGCTGTTTTTGTTTCTTATAAATTGACGTCATAACTCCTTCCATGGACTTTTACTCTCATGGTTTCAGATTTGGCCATCGACTCCCATCTCAAAATGTCACCTGTAGGTATAGTATGTAATGTCTTATGAGATTTCAGGGTCACTGGAATATAAGTAACACAAGAATGTATTTCCCCGTGTTCCCTTACGTGTTGCCGTTCAAGAGAGGTAAAGCTCTAACAACCGTTACAGTCACAGCGACAGGGGAAATTATCGCAGCCGGAAACACTTACGTATTCATAAAACAAACATGAAAAACAGATCGTTCATAAATCCTGTGATTTTGTAATAAATAAACACAGATTTTAATAATAATCACTAATCAGTTTAATTTATTCCCCCAACCCAGACCGACCAAATAAAGTCGTCATTAATTTTTTTATAAGTATTTATATCTGTATTTTTTCCTGTTTTGTGTGGTACAATAGTGTTTTCTATCTATAGCCTATATCGGGTTTCATATTTATTGTAACCCAGGATTAAATCTATCTCAATTTAATGGTATTATCCTTATCCAGAGCATCTATCAGCTTATCAAAAATCTAATAGACCTTAATTCTACGTTCAATTACCTACATATAGCGTAGTAAAACTAGAAACATTATTATAACATTAGTGTCGTTATCGCTTCAGTACAAAAAGATGAATAGCTAAATAATGAACGCATTATTTCGCACTCGCCAATATGTTACACAGCGTTTTAAGCCCTTTAGTACTAACGTTAATTCTGTTATTTTCTGTGCATTTCATTGAAATAATATGTTTAATCAAATCCAATCATGCTTTGGAAGTGGTCCCAGAAAGAGTCGAAGTTACTTATGAAAATGAAAAATATGCGAAGAATATAAAAGCCAATGTCAGAAGATATGGGCGAAAGAGCCCTTACGTCAGCCACTTAGAAGGTGACCTTCAGCAGCAGTTTGGGAACAATGTATCTGTTAGTATTATATTATTTTTTTATTTCTGAATACACAATATTCAGAATGACCAAAATATAACACAATGTCTATTACTCGCGCACATTCACTGGACAAGACAATTTCGTAAAATAAATTTCTAAATTATAGAAAAATGCATTTTGCAACAATCCATTTTGAAACAAATACATAGAGTGGTTATAAAGGTTGTATTGTGTGCAGACAAATCCAAGAAGATGTCTATGTCTAAACATTGATAGATATTATGAGAAGTTTAATATTTCTTTGGCATGTTAATGCAAAATATAAATTTGTATTGTATTGTCTATTGAATTGAAAGAAAATGAAACAAAATGATATGTCTTGTTCAGTTGAAATCTGAATTTTTAAGGTGAGCTTTTTATCGATGTTAGTTTCATACAAATTGGTTCACAATTTGCGGGAGATAACTTTTCTGCTAGTTTTTTAGGTTTTAATTTCTTAATTAAAAACCGCCAATTGTTTTTTATTGCGGGTAACTTGAATCGAACGCCTTCAAAAAACTCTTTGTTCACAGCTCAGCATAATCCTGTACGAATATCTCCACAATGAGTACAAACGATCGTTCGTCGAGTTCCATTTCAAGCTGTGTGACTTATTTGAAAAGGATGAATATCTTGGGAGTCAATTACGGAAGAAGGGACTTACCTGTCCTGTGCCCAAAGTAATAACCTATACGTAACTTGTAATTTCTAATGGACAGTATTATCATACTATATCATCACTATAAAGATAAATAAATAACCTTTGGAAATTTCATAGTTTTGCCCGTTAGATGGCGGTGTTTTGTCTAGACTAGATGCAACTAGCGCAAAATGATAATGGTTAGGTGTGTAATGCATTCAATATAACATTTATGGTGTTCTTTATATACATATAAACCATCCCCTTGAATCACTCTATTTATTACTGAAAGAAAACTGCATTAGAATCCGTTGAGAACGTAGTTCAAAAGATCTGAGCGAGCAGACAGCGAAAGCGACTTCATTTAATAATATGTAAAGGTTATGAGGTGGTGATGAGGTTTCCATCTTCTAGGGTCACTGGAACTGGAGTAACGTAAGACTGGAATTCCCTGTTTTCCCGTACGTGTTCCCGTTCAAGAGAGCCAAATGTGAAGGGACCTTATCAGTCACAGCGACAGAGGAGATTATCGCCACCGGAAACTTTTATATCTCCTTCAAGCAAAACTGAGAGACGGATCAGTCATAATCGGATATCCAGTTATTTTATAAATAATATAGTTTTCTTGCCTAATAAAATTATGTAATGTAGGTATAAAAAACTGGTTGAATCAATAAAAATACTTCTTAATTGTTATAGAAATTTATTTCTTAACATAAATATGGTAGGTATGTATAAAATGTAAACTTAACAAAGTAATCTTTGCAGGGAAAATAAATAGGTATCAATTTGACTACAAGGCGAACTTAAAATTATATGAATATTATTTATCTTATGGAATGACTAGGTTCTAGACAGCTTCTGTAGTTGGTACTCTTTCTTTAGTTCCTTTAGATTTGTTTCCAATATTGCGACCTGTGGACAAGGAATTTGTTTATTAAGTTTAGTTTATTTATTTCCACCGTAGGTACACATGTTACACTTGATGTCGTTAAATACTATTTTAACACTTTGACTGCGATTTTTTTTCGACGACTGCGATCTTTTTTTTAACCTAAAAAATTCGTGCTGCCGCTCTACACAGCGGTTGTATTGCGCCGCACATGCGTTTCGATCGAAAAATATTACGGCTGTGCTGAGTCACAAAGATCTGTATTTTCTCAGCCGCTGCGCTAGTGTGGATTAACGCATATTAGTCACTTGTAGAAAACACATACCGTGTGATTTCAGCAGTCAAAGTGTTAAAAGATAAATTACATTTTTATTATAACACACTAACTTTTGACAAAGGAAACACCATAGGACATTTATGTAGGTACCTAAGTATTAAATATTATTCGTGTCATCATCAGCATCTATGTAATGTATTGTATTATGTATATCAGTTTTCTAGTACCCATAACACAGGGTACTAGAAAACTGATATACATAATACAATACATTACATAGATAGATATTTTTTTTATTATAAATAGAAAACGACCAGAACACCCGGAACAAATATCTGCAGATCGATAATATCTCGAGTCATCGTCTTAGTGCCTGGTTTGAAAACATTTGTGAATTCGGTTTTGCTTACATTATATCTGAGCTCGTGGGTTATCTCTCACAGATCTCGATCAGTTTTCTGAGAGTAGGTAGGTACTGATCGATAGGCTCAGAGATCTGAGCTAGAGCCGGGCTGGATCGTGGTTCATGTTTTTTTTTATTTAGGTACTCCAGAATGCTCATAGCATACATCATCATCATCAGCCTATATTAGTCCACTGCTGGACATAGGCCTCCCCCAATGAGCGCCATAGCGCCCTGTCTTCGGCTTGACGCATCCAGCATCTACCTGCAGTCTTTCGCAGGTCGTCATCCCACCTGGTCGGAGGGCGTCCTACACTTCGTTTACCGAGTCGTGGTCTCCACTCAAGAACACGTTTGCCCCAGCGGCCGTCGGTTCTTCGCGAGATATGGCCGGCCCACTGCCACTTCAGCTTGCTAATTCTCAGAGCTATGTCGATAACTTTAGTTCTCTGTCGGATGTATTCGTTGCGAATCCTATCCTTCAGAGATACTCCGAGCATAGCTCTTTCCATAGCTCGCTGAGCGACTTTGAACTGGTGGACCAGCCCTATCGTGAGTGTCCACGTCTCAGCTCCGTAGGTCATAACGGGTAGGACGCACTGGTTGAAAACTTTCGTTTTCAAGCATTGCGGTATGGATGAAGAGAAGACTCGACGTAGTTTCCCAAACGCTGCCCAGCCCAGCTGGATCCTCCTTTTGGCCTCCTTCTCGAAATTGTTTTTACCTAACTGCAGAATCTGCCTGAGGTATGTGTATTCGGAAACGATTTCGAGAAGGTGACCATGTACGACCACCGGCCTTGGATCAATGTGTCCATTGATCATGACTTTGGTTTTATCCAAATTCATGCCAAGACCGATGCATCGGGAGGCTGAAGCTAGGCCGTCCAGCATCTGGTTCAGCTCCTCTAGCGACTCCGCCAATAGGACTATGTCATCAGCGAATCGTAGGTGTGAGATGTAGTTGCCGTTTATGTTTATGCCCTTACCTTTCCAGTCCAGAGTCTTAAACAAATCTTCCAACGCGCTTGTGAACAGTTTCGGGGATATGACATCCCCCTGTCTCACTCCTCTGCGCAGTTGGATAGGTTTAGACTGCTGGCCCTGTACTTGGACACTCATAGTGGCGGCTTCGTAGAGACATCTCAGAACCTCGATATAACGATAGTCCACTTGGCATCGCTGTAAGGATTCCATAACAGCCCAGGTCTCGACAGAGTCAAAGGCCTTCTCATAGTCCACAAAAGCCAGACACAGGGGCTGATTATACTCTTCGGACTTCTGTATAATCTGCCTCACTGTGTGTATGTGGTCTATGGTGCCATATCCACCGCGAAATCCGGCCTGTTCTGGTGGCTGAAACTCGTCGAGTCTCCTAGCGAGACGGTTCGTGACTACTCGTGAGAACAGCTTATAGACGTGGCTCAAGAGTGAAATGGGTCTGTAGTTTTTAAGAAGGGTTTTATCGCCCTTCTTAAAAAAGAGCACCACCAAACTCCCGCTCCACGCCTTTGGAGTTCTCCCACTGTTAAGAACGGCGTTGAAGAGGTTCTGTAGCTCCTGTATAACAGGAGCTCCTCCAGCTTTCAAGAGCTCGGATGTTATACCGTCTTCACCGTGGGCTTTTCCATTTTTAAGCTGCCTTAGAGCTAACACGATCTCGTCTTGACTGATGTCAGGTAGTTCGTCGGTGTAGTGGCGTGTCAGGGTGGCTCTGGAATCATGGTTGTCTCGTCGGGAACGAGGGGCATGAGCAGCGTATAGACGGCCATAGAAATCCTCTATCTCGGCTGAGATCTCTGGCTTCGACAATACGGTCCTTCCGTCGTGCGTTTTAAGCTTTGTCAGGTGGCTCCTGCCAAGCTGCTGAGTGAATACTTTGGATCCCCGGTTTCGCTCTATCGCCTCTTCAATGAGGCGCGTGTTGGAGCTCCGGAGATCGTGCCGTACCATCTTCGCAATTCGCTTGTTCAGGTCTGACCTCTCTGACAAAGTCGCTTGGGTGGTCTCCCGTCTTTTTGTCATCAGCCCAAGAGTCTCATCCGAGAGTTTGGACTTCTTGCCAGTACGCTGCTTTCGACATAATTTAATGCCCTCGTCCCTCAACGTTTCAACCAGATTGTGTAGGGTCTCGTCAGCGTCATCAGTTGGTTCCAAGGCAACAAATCGATCCCCGAGAAGCTGCTGAAACTTCTCGGTGCCCGCCATGATTTGGATTAGGTCAGGTCGGAGCGTGGACTTCATCAGACGGTTTCTTTCAAGCTTAATGTTGATATTCAGAGAGCCTCCAAGGAGTCGGTGATCAGATCCGGTATTGAACCTGTTGATCACTGAGACATCTCTGAATATGAACTTGCTATCCGTCATGATGAAGTCGATCTCATTTTTTGTCACAGTGTCGGGGCTTTGCCATGTCCACTTCCTTTGAGGCTGTTTCTTAAAGAAGGAGTTCATTAAGAACAGCCCCTCCTTCTCAAGGAAGTTGACAAGCATTTGCCCCCTGTGATTCCTAACTCCATAACCATGTGGGCCTATTCGGGATTCGTTGCCAGTCTGGATTCCCACCTTGCCGTTAAAGTCCCCCATAACAACGTTGAAGTGGGCCTTAGTGGTGTTGTGTAAGGCTTTGGATATGTCTTCGTACATATCCTCCACTTCATCATCCGAGTGTGCCGAGGTCGGTGCGTAGACCTGGATGACCTTCATGCTGTACCGTTTGGACAGCCGAAGGATCAGGTACGCTACCCTGGTCGACACACTGGAGATTTCTTGGACGTTGTTAGAGAGGGCCTTATTGACGAGGAAACCTACGCCACCCTGGGATGTTTTATCACCCTCGCGAAAGTAGAGAAGATGGCCCGAGTCTAGGGTTACGGTGTCCTCCCCCTCTCTACGGACTTCACATAACCCCAGAACATGCCATTTGATGTTCTCTAACTCCACTTCCAACTGCGCTAGATGATGGTCAAGCCTAAGAGTGCGTCCGTTAAACGTAGCCAGGGTCAGTTTATGTAGGGTGTGGTAGCCTAATGTAGCCCGGGGATTCCTAGCACCCCCTGCCCCGCCGTTACCGTGGCCGCTACCATGGCCAGGAATAGCGAGGCGGCCGGGAACTGGGGGCCACATTCTACTGGCGTATCGATCCATGGGGGGGTTGATGCCCATAATCCCCACGCTGGGCATGCGGGTTGGGGATCGCAGTATAGGGAGTGTGCTGCAAGGGACGCTGCTGCCCGCCCCCCGGTGTATGCATAGCATACATAGCTCTGAGAATTAGCAAGCTGAAGTGGCAGTGGGCCGGCCATATCTCGCGAAGAACCGACGGCCGCTGGGGCAAACGTGTTCTTGAGTGGAGACCACGACTCGGTAAACGTAGTGTAGGATGCCCTCCGACCAGTTGGGATGACGACCTGCGAAAGACTGCAGGTAGATGCTGGATGCGTCAAGCCGAAGACAGGGCGCTATGGCGCTCATTGGGGGAGGCCTATGTCCAGCAGTGGACTAATATAGGCTGATGATGATGATGATGACTCCAGAATGATACCCATATCAATTCAATACTTACCCAGAGCATTCTATCTGATTATATCAAATCGAGTTAACCAATTACATTAATATGTATATCGTAACAAACAAACGCATTTTGTGATGCATTTCGTTATCGCTTCAGGTATATAAAGACCAAAACAATTTTGGATGCATTACTTCATACTTTTTAGTATGTTACCCAGTATGTCGAGTCCCACTATAACGTTCGTTCTGTTACTTTCTTTGCATCTCATAGAAATAATATGTATAAGCAATCATGCTTTAGAAATCATCCCGGAACGAAGCGAAATTACGTATCAAAATGAAAAATATGTAAAGAATGTGAAAACGTTCGTCAGAAGGAGTGGCAGAAAGAGCCCTTACATCAACTTAGAAGGTGAACTTCAAATGGAGTTTGGGAACAATGTATCTGTTAGTATTATATTATAGTTTGTTTAATACATTATTCAGAATAATTTAATGGATACATAGGTATAAAACTTTAATCTATCTTGGTTATTACTAGTTATTAACACTAAAGTCATTTAAAACGGGATATTTACCATGATTAGATTTTTGTGTTTTCCAATATTTCGGCACAGTTTCATGCGCCATGAATGCTTTATTCCGTGACATATACATATACATACTTACCTACATATTAGTGACTTACTTACATATGTATTTGTTAGTATGTCCCAATTAAATATTATTCTATATAACACACCACCGTCTATATTTGTTCCAACACTTCATGTCCATCCAAAAGTTGCCTGGCAGAGATCGCTTTAAGCGATAAGGCCGCCCATTGTACAACACATTCTTTATTTGTCTTTTTCCTGTCCAGTGTATCTGTTTTTTATTTGGTGTGCAATAAAGAATAATTGTATTGTATTGTATTGTATATTCGTTATACTGAAAACTGAAACTATCTTGGATTAATACCAGATAAAACTTCTGAAACTATCATGGTTATTAACAATAAAGTCTTAATGACTTTAGTGTTAATACCCTAAAATCACCATGATCACGGAATAACATTACGGTTAATCCGTGATCATGGCGCATGAAACTGTGCCGAAATATTGGATAACTCAAAAATCAAATCATGGTAAATATCCCGTTTTAAAAGACTTTAAATCCCAGATAGTTTCAAAAGTTTTACAGAACGAATGGAGATTTCATACAAAAATTTTAAAGAAAAATTACATAGGTAATCCTAAGTGAAGGGAGACTCGATATTTACGCCTGCTAAGCTATGGTATAATGGGAAATAAACCTATTTATATTCTATTCTAACACCTTCACTACGATAATTGGGATTAGATGACGCTGCTGTATCGATTGCTTAGCGTTGTTATTTTTATTTCCACAGTTCAGCGTGGTCCTGTACGAATATCTCCACAATGAGTACAGGCGATCGATCGTAGAGTTCCATGTCAAGCTCTGTGACTTCATTAATATGGATAAGTACCTTGGGCAAATTGTTCGGATGCGTGGATTTACCTGTCCTATGTCACAAGTGAGTACAACACGGAATCACCTAATATGGTAGGAAACGCCACATTATAAGGGATGACCTCATTTTTACTACCAAACAGACACTTAGTAACTAGGTGCACATGAATTTAAACTCGTTCTGTTTGCTCTCAAAAGCTGCTGAAAATCAGCCTATTTAGATTCCTCTAATAAAACAAATAAACGCGGACAGTAAAATAGATCATGGACGAAGTCGCGGGCAATAGTTATTACTTAATAAGTTTCTGTCTGTTGTGGTCGAAATCACGTGAAACACATAATATTTAAAGATTTATGACAAATCTGTGAAGTACAGAAGTGAAAAATGTGTGCAGTAGGCACTTTTCTAAATGTCGAAATCGAATTGAAAATAAGATTATGCCCCTATGTCACTCGCTATATATTTACGCAATGTTCTGTAATGTAACGTAATGTAAATGGTTTAGTCCCTGGTAAAAAAATATATTAATGTTATAAAAAATACCGACGATACGAAGATTCGAACTAATTAATACAACTAAATATTATGCTGTTTTTGTTTCTTATAAATTGACGTCATAACTCCTTCCAGGGACT
Source organism: Eupithecia abbreviata (assembly GCA_943735965.1). NCBI lineage: Eukaryota > Metazoa > Arthropoda > Insecta > Lepidoptera > Geometridae > Eupithecia > Eupithecia abbreviata. The sequence goes on from OX030978.1 coordinate 11,886,728, forward strand.
TTTACTCTCATGGTTTCAGATTTGGCCATCGACTCCCATCTCAAAATGTCACCTGTAGGTATAGTATGTAATGTCTTATGAGATTTCAGGGTCACTGGAATATAAGTAACACAAGAATGTATTTCCCCGTGTTCCCTTACGTGTTGCCGTTCAAGAGAGGTAAAGCTCTAACAACCGTTACAGTCACAGCGACAGGGGAAATTATCGCAGCCGGAAACACTTACGTATTCATAAAACAAACATGAAAAACAGATCGTTCATAAATCCTGTGATTTTGTAATAAATAAACACAGATTTTAATAATAATCACTAATCAGTTTAATTTATTCCCCCAACCCAGACCGACCAAATAAAGTCGTCATTAATTTTTTTATAAGTATTTATATCTGTATTTTTTCCTGTTTTGTGTGGTACAATAGTGTTTTCTATCTATAGCCTATATCGGGTTTCATATTTATTGTAACCCAGGATTAAATCTATCTCAATTTAATGGTATTATCCTTATCCAGAGCCTCTATCAGCTTATCAAAAATCTAATAGACCTTAATTCTACGTTCAATTACCTACATATAGCGTAGTCAAACTAGAAACATTATTATAACATTAGTGTCGTTATCGCTTCAGTACAAAAAGATGAATAGCTAAATAATGAACGCATTATTTCGCACTCGCCAATATGTTACACAGCGTTTTAAGCCCTTTAGTACTAACGTTAATTCTGTTATTTTCTGTGCATTTCATTGAAATAATATGTTTAATCAAATCCAATCATGCTTTGGAAGTGGTCCCAGAAAGAGTCGAAGTTACTTATGAAAATGAAAAATATGCGAAGAATATAAAAGCCAATGTCAGAAGATATGGGCGAAAGAGCCCTTACGTCAGCCACTTAGAAGGTGACCTTCAGCAGCAGTTTGGGAACAATGTATCTGTTAGTATTATATTATTTTTTTATTTCTGAATACACAATATTCAGAATGACCAAAATATAACACAATGTCTATTACTCGCGCACATTCACTGGACAAGACAATTTCGTAAAATAAATTTCTAAATTATAGAAAAATGCATTTTGCAACAATCCATTTTGAAACAAATACATAGAGTGGTTATAAAGGTTGTATTGTGTGCAGACAAATCCAAGAAGATGTCTATGTCTAAACATTGATAGATATTATGAGAAGTTTAATATTTATTTGGCATGTTAATGCAAAATATAAATTTGTATTGTATTGTCTATTGAGTTGAAAGAAAATGAAACAAAATTATGTGTCTTGTTCAATTGAATCCTGAATTTTTAAGGTGAGCTTTAGTGTTGCCGAAATATCGATAGTTTGGCTATCGATAGTTTACCTTGAAATTCAGTAACTCTATCGATTGTTCTATCGATAGTATTGATACTATCGATAGTATCGATACTATCGATAGGATGAAATACGGTAATCATATTTACCCTTTGTAATAAAATCGATAATATCGATAGTATCGAATTACAAAGTTACAAAATTATCGATAACATTGACAATACCGATAGTATTGTATAAAAGCTATCGATACAATCGATACTATCATTATGTTGACATTATTATACTATTGATAGTAGCATATATTTCAATAATATCAAGACACTGTGAAGGTGAAGGTAACATGCGTAATGGGTACTAAAATTTACGATTGTTATGTCCATAATCTGTTTTCAAATTATTTAAAATATATTTAACTAGCAAGAAAAAAAGGTTGGATCCATACAAAAAATTGCAGAAATGGACCCTCGAGGTGAGACTTCGTTTTATTATTAATAAAAGATTTTTGTTTTTTTATATGATCTACCAACTACTGTTTCATTAATATGTTGAAGCTAATATTATTTAATGAGTTCAGTGCCTTCTACAAATATCGAAACTTAAATTTATAAAATTTGTAAATTATTATAAACTAACGATTATTATTATATACTAACGATACTATCGAAATATAAGCCACTATCGATAGTACCAAACTATCGATAGTATCGATAGTATCGATTAGATTGGTGGTTTTCATGGAATACTATCGATAGTATCGATACTATCGATAGTTTAGTCACATTAGATGTGCAATACTATCGACAATATCGATAGTATTTGTCAAATTCAAAGTTATTGCTGCATTTCATACTATCGATAGTATCGATACTATTTATGGTATCGATAGTATCGATAGGCCTATCGATACTATTTATTTCTCGTGACTATCGATAGGCTATCGATAGACTATCGATATTTGACTATTGATCGGCAACACTAGTGAGCTTTGAATCGATGTTAGTTTCATACAAATTGGTTCACAATTTGCGGGAGATAACTTTTCTGCTAGTTTTTTAGGTTTTAATTTGTTAATTAAAAACCGCAAATTTCTTTATATTGCGGGTACCGTGAATCGAACGCCTTCAAAATACTCTTTGTTCACAGCTCAGCATAATCCTGTACGAATATCTCCACAATGAGTACAAACGATCGTTCGTCGAGTTCCATTTCAAGCTCTGTGACTTATTTGAAAAGGATGAATATCTTGGGAGTCAATTACGGAAGAAAGGACTTACCTGTCCTGTGCCCAAAGTAATAACCTATACGTAACTTGTAATTTCTAATGGACAGTATTATCATACTATATCATCACTATAAAGATAAATAAATAACCTTTGGAAATTTCATAGTTTTGCCCGTTAGATGGCGGTGTTTTGTCTAGACTAGATGCAACTAGCGCAAAATGATAATGGTTAGGTGTGTAATGCATTCAATATAACATTTATGATGTTCTTTATATACATATAAACCATCCCCTTGAATCACTATATTTATTACTGAAAGAAAACTGCATTAGAATCCGTTGAGAACGTAGTTCAAAAGATCTGAGCGAGCAGACAACGGAAGCGACTTGATTTTATAATATGTAAAGATGTATGATGAGTTTTCCATCTTCTAGGGTCACTGGAACTGGAGTAACGTAAGACTGGAATTCCCTGTTTTCCCGTACGTGTTCCCGTTCAAGAGAGCCAAATGTGAAGGGACCTTATCAGTCACAGCGACAGAGGAGATTATCGCCACCGGAAACTTTTATATCTCCTTCAAGCAAAACTGAGAGACGGATCAGTCATAATCGGATATCCAGTTATTTTATAAATAAATATAGTTTTCTCGCCTAATAAAATTATGTAATGTAGGTATAAAAACCTTGAATCAATAAAAATACTTCTTAATTGTTATAGAAATTTATTTCTTAACATAAATATGGTAGGTATGTATAAAATGTAAACTTAACAAAGTAATCTTTGCAGGGAAAATAAATAGGTATCAATTTGACTACAAGGCGAACTTAAAATTATATGAATATTATTTATCTTATGGAATGACTAGGTTTTAGACAGCTTCTGTAGTTGGTACTCTTTCTTTAGTTCCTTTAGATTTGTTTCCAATATTGCGACCTGTGGACAAGGAATTTGTTTATTAAGTTTAGTTTATTTATTTCCACCGTAGGTACACATGTTACACTTGATGTCGTTAAATACTATTTTAACACTTTGACTGCGATTTTTTTTCGACGACTGCGATCTTTTTTTTAACCTAAAAAATTCGTGCTGCCGCTCTACACAGCGGTTGTGTTGCGCCGCACATGCGTTTCGTTCGAAAAATATTACGGCTGTGCTGAGTCACAAAGATCTGTATTTTCTCAGCCGCTGCGCTAGTATGGATTAACGCATATTAGTCACTTGTAGAAAACACATACCGTGTGATTTCAGCAGTCAAAGTGTTAAAAGATAAATTACATTTTTATTATAACACACTAACTTTTGAGAAAGGAAACACCATAGGACATTTATGTAGGTACCCTAAGTATTAAATATTATTCGTGTACATTGTGTTTTATTTTCTTTACATTTCCATCGCATGACAATATGTTAACAGATCGGGAAATTTCAAAAGTTTTATAGTAAGTATCGTAAAATCTTTTTAAATTGGTTTGCAGGCCAAAAACTATGCTGACTAAAACTTTTGAAACTTGTGGTTATTAACACAAAAGTCTATTATATTTTTTATAGTTATTCTGTGATCATGGCGCATGAAACTGTGCTGACATATTGGAAAACTCAAAAATGAAATCAAGGTAAAACCTACGCCGTTATAAGTGAAATATATACGTATAAAATGAAATAATATGTTTGCATAAGACTTTATGCAAACTAATTTATCGCTCGCTTTAGTCCTTTTCACTTAGGAAGCGTTCCCTGACGTTTGGATTTAGATGGAGTACGTTTCATTTCATTTGACTAGGATTTTGTCGAATAATAATTTCGAAAATTCAAATAATTTTTATTTCCTTTGGCAATTTATTACGTATTCTTATTTGTTATTCATCTTCTATTACCTATCTATCTTATAATATTATTATCATTCAAGAAAAGGCAAAAATATTACGAAAAATCGTTTTTTGTAAGTCAATCTAGTATCTTACATCGAATTAAATTATTTCGATTACACCGTAGGTCATTTCTATAATTGTCATACTGAAACGTCAGGGAACGCTTCCTAAGTTCCTCACTCATTAGACTCCATGGGTTGGGTGGGAGTCTGTTGAATGACTGATGCAAATAATAACTTCAAATAATAACTGCAAATAATAACTAAGTGAAAAGGACTATAGTTTACACACATTTTCATACTACTCAGTTTAACTTAGCACACAGTTATGTTAGCTTAGCTTTCGGTCTAAAACCCGCATATTGTCCTACGATTTGACGTCTGCAATGGATAAACTGTCCGCCTGAAATTCAGACGATTGTGGGTGCAATCCTGTATTACTAAATTATTAGTAATTCGTTCTCAAAACACAAGCTATTTTGTATATTGGCAGATATTGTAAGGCTGTGTGAAAATATGCCTACCATTTTTAGGCTTCCTTACCAAAGTGTAAAACCGGACCCTATTACTACGACTCCACTGTCCGTCCGTCTGTCTGTCGATCTGTCACCAGGTTGTGTCTCATGAATCGTGATAGTTAGACAGTTGAAATTTTAACAGATGTATGTATTTCTGTTGCCGCTATAACAACAAATACTAAAAAACAGAACAAAATAAAAATTTGAGGAGGCTCCCATACAACAAACGTGATTTTTTGCCGTTTTTATAGATAAAGTACGGAACCCTTCGTAGGCGCTCCCGTTTCGCACTAGGCCGGTTTTATTTAATACTAGCTTTCGCCCGCGGCTTCGCTCGCGTGGTACTACGATAAAAAGCCTATATGTTATTCCAGTACACATACTATGTATGTTCCAAGTTTCATCAAGATCCGTTCAGTAGTTTTTACGTGAAAGAGTAACAAACATCCATCCATACTTACAAACTTTCGCCTTTATAATATTAGTAGGATATAGGATGAACTGACAGACGTCGTTGTGAGTATTATAGAAAGAGCGAGTATCGTAACTGCATTTTGATAGATTTTGACTGACCTCTTCAAACTTGAGTTCCTCTCTTGCTTTCTTGATGTAATCCCTGATGATGTTCATCTGTTCCAGGAGTGGGTTGTCATCGTCATCATCATCATTTCCCCGGTTTTCATATCCTGAAAAGATATGGATATTTATATAAGGATATATTTATATAATAAATACATTTTTGTGTTTCGTGATTTTCATTCGGTACACCGAATGAAAATCACGAAACACAAAAATGTAACAGATCATAGTGGTGATAAGATTATACATAAGATTTATCTTTAACTCACTGTATATTAAGAAATAAGGTCGCGTGGCCGTCCTTTCAGCGGTCCAGCTCGATGCCAGCCGCTGCTATACCGGTAGAGACAGTATAATATTTCTAGACTCTAGTCCACTACCTAACCACTATAGTTTGACCGAAACCGCTGTACCGCGCCTGAGGTATGCGAGCGGCGAGACGGGGGGGGGGGGGGGGGGGGGGGGGGGGGGGGGGATTCTGACCTCTTCGATCTGCGTGTCGGTGGGTAGCTAGCCAGGAGGTAGCAACATGTCTCTAGTGCACTCTCACTCACCGCTAGGCCCGGCGCTGATGCTCTCAGTCCGCTGTCTCTCACGCTCCACTCGCTCTCTCTCCATCTGTATTTGTCTCTCCGCTCGCTCGTACCGTTGTCTTCTGACCTCTTCGATCTGCGCTTCGGTCGGTAGTTTGCCGAGTGACAATAAGTTCTCCTGCAAAAAATTGTATCAGTATTATAAAGCCGAAATGTAACGAAAATATGTAAAGGCAAGCTCGCTTATTACTTTGCAAATAGTGTCCGATAGAAGTTTCTCTTTTCGGTTTCAAAAATCAAGGTTCGGTCGCAGTTTCAGTTTCGCCAAAAAGTTCGAACCTTCGTCCACTCGGAACCTTATTTAATTCCCAGCGTGATGTTTTCCGTCTAATTTCGTTACATTGCTGTAAATTTACACCACATTTCCAAAAAAACGGTAAACGGACAGCAAACTTTCAGACAGCGTGGCGCGCGAAGCGAGCTGCGCTGTGCAGCACTCAAGCACGCTTGTTTCACGTATGCCACTGCGATGGCAACCCTGATACTATTACCAGCGGCTAGCTGCGCTAGTGTGAAGTGTGCTAATGTGTAAAAATGAGTTGCAAAAAAAATCGTTCTATAAATTGTACACAAACCTTGATATAATGCGCCGCGGCCTGCCTTATAGCGTTATGCAGCCTGGCCGTGCGAGTGCCGGGCTCCGCCGGGAACGTAGAGATCTGCTTGCTGAGCAGATCTATGCCTTCCGCCAGCTTGCCTATGCGCCCGCGCATCGCGTTCACGTCTTGTAGCGTGTAGGTTGTTTCGCCGTCGAAAAGGCTTTGACACATCTGGAACGAGCAAAGTAAATGGTATCTAACTGATCGGAGATTGAAAAGGTAGGCAAGAAGTTCTCTTCAATCCAATTCCAACCTTTTCAGTCTGTTCTTAAAACACTTTATTTCATTTTTAGATTGAAGCTTTAACTTGTTCTAAGAGCTTGTGGCTTATGAAAGAAATGTTATTGAACGCAATGATCAGGGCACGCGGCAGCGTGACCAAGCCAAGTTCAAGCAAAGGAACGCGCCGAGTGTATCATTACACGAACCACTTGGTGCCACTTTTGACCCTTCTATAACTCAAAACCTCTTTAAGGTAAAAACATAAAACTACGTGTGTTGAATTATATCCATAAGGACATGTAGAAGCCCAAATTTCATGAAGCTAGCTCAAACGGTTACAAAGATATGAAGGTCGAAAAGTCGTAAAAATTCACATTGACTGACTGACATACATATAGTACCTAATTCTAACCTACTTCCAGATGACCTAGAAGGATGAAATTTGGAATCCAGCTCGGTAATTGTGTGTAAGCGTAGGAAAAAATCAAAAAATAAAAAAAAGTCAAAAAATAAGGGATGTTAGCAACGGCCACCTTATGTCAATGAAATAAGGTTTAAATTCGAATAGAATCCGCATTGCATAGAATAAGCAACAGTACTAACGTCTCCGATTGCGCAATAGAATACAGTGTAGTTGTTAGGGACCGGCAAATAATAGATTCTGTTTTCGAAGTAACACACATATTTTTACTACCTCACACTAGATGTCACTAGTGTAGGCGACGTACTAAGACTTATTTTATTCACAAAATTAATTTTCCAGCAAAAATAACTGTTTTGGTTAATTGTTGTCGGTTGGTTGCCCTATCATTTTCTATGGTTGCAAAATGCTTAAAACGAATACCTATATATTTTTCAGCTATTAATTTAATCAGAAGAATAATATGATTATCAGTATTATCAGCAAGAACAAATATTCGTATATTTCGTCGGATTCCAGTCTTGTCTATTAATTTTTGTGATCCATTGCTGTCTTACATTATCTTGAGATGGAAATCTAGAACATACACAATTTAAAATTGCAATAATAGGTGTGCTTCAATTTCATTACATTTACTAAACAACTACTATTATAGTAGTTGTCTCACGGAGGGAAAGTACTTTCAATATAGAATATTTATTATAAAACATTCCATAGGTGCATTCCAGACATGCTATGTTTCAACATAGCCGTGGGACATTCAGTAAAATAATTGGATTCTAAATACGGCCCTGGCCCTGTTTTTCTTTATAAGTTAATGGTTGACGATAGATGGCGGCTTGTTTAAAAATGACTATAAAAACTAAAAAATTAAAATTTTGGCGACTAAAAAGTCTTTAGGAACTTAAGTTGAAGTAATTTCAGTACATATGATTATTAAAATATATTAACACTGAGCCCTACGTACCTATAAATATTTATTTCCCATGATACAAAGTATCGCCATCTATTGTCAAGTAGAATTATATTTGGAAACGCCGAGTCGCAATGGAAATGTTCGAGAACTTTTAAAATATGATGCGGTATTCAGAAAAATCCAAAAAGAATTATATTGGTCAGTTGTGTAGTTGAACAAATTTCAGTACATTTGATTATTAAAATATATTATTACTGAGCCCTACGTAGGTTTATTTCCCATGATACAAAGTGTCGCCATCTATTGTCAAGTAGAATTATATTTGGAAACGCCGAGTCAATACCTGCCTAGTTTTCTTTACAAAAAGTAATGATATCCCACCAAAAACATAAATGTAAAATAGGAGAGCCAAGTTCAATGCAAAAATTATGATTGGCTGTGGGCTTCGCGGCAAAAAGAATTGATATCTGAATGAGTGCCAAGTCAAATCTATGTAGGTTAGATTTGACTTGGCCAGTTTTTATCAGAATTAAAACGTTGAATAACTTTATAAAATGACTGATGTAATGAAAACTGGCCAAGTCAAATCTAACCTACATAGATTTGACTTGGCACTCATTCAGATATCAATTCTTTTTGCCGCGAAGCCCACAGCCAATCATAATTTTTGCATTGAACTTGGCTCTCCTATTTTACATTTATGTTTTTGGTGGGATGTTATACACGAATCTCATTGATTGAACTCGATTATTGAATACGACGAATATATCACACGGGATTCCGCGTTTAAGGGAACAGTGTGGGGATAAGAATATTAACGCAAAATACTAGAGCCAGTTTCCTTTAAAAATTGGTTCAAAAATTATTATCCTTTATGGGCAAATTCTTAATCGATGCAATTTAAAACCTCCAATGCTTGACTTTGTTCGATCCTCGTAATGAGTTACGCTTACGAGTGAGTAATATGAGTAATAGATCAGGCTTTATACTCAATTTACTTCGGAACAAATCCAATTTAATTTTAGGTATTAGGTACCTACTATACTTATCTAGCCAGAGCACATATCATCTGATAATCTCAAATCTAATAGACTAGAATAGCGTAGTTAAACTAGCAAACCAACATTTACGTAATTACATGATAGTGTTATAGTTTAGCATTTTGTATAGCCTTTTTGTTATCGCTTCAGTACAAAAAGGTGAATAGCTAAAAAATTTACGCATTATTTCATACTCGCCAATATGTTACACAGCGTTTTAAGACCTTTTATCCTGACTTTAATTCTGTTTATTTCATTGCATTTCATAGAAATAATATGTTTAACCAATCATGGTTTAGAAATCGTTCCGGAACGAATCGAAATTACGTACCAAAATGAAAAATATGTGAAGAATGTAAAAGCATTCATCAGAAGATATGGGAGAAAGAGCCCTTACGTCAGTCACTTAGAAGGTGACCTTCAGAAGCAGTTTGGGAACAATGTATCTGTTAGTATTTTAGTATAGATTCTTTAAACACAATAACTATTCATAATCTTCAAACATAGCACTATGCCATTACCCGTACACATTCACACACTAGAAAAAACATCTTCACATAATAAATGGCTAGATATGTATTTATTTATGTTTTTAATAACACATAAAACTAAGAAAACTCTAAACAGTGACAGATATTATGCATATATAATTTAATTTAAAATATTGTATGGTACATGTAACATATGCAAATATATGATTTTAATATTAAATTGAAGAAAAATAATCAAAATGATGTGTCTTGTTCAGCTGAAACCAGGATTAAGGAGGCTCAATCAACGTTGCCAGAGAGATTCAATTTTACTGCGGATTTTTTTCTTCGTTCTACAATGAATATAATTAAAAAATGCTTCAAAAGACCACTGAATTTAAGAACGTTTTATTATAGGTTGAAAGAAACGTTTACTATTTGGGGCATATTAGTTTTCCCCTAGATTTTGTAGGTTTTTTTTATCGCACAAAAATCCGCCATGATTTTGAATAGTCCGGGTAACATTAATCGAAATGTTACCTGAAACCTCTTTGTTCACAGCTCAGCATTATCCTGTACGAATATCTCCACAATGAGTACAAACGATCATTCGTCGAGTTCCATTTCAAGCTCTGTGACTTCATTGATAAGGATGACTTTGTTGCGATCCATATTCGGAAGAAGGGACTTACCTGCCCTGTGTCAAAAGCAAGTATATAACATAGCATAACTTGGAATTTTAAGAGGACAGGGTTTATAACTTTTGAAATTAAAAAAAAGAAGAGATTGACATGTGAATTTCAGAGTTAAATTAATTATTGTAATTCTCATTATCATCATCAGCCAATACATAGACCTCCCCCAATGAGCGCCATAGCGCCGTTTCTTCAGCTTGCCGCATCCAGCATCGACCTGCAGACTTTCGCAGGTCGTCATCCCACCTGGCCGGAGGGCGTCCTACACTACGTTTACCGAGTCGTGGTCTCCACTCAAGAACACGTTTGCCCCATCGGCCATCGGTTCTTCGCGAGATATGGCCGGCCCACTGCCACTTCAGCTTGCTAATTCTTAGAGCTATGTCGATAACTTTGGTATTGTATTTCTAATAGGGGGGAACTGGGATCTCCACTCATCTCGCATGGAAATTTATTGAGCATTGTCCCCCTGCCTAAACAGATTTCTGTGAACTCCACAATCGACCCCCCTATGGTAACCCCGTATGGTAACTGTTTCATTCTTATTTCACAAACCGGCATTAGTACGTTGAAATTAGAAACCTTGTAAAAATGTAAGGACATTGTTAATGAATCGAATTTGTCCACTATCACAAGGATCGTACCCGAGTATTGATTCAAGGACTTATAATGTTTATTATATTCGCAAATTATCTCAATTTCTTCATGGAGCACTATCAATCATCCCGGTGCCAGGCTTGTTTTATTTGCTGATGATGATGACACAAGTGCCATAACTTAGTAGGGTTTTTTCATTAGCTGAACGGTCACGTAAGTTAAACATAGTCGGTAGTTGATTTCATAGTAAATCATCACATGTATTTAAGTTTTCTGGGTATATATTTATTTATATATATGTATATATAAATAAATATATACCTGATGATATATATTTATATATATATATATATATATATTATAGCGCCGCCGCCCCGCCATGCTGGAGGTGCCCTCTTGTAGGACCAACCTACTTAAGTTTGCCCCTATGTCACTCGCTATATATTTACTCAAAGTTCTGTGCAAAAACAGCGTAGACATATTTACGAAAACCTGCCGAAAGCCATGAAAAAGGCACAAAATGTTATTGAAACAAAATTATAAATTATTTAGTATTGTGTGTATGTGCAAAAATATGTAATTTTTAGTATAAGTAGTTATAACATCGCCTTAGGGCTTAATAAAAAAACCTGTTATGATGTTATTATCTCAATAAATAAATAAATAAATATTTATATGATTATATATCATGGTTTGAGGCAACAGCTATTCTTACAGCACAAATACTGATTTTATCATTCAAAAGAAAGCAATTAAAACTATGGTACATACAATACAGCAACAAAATTTTGTTATTCTAGGTTCGTAGGTATACTAACCGTGCCACCGACCGGTACCATGTCTATAAAATAAAAAATAAATAATGCTGTAAATTCACACAACATTATCTAGCCCCATGGTAAGCAGAGCTTGTGCATAAGACAAAGCTACTAGTACTAGATAACTGATATACATAATACAATATATTATATAGATAGATATTTTTATTATATATCTGCAGATCGTATACACAATTGTTCCGAGGCAGGAATCGACCCCGCAACCTCCTGCATCGCAGGCGAACCTTCGCCCACCGCGCCACATCGGTCGTCAACACACACACACAATACACACTAAGATGTATGTATAGACACTTTCTTTTTTTACGAAATTGGCACGGTTCAAATTTCGTAAAAAAGATGCACGCGTATTTCGCAACGGCGACATATTACGTCCTTAATTCCATGATGATGTAGTTCTTGAAAGGATTGACGACGTTCAGTTGTTTTTGCGAGATGCATTCAATCTTGGCATTTATAATATGAATATGTTTTCTATAATTCCAGGGTCACTGGAACATAAGTAACGTGAGACTGGATTTCCCTGTTTTCCCGTACGTGTTCCCGTTCAAGAGAGCCAAATCTGTAGTGACCCTGAAAGTCACCGCGACAGGGGAGATTATCGCCAACGGAAACTATTACATATTCTTTAAACAAAACTGACAGACGGATCGGTCATAGTTTCTGTAATTTTTTAATAAATGAATACAGGCTGTTAGAACAGTAATCAGTATTTTATTTTTTGCCACATAATAAATCCGTCATCACTACATATGTATTATAAAACAAAGTCGCTTCCCGCTATCTGTCTGTCCCTATGTATGCTTAGATCTTTAAAACTACGCAACGGATTTTGATGCGGTTTTTTTTTAATAGAGTGATTCAAGCGAAAGGTTTTTAAACCATTTAAGGGTCCGGCGACCCTCGCTTGGCTGTGTGGTGGGTGGCCGTGATAGAATAGCACCACCCCAACTCTTCCCGTGGGTGTCGTAGAAGGCGACTAAGGGACATACACCGGGGGGCGGGCAGCAGCGTCCCTTGCAGCACACTCCCTATACTGCGATACCCAACCCGCATGCCCAGCGTGGGGATTATGGGCATCAACCCCCCCATGGATAGACACGCCAAAAGAAAGTTGCTCCCAGTTCCCGGCCGCCTCGCTATTCCTGGCCATGGCAGCGGCCACGGTAACGGCGGGGCAGGGGGTGCTAGGAATCCCCGGGCTACATCAGGCAACCGAACTCTACCTAAACTGACCCTGGCTATGTTTAACGGACGCACTCTGAGGCTTGACCATCATCTAGCGCAGTTGGAAGTGGAGTTAGAGAACATCAAATGGCATGTTCTGGGGTTATGTGAAGTCCGTAGAGAGGGGGAGGACACCGTAACCCTAGACTCGGGCCATCTTCTCTACTTTCGGGAGGGTGATAAAACATCCCAGGGCTTCCTCGTCAATAAGGCCCTCTCTAGCAACGTCCAAGAAATCTTCAGTGTGTCGACCAGGGTAGCGTACCTGATCCTTCGGCTGTCCAAGCGGTACAGCATGAAGGTCATCCAGATCTATGCACCGACCTCGGCACACTTGGATGATGAAGTGGAGGATATGTATGAAGACATATCCAAAGCCTTACATAACACCACTAAGGCCCACTTCAACGTTGTTATGTGGGTCTTTAAAGGCAAGGTGGGAACCCAGACTGGCAACGAATCCCGAATAGGCCTGCATGGTTATGGAGTCAGGAATCACAGGGGGCAAATGAATGAAAGATGAACTCTTTCTTTAAGAAACAGCCTCAAAGGAAGTGGACATGGCAAAGACCCGACACTGTGACTAAAAATGAGATCGACTTCATCATGACGGATAGCAAGCACATATTCAGAGATGTCTCAGTGATCAACAGGTTCAATACCGGATCTGATCACCGACTCCTCCGAGGCTCTCAAAATATCAACTTGAAGCTTGAAAGAAACCGTCTGATGAAGTCCACGATCCGACCTGACCCAATCCAAATCATGGCGGGCACCGAGAAGTTTCAGCAGCTTCTCGGGAATAGATTTGTTGCCTTGGAACCCACTGATGACGCTGACGAGACCCTACACAATCTGGTTGAAACGTTGAGGGACGAGGGCATCAAATTCTGTCGAAAGCAGCGTACTGGCAAAAAGTCCAAACTCTCGGATGACTCTCTCTCGACTCTTGGGCTGATGACAAAAAGACGGGAGACCACCCAAGCGACTTTGTCAGAGAGGTCAGACCTGAACAAGCGGATTGCGAAGATGGTACGGCACGACCTTCGGAGCTTCAACACGCGCCTCATTCAAGAGGCGATAGAGCGAAACCGAGGGTCCAAAGTATTCACTCAGCAGCTTGGCAGGAGCCACCTGACAAAGCTTAAAACGCACGACGGGAGGACCGTATTGTCAAAGCCGGAGATATCCGCCCAGATAGAAGATTTCTATGGCCGATTATACGCTGCACATGCCCCTCGTTACCGACGAGATGACCAAGATTCCAGAGCCTATACCGACGAACTGCCTGAAATCAGTCAAGACGAGATCGTATTAGCTCTAAGGCAGCTTAAAAATGGAAAAGCCCCCGGCGAGGACGGTATTACTTCAGAGCTTCTTAAAGCCGGAGGAGCCCCTGTAATACAAGAGCTACGGAACCTCTTTAATACCGTCCTTGACAGTGGGAGAACTCCAAAGGCGTGGAGCGGGAGTTTGGTGGTGCTCTTTTTTAAGAAGGGAGATAAAACCCTTCTTAAGAATTACAGACCCATCTCACTCTTGAGCCACGTCTATAAGCTGTTCTCACGAGTGGTCACGAACCGTCTCGCCAGGAGACTCGACGAGTTCCAGCCACCGGAACAGGCTGGGTTCCGCGGAGGATATGGCACCATAGACCACATACACACAGTGAGGCAGATTATACAGAAGTCCGAAGAGTATAATCAGCCCCTGTGTCTGGCTTTTGTGGAGGCATTTGACTCCGTCGAAACCTGGGCTGTTCTGGATTCCTTACAGCGATGCCAAGTAGACTATCGTTATATCCAGGTGCTGAGATGTCTCTACGAGGCCGCCACCATGAGTGTCCAAGTACAGGGTCAGCAATCTAAACCCATCCAATTGCGCAGAGGAGTAAGGCAGGGGGATTTCATATCCCCGAAACTGTTCACGTGCGCATTGGAAGATATGTTTAGGTTGCTGGACTGGAAAGGAAAGGGCATTAATATAAACGGCGAGTACATCTCACACCTGCGATTCGCTGATGACATAGTCTTAATGGCGGAGTCGCTTGAGGAACTGAACCAGGTGCTGGACGGCCTAGCTTCAGCCTCCCGATGTATCGGTCTTGGCATGAATTTGGATAAAACCAAAGTCATGATCAATAGTCACATTGATCCAAGGCCGGTGGTCGGACATGGTCACGACCATTGAAACAGTCTTAACCATTTATGCCTATGATATAAAATGATGTCGTACTGGTTTCCACGTTAGCAAGTTTTTTTTAGAAAATGGGCAAAAATCTTGAAAAAAATAAGGTGCGGATGCGGAACATACATATGTAGTCAATTATGGTCAGTGTAGATTCGCAGCCCACCACGATCCTTCGTTTAATCCTATTATAATGAAACATCCTGTTTATGATACTAATGAGTTACGAGTGGGTAGTACTTACCTAAGCTTTAATGTTGACTTTGTCCAGTCAACATTAAAGCAATAAAGCCTATCTAAAATTATTAAAGTTAATGACCCGTGACTGAAGGAAAATTGCTGACAATAGGTACTGAATCATATTATAACGATAACATCAAAAGTAATAATCCGTAACTCTGTAAACGAAAATAAAACATTTGGATTGGTAGGTATTTGTAAACCGGCCATGTGTGTCTTTTGTATCACATGATTTTTTGAAACTATTTATTGAGATGGTAGACTATGAAAATTAGGTCTTATTAACCTACTTACTAATTAAATTTTAAGCAAATGGCGCAATGCACGCTTACACATTTTAAGTGTTAGTTAGGAGTAGATAACATACGCACTAACTATTAAATATTTTTAGAAAAATTTGTTTCTTTAATCGAGTTCCTTACTCCTTTCAGGGATTTTATTTAACTCTCATGGTTTCAGATTTGGGCATCGACTTCCATCCCATCTCAAAAGGTCACCCTGTCATGTATGCAATGTTTTCAGGGTCACTGGAATATGAGTAACACAAGAATGTATTTCCCCGTGTTCCCTTACGTGTTGCCGTTCAAGAGAGGTAAAGCTCTAACAACCGTCACAGTCACAGCGACAGGGGAAATTATCGCAGCCGGAAACACTTACATGTTCATAAAACAAACATGAAAAACAGATCGTTCATAAATCCTGTTATTTTTTAATAAATAAATACAGATTCTAAGAATAATCACTAATCAGTTTTTAAACTTACGCGATCTGAACACATAATTATAAGTATTGATACAACGGGTATTTATCGCGTGTATCAATGCTTATAATTATGTGTTCAGATCGCGTACGTTTAAAAATATTTAAAGACTAGATGCTGAACATTTCATACGTCTTAGAATCTGAACTCCTACTTTGGGTGTTGTGTACCCCCAGTGTTTCTTTGTAAATCAATGTTTAACAGTCATACTCATTGTTTTGCACGTCACCGAGACTGGTGCAAAACCGAGTGTCGCTAAAGCCACACATGGATGGAGGTATTCTAGAGACCTATGCCCAGCAGGCCTTTGCCGACCAGGTGGGATGACGACCTGCGAAAGACTGCAGGTAGATGTTGGATGCGTCATGCTGAAGACAGGGCGCTATGGCGCTCATTGGGGGAGGCCTATGTCCAGCAGTGGACTATCATAGGCTGATAATGATGGTGATGCCCAGCAGTCGGTACCTACCAAAGAGGTGATGGCGATGATCATTAGTCAGAAGTCACCTGGTTCCCATGACACAAGCTCTACATTACCTACCTTATTTATGATGATCCGAAATCAAGTCGATCTCTATTAAATTACATCATTATGCTTATCGGCAATCTAAATTCTGTAAAATGAAGTTATAGATCGAAATTAACATATCAAAAATAAACTACAATTTAGTCATCTATATTTAAAAAATACCACTCATTGACTGACATACTTATCATGAAATTTGTAAAGAAATTAATTCTGGGAAATCATAGGAACAAATCAATAATAAAAGACATGATGTTGCATTGTTCTTAAATCTATCTATTATATCTATCGAGTTGACCATAATATACTCCTTAGTAAGCTAGAAGAAACAGGAATAAGGGGAGTAGCTCTTTCTCATTCAAATCCCACCAATATGATAGAAAATAATCAACTGTAATTGAAATATACAGGGCGTCCCACAGCCAAGCCCCATGGAGGGAAAGCACCTTTACTTTACTTTTTTACTTTATTTTAGCAGATAGATTTGAGGATTTTTCAGTGCAGCGCCATATTCAGTCAGTGTTTTATCAATCTATAGGTACTACTTATACGGAACATAGGCTGCTATGATCTGTCAGTAAAAATTCGTACCACCCTTGCGAAGCCGCTGGCAACAGCTAGTTAGATGATATTAGCATTGTAATCACTTTAGGTACAAAAACAGCCTCAACAAACAATTAATACATTATACTACACATACAACGATGTTGCACACTTCAAATCTCATTATTTTTACATCAATTCTATTACTTTCTTTATACATTATAGATATACCATGTTTAGAGAATCATGCCTTGGAAATCATCCCGGAAAGAGTGGAAGTCACCTATGCAAATGAAAAATATGTGAAGAATTTGAAAGCTACGGTCAGAAGAAATGGCAGAAAGAGCCCTTACGTGATACATATAGAAGGTGACGTACAGCTGGAGTTTGGAAACAACGTATCTGTAAGTATTACATAACTACAATGTTAGGTGTATGCACAATGTAATGTAAATAGACATATTATATGTCTATTTACATCATCGTCAGCCTATATTAGTCCACTGCTGGACATAGGCCTCCCAATGAGCGCCATAGCGCCCTGTCTTCAGCTTGACGCATCCAGCATCTACCTGCAGTCATTCGAAGGACGTCCTCCGACCTGGTCGGAGGGCGTCCTACACTACGTTTACCGAGACGTGGTCTCCACTCAAGAACACGTTTGCCCCAGCAGCCGTCAGTATATTATGTCTATAAAATATATTTCTCTTATTTTTTTAATATAACTATTACTTTTAATGCATTATTTTCTTAAAGGAATTGGTGCCTGGTTTTTTTATGAAGTATTTAATATTATTAGTTTTACTTATTGTTTTTTTTTATAATTTTAATGATAAATTTGTTGTAATGTATTGTAATTAGGTAGTGTAATTGGTTCTTATATAATCGTGCTAGTTAATAAATAAATAAATAAAATGCTCCAAGTTATGCGTCTAATAGTACGGCCCTCTGCGCACTAGGCAGCTTTATATAAATAAATAAATAATCAATAATGCGGGACAATCCACAGCATCGTCTAGCCCTAAGGTAAGCAGAGTTTGTATTATGGGTACTAGATGTACGATATACATATGTACTTAATACATTACATAGATAGATATTTTTTATTATACATAGATAACAACCAGAACACCCGGAACAAATATCTGCAGATCGTACACACAATTGTTCCGAGGCGGGAATCGAGCCCGCAACCTCCTGCATCGCAGGCGGACCTTGGACCACCGCGCCACGTTTTTGTTATAGATATCTATATGTTTACAGCTAAGCATTATCCTGTACGAATATCTCCACAATGAGTACAAGCGATCGTTCGTCGAGTTCCATTTCAAGTTCTGTGACTTCATTAATAAGGATGACTTTGTCGGTAGTCGCGTGAGGATGGCTGGAATTACCTGTCCGTTGCCAAAAGTGAGTATAACTAGTTATCAAGAAATAATAAATTGAAATAAATTTAATAGCAATACTAATAATCAATAGTACTAAAAAAAAAATATAGTACTGATCTCCGAAGCAATGTTGAGTGTGCTCAGTATTTGGATGGGTGACTGCTTCATTTTGGCTTTTTCGTTTTTTCGATCTAACATTTTCAATCCACGATCTTATCCATCTATGGTTGTCTGGTAGAGATCACTCTTGAGCTTTAAGATTGACACACATTTTGTTGTTTATTTAATCTTGTTTGTTATATTTTAAAGGGTACAATAAAAGTATATCTATCGATCTATCTAATAAAAGTCAATTTTTGTTTCTTTTGAAAAAAGGTTTCTTCAGTGGTAAGTTACAGAGCCCTCCGTGGGCAAACCGACTTGCACTTGGCTTTATTATTTATTTATTTAATGTTTCATATTTTGAAACATTTTTTGTATTGTTATTTATGCATATTTATATTGGATATAATCCGGTACCTAACTTATAATTATTAATTACATATATTCTCTATATTCTAGGGTCACTGGAACATGAGTAATGTTAGATTGAATTTCCCTAACTTCCCCTACGTGTTTCCTTTCAAGAGAGCCAAATCTGTGGTCAGCGCCAAAGTAGCGGCTACAGAGGAAGTCATCGCCTCCGGAAACTATTACATATTGTTCAAACAGAAGTAACATACCAACGTAAATTCTGTTAAACCTTTACATCCAACAGTAAATTAATAATAAAAAATAAGTAAAAAATTAGGTCCCACCGTCTATTCTATATTGTTCCTTCATGTCCAATGACGCCTTTTAAACTTCCCCTATTGTAAATTTTTATTTCTGTATTGTTTTATGTTTTGTGTGGATATCATAAAGTGTTTTCTATCTATGCATAATAAAATACAGAAACAAGGGACATGTTTATTTAAACACTGTGTTAGAGATTTATGTTTTAATGGGTAGTAGTAATTTTTACTTTTTAACACTCATCTATTTAGGGTAGAGTAAATAAAAAAAACATAGGCAGAATTGCGTCAATCCAGACACAGAGCCATCTAGCAAGAAGTTGAAGTTGAAATAAAAAAAATACCTTTACCTCATTACTTTAGCAACCTATCTCATCAAGTTGGAGCAAAACCCGTCCCAAGCTTCATGATCCTCACCAACATTAGACATCAGCTAAGGTCAAGAGTCAAACCAAACTAAAGGAACATACCTTCTCATACATCTCCACAGCTGGCATTGCCTGGTCCATGAGACTTCTCATCTTTTCGTAGGCAGTCAGCAGCACTGACTTAGCGTTCCGGCTGTCTTGCACCTGCTTCCGCAGCTCGATGAGGTTGTAGCAGTGCTCACAGAGTCGGAGCCCTTCCTTCTCTGCCGCTGGCTGGTTGGGGTGCAGTAGTTGTAGTGATGGATCTACTATAGTCTCTGTGAGCAAACAGATATAAATAAATAATGCTGGACAATCCACACAGCATCATCTAGCCCCAAGCTAAGCATAGTTGGTGTTATAGGTACTAGAGAACTGCTATACATAATACAATACATTACTTATTATACATAGAAAACAACTAGAACACTTGTTCCGAGGCGAGAATCGAACCCTGAACCTTCTGAATCGCAGGCGGGCTTTTACCCATCGCGCCACAGAGGTCGTTAATAAATCAATAAAAATATCATAATAAATGAAGAATTTAAACGAAGAAAAATTAGGTACATTTATTTTTACCAAAACACCACATTGATTTTAGGAAATGCAAAATTATCAAATTAAACAACTTGATATAAGTCAGAGATTAGAAAGATAGATTAGTAGTAAGATACTATTCTGTATTCAGTGAGACTTCTGAGTGGACTAAAGACTGGATTATAAAAAATGTATGTATTCAAATATAATGTATTCAATCTAGGACAAACACACGCCAAGAATACATAAACTCTGAACAGCCCCTATCCCTTCAGTAATACAACAAAAGCCAAGGCATTATGATTACTACTAACTTCAAATGAACATAACAGGAATAGTGAAGAAAGCTAACTCATTTATCTATGTTATAAGAAAGGAACAATGACGGTGGAGGTATTCCTAAAAATCTATAAAACATAATTAGACCTCTGTTGAAATATAGTTTTCAATCTGTGGACAGCTTCGAAAATAGACTCGTCCACTGGCTATGAACACACAATCTGACCACTATTAGAGACAAACTAGAGTAGTGAAAAACAAAAGCAATGTGATATAGACATCAGCTCTCTGCTGCTATAACTAAATAATAATAACTCTAAACTCTTAACCTTTGCAAGAGAAGCTTACTTGCTATACTAAGGTCCAGAAACACTGAGCAGTCATGGCACAGAATAGAGCCACACAGTCTGCAGTGGTGTTTTCGCCGAGTGATGTTGAATGCTTTTGCACAGTTTGGACATAACTTCACCGATGACCCGTCTAACCAGGGCACCACCTGGAAAATTGTTCATTATTTTAATCTTTGAATCTTCTCAGTAAACTTTAAGGTCTAAAAGAACTTCAAACTACCACCAAGTAATTTTTATCGAGCTAATAAGAGTGTGTGGGTATTAATACTTACATCTTGTTCATGTTGTTTCCTCTGATTGGGTTCTGATGGCATATTGCACACTAATTTGTCCAATCTTATTAACAGCCTATTAGTTTCCATAGCATATCTCTCGAGTCGGTTCGACCGAACAGCTTTGAAATAATCACTGGTAGTTCGGGAAACACCTACAGTCTGTTCTTCGTCATAGAATTCCTGTCGGTTATTGAACTTAAGCGCCTTATCGAAAGACTCCAGCAAGTCTGCGTCGTTGTTATTGAGGATAATCTTTTTTGCCTTTCCGAAGATATCCTTCAGGGACCGGAGGACATCCTGCTCCTCCTGGTGTAAGCTCTCGAAGTGGCTGGTAAGTTGCGAAGCGGATTTTAAGTCTGCTTTGCAAATTGGACACAGGAAACCTTCTAGGATCTCGTCATCGTTAGCTGTAGCCATGGTTTTATTGTTTGGAGAACAAATATCAGCAACAGTATAATATTTTCCGTATTACAATGAAAAATGAGAAAACACTTATCAACAACCACCCCAAAAGTAACTTTTTATAACTATTTTGACATTTGTTTATTTGACATAGACAGCTACTTGACTTGACATAGGTACCAAACGTATAGAAGATGCGTTTCGTTCTCTAAATTTTCACATAATACTATTATGTTATTAGTATTATGTGAAAACTTTACCTACTATGAAAATTTGGAGGCAGGTAGGTATGTACATAATGCAATTTGAATTACGCTTACAGAGATCCAGGCCTATGACTTACTAGCAATACTAGGACTCTTTAACAAAGACCGCGTATGCGCGAGGTCTTTCCTTGTTTGCACCGTTTGGGTCATCACATCATCGAAATATCAGCCCACAAACGTCTACGACATCGGATTCGAGTTATATGGCCTTTTTTTTCAAACGGAACCCTTCAAATCGCTGATGAATTCAAAATCTCTCACACTCACTAATGTCTAAAGGTCACTAAGGCGGAAAACCAATAAGTACATTAACCTGAACAAATAGGCATTATTGTCACATAAGGTCACCTAAGCTGTGTTATATTATCTGTCCTTTTGTACAATTTAACGTGACCATCAAAGAATTTGTGGGTATGGCCTAAGAATAAATAAATAATACTGGACAATTCACTCAGCATTATCGAGCCCAAAGGTAAGCAGCTTGTACCTATGGGTATGATAACTGATATACATAGGTAGGTATAATATAAAAATGAATCGCTGAATGAGTTGCTAACTAAGACTGCTAAGCGCAAATCACGAAAGCAGCTGAACCGATTTCGCTAATTCTTTTTTTAGAATATTCCTTGAAGTAGGTACGAGGATGGTTCTTATGGAGAGAAAAAAGATAAAAAATTTAAAAATTGCCCGATACAAATGATCACCCGGACGAAGCCGGGACGGGCCGCTAGTAATAATATAAAACAATACATAGATAGATATTATTATGATACAAAGAAAAACTACCGGAACACCCGGAACAAATATCTGCAGATCGTACAAACATTTGTCGCGAGGCAGGAATCGAACCTGCAACCTCCTCGTCTTCGCAAACCGCGCCACAGAAGTCGTCATAAAACAAAAACGTATTACTTCCATCCATGGTGCGATTGGTGCCCAATAAAGTTATTTTTTACATATATTAATCCGAGAAGCTCACAAAATCAGTTTTTATGCTAAGCCGACAGTTCAACATCATTCTAAAAATCTGGCAGGTCAAAGTCCCTATGAAAATCGTCTAACAGTGGAAGTAGGTTCCTACTGGATTTCTAATAATAACCCGAAAAAAATATAAAAATAGGTAAATAGGTAGGTAGACTACTAGGTAGGTATACTGCAGCGAATTTTTGGTAATTAAATTACCTACCTCAAAAACACGTTACAAACAAAATGCATAGAGAGACCTATGTAGATGATTATTAGCAGATTTGATATCGGTTAGGGTACAAAGAGCTGGTCAACACATTATTGGATGCATTCAATTCGCACTTGCCAATATGTTACGCAGTGTTTCGTGTCCATATTTAACTGTAGCTTTGTTTCTTTTTTTTTTTTATAGAAATAATAATATTAGTGTGTTGAGCAGTAAAATATAGAAAAAATTACGCAAAAAGACTTATTTAACAATAGACCCTAGTCTAATTAAATATCTTTAGAGCTAGATAGTCTGATGTAAGGCGTTTTTTAGGCTTTATGTTAGATGTCACAATCAATTACTTATTTTTTTGCGAGTAAAACAGTACTATATTGAGGTAAGACCAATTAATCCACAGTTTTTCAGAGGAATTAATGTCAGATATGTACATACACTGAGGAATTAGGCATCCGAACGAATTATTTCTCGTACCATACGATCGGTTATTGATATATGCCGTATATTTTTTTAAACTTCACACATTCATTTAAGTGCCATTAAGTCCGATGTGCACCATTTTTTTGGTCATTTGCAGATTTTCTGAACCAAACGGTCTGATTACAACATAAGAAATTAATAGGTGTAAGTTTTTTAAAGGCATTTGGGTATGTTATTTATATATAACTACTTGATTGCACATGACCATGAAAAATGAGTCTGATGTGACTACCCTCAGACAGAAGATCTACAATTTCTCTGGATCTATTAGAGAAATAGGCTTAAAAATTCACATCCTCGAATTCTTAATATATGAGTTTATATAATTGTAGCTTTGTACTCGGAAATATTAAAAATCATTGAACAAAATATTGTTTTGAAAGTTTAAATGCGTTCTCCTGAAAAGTCGCAAAAATGGATATGAGACCAAATGGTTCTAATGTCGAGATATGTAGGTATAACCAATCATCCTCTGGAACTCGTCCTGGAACGAGTCGAAATTCTTTATCAAAATGAAAAATATGTGAAGTATATAAAATCCTATATCCGAAGACTTGGCAGAAGAGGACCTTACGTCGACCACATAGAAGCTAATTTGAAACAGGAGTTTGGGAACAATGTATCAATTAGTATTTTATTTTTCTGTTAAGAGAGGAAGTGAAAGAGAGCTATTTTTTCTGTATAATTTACGAATGTTCCCGTAAATCTCCCTTAGGATCTTGATGTTTTTCCTGGACGTGAAGGAAGGACAAACATCCAAACAACATACAAACAAACACACTTTCGCATTTATAATATTATATAATTAAGTACCTAACGATTTATTTGTCACAGCTCAGCATGATCGATCATACACGAATCTCCACAATGAGTACAGGCGATCGTTCATCGAGTTCCATTTTCAGTTCTGTGACTTCATTAATAAGGATAATTTTATTGGGAGTCAGATACGGAACGTGGGAATTACCTGACCTATGTCAAAAGTGAGTATAAGATTGAATGATAGGAAGATAATGTTCATAACTATTATTTACTGTCGAGGTCTGCTGCAATAACTGGTTTGCTGGCCTGGCAGTGATGTTGATGGCCGAAAGCGCAGTGTAACTCAGGTCCAGGCCACCACCACAGTGCGGTCAGCTCTTAGTCCTCTACTCACATTAGTGTTAGTAATATGAGTGTAGTGTGTTTTCGAGGAATGTGTGACGTGTGAAAATAACCTCCACTTCATCGTCAGGGCATCTCGAGTACGGGGCGTATAGTAGTATACCTAAATGACCTTCAGCAAATACAGGTTGCTAATTATGAGAGTACCTATAAGGCACGCCACCATGCTGCACCAGAAAGTAAGTGTATAGGTAGGTAGGTATATATATAAATCAATAAAAAAATATAAAATAATGATCAGTATTCTATAGGGTCACTGGAATATCAGTATCAGTATGTATAACACAAGAGTACAATTTCGTGTTTTCCCTTGTTCCCGTTCAAGAGAGCCAAATCAGAATCGACCTTATCAATCACAGCGACAGGGGAGATTATTGCCACCGGAAACTTTTATGTACTCATCAAACAACAATGATAGACGGACCGGTCATAAATCCTGTAATTATTCAATAAATATATACAGATCGTACCTAAATCTGTTTAGTTTTATTGCAACAATTTCCTCACAATTACAAAGTCGTCATTTTAGTCAATATTGAACTATTACTACAAAATAACCTG
The DNA here is from genome assembly GCA_943735965.1 of Eupithecia abbreviata. Classification (NCBI taxonomy): domain Eukaryota; kingdom Metazoa; phylum Arthropoda; class Insecta; order Lepidoptera; family Geometridae; genus Eupithecia; species Eupithecia abbreviata. The sequence continues at coordinate 11,912,168 of OX030978.1, forward strand.
TGCTATGCCCCCGTAGTAATTACTATTCCGGTGAAAGTACTACGGCAGGTTGATGTTGGAGATGTTGGAGGTGTTTCGCACGTGGTCGAGACACTGCTGCAGGAACAAGCGGGGCATGGAGAGAGGTATCTGTATCTATCCTGAGGTGATGACGAGGATAATGAAAACAAGTAATCGGGTTCCCTTCCCATGACACAAGTTCTACATTAGCGCTAGACGATGACGAACCGGAATCAAGTTAGAAATTACTTTATTAAATTCGGAAACCTAGTCGGTGGCAGATAAAGCCGGATCCAGACTGGGCGAGCAGCCTGAAAATTATATACTTACCTATAAGCTATTTATAGCTCAGCATCGCCTCGTCCGGCTGCCTCCCGAGGATCTACCTACGGCCTACAAATATCTGAGTGTCTGGTCAAAGCGACGCGTGTGATGTGACCCCACACCAGAGTATCCAGCGCAGCGCAACAGCCAGCGTTGCCATACATAATGAGAGAGCTAATATTTTATAGACGCAATATATTTAAAATAAAATTCGTTCTACCCATGTTCTACCTATGATGTTAAATTTATAATTTAGTAAGTTTTAATTGTTAGTGTTATTTTAAAGGGAGGTAGGTACATAGGTAATGCATTACGGTTACAGAGATGAAGGCCTGTGACTTCCTAGCAGACCGACGTGTGGACTTCGACATGTTGACTGCTGAAATCACACCGTTGTGTTTTTTTACGAGTGGCTAATGTGCGGGCTCACACACATGCGTGTTTGCCATGCGTAATATGCGTAAATTCGCACTTGCTGCGTAGAGACTGAGAAATAGGCCTCTCCCATGCAATGCTACATAAAATAATACACTCCCTGCGGCCTCTCTCCACTATAGCGCGGCAACGTCGCGTCGTCGTCAGTCCAACGAGAGGATCAGAGGATGGTCTCCAACCAAACACTCCGTTTCGTGTTATATCGCTATATTAAATTTTAAGGGTACCTAGGTAGGTCTCCTAATTAATCGCTCGAAATCACAAGCTATGATCTGTGGTAGTCCTTTTATGTTGAAATCCTTAGCTCTTTCTACAATTCCCTCTATTACTTTGGCCAACAACATCATTCCACTCTCTGCAAAGGCTAAGAAATTAGGCGTCATTTTTGAAAATAATTTATCTTGGACTAGCCACGTCAATAACATATGCAATAAGGTTAATTACACTTTTCATTCCCTTAGACGTCTACAAAACTTCCTTCCTTTTGAGACTAAAATCATCCTTGCCCAGAGTCTTCTACTCCCTCTCATCGATTACGCCGATGTTTGTTTCCTGGGACGCGTCGGATTCGTGAACGATTTGAATTCCTTGTCCCCCGCGGTGTGCCGTGTAGGACAGCAGTCTCACTCCGTCTCTCCAGTACTCCTGGAGGTTCTTTTGCCGGGCAAGCGGCTAGATTGTGGAACTCTATCCCCCATGATATTCATCGCTTAACATTATTTAAAACCAAATTAAAAGAGCACTTCTTATTATCATAAACCTATCTATCTAGGTATATGTATATATATATATATTTAATGAAATATTTTTTTAGTTATAATAAAACTGAAGTTATTTATTAGGTTTATTTAGCTATGGATATTTTAATTTATGTAGGTATGTACTATATTATAATCTCATCCCATAATGTATCATACTACGTACTATATTCGTCTAATTTGTTTCTACCTCTATCTGTTCTATCGCTTCTCTTTTTAACCTAAGGTTTTGCTGTAAGAAAACTCTATGTTAGGGTTAAGCTCGCCTATGTACATATCTTTTTTTAGTTAAGTTATTTTTAAGTTTTTTGGGTACCATAAAGAATTACAAGAATAGGTACGGAACCCTTTCAATCTCTAATGATTTCAAAAACATTCACTACTTTTGAGAGATCAGTACAAAGCCAGTAGGTACAAATACAATAACCCGCAATAACCTTAACAAATGACAAAGGCATTATGGTCACATAAGGTCACCTAAGCAGTAGGTATTATGTCCTTGTGCACAATTTTACGTGCCCAACAAAGAACTTGTATCTGGCCAGCAATATCTAGCCCTAAGGCTCAGTATAAGTATATATTGAAAAACGACCAGAACATCCGTAACAAATATCTGCAGATCGTACAAATACAAACATTTGTCCCGAGGCGGGAATCGAACCCCTGTGTCGCAGGCGGACCTTAGCCTACCGCACCACAGAGTTCATCATAAAACAAATACATACTTATTACGTCCATGGTGCCCTCAATTTTTTTTAACACTTTGAGTGCTGAAAACGCACGGTATGAGTTTTCTACAAGTGACTAATCTGCGAAAATCCACACTAGCGCAGCGGCTAAGAAAATACAGATCTTTGTGACTCAGCAGAGCTGTAATATTTTTCGAACGAAACGCATGTGCGGCGCAACACAACCGCTGTGTAGAGCGGCAGCACGAATTTTTTAGGTAAAAAAAAAGATCGCAGTCGTCGAAAAAAAACCGCAGTCAAAGTGTTAACAATTATTAATCCGTGAAGCTCACGGGCTAAAGACAAGTACCTTAGCCAGTTAGCCTATCTGTTATTATTATTAATTAACGATGATCGCGCTCTGCGTACGTAAATATGCCCGCGCTTCATTTCAGTATGCGGTTGGCATGGCGCGGAGAAAAATGTTGGCTCCGCCCGAATTCTAGAATTAGTCCATTGAAATGTTACAATTTGAGGACCTAATATTGCATTTTTAGAGGACGCAATTTAATTTTTTAATTTTGACATATGTGGGGGTCAATAGAAGCGTAACCCCAAGTTTGTGGGGTTGCCGCCCTTGTCCCCCGGCCGCCATCTTGGAAAAATGGGAGCAAACATCTTTTTTGCTATATCTCGAAAACTATGCATCCTACAATAAAAAATGTAAAGCTCCTGAGTGCGAAGGGAAGGAAGAAAAGGGACTGAATCACGCCCAAGACAGAATTTGAAATCGTCTGGCAGGGCAAAACCCCTAAGCAAAACGTCTGGCGGTTTAGAAAAATTACATTTGTATTAGTTCCTAGTTCCTCAATTAAAATATATAACATTCAGCTTTTATCGTAGGTACCTACTATGATGAGAGTTCACCTTTATTTTATTTTTTAAGACTTCTGGCAGGCTTAAGCCCTATGGAAAACGTCTAACAGTGGAAGTACCTACTGGCGAAAAATACCTATATACTAGACCTACCTATACTTTAAGTATTTTTGGTACGCCACAACAATGTATCAGTTAGTATTAGATATATTTATTTTCTTCTATTAGGCATGTAATTTTCACTCATAATGGCGGTCAATGTAGGTATCTTGCCTTATTTTACTAAGGGTTTTAATCAAAAGTAAAGAAATAACGCGAACGCAGCGATCGTAAATCGCAATCACAGTCTGTTAAACAACATCTATGATGTGATGTCGCTAGTTTGCGACAAGTTCGTCATAATAACTCAAATTTTGATTTTTGCTCTAAATATGATAGTTCGAAAAATAATATATTGCCAATGAATCAGCTTTTAGTAATTAACGTCTAGGAATAATTGAATTTATTTACAATTTATTTAACATATCTTTATAGATATGTTATTTTATAGGTAATACAAATAGTCCAGTATATTTCCGGTATATTACCTACTATATAGTACTATATAGTAGGTAATATACCCATAATACCAGCTCTGCTTACTTTCGGGCTAGCTAGCCAGCATTAGATAGGTATTATTATTTTTCACAGCTCAACTTCATCTTTCACGAATATCTCCACAATGAGTACAGGCGATCGTTCGTAGATTTCCATTTCCGACTCTGTGACTTCATTAATAAGGATAATTTTTTTGGGAGTCTGGTACGGAACCTGGGAATTCCCTGTCCTATGGCAAAAGTGAGTACCTATACCTTGGAATGAAAAGAGGATAGTGTTCATAACTATTAGGTATAACATAAGGAGATAGAAGTATGTTGCTGGCAGCGATGATGGCTGAAAGCGCAGTGTAGCGCAGGTCCATGCCATGACATTATAGCGAGGGTTTTGCCATAATCACCACGCTTGGCACTTGGCAGGCGGCTTGGTGATCCCAGTGTAGGTGTTGACAATAATGAATAAGCTGTAACCCCTCCTCTGGTACCTCTTCTTGCGACATTCAGACATCCAACATGAGTTGGAGGGGTCGATATTCTTACGCCGTGCGCGGCCCACTGGAATTGAAAAAAATTGAATTGAAAAAAACAAAAAAAAAATGTAAATGTGTAGGTATTTATAAGAGTATAAAACATAAATAAATATAAAATATGTATCTGTATTCTATAGGGTCACTGGAATGTAAGTAACACAAGAGTACAATTCCCTGATTTCCCTTACGTGTTCCCGTTCAAGAAAGCCAAATCTGAAGCGACCTTCACAATCACAGCTACAGGGGAGATTATCGCCGCCGGAAACTTTTACATACTCATCAAACAGGATCGATCATAAATAGTGTAATTTTTTAATAAATAAGTTTAGATCGTACCTAAATCAGTTTACTTTATTTGCAACAATTGCCCATGTCGTCATTATAATCCATTTCTGCTCATACTTTTCAAATTAACTATACATCATGTAGATTCTGGTATCCAACAATACTAGCGTATATCGTAACAGTGAACTTTAATCTTTTGAGAAATAACATTCTTTAATCTGAATGGTTAAGTCAGGTTCACTGAGTAATGGTAAACAAAAACACGCCTCTACATAATTGATTTCATATATTCCGTAACACTACTGAAAAGTGTCTTGAGTTGTTCCAACGCGTCGCTGTTTTCCGGCCAGGCTTGTTTCTCGGCCGCCCTGAGCACCGCCTGGCCGGTGAGTCGTGCGGACGACAACTGGGAGTTGGCTTGGAGCGTGTCCTTGTCGTCGCAGTCCTGTCGGGCCTTCAGACTGTAGTCGAGTAAGGACTGCGCTAGGTCGATCACTTGCTTACATGAGTCGGGGTTGTTTGGCCAGTTTCCGTTCTAGAAATCATTGAAACGTTATGTTATATTATTATCAATGAGTACTTATGAGCCTGCGATCAAGATTGGTAATCGACGTTATGAGCGAAACTAAGACGTGACTTATCAATTTGTATATAGACTGATTGAAACAAATAATACTTTTTGCGATGTCAACAATTAGACAACTTTTTTGCGTTGACTAATTGTTGACTTCATCAAAAGATAGAGGAAACTTGATTAGACGGATGATGGACCACTTTCTATATTGTTTTCCTAGAAGATTTTATGAAGAAGTTCTTTAATGTTGCATGCAAATTAAAACATTCTAGGTTTCAATGGACTTTTCGAACGGGAAAAACTCTGCCTGGTAGTTTTGAGTAAAATAAAAATGGGAATGAAGAACAGTGTGACGTGCCCAGACGTGCTAAGTACCTACCTGTAAATGTATGAGTGTTGGACGTCTTGCTACAGAATGGCTCATAGATTTCTACTGAGTACAGTGACAAAGCCTTGCATAAATATTTTTTAAACAAACGCGATCTGAACACAATTATAAGCACTAATACAACGAGTAATTATCGCGTTTATTTACCTATTTTTCCGACGTTTCAACATATAAATAAACTTGATAAATATCCGTTGTATTAGTGCTTATAATTAAATGACTTGCATGTAGGACGCCCGCCGGCCGGGTGCGATGACGACTTGCGAAAGACTGCAGGCAGATGCTGGATGCGGCAAGCTGAAGACAGGGCGGTTGGCGCTCATTAGGGGAGGCCTATGTCCAGCAGTGTACTATAATAGGTTGATAATAATGTAATAATAGCCTTACTAGCCTGTGTATACCCTCTGTAAGCCTTCAATAGCCGCTGCGCCTTCAGCAAGTAGGTGGGACTGACGTCAGAGTAAAGCTGCCAGAGCTCGGGCTTGTTCTGGTGGATGGATGTTATCCGGCCGAATAGTTTAAGCACTCGCTTCTGTAACCTGTCAATTACTTCATTAATATTTGGTTAATTTGGAGTGACAGGTAGAAACAAGAGTCATTTATAACGGGATATTTACGGGATTTGATTTTTGAGTTTTCCAGTATTCGTTCGATAATGAATCCGGTGGTGGTAACGTGCGTACTGCGTATTAAATACCAAAAATGAGGGTAGATATGTCTGTCCGTAAAAATTTACTCACAGTGCCTTCAATTATTCCGTGATTAAGGCGCATGAAACTGTGCCGAAATATTGAAAAGCTCAAAAATCTAATCATGGTAAATATCCCGTTATAAGTGACTCTTGTGTTAATAACCATGATCGTTTCAAAAGCTTTAAATAGGAAAAACATTGTATTAAACTGTGTATATGAGCCCATGGCAGTGTATATCCGTACCTATTAGAGTGTATCTTTTGTTTTGGAATACGTAGATAGGGGGGCGTCTAAAGCTTGGTAACTGGCCAGTGTTCGTGCCAGATTCCACCAAAGCTGAGCTGAGCTGAGCAGAGGGGAGATGCATTTTAAACAACCAATAGTTCTTTATTAATAGAACGATAAGAGGGGAAATGTCAGATCGATAAATCTAAGACGTACTTCGATTATAAATACATAGAACATTCACACATCTCATATCATTCAGATAAAGCAACATCTAGCTTGGAGCTACGCAGGGGTACTAGATGACTGATTAATAGGTACATAATACAATACATTGCATAGATATTTTTATTTATTATACATAGAATACGACCGGACCACCCGAAACAAATATCTGCAGATCTTACAAACATTGGTCCCGAGGCGGGTATCGAACCCGGAACGTCCAGCGTCGCTGCTACAGAACCTCTTCAATACCGCCCTTCACAGTGGGAGAACTCCAAAGGCGTGGAGCGGGAGTTTGGTGGTACTCTTTTCTAAGGGAGATAAAACCCTTCTTAAAAACGAAAAACCCATCACTTCTGAGCCACATCTATAAGCTGTTCTCACGAGTGGTCACGAACCGTCTCGCCAGGAGAGTTCAACGTTATACGTTCGTCATTCGTTCAACGTTTAAACCACAAGCAAAATGTCTTCCCAGAATATCTAGGACCGAAGACAATATTGAGAGAGTTATGCGGTCAGTTCGAGGAGATCCACAAATGTCTACTCGCAAGAGATCGTCCGTCTTACACTTATCGCGACGAAGTTTGCAACGAATTTTAATCTTGGATCTTAAATTTCATCCATACAAGCTGCAATTAACACAAGAATTGAAAGAGTCTGACTTCAGTAAGGCTCGCATTTGCTAATGAAATGCCTAATCGATGTTTTAGCCAACGGTCTCAATAAAGCCAAATGCCTAGTTTATGCTGATGACGTTAAATTTTTTGCAGAGATTAAGTGTCAACAAGACTGTGATGAATTGCAGAATGACCTTAATACTATTCAAGCATGGAGTGACTCAAACCATCTACATTTCAATATTTCTAAGTGCCAAGTGATGACTTTTACTCGGTCCTCTCAAAGTCTTATCGCAGATTACCATCTCTGCGGTGAAAACATCACAAGATGTTCCTCTGTGAAAGATCTTGGTGTAGAATTTGACGCACAACTTAATTTCCATAACCACATTCGGACGCTTACCGTCACGTGTTTCAAAAGATTAGGTTTTGTGTCCCGCACGTGTAAGGACTTCACTAATATAAACGCAATAAGAACATTATACACATCTCTTATCCGTTCAAAAGTTGAGGCTAGTGCGTGCGTATGGAACCCTTACAAAGTAACTTATTCGCTTATGATAGAAAAGGTACAAAAAAGATTCCTAAGATTCTTGTACAAAAAATGTCACGGGTACCATCCTTTCATGTATCCTACCAAGTACCTACAGGGTGCACTAGGCTTCAACTCCCTAGAAACTAGGCGCCTAAACGATCAACTTCTAAATCTCTGCCGTATTCTGCGTGGTATAACTGATTGCCCCACTCTATTGGCAGAGGGAAGCAGGCTCTGCGTCCCACAAAATCGTGCACGATTCCGCCTCGGCCGGGTACGCCTTTTCGAGCCCCTTCGTGCCCGCACTCTGCACCGTCAGCAATCTCCCATCTCCCGTGCGCAGCGCAATCTCAACGCGCTCATCACCAGCCACCCTCAGTTTGATGTGTTTGCGGATGGATGGAAGATGATTGAAAGAGTGTGCCTGGAGTTTTGTGAGCACGTTTAAATGTTTTATTTCGTTACACGTTTATTATTATTTGTTTTTATGAATGTTTTGTATATACAATTTTATATTATTATTTGAATTTTTAAGTTCTTTCTAACCTTTATGTACCTACATTGTTATGTTATTTTACTATTTTCTGGTGTGTTATTTCATTGAATCTTGTAGTTTTTAAGATGATAAAATGTACTAGGCATAACGATTTGGAGTTATCTGTAATGTTATGGTCTGATGTAAAATAAACAATTTGAATTTTGAATTTGATTTTCCAATTTTGACAATATCCTTTTCTCTGATGAGGCCCATTTTCATATCAATGGGTTCGTAAACCCTCAAAATTGTCGTTACTGGACCAGTAAGAATCCCAAACTCAAACACCAGACACAACTGCATAGTCCCAAAGTGACAGTATGGGCAGCAATCTCTGGCAGAGGAATAATTGGTCCTTTTTTCTTTGAAAATGCGCGGGGCAAAACGTCACTGTTAATACCGAACGCTATGTTGCGATGTTGGAAGGTTGTTTTGGCTCCAGAACTTTTGTGATTAATACGAAAATTCAAGTATACTGAATTCTAGGACTTGGTTTCAACAAGACAGAGCTACCAGTCACCCTTCAAATGACTCCATGGCGGTTGTGAAACAGATGTTCCATGGCAGACTGATTTCGAAAAGAGGTGACATCCCATGGCCCCACGCAGTCCAGACTTGACAGCTCCTGACTTTTTTTTGTGGGGATACCTCAAACACAAAGTCTACAGCAATAATCCGAAAACCATCGATCAGCTCAAGGAGAATATTCGTGGGGAAATGGAAGCAATTACACTTACAATTTACAAGTTTTCGATAATTTCCGTTTGCGGCCAGAGGAGTGCCGTCGTAGAGAGGGACATCATTTAGGTGATGTTTTTTTTAAATAAACTTCAGTTATTCGTTTACAATTCCTCAGTTTTATTTTAACTATACCTTTTGAATGAAATGAGTATTTTTTAAATTTGCACGTTCTATTGCGCCGCCCTTTATTAGTAAAGTAACCAATCTAAGAAGTGTGAAACCAAAAATGTATGTGCCCTTTTTTAATGCACAGTACCCACTAAGAATAATTATCTGTATGCATAAAATCACAATAAATGATATGATTACGTATTATTAGTTATTCTATTATATCTCCTATTGCAGTTCCTACCTAAGCTTTAATGAGTTTTAGATTGTCCAGTCACTCTGCCAAAATTACAAAAGCTAATGACCCCCAACTGAAACTAAATTCCAGAGGAAACGGCTGAAAAAAGTACTTAATCATAATTTAACAATAACATCAAAAGTAATAAACCGTAACTTTGTAAACAATTGAAATAATTTTAATTTGTATGTATTTGTAAGTCGGCCAAGTGCGAGTCGAACTCGCGCTCTAAAGGTTTTATACCACATGATATTTTTTATTATTTGTGAGATTGGCCTTGTATGTACTTTACCTACTACGCAAATTTAAAGGGAGGTAGGTACATAGGTAATGCATTACGGTTACAGAGACGAAGGCCTGTGACTTACTAGCAGACATACGTGTGGACTTCGACACGTTGACTGCTGAAATCACACAGTATGTGTTTTTTTACGAGTGACTAATGTGCGGGCTCACACACATGCGTGTTTGCCATGCGTAATATGCGTAAATTCGCACTTACTGCGTAGAGACTGAGAAATAGGCCTCCCCCATGCCACATAAAATAAAACACTCCCTGCGGCCTCTCTACTACAGCGCGGCAACGTCGCGTTGTCGTCGGTCCATCGAGGATCAGATCGCCTTGGAGGTTGCAAACTTTAAGGGTACCTAGGTAGGTACGGAATCCTTTCAATCTCTAATGATTTCAAAAACATTCACTACTTTTTAAATATCAGTACAAAGGCAGTAGGTACAAATACAATAACCTTAACAAATGACAAAGGCATTATGGTCACATAAGGTCACCTAAGCAGTAGGTATTATGATAATTTGTCCTTGTGCACAATTTTACGTGCCCAACAAAGAACTTGTATCTGGCCAGCATTATCTAGCCCCAAGGTAAGCTTAGGGTAGGTTGTTTGTGTTATGGGTACCTACTAGATTACTGATATTCCTACACATTAACACAATACATTACATATAGATAGATATTTTTATTATACATAGAAAAACGACCAGAACATCCGTAACAAATATCTGCAGATCGTACAAATACAAACATTTGTCCCGAGGCGGGAATCGAATCCCTGTGTCGCAGGCGGACCTTCACCTACCGCGCCACAGAGTTCATCATAAAACAAATACATATGTACTTATTACGTCCATGGTGCCCTCAATTTTTTTTACAATTAATAATCCGTGAAGCTCACGGGCTAAAGACAAGTACCTTAGCCTATCTGTTATTATTATTAATTAAAGATGACCGCGCTCTGCGTGCGTAAATATTATGCCCGCGCTACATTTCAGTATGCGGTTGGCACGGGGCGCGGAGAAAAATGTTGGCTCCGCCGGAATTCTAGAATAAGTCAATTAAAATGTTACAATTTGAGGACCTAATATTGAATTTTTTAGATGACGCAATTTTATTTTTGGGACATGTGTGGGGGTCAATAGAAGCTTAACCCCAAGTTTGTGAGGTTGCCGCCCTTGTCCCCCGGCCGCCGCGCCATCTTGGAAAAAGGGGAGCAAACATCTTTTTTGTGATATCTCGGAAACTATGCATCCTACAAAAAATTTCTTGAGACATAATTTGTAGCAAATTGCAAGAAGTTATAAGCAAAAAAGTTTAAGATAGAAATTTTCTCACTTTATTGCTTATAACTTCTTTAATTTTAAATTTAGGGCAAAAAGTTATACAACATATTTGTAGGCAAAGCAATTTGCTACAAATTGTGTCTTGACGATTTTTTGTAGGACGCATAGTTTACGAGATATCGCGAAAAAGGTGTTTACTCCTATTTTTCCAAGATGGCGGCCGGGGGACAAGGGCGGCAACCCCACAAACTTGGGGTTAAGCTTCTATTGACCCCCACACATGTCCCAAAAATAAAATTGCGTCCTCTAAAAAATGTAAAGCTCCTGAGCGCGAAGGGAAGGAAGAAAAGGGACTGAATCACGCCCAAGACAGAATTTGAAATCGTCTGGCAGGGCAAAACCCCTAAGCAAAACGTCTGGCGGTTTAGAAAAATTACATTTGTAGTAGTTCCTAGTTCCTCATTTAAAATATATAACATTCAGCTTTTATCGTAGGTACCTACTATGACGAGAGTTCACCTTTTTGTTTAAGACTTCTGGCAGGCTAAAGCCCCATGGAAAACGTCTAACAGTGGAAGTATATACTTTAACTAATTTTTGGTGCGAATTGCCCAGAGCTATCTCAAATTGAATGGATCATAATTAAATTACCTCAAAACCAAAGTATACATAATTTTGTTATAATTTAGATAATATTAGCAGATTTGATATCATTTAGGGTACAAAAAGGTGGTCAACACATTACTGGATGCATTCAATTCGCACTCGCCAATATGTTACACAGTGTTTCGTGTCCTTTTATTATAACGTTAGCTTTGTTTATTTCTTTTTCTTTCATAGAAATAATATGTATAACCAACCATGGTCTGGAATTAGTCCCGGAACGAGTCGAAGTTCTTTATCAAAATGAAAAATATGTAAAGAATATAAAATCCTACATCAGAAGACGTGGCAGAAGAGGCCCTTACGTCTACTACATAGAATGTGATTTTCAGCAGGAGTTTGGGAACAATGTATCAGTTAGTATTAGATATATTTATTTTCTTTTATTAGGCATGTAATTTTCACTCATAATGGCGGTCAATGTATAACTTGCCTTATTTTAAGGGTAAGGGTTTTAATCAAAAGTAAAGAAATAACGCGAACGCAGAGATCGTAAATCGCAATCACAGTTTGTTAAACAACATCTATGATGTGATGTCGCACCATCGAACAGAAGTCTTTTCATTTTCAAAGTTCGAAAAATAATATATTGCTATTGAATCAGCTTTTAGAAATTAACGTCTTGGAATAATTGAATTTATTTATCAAAAAAAGTTGGATATGGTGTTCTACTTAAAAATGTTATGAAACAAGGTAGAAATTCTATCGATCTTCCTGAAAACCTAATATAAATATTTCATAATTGTCTAACTTGTGACGTTACATTCAATAAATAATTGCATTTTTTATTTGTATTACCTATAAAGTAACATATTTATTATATCACTTATCTAAGTATAGTAGGTAATATACCCATAATACCAGCTCGGCTTACTTTCGGGCTAGCTAGCCAGCATTAGGTAGGTAGTTACCTAAAGTCATTTAAAACGGGATATTTACCATGATTTGATTGATGTTACTCCGTGATCATGGCGCATGCAACTGTGCCGAAATATTGGATAACTCAAAAATCAAATCATGGTAAATATCCCGTTTTAAATGAATTTAGTATTCATAACCATGATAGTTTCAAAAGGTAGGTATCTATTTATAAGATTGTATTATTATTTTTCACAGCTCAACATGATCTTTCACGAATATCTCCACAATGAGTACAGGCGATCGTTCGTAGAGTTCCATTTCCGAATCTGTGACTTAATTAATAAGGATATTTATTTTGGGAGTATGCTACGGAACATGGGATTTTCCTGTCCTATGGCAAAAGTGAGTATACCTTGGAATGAAAGAGGATAGTGTTCATAACTATTAGGTATAAGATAAGGAGATAGAAGTATGTTGCTGGCAGCGATGATGGCTGAAAGCGCAGTGTAGTGCAGGTCCAGGCCATGACATTAGCGAGAGTTTTGCCATAATCACCACGCTTGGCACTTGGCAGGCGGCTTGGTGATCGCAGTGTAGGTCTTGACAATAATGAGGAAGCTGTAACCCCTCCTCTGGTAGGGTCCCTTTGTCGACCCTTCTTGCGACATTCAGACATCCAATATGAGTTGGAGCGGTCGATATTCTTACGCCGCGCGCGGCCCACTGGCTCATATATTGTAAATGTGTAGGTAGCTATGTATAAGAGTATAAAACATAAATAAATATAAAATATGTATCTGTATTCTATAGGGTCACTGGAATGTAAGTAACACAAGAGTACAACTCCCTAATTTCCCTTACGTGTTCCCGTTCAAGAAAGCCAAATCTGAAGCGACCGTCACAATCACAACTACAGGGGAGATTATCGCCGCCGGAAACTATTACATACTCATCAAACAGGATCGATCATAAATAGTGTAATTTTTTAATAAATAAGTCTAGATCGTACCTTAATCAGTTAACTTTATTTGCAACAATTGCCCATATCGTCATTGTAGTCCAAGTCTTAGCGACCATCCATAGTTTTGTGTGATACCTACCTATTTTTTTATACCTAAATAAACTAGAACTTTGGTAATCATTTCTGCTCATACTTTTCAAAGTAAGTATACATCATGTAGATTCTGGTATCCAACAATACTAGCGTATATCGTAACAGTGAACTTTAATCTTTTGAGAAATAACATTCTTTAATCTGAATGGTTAAGTCAGGTTCACTGAGTAATGGTAAACAAAAACACGCCTCTACATAATTGATTTCATATATTCCGTAACACTACTGAAAAGTGTCTTGAGTTGTTCCAACGCGTCGCTGTTTTCCGGCCAGGCTTGTTTCTCGGCCGCCCTGAGCACCGCCTGGCCGGTGAGTCGTGCGGACGACAACTGGGAGTTGGCTTGGAGCGTGTCCTTGTCGTCGCAGTCTTGTCGGGCCTTCAGACTGTAGTCGAGTAAGGACTGCGCTAGGTCGATCACTTGCTTAGATGAGTCGTGGTTGTTTGGCCAGTTTCCGTTCTAGAAATCATTGAAACGTTATGTTGTAAAAAAAAAATTAAGTACGTTCCTGTGACCACAGATCGATTTGAACGGTTGAAATTGGATTGGGATTTTAAACCATCACCTAACTACTCACTTAACAACCCAAATGAGTCGTATTGTAGTTTTTTTAATAAATTCACCAATGCGTTCAATTCAATATTCATACCCAAATCGATCTTGGTCTCAGAAAAACTTAGCTTTAGTGAGTGGGCAACAGTAGGTATACATAAGAGTAGACAAAAGTTATATGAACTGTATAGTGAAAAGCAGTACAATTTTAGCCAGGAATTTAAAGAAAAAGTAAAAAATTACTCAAAAATATTTAGAAAAGTTTGTAATACAGCAAAATCAAACTATATTAGCTCGAAAATTAAAAATAGTGAAAATGTAATAAAATCAACTTGGAAAATAATTAATAGTGAGACTGGAAAGGTCAATACCTACATTAATGATTACAGTTTAAAGATTAATGATTGCTCTATCAAAAATGATGTTGAAGTAGCGCAAGCTTTTGAAAATTTTTTTACTGACATTCCAATCTGTACTACAAAGTGTCTGAACTCTTCTCAAATAATAGCTGAATCATTACTTAAAGAAAATGTACCTAAATGCGATAGTAAATTTATTTTTACCCATGTTGATGAAAATGATATAAAAAAAGCCTTTAAACTTTTAAATATTAAAAAAACTGCAGATCTCTGGGGCATTTCCGTTAAAATTATTAAACCTTTAATTGATACCATTGCACCAGATCTAGCTTTTATATTTAATGAATCCATTGATTGTGGCATATTTCCTGATCTAATGAAACATAGTAAAATAATCCCATTGTTTAAATCGGGTATTAGGTCTGACCCCACTAACTTTAGACCAATATCAGTACTGCCTACATTCAGTAAAGTTTTTGAAAAACTTATTTTACACCAATTGCTTAGACATTTTAATGGCAATGACCTGCTACACTGTAAGCAATTTGGGTTTACTCGTGGCAGGTCAACTACTGATGCCGGTGTAGAGTTGGTATCGCATATTTTTGATGCTTGGGAGAAGTCGCAAGATGCTTTAGGCGTTTTTTGTGACTTGTCAAAAGCATTCGATTGCGTTCATCACGAAACATTAATCAGGAAACTACATCATTATGGAATAAGGGACAGCTCTTTGGATCTTCTTACATCTTACTTGAGTGATAGGATACAAAGAGTTGACATTAATGGGAAACGATCTAAAGGGTCTGTGGTTACAATGGGTGTACCGCAGGGCTCTATCTTGGGTCCTTTCCTATTTTTAGTTTATATTAACGACCTGCCTCATCTTGTAAAGAATGATCATGAGATTGTATTGTTTGCTGATGATACTTCATTAATTTTTAAAATGAATCGACAAAAAACAAATTTCGACGATGTAAATACTGCAATCTCAAAGGTAGTCCATTGGTTTAGTATCAATAATCTTTTGCTTAATGAAACCAAAACAAAATGTTTAAGATTTAGTCTACCTAATGTAAAACAAGTTAAGGCTGATGTAAACGTAAAAGGAGAAACGGTAGAAATTGTAAACAATACCGTATTCTTAGGAATAACCTTAGATAGTAAACTCCAATGGGGCCCACACATAGATAAGCTATCGAAGAGACTTAGTTCTGCAGCATATGCAGTTAAAAAAATCCGTCAACTTACAGACGTTGATACTTCTCGACTAGTCTATTTCAGCTACTTCCATAGTATTATGTCTTATGGCATACTATTGTGGGGGAACGCTGCAGATATAAACACCATTTTTGTGTTGCAGAAGAGGGCTGTTCGTGCGATCTATAATATGGGTCCCAGAGAATCCCTACGTAATAAATTCAAAGACATAAACATAATGACAGTACCATGTCAATATATTTATGAAAACTTGTTGTACACTCATAAAAACATCAATCGATTCATTAAAAAAAGCGATATACATAATGTAAATACTAGAAATAAGAATAAACTCGCTGTTCCCACAACTAGACTACATAAGATAAGTGCATCTTTTAAAGGGCAATGTATACGCTTCTACAACAAAACTCCAAGTGAGTTGCAAAAATTATCAATAAATAAATTTAAAAAAATTGTGAAGCATATTCTTTGTAAAAAGGCTTATTACAAAATATCAGATTATCTAGAAGATAAAAAAGCTTGGAACGAGTTTTGCTCCAACTCAAAATCTAACAAATTACAGATAAGCAAATCATATGTACTAGACACATAAGTTATGAACATACTAGTGGTTTCTTCTCACTTCTTCCACTGGTGGACAAAAAATTGAAGTGAACTATAAAATAATTTTAATTGATAATAATGAATAGTATAAAATATGACTTGTCTAAGTGCTTATTTGTAAGCCTAAAGAAATAAACTTTCATTTCATTTCATTTCATTTCATTTCATTTCATTTCATTTCATTTCATTTCATTTCATTTCATGTTATATTATTATTAATGAGTACTTATGAGCCTGCGATCAAGATTGGTGATCGAGGTTATGAGCAAAACTAAGACGTGACTTATTAGAAATAAATGTGTATATGACTGATTGAAACAAATAATACTTTTTGCGATGTGAACATTTAGACAACTTTTTTGCGTTGACGAATTGTTGCCTAATATCAAAAGATAAAGGAAACTTGATTAGACGGATGATGGACCACTTTCTATATTGTTTTCCTAGAAGATTTTATGAAGGAGTTCTTTAATGTTGCATGCAAATTAAAACATTCTAGGTTTCAATGGACTTTTCGAACGGGAAAAAGTCTGCCTGGTAGTTTTGAGTAAAAAAAATGGGAATGAAGAACAGTGTGACGTGCCCTGACGTGCTAAGTACCTACACTGACCTGTAAATGTATGAGTGTTGGACGTCTTGCTACAGAATGGCTCATATATTTCTACTGAGTACAGTGACAAAGCCTTGCATAAATATTTTTTAAACTAACGCGATCTGAACACATAATTATAAGCACTAATACAACGAGTAATTATTGCGTTTATTTACCTATTTTTCCGACGTTTCAACATATAAATAAACTTGATAAATATCCGTTGTATTAGTGCTTATAATTAAATGACTTGCATGTAGGACGCCCGCCGGCCGGGTGGGATGACGACTTGCGAAAGACTGCAGGCAGATGCTGGATGCGGCAAGCTGAAGACAGGGCGGTTGGCGCTCATTAGGGGAGGCCTATGTACAGCAGTGTACTATAATAGGTTGATAATAATGTAATAATAGCCTTACTAGCCTGTGTATACCCTCTGTAAGCCTTCAATAGCCGCTGCGCCTTCAGCAAGTAGGTGGGACTGACGTCAGAGTAAAGCTGCCAGAGCTCGGGCTTGTTCTGGTGGATGGATGTTATCCGGCCGAATAGTTTAAGCACTCGCTTCTGTAACCTGTCAATTACTTCATTAATATTTGGTTAATTTGGAGTGACAGGTAGAAACAAGAGTCATTTAAAACGGGATATTTACGGGATTTGATTTTTGAGTTTTCCAGTATTCGTTTGATAATGAATCCGGTGGTAGTGGTAACGTGCGTAGTAAATTACCAAAAATGAGGGTAGATATGTCTGTCCGTAAAAATTTACTCACAGTGCCTTCAATTATTCCGTTATTAAGGCGCATGAAACTGTGTCGAAATATTGAAAAACTCAAAAATCTAATCATGGTAAATATCCCGTTATAAGTGACTCTTGTGTTAATAACCATGATCGTTTCAAAAGCTTTAAATAGGAAAAACATTGTATTAAACTGTGTATATGAGCCCATGGTAGTGTATATCCGTACCTATTAGAGTGTATCTTTTGTTTTGGAATACGTAGATAGGGGGGCGTATAAAGCTTGGTCACTGGCCAGTGTTCGTGCCAGATTCCACCAATGCTGAGCTGAGCTAAGCGGAGGGGAGATGCATTTTAAACAACCAATAGTTCTTTATTAATAAGAAAGACGTGAAATGTCAGATCGATAAATCTAAGACGTACTTCGATTATAAATACATAGAACATTTACACATCTCATTCAGATAAAGCAACATCTAGCTTGGAGCTACACAGGGGTACTAGATGACTGATTAATAGGTACATAATACAATATATTGCATAGATATTTTTTTTATTATACATAGAATACGACCGGACCACCCGAAACAAATATCTGCAGATCTTACAAACATTGGTCACAAGGCGGGTATCGAACCCGGAACCTCCTGCGTCGCTGCTACAGAACCTCTTCAATACCGCCCTTCACAGTGGGAGAACCCCAAAGGCGTGGAGCGGGAGTTTGGTGGTACTCTTTTTTAAGGGAGATAAAACCCTTCCTAAAAACGACAAACCCATCACTTCTGAGCCACATCTACGAGTATAAGCTGTTCTCAAGAGTGGTCACGAACCGTCTCGCCAGGAGAGTTCAACGTTTAAACCACAAGCAAAATGTCTTCCCAAAATATCTAGGACCGAAGACAATATTGAGAGAGTTATGCGGTCAGTACGAGGAGATCCACAAATGTCTACTCGCAAGAGATCGTCCGTCTTACACTTATCGCGACGAAGTTTGCAACGAATTTTAATCTTGGATCTTAAATTTCATCCATAGAAGCTGCAATTAACACAAGAATTGAAAGATTCTGACTTCAGTAAGGCTCGCATTTGCTAATGAAATGCCTAATCGATTTTCCAATTTTGACAATATCCTTTTCTCTGATGAGGCCCATTTTCATATCAATGGGTTCGTAAACCGTCAAAATTGTCGTTACTGGAACAGTAAGAATCCCAAACTCAAACACCAGACACAACTGCATAGTCCCAAAGTGACAGTATGGGCAGCAATCTCTGGCAGAGGAATAATTGGTCCTTTTTTCTTTGAAAATGTCCAGTCACTCTGCCAAAATTACAATAGCTAATGACCCCCAACTGAAACTAAATTCCAGAGGAAACGGCTGAAAAAAGTACTTAATCATAATTTAACAATAACATCAAAAGTAATAAACCGTAACTTTGTAAACAAATGAAATAATTTGAATTTGTATGCATCCTACAAAAAATTTGTTAAGAAATAATTTGTAGCAAATTGCTTTGCCTATGTTTCTATAACTTTTTGCCCTAAATTTAAAATAAAAGAAGTTATAAGCAAAAAAGTGAGATCATTTCTATAAAAATTATCTATTTTGCTCTATAATTTTTTTATACATTTTACAAAAAAATTACCATGGACCAATCTTGTAGATGGTCTTTTGAGGAAAATGTTTCTATATATTTTTTTAAATTTCATTCATATAAAACGCTGTTACAGCTCCCCAAAGTTGACCAGGTTCGTCAATGCTCTTGAGAATCCGGTCAAAACAAAATGTTTAACTTAGTTTTATGATTTTTTTATTGTTAATACATTCTTAAAAATGTTTTGTTTAATAACCCCAAGTTTGTGGGGTTGCCGCCCTTGTCCCCCGGCCGCCATCTTGGAAAAAGGGGTGCAAACACCTTTTTCACGATATCTCGGAAACTATGCGTCCTACAAAAAATTCGTCAGACATAATTTGTAGCAAATTTCTTTGCCTACAAATATGTTTTTATAACTTTTTACTCTAAACTTTCTTTTTATACATTTTACAAAAAAATTACCTCAGCTCAGACCAATCTTGTAGATGGTCTTTTGAGGATTTTTTTTTCCTATAATTTTTTTTTATATCATTCATTTAAAACGCTGATACAACGCTCCAAAGTTTACCGCGTTCGTCAATGCTCATGAGAATCCGGTCAAAACGAAATGTTTAACTAAGTTTTATTATCTTTTTTTATTGTAAATAAATACTTAATTTTTTTTTGTTAAATCCGTACAACTTTATTTATTCATTCCTAACTTTTCCTTGTAACTAGAAAAGTTATAGAGCGAAAAAGAAATTTTTTATAGAAATTTTCTCACTTTATTGCTTATAACTTCTTTAATTCTAAATTTAGGGCAAAAAGTTATAAAACATTTCTGTAGGCAAAACAATTTGCTACAAATTGTGTCTTGACGATTTTTTTGTAGGACGCATAGTTTACGAGATATCGCGAAAAAGGTGTTTGCTCCTATTTTTCCAAGATGGCGGCCGGGGGACAAGGGCGGCAACCCCGCAAACTTGGGGTTAATCTTCTATTGATGACACATGTCCCAAAAATAAAATTGCGTTCTCTAAAAAATGTAAAGCTCCTGTTTGAGTGCGAAGGGAAGGAAGAAAAGGGACTGAATTACGCCCAAGGAAGAATTTCACATCGTCTGGCAGGGCAAAACCCCTAAGCAAAACGTCTGGCGGTTTAGAAAAATTACATTTGTATTAGTTCCTAGTTCCTCATTTAAAATATATAACATTCAGCTTTTATCGTAGGTACCTACTATGACGAGAGTTCACCTTTATTTTATTTTTTAAGACTTCTCGCAGGCTAATGCCCCATGGAACACATCTAACAGTGGAAGTACCTACTGGCAAAAAATACCTATATACTAGACCTATACTTTAACGAATTTTGGGTGCGAATTGCCCAGAGCTATCTCAAATTGAATGTACCATAATTAAATTACCTCAAAACCAAAGTATACATAATTTTGTTATAATTTAGATAATATTAGCAGATTTGATATCATTTAGGGTACAAAAAGGTGGTCAACACATTCAATTCGCACTCGCCAATATGTTACACAGTGTTTCGTGTCCTTTTATTATAACGTTAGCTTTGTTTATTTCTTTTTCTTTCATAGAAATAATATGTATAACCAACCATGGTCTGGAATTAGTCCCGGAACGAGTCGAAGTTCTTTATCAAAATGAAAAATATGTAAAGAATATGAAATCCTACATCAGAAGACGTGGCAGAAGAGGCCCTTACGTCTACTACATAGAATGTGATTTTCTGCAGGAGTTTGGGAACAATGTATCAGTTAGTATTAGATATATTTGTTTTTTTTTATTAGGCATGTAATTTTCACTCATAATGGCGGTCAATGTAGGTATCTTGCCTTTTTTTACTAATGGTTTTAATCAAAAGTAAAGAAATAACGCGAACGCAGCGATCGTAAATCGCAATCACAGTTTGTTAAACAACATCTATGATGTGATGTCGCTTGTTTGCGACAAGTTCGTCATAATAACTCAAATTTAGATTTTTACTCAAAATATGAATTTTCAGAAGTCTTTTCATTTTCAAAGTTCGAAAAATAATATATTGCTATTGAATCAGCTTTTAGAAATTAACGTCTTGGAATAATTGAATTTATTTATCAAAAAAAGTTGGATATGGTGTTCTACTTAAAAATGTTATGAAACAAGGTAGAAATTCTATCGATCTTCCTGAAAATCTAATATAAATATTTCATAATTGTCTAACTTGTGACGTTACGATCAATAAATAATTGCATTTTTTATTTGTATTACCTATAAAGTAACATATCTATTATATCACTTATCTAAGTATAGTAGGTAATATACCCATAATACCAGCTCGGCTTACTTTCGGGCTAGCTAGCCAGCATTAGGTAGATAGTTACCTAAAGTCATTTAAAACGGGATATTTACCATGATTTGATTGATGTTACTCCGTGATCATGGCGCATGCAACTGTGCCGAAATATTGGATAACTCAAAAATCAAATCATGGTAAATATCCCGTTTTAAATGAATTTAGTATTCATAACCATGATAGTTTCAAAAGGTCTATTTATAAGATTGTATTATTATTTTTCACAGCTCAACATGATCTTTCACGAATATCTCCACAATGAGTACAGGCGATCGTTCGTAGAGTTCCATTTCCGACTCTGTGACTTAATTAATAAGGATATTTATTTTGGGAGTGTGCTACGGAACATGGGATTTTCCTGTCCTATGGCAAAAGTGAGTATACCTTGGAATGAAAGAGGATAGTGTTCATAACTATTAGGTATAAGATAAGGAGATAGAAGTATGTTGCTGGCAGCGATGATGGCTGAAAGCGCAGTGTAGTGCAGGTCCAGGCCATGACATTAGCGAGAGTTTTGCCATAATCACCACGCTTGGCACTTGGCAGGCGGCTTGGTGATCGCAGTGTAGGTGTTGACAATAATGAGGAAGCTGTAACCCCTCCTCTGGTAGGGTCCCTTTGTCGACCCTTCTTGCGACATTCAGACATCTAATATGAGTTGGAGGGGTCGATATTCTTACGCCGCGCGCGGCCCACTGGCTCATATATTGTAAATGTGTAGGTAGCTATGTATAAGAGTATAAAACATAAATAAATATAAAATATGTATCTGTATTCTATAGGGTCACTGGAATATAAGTAACAGAAGAGTACAACTCCCTGATTTCCCTTACGTGTTCCCGTTCAAGAAAGTCAAATCTGAAGCGACCGTCACAATCACAACTACAGGGGAGATTATCGCCGCCGGAAACTTTTACATACTCATCAAACAGGATCGATCATAAATAAAGTAATTTTTTAATAAATAAGTCTAGATCGTACCTTAATCAGTTAACTTTATTTGCAAAAATTGCCCATATCGTCATTGTAGTCCAAGTCTTAGCGACCATCCATAGTTTTGTGTGATACCTACCTACTTTTTTATACCTAAATAAACTAGAACTTTGGTAATCATTTCTGCTCATACTTTTCAAAGTAAGTATACATCATGTAGATTCTGGTATCCAACAATACTAGCGTATATTGTAACAGTGAACTTTAATCTTTTCAATTTAATATTTTCTTAATCTTTTCAGAAATAACATTCTTTAAACTGAATGGTTAAGTCAGGTTCACTGAGTAATGGTAAACAAAAACACGCCTCTACATAATTGATTTCATATATTCCGTAACACTACTGAAAAGTGTCTTGAGTTGTTCCAACGCGTCGCTGTTTTCCGGCCAGGCTTGTTTCTCGGCCGCCCTGAGCACCGCCTGGCCGGTGAGTCGTGCGGACGACAACTGGGAGTTGGCTTGGAGCGTGTCCTTGTCGTCGCAGTCCTGTCGGGCCTTCAGACTGTGGTCGAGTAAGGACTGCGCTAGGTCGATCACTTGCTTACATGAGTCGAGGTTGTTTGGCCAGTTTCCGTTCTAGAAATCATTAAAACGTATTATACGTATTGATAATAATTATATTATTATCAATACGTATAATACTTATGAGCCTGCGATCAAGATTGGTGATCGACGTTATGAGCGAAACTAAGACGTGACTTATTAGAAATAAATTTGTATAGGTATGACTGATTGAAACAAATAACGAACGAAACAAAGCAACGAAGTAAAATTTTTGGGTTGTACATTAGACTCAACCTTATCTTTTGAAAGTCATATTAGTAACATATGAAAAAGATTAGCTAGCGCAAATTATGCCCTATTCAAATTAAAACCTATTTTAGATAAGCAAACTCTAATATCTATTTATTATGCCTATTGTAATTCTATAATCAGTTACGCTATATCCGTTTTGGGTAGCGCTTCACAGGTGGATAGAGTTCTCATTTGTCAGAAGAGATCATTGCGCATCATACATGGTCTACATAGATTAACCTCAGTAAAGGCATACTTCAAAAAATCTAAAATTCTGACAGTGATTGCATTATTTATCTTGAATAGCCTACTAGAAATACATAAGATTAAAGATGAAATACCCAAAAAGATGAACATACATAGCTACAATACAAGAAATAAAGAAAAGTTACACGTACCTACTACTAGACTGGTAAAAACACATAAACAGGGTTTAACCTTAAAGCTTGATTTATATAACAAGTTACCACTAGAACTAACTCTACTTCCTTTTCAGGAATTTAAAGCAAAAATAAAGAACTTTTTAGTATGTAACCCATTTTATAGCATTAACGAGTTTTTAACGTGCTCATTTGTCAATTTGTGATAAGTTATTATTGTTTATACTTATATTATTGTAATTTAGGATTTAATTTAATTTAAGAGTATTCATTGTACTGTAGTCTTAATTGACATGCCAATATTAGTAATAATGTTATGGTGAATAAATTGAATTTACTGAATTTACTGAAATAACACTTTTTGCGATGTGAACATTTAGACAACTTTTTTGCGTTGACGAATTGTTGCCTACATCAAAAGATAGAGGAAACTTGATTAGACGGATGATGGACCACTTTCTATATAGTTTTCCTAGAAGATTTTATGAAGAAGTTCTTTGATGTAGCATGCAAATTAAAAAATTCTAGGTTTCTATGGACTTTTCGGACGGAAAAAAGTCTGCCTGGTAGTTTTGAGTAAAAATGGGAATGAAGAACAGTGTGACGTGCCCTGACGTGCTAAGTACATACACTGACCTATAAATGTATGAGTGTTGGACGTCTTGCTACAGAATGGCTCATAGATTTCTACTGAGTACAGTGACAAAGCCTTGCATAAATATTTTTTAAACTAACGCGATCTGAACACATAATTATAAGCACTAATACAACGAGTAATTATCGCGTTTATTTACCTATTTTTCAACATATAAATAAACTCGATAAATATCCGTTGTATTAGTGCTTATACTTAAATGACTTGCATGTAGGACGCCCGCCGGCCAGGTGGGATAACGACTTGCGAAAGACTGCAGGCAGATGCTGGATGCGGCAAGCTGAAGACAGGGCGCTTGGCGCTCAAACCATTTGATAGGGTTTCTTATCAGCTTCTGTGGAATAAGCTGGACAAAATTCTGCCAGCAGAAATAGTAATTTTATTTAAGTATTGGTATTCAAACCAACTTAATAGTGTTAAATGGTCCGGAGGGTTTTCAGACATGTATAGATTGGAATGCGGTGTGAGACAAGGTGGCTTGACCTCGCCAAAGCTTTTCAATTTGTACATGAATCAGCTGATTGTTGAACTCAGCAACACCTATGCTGGCTGCTCTATAGATGGTACAATGGTTAATAATATAAGTTACGCTGATGATATGGTGTTGCTATGTCCATCAATTTTTGGTTTAAGGGATCTTCTGAAGATTTGTGAGACATATGCTGTAAGTCACGGAATGTTATATAATGATAAAAAGAGCGAGGTGATAATAATTACAGGGGGAAAGAACAAGGCTCCTCAAGCTGTACCGCCTGTATTTCTAAACGGTAAAGAATTAATTATTGTTGAACAATTTAAGTACTTAGGACATATAATAACTAATGATCTCAAAGATGACTGTGATATTGACAGGGAACGTAGGGCGTTGGCTGTAAGAGGAAATATGGTAGCCCGTAGGTTTACTCGTTGTACAATACCGGTTAAAATTTCTCTTTTTAAGGCCTTCTGCCAGTGTTTCTACACGAGCACCCTATGGGTTAAGTACACGAAAGTCTCTTAACGCCCTACGTATTCAATATAATAACATTTTCAGGATGTTGTTGAGCCTGCCTCGTTACTGCAGTGCATCTGAGATGTTCACTAATACATTCACAGATGGCTTCGCGGCAATTATGCGAAAGCGTCTCTGATGAGTAGAGTGACAGGTAATAACAACAGCATCCTGAAAGTAATATCTAGTAAATATGACTGTCCAATACGACACCACTGGGTGAAATTACTTATACTCTAGATTTAGATATTTTGGTTTTATTTTCTTCGGTGTAATTGTATTTTCCTTTTTGTAATTTTGTGTATGTGTTTTTTATGGACCTTTGTTGTCTGATAATAAAGAATTTGATTGATTGATTGATTGATTAGGGGAGGCCTATGTCCAGCAGTGTACTATAATACGATTGATGATAATGTAAAAATAGCCTAACTAACCTGTGTATACCCTCTGTAAGCCTTCAATAGCCGCTGCGCCTTCAGCAAGTAGGTGGGACTGACGTCAGAGTAAAGCTGCCAGAGCTCGGGCTTGTTCTGGTGGATGGATGTTATCCGGCCGAATAGTTCAAGCACTCGCTTCTGTAACCTGTCAATTACTTCATTAATATTTGGTTAATTTGGAATGACAGGTAGAAACAAGAGTCATTTATTTGACGACCGATGTGGCGCGGTGGACGAAGGTCCGCCTGCGACGCAGGAGGTTGCGGGTTCGATTCCCGCCTCGGAACAATTGTGTGTACGATCTGCAGATATTTGTTCCGGGTGTTCTGGTCGTTTTCTATGTATAATAAAAAATATCTATCTATGTAATGTATTGTATTATGTATATCAGTTATCTAGTACCCATAACACAAGCTCTGCTTACCATGGGGCTAGATAATGCTGTGTGAATTGTCCAGCATTATTTATTTATTTATTTATAACGGGATATTTACCATGATTTGATTTTTGAGTTTTCAAGTATTAGTTTGATAATGAATCCGGTGGTAGTGGTAACGTGCGTAATAAAATACCAAAAATTAGGGTAGATTTGTCTGTCCGTAAAAATTTACTCTTAGTGCCTTCAATTATTTCGTTATTAACACACAGGCACAGTCCTTGTGGGTAGTTGCTCACACAACATCTTTTTACTGAGCTCAGATTAAATTTATTGTTTAAAAATAAAGGCCAAAAAGTGCAAGAAATTACTATTACCTTATGTGTTGATACATCCCTGAACATATTGCAATAACATCAGCACTGTGAGAACACTGGGTATGTTATAAACACACTTCAAAAACCAGCCACAAGCATTGTCATATCACTTCACTCAAGCTATCACTTTTTTTGTTTACCCTCCACTAAACACTATGTCTGCCGAGAAGAAGACTGGTAAAATATTTACCACAGACCCTATGGCAGCCATCAAGGCATTGGATGACAAACTGGATAGCTGTATGACTTCCTTCGAGTCCCGCATGGCAGCAGCCTCAACAGGTACAACGTTAGAACAACTAGCAGCGGACTTTAAGCAGTTTAAAACCTGTATGAAGCTTGCGGTTGACCTCATCTGCTCACAGATGTCACTGCTGCAGTTGATGAAGCAGAAAATCGCAGCCGACGAAAGTTCCTCTTGTTCCGTGGCATTGAGGAAAAGGATGGGGAAATACTGAAGGACGTGATAGCAGGTATATTAACTGAGAGACTGAAAATCAACGGATTTACTGCTGAAGGCATATGCTTCTGCTATCGTCTCGGCAGGGACTAAAGCAAAGGAGAACCAAGACCTGTGCTAGTGAGATTCGAATCTCTGGATACTAGATAAAGCATCTGGCGCAAAAAGACTGGTATGAAAGGATCAGGCGTAACTATAGCTGAGTATCTAACAGTCGCCAGGAGAGCCCTGTTCAACGAGGGTCGACGTTTGTATGGCGTAAGCAAATGCTGGTCGCAGGATGGCGGCGTCTATCTGCTGACGTCGGACGGGACGAAGCATCGTATCGTGTCACAGGCCCAGCTTGCCGAAATCACAAAGAAATTCCCACCGGCTACGGCACTCATAAAAATTACAGACGACATCCGACGTGCCATTGACAGCAAAAAGCTTACCCTGATCACACTTCTCGACTTCAGCAACGCATTCAACTGTGTCGACCACGACTTACTTTTGGCTGTGCTGCGCTACTTAAACCTCTCTCCAGGAAGTATCAGTTGGTTCAAGTCTTACCTAGGGGAACGCTCACAGTGTGTCAAAATTGCCGACATCTCTTGTAATTGGTGCTCAGTAGGTATAGGAGTCCCTCAAGGTAGCGTACTCTCTCCACTCCTTTTCTCCGTCTTTATCAATACTCTAGTTTCTAAAATCAAATTTTCATCATTTCATCTATACGCTGATGATGTTCAGCTCTATCTCAGCTTCGATCCCAGTGATGTAGATCTAGGTATCGGCACCATGACGACAGACCTTAGCGCGATTCATCAATGGACTCAGGAGTACGGGCTTCCTATAAATCCTAGGCTTCCTATAAATCAGGTAATGATTGTTGGTAGTAACTATTTTCTATCCAGACTTGACCCAAAATCACTGACACCCGTCAAATACAACAACTTTCCGCTACAGTACTGCGCTGAGGTCAAAAATCTTGGCTTGCATATTACCAGCAATCTATCCTGGGACTCTCAGGTTGCCCAGGTTAGTAGGAGAATGTATGGAAACATGCACTCTCTTAAGCTGATGAAGAACTTCTTACCACAATCCACTATAATCACATTGGTTAACGCGTTGCTCTTCCCTATCCTGGATTATGCAGATGTGTGCTATCCCGACGCTACAGAGGATCAGTTAAACAAACTGGAGCGACTACAAAACCTGTGCATCCGCTTCGTCTTTGGGTTGCGAAAATACGATCATGTATCAGTCTTTCGCACCCAACTGAAGTGGCTGAAAATCAGAAAGCGCCGAGATTTGCACACATTATGCCTTCTCTATAAAACCCTCTGTAACCCACTATCCCCTAACTACCTCTCCGAATCCTTCAGCCCACTCTACGGACCCCAGCGACCTGCGAGGGACTCGAAACGACTGCAGCTTGGAACTCCTGACGCCTGTACAGTAGTTTATCATAGAACCTTCGCTGTAAAGGCCACTCGGCTATGGAACAGTCTTCCCATTGAATATCGCGAGGCATCCTCGATAAATGTCTTCAGATCTAGAGTCTATAACTATTTTCTTTCGCAAGAATAATTCGGTACGTAATTATAATTATATATTAATTATTTATATAGGTATATATATTAATGTTTAAGTATATATAAATAGCTTAGTATATTTTATTATCTCTATTATATGGCACTACCTACCAAACTGTTGTCCACACTACCCAAAGGTTAGCAGGTAGAGAATGCTATCTAGCATTATGCTCGCCTATGTACAACTTTTTGTGCAATAAAGTATATTCTATCTATCTATTCTATCTTATTAAGGCGCATGAAACTGTGCCGAAATATTGAAAAACTCTAATCATGGTAAATATCCCGTTATAAGTGACTCTTGTGTTAATAACCATGATCGTTTCAAAAGCTTTAAATAGGAAAAACATTGTATTAAACTGTGTATATGAGCCCATGGCAGTGTATATCCGTACCTATTAGAGTGTATCTTTTGTTTTGGAATACGTAGATAGCGGGGCGTATAAAGCTTGGTAACTGGCCAGTGTTCGTGCCAGATTCCACCAAAGCTGAGCTGAGCTGAGCGGAGGGGAGATGCATTTCAAACAACAATAGTTCTTTATTAATAAGAAAGACGTGAAATGTCAGATCGATAAATCTAAGACGTACTTCGATTATAATAATAATAATAATAATCATTTATTTCAGACCATAGAAAAGTAACAGATCTTAATCAACTTATTCTACGGTCCATAGTAATATATACCTTAAAACTAGCATACATAAAATATAAAAGGACTAAATTAATAATAACACGCTTTTTTTTGATTACGCCGACAGCGTGTAGATGTACTCTGGGTGTCAGCTGTTTTCGGTGCACGGCGCGGGCGCTGCAGCGGTGTCCCGTTGCAGGCGGCCAGTGAACCTTCGGAACTTGACACCCTTCGGCCAAAACTCTGCGCTTAGGAATGTCGAGAGATGATGGGTTGGTACTCTCACCATAAATGAATTGAAGCTCACATTATGGCGAGAGTTCAGCTTCTCGACGCGCATCGTGAACCCGGTCTTCGTGTGTAGGTACTCCTCCACAGCCTTGGCCTCCACACTGAAGTGAACGCGTGAGACGTAAAGCTGGGTAGTTGGTACCTCCGCTCGGAAACCAGTATTCATGTCTTTCGGCCCAGTACCGCACTGGTTGCGGTTGGTGGGCTTACGGCTCTTGCGAACCACCACGGTGAATCCGTCTGCGTCACAGGGCCCCTTCCCAGGAGCCGGCGCAGCCCCGGTACTACGTGATGGTTCACAGGACTGCTTTTCTCCTTTTCTTTTAGAGCGCGCCGCAGGCAGCGGGCACGCAGGGGGCGCGGTGCAGCGCGCAGCATTGTTGGCAGCGGCGGAGGTGGCAGCGGCAACGGAAGCGTAAGCGCGCGGCGCAGGCGCGCGCGCACGTGCAGGTTGCTCGAGCGGGGACGCGGGGAGCGGGCGGGGCGACCGCAAAGTATTCGCTGTGATTGCAGCCGCGGCCGGCGACACGTCCAATATCGCTGACTCTGCTAATGACACCGACATACTTTGCGCACCTCGATGCATGTTGACGTACGAAGTCACTGGTGACCTAGTTTGCGTGGCTGCACGCAATGATGCAACCTCGGAGCGAAGGTCACTGATGGAGACTTCTGACGCTTCCAACTTCATCTTCATTTCAACTAGACTAGCTTTCAGATTAGATTATAAATACATAGAACATTTACACATCTCATCTCATTCAGATAAAGCAACATCTAGCTTGGAGCTACGCAGGGGTACTAGATGACTGATTAATAGGTACATAATACAATACATTGCATAGTTTTTTTTTTTTATTATACATAGAATACGACCGGACCACCCGAAACAAATATCTGCAGATCTTACAAACATTGGTCACGAGGCGGGTATCGAACCCGGAACCTCCTGCGTCGCTGCTACAGAACCTCTTCAATACCGCCCTTCACAGTGGGAGAACTCCAAAGGCGTGGAGCGGGAGTTTGGTGGTACTCTTTTCTAAGGGAGATAAAACCCTTCTTAAAAACGACAAACCCATCACTTCTGAGCCACATCTATAAGCTGTTCTCACGAGTGGTCACGAACCGTCTCGCCAGGAGAGTTCAACTTTATACGTTCGTCATTCGTTCAACGTTTAAACCACAAGCAAAATGTCTTCCCAGAATATCTAGGACCGAAGACAATATTGAGAGAGTTATGCGGTCAGTACGAGGAGATCCACAAATGTCTACTCGCAAGAGATCGTCCGTCTTACACTTATCGCGACGAAGTTTGCAACGAATTTTAATCTTGGATCTTAAATTTCATCCATACAAGCTGCAATTAACACAAGAATTGAAAGAGTCTGACTTCAGTAAGGCTCGCATTTGCTAATGAAATGCCTAATCGATGTTTTAGCCAACGGTCTCAATAAAGCCAAATGCCTAGTTTATGCTGATGACGTTAAATTTTTTGCAGAGATTAAGTGTCAACAAGACTATGATGAATTGCAGAATGACCTTAATACTATTCAAGCATGGAGTGACTCAAACCATCTACATTTCAATATTTCTAAGTGCCAAGTGATGACTTTTACTCGGTCCTCTCAAAGTCTTATCGCAGATTACCATCTCTGCGGTGAAAACATCACAAGATGTTCCTCTGTGAAAGATCTTGGTGTAGAATTTGACGCACAACTTAATTTCCATAACTACATTCGGACGCTTACCGTCACGTGTTTCAAAAGATTAGGTTTTGTGTCCCGCACGTGTAAGGACTTCACTAATATAAACGCAATAAGAACATTATACACATCTCTTATCCGTTCAAAAGTTGAGGCTAGTGCGTGCGTATGGAACCCGTACGAAGTAACTTATTCGCTTATGATAGAAAAGGTACAAAAAAGATTCCTAAGATTCTTGTACAAAAAATGTCACGGGTACCATCCTTTCATGTATCCTACCAAGTACCTACAGGGTGCACTAGGCTTCAACTCCCTAGAAACTAGGCGCCTAAACGATCAACTTCTAAATCTCTGCCGTATTCTGCGTGGTATAACTGATTGCCCCACTCTATTGGCAGAGGGAAGCAGGCTCTGCGTCCCACAAAATCGAGCACGATTCCGCCTTGGCCGGGTACGCCTTTTCGAGCCCCTTCGTGCCCGCACTCTGCACCGTCAGCAATCTCCCATCTCCCGTGCGCATCGCAATCTCAACGCGCTCATCACCAGCCACCCTCAGTTTGATGTGTTTGCGGATGGATGGAAGATGATTGAAAGAGTGTGCCTGGAGTTTTGTGAGCACGTTTAAATGTTTTATTTCGTTACACGTTTATTATTATTTGTTTTTAGGAATGTTTTGTATATACAATTTTATATTATTATTTGAATTTTTAAGTTCTAACCTTTATGTACCTACATTGTTATGTTATTTTACTATTTTCTGGTGTGTTATTTCATTGTATCTTGTAGTTTTTAAGATGATAAAATGTACTAGGCATAACGATTTGGAGTTATCTGTAATGTTATGGTCTGATGTAAAATAAACAATATGAATTTTGAATTTGATTTTCCAATTTTGACAATATCCTTTTCTCTGATGAGGCCCATTTTCATATCAATGGGTTCGTAAACCGTCAAAATTGTCGTTACTGGAACAGTAAGAATCCCAAACTCAAACACCAGACACAACTGCATATAGACACTTGCAGTCCCAAAGTGACAGTATGGGCAGCAATCTCTGGCAGAGGAATAATTGGTCCTTTTTTCTTTGAAAATGCGCGGGGCAAAACGTCACTGTTAATACCGAACGCTATGTTGCGATGTTGGAAGGTTTTTTTGGCTCCAGAACTTTTGTGATTAATACGAAAATTCAAGTATACTGAATTCTAGGACTTGGTTTCAACAAGACAGAGCTACCAGTCACCCTTCAAATGACTCCATGGCGGTTGTGAAACAGATGTTCCATGGCAGACTGATTTCGAAAAGAGGTGACATCCCATGGCCCCACGCAGTCCAGACTTGACAGCTCCTGACTTTTTTTTGTGGGGATACCTCAAACACAAAGTCTACAGCAATAATCCGAAAACCATCGATCAGCTCAAGGAGAATATTCGTGGAGAAATGGAAGCAATTACACTTACAATTTACAAGTTTTCGATAATTTCCGTTTGCGGCCAGAGGAGTGCCGTCGTAGAGAGGGACATCATTTAGGTGATGTTTTTTTTAAATAAACTTCAGTTATTCGTTTACAATTCCTCAGTTTTATTTTAACTATACCTTTTGAATGAAATGAGTATTTTTCAAATTTGCACGTTCTATTGCGCCGCCCTTTATTAGTAAAGTAACCAATCTAAGAAGTGTGAAACCAAAAATGTATGTGCCCTTTTTTAATGCACAGTACCCACTAAGAATAATTATCTGTATGCATAAAATCACAATAAATGATATGATTACGTATTATTAGTTATTCTATTATATCTCCTATTGCAGTTCCTACCTAAGCTTTAATGAGTTTTAGATTGTCCAGTCACTCTGCCAAAATTACAATAGCTAATGACCCCCAACTGAAACTAAATTCCAGAGGAAACGGCTGAAAAAAGTACTTAATCATAATTTAACAATAACATCAAAAGTAATAAACCGTAACTTTGTAAACAATTGAAATAATTTTAATTTGTATGTATTTGTAAGTCGGCCAAGTGCGAGTCGAACTCGCGCTCTAAAGGTTTTATACCACATGATATTTTTTATTATTTGTGAGATTGGCCTTGTATGTACTTTACCTACTACGCAAATTTAAAGGGAGGTAGGTACATAGGTAATGCATTACGGTTACAGAGACGAAGGCCTGTGACTTACTAGCAGACATACGTGTGGACTTCGACACGTTGACTGCTGAAATCACACAGTATGTGTTTTTTTACGAGTGACTAATGTGCGGGCTCACACACATGCGTGTTTGCCATGCGTAATATGCGTAAATTCGCACTTACTGCGTAGAGACTGAGAAATAGGCCTCCCCCATGCCACATAAAATAAAACACTCCCTGCGGCCTCTCTACTACAGCGCGGCAACGTCGCGTTGTCGTCGGTCCATCAAGGATCAGATCGCCTTGGAGGTTGCAAACTTTAAGGGTACCTAGGTAGGTACGGAATCCTTTCAATCTCTAATGATTTCAAAAACATTCACTACTTTTTAAATATCAGTACAAAGGCAGTAGGTACAAATACAATAACCTTAACATGACAAAGGCATTATGGTCACATAAGGTCACCTAAGCAGTAGGTATTATGATAATTTGTCCTTGTGCACAATTTTACGTGCCCAACAAAGAACTTGTATCTGGCCAGCATTATCTAGCCCCAAGGTAAGCTTAGGGTAGGTTGTTTGTGTTATGGGTACCTACTAGATTACTGATATTCCTACACATTAACACAATACATTACATATAGATAGATATTTTTATTATACATAGAAAAACGACCAGAACATCCGTAACAAATATCTGCAGATCGTACAAATACAAACATTTGTCCCGAGGCGGGAATCGAATCCCTATGTGTCTCAGGCGGACCTTCACCTACCGCGCCACAGAGTTCATCATAAAACAAATACATATGTACTTATTACGTCCATGGTGCCCTCAATTTTTTTTTACAATTAATAATCCGTGAAGCTCACGGGCTAAAGACAAGTACCTTAGCCTATCTGTTATTATTATTAATTAAAGATGACCGCGCTCTGCGTGCGTAAATATTATGCCCGCGCTACATTTCAGTATGCGGTTGGCACGGGGCGCGGAGAAAAATGTTGGCTCCGCCGGAATTCTAGAATAAGTCAATTAAAATGTTACAATTTGAGGACCTAATATTGAATTTTTTAGATGACGCAATTTTATTTTTGGGACATGTGTGGGGGTCAATAGAAGCTTAACCCCAAGTTTGTGAGGTTGCCGCCCTTGTCCCCCGGCCGCCGCGCCATCTTGGAAAAAGGGGAGCAAACATCTTTTTTGTGATATCTCGGAAACTATGCATCCTACAAAAAAATTCTTGAGACATAATTTGTAGCAAATTGCAAGAAGTTATAAGCAAAAAAGTTTAAGATAGAAATTTTCTCACTTTATTGCTTATAAATTCTTTAATTTTAAATTTAGGGCAAAAAATTATACAACATATTTGTAGGCAAAGCAATTTGCTACAAATTGTGTCTTGACGATTTTTTGTAGGACGCATAGTTTACGAGATATCGCGAAAAAGGTGTTTACTCCTATTTTTCCAAGATGGCGGCCGGGGGACAAGGGCGGCAACCCCACAAACTTGGGGTTAAGCTTCTATTGACCCCCACACATGTCCCAAAAATAAAATTGCGTCCTCTAAAAAATGTAAAGCTCCTGAGTGCGAAGGGAAGGAAGAAAAGGGACTGAATCACGCCCAAGACAGAATTTGAAATCGTCTGGCAGGGCAAAACCCCTAAGCAAAACGTCTGGCGGTTTAGAAAAATTACATTTGTAGTAGTTCCTAGTTCCTCATTTAAAATATATAACATTCAGCTTTTATCGTAGGTACCTACTATGACGAGAGTTTACCTTTTTTTTTAAGACTTCTGGCAGGCTAAAGCCCCATGGAAAACGTCTAACAGTGGAAGTATATACTTTAACTAATTTTTGGTGCGAATTGCCCAGAGCTATCTCAAATTGAATGGACCATAATTAAATTACCTCAAAACCAAAGTATACATAATTTTGTTATAATTTAGATAATATTAGCAGATTTGATATCATTTAGGGTACAAAAAGGTGGTCAACACATTACTGGATGCATTCAATTCGCACTCGCCAATATGTTACACAGTGTTTCGTGTCCTGTTATTATAACGTTAGCTTTGTTTATTTCTTTTTCTTTCATAGAAATAATATGTATAACCAACCATGGTCTGGAATTAGTCCCGGAACGAGTCGAAGTTCTTTATCAAAATGAAAAATATGTAAAGAATATAAAATCCTACATCAGAAGACGTGGCAGAAGAGGCCCTTACGTCTACTACATAGAATGTGATTTTCAGCAGGAGTTTGGGAACAATGTATCAGTTAGTATTAGATATATTTATTTTCTTTTATTAGGCATGTAATTTTCACTCATAATGGCGGTCAATGTATAACTTGCCTTATTTTAAGGGTAAGGGTTTTAATCAAAAGTAAAGAAATAACGCGAACGCAGAGATCGTAAATCGCAATCACAGTTTGTTAAACAACATCTATGATGTGATGTCGCACCATCGAACAGAAGTCTTTTCATTTTCAAAGTTCGAAAAATAATATATTGCTATTGAATCAGCTTTTAGAAATTAACGTCTTGGAATAATTGAATTTATTTATCAAAAAAAGTTGGATATGGTGTTCTACTTAAAAATGTTATGAAACAAGGTAGAAATTCTATCGATCTTCCTGAAAACCTAATATAAATATTTCATAATTGTCTAACTTGTGACGTTACATTCAATAAATAATTGCATTTTTTATTTGTATTACCTATAAAGTAACATATTTATTATATCACTTATCTAAGTATAGTAGGTAATATACCCATAATACCAGCTCGGCTTACTTTCGGGCTAGCTAGCCAGCATTAGGTAGGTAGTTACCTAAAGTCATTTAAAACGGGATATTTACCATGATTTGATTGATGTTACTCCGTGATCATGGCGCATGCAACTGTGCCGAAATATTGGATAACTCAAAAATCAAATCATGGTAAATATCCCGTTTTAAATGAATTTAGTATTCATAACCATGATAGTTTCAAAAGGTAGGTATCTATTTATAAGATTGTATTATTATTTTTCACAGCTCAACATGATCTTTCACGAATATCTCCACAATGAGTACAGGCGATCGTTCGTAGAGTTCCATTTCCGAATCTGTGACTTAATTAATAAGGATATTTATTTTGGGAGTATGCTACGGAACATGGGACTTTCCTGTCCTATGGCAAAAGTGAGTATACCTTGGAATGAAAGAGGATAGTGTTCATAACTATTAGGTATAAGATAAGGAGATAGAAGTATGTTGCTGGCAGCGATGATGGCTGAAAGCGCAGTGTAGTGCAGGTCCAGGCCATGACATTAGCGAGAGTTTTGCCATAATCACCACGCTTGGCACTTGGCAGGCGGCTTGGTGATCGCAGTGTAGGTCTTGACAATAATGAGGAAGCTGTAACCCCTCCTCTGGTAGGGTCCCTTTGTCGACCCTTCTTGCGACATTCAGACATCCAATATGAGTTGGAGCGGTCGATATTCTTACGCCGCGCGCGGCCCACTGGCTCATATATTGTAAATGTGTAGGTAGCTATGTATAAGAGTATAAAACATAAATAAATATAAAATATGTATCTGTATTCTATAGGGTCACTGGAATTTAAGTAACACAAGAGTACAACTCCCTAATTTCCCTTACGTGTTCCCGTTCAAGAAAGCCAAATCTGAAGCGACCGTCACAATCACAACTACAGGGGAGATTATCGCCGCCGGAAACTATTACATACTCATCAAACAGGATCGATCATAAATAGTGTAATTTTTTAATAAATAAGTCTAGATCGTACCTTAATCAGTTAACTTTATTTGCAACAATTGCCCATATCGTCATTGTAGTCCAAGTCTTAGCGACCATCCATAGTTTTGTGTGATACCTACCTATTTTTTTATACCTAAATAAACTAGAACTTTGGTAATCATTTCTGCTCATACTTTTCAAAGTAAGTATACATCATGTAGATTCTGGTATCCAACAATACTAGCGTATATCGTAACAGTGAACTTTAATCTTTTGAGAAATAACATTCTTTAATCTGAATGGTTAAGTCAGGTTCACTGAGTAATGGTAAACAAAAACACGCCTCTACATAATTGATTTCATATATTCCGTAACACTACTGAAAAGTGTCTTGAGTTGTTCCAACGCGTCGCTGTTTTCCGGCCAGGCTTGTTTCTCGGCCGCCCTGAGCACCGCCTGGCCGGTGAGTCGTGCGGACGACAACTGGGAGTTGGCTTGGAGCGTGTCCTTGTCGTCGCAGTCCTGTCGGGCCTTCAGACTGTAGTCGAGTAAGGACTGCGCTAGGTCGATCACTTGCTTACATGAGTCGGGGTTGTTTGGCCAGTTTCCGTTCTAGAAATCATTAAAACGTTATGTTATATTATTATTAATGAGTACTTATGAGCCTGCGATCAAGATTGGTGATCGAGGTTATGAGCGGAACTAAGACGTGACTTATTAGAAATAAATGTGTATATGACTGATTGAAACAAATAATACTTTTTGCGATGTGAACATTTAGACAACTTTTTTGCGTTGACGAATTGTTGCCTACATCAAAAGATAGAGGAAACTTGATTAGACGGATGATGGACCACTTTCTATATTGTTTTCCTAGAAGATTTTATGAAGAGTTCTTCTGTTCTGTTTCTATCTATTTTTCCGACGTTACAACATAAAAATAAACTCGATAAATATCCGTTGAATTAGTGCTTATAATTAAATGACTTGCATGTAGGACGCCCGCCGGCCCGGTGGGATGACGACTTGCGAAAGACTTCAGGCAGATGCTGGATGGGGCAAGCTGAAGTATGTCCAGCAGTGTACTATAATAGGTTGATGATAATGTAAAAATAGCTTAACTAACCTGTGTATACCCTCTGTAAGCCTTCAATAACCGCTGCGCCTTCAGCAAGTAGGTGGGACTGACGTCAGAGTAAAGCTGCCAGAGCTCGGGCTTGTTCTGGTGGATGGATGTTATCCGGCCGAATAGTTCAAGCACTCGCTTCTGTAACCTGTCAATTACTTCATTAATATTTGGTTAATTTGGAGTGACAGGTAGAAACAAGTGTCATTTATAACGGGATATTTACCATGATTTGATTTTTGAGTTTTCCAGTATTAGTTTGAAAATGAATCCGGTGGTAGTGGTAACGTTCGTAGTAAAATACCAAAAATGAGGGTTGATATGTCTGTCCGTAAAAATTTACTCACAATGCCTTCAATTATTCCGTTATTAAGGCGCATGAAACTGTGCCGAAATATTGAAAAACTCAAAAATCTAATCATGGTAAATATCCCGTTAAAAGCTTTAAATAGGAAAAACATTGTATTAAACTGTGTATATGAGCCCATGGCAGTGTATATCCGTACCTATTAGAGTGTATCTTTTGTTTTGGAATACGTAGATAGGGGGGCGTCTAAAGCTTGGTCACTGGCCGGTGTTCGTGCCAGATTCCACCAAAGCTGAGATGAGCTGAGCGGAGGGGAGATGCATTTCAAACAACCAATAGTTCTTTATTAATAAGAAAGACGTGAAATGTCAGATCGATAAATCTAAGACGTACTTCGATTATAAATACATAGAACATTTACACATCTCATCTCATTCAGATAAAGCAACATCTAGCTTGGAGCTACGCAGGGGTACTAGATGACTGATTAATAGGTACATAATACAATACATTGCATAGTTTTTTTTTTTTATTATACATAGAATACGACCGGACCACCCGAAACAAATATCTGCAGATCGTACAAACATTCGTCACGAGGCGGGTATCGAACCCGCAACCTCCTGCGTCGCAGGCGGACCTTCGCTCACCGCGCCACAGGAGTCATAATTAGGGGAGGACTATGTCTAATATGTGCTGATGACGCTAGAGTCCAAACCTCGCAGCTCCGTTCCCCTCCGCGTCCTGTACATCCTGTATGACGGCGCGCACGACCAGCGCCAGCACCTCCACATCCTCGTACTTGTGCAGGATGTCCAGCAGGCGGTGGACTCCGCGCAGGACGTCCTCGAAGTGGCCCGTGTCCATGCTCACCATTATTACGTTCTCCCACAGCTGAAACGAGGACAAACTATTTATTATGACAAGTATATAAGAAAAGTATAAAACAAACAAACGAAACACAGAAACAGTAACACGAAGAGTGAAAGGAATAAATTCAAATCAAAACATAAAAACACATAGGCGAGCATAATGTTATCTAGCATTCTCTACCTAACCTAACCCAGGTTAGGTAGAGAATGCTAGATAACATTTGCATAATAACTGTATATAGTCACCTAGCATTTGACTTTAAATTGATATTGCAATGCCTTAAAAGGGTGCAACTTGGACTTTTCATATTTGTACACTTACGTACGGTCTTAGCAATAAAACATAGAGTATTGTTCGTCACCCCGCCTGGTGGAGGGGGGGGGCATTCGTTCAGTTTCAGTTATTTTATTGATAACGCTTATAAACTCGGCATCGCAAAAATCGCACTTCTTCAAAACTCTACTTAAAACTACTTTAAATCATAATTTGGAGGACTAGATTATGGGTATCATTAGAAAGATAGTGTATCCCACTTTCAGATAAAATAAACAGATATTGCTTTTTTTATTGTGATTAAAAATAAAAAAAAGGCAAAAGGCAAGAAAAAAACACGATTTCTATTCAAGTGATTTTCTTATAAAAATTACTTAATATTTCACAAAAATGACATTTAATCTAGTGTCCCCGTGCTGACCTTAATAACGGCTTCTAATGTGACCACGCGTTCTTGAGGAATGTTCTCCCATTCCGCAACGAGACGGCAGCTTCGAGCTCTTATAGAGTGGTAGGAGCAGGTTCACGTACTCGCACTCGCCGTTTGACATCATCCCAGAGGTGTTCGATCGGGTTTAGATCTGGACTTTGAGCTGGCCACTGCATAACAGGGATCTTGACCTCTTGTAATTAATCCCGTACAATGATTGCGGTGTGGCAACTGGAGTTATCATGCAATAACTTGAAGCCATCGCCCAAAAAACCAGCATACGGGCCCACTTGCTGTTCCAGGATCTCCGTTATGTACCGACAATCAGTCAGCGACCCCTACCCGCGACCATTTCTAGCCCAGGAAACGCACACAAGTTCCGTTTTCCCATCAATGGAAATCCCGCCCCAGAACATGCACGATCCACCCCCGTGCGACGTATTTTTCGAAGCAAACTTGTGCAAATAGCTCCCCTGT
Organism: Eupithecia abbreviata; assembly: GCA_943735965.1. NCBI lineage: Eukaryota > Metazoa > Arthropoda > Insecta > Lepidoptera > Geometridae > Eupithecia > Eupithecia abbreviata. The sequence goes on from OX030978.1 coordinate 11,952,733, forward strand.
TCTTCTGTATACTCTTCTACGACCGCCGTTACAGAAGAGAGTTACCCTCGTTTTATCAGAGAAACAAACAACAAACATAGTTTCGGAGAGGTGCGATGTTTGTGACCCCGAGTCTATGTTACATGTCATGTTCATAATTCTAATTTAATCATCAATAGCATAGTGGTAAAAATAAAAATTAAAAAATTATCCAACACAACGTTAGCCCAGTCACGTAACCATACCTTCCAGTTATCGTAGTTGAACCTGAGCGCCTCCATGAGCGCGCGATACGCCCGCCCCTTGTCGAGCTGGTTGAGGTAGACCTTCGCCAGGTTGTTCCACGCCTCGAAGGAGTTGGGCTGCAGGTAGGTGTAGCGGCGGTAGGCCCGCGCCGATGTCTCCCACTGCTCTGTTACTAGCGCTGCGTAACTGAAATATAAGCAGTTCAACTTTAGGGAACTTATTCATGTTTATAAATTAAATAACATATATAAATAAGCTTTATTTACTTCCACACATGTTATTTACTTTTTTCTCTATTCACTAAATGAATACTACAGCTATGTGGAAGTACTACTTAGAGTGGTGAAAGCCTCCTCCAGGTTCCGGTCCTTCCATGCTTCTCTATTCAAAGCCAGTCTGCTCCAAGTAACTCCAACTACTTTGACTATATCGTCACTCCCAACATTTTGATGGTCTGTTTTTTACCGTTTTGCTCCATCTATTTGAATCGTGACTACTAGCCCGTTGAATTCTAGAAGTTCATGTTTACCCTCGTTTTATCATAGGTACAAATGCATGAAATAAGTTTCACTATTTTCGACTGTATCAACTTTAAACACCGTTTTCGCATAAAATGCCTCATAAAGTAACAACTTTTTCATTGTTATTTTGAGAGCTCAGAAACAAAATTCAATATTTTACGGTCGAGAATTTAAATTGCTGGCCGTAAAACCCGACAGTGATTGAAATTGCTGGCGCCTTTTCAAGTAAGTCCGAAGGGCCAAGCATGTTGATTCATAAAATGTATTTACTAGACTTGACTTCTTTTATTTGGCAATGTGTCTGGTTTGCCAATTTTCTGCTAGAAATTTAAATTCAAATTTAATATTAATGGAATGATGTATTTACTTGTTAGGTACCTTACATAACACATGGTTTGGCAAATAAAAAATCTTTATCGTATATTTTAGGTCCACTTCGCTGAGTAGGTTTTAGATTACATACTATTTTATTTATTTGGAAGACAAATAGTACAATAAGGATTAATTACTATGTTTGAGTACATAATTGTTTCTATCCTTACCCAAGTCTTAGCCAAACTCCCTCCTGTATAGAGTTGATCTCAACGGACTTCTCGTAATGTGGAATGCATTCTTCGTACTTCTTGTGCTCGTAGAGAAAGTTGCCCCAGTGCCTCTGTGCGCGGCTGCTCTTGTACTTGGAGAACTCCCAAGCTTTCTTGTAGCATTCAACATCATCTGTAGATAAGGATGAATAAATAAATAACGCCAAAGCACTAGATAGATAGATCGGTAGACGCCACTTTATTATATATACCAGAACAAAACAGAAATAAAAACTTAAAATAAAGGTATAAAGGCCGACCTAGGCAAAATTAGGATGGACTGGACATGAAGGAACAATATTCGGTGGCACTTTAATAAATAATTGGTAAAAAAAAAGAAAACTAATACACTACATACATTACAAACATTATAATAATCTTACATAGACATAAGACAAGCCTATCAATCTTTTTATAAGGATAAATAATGCTGATGCAGCAGTTCTTTGAAGATAGGGAGTGATTTTGCACGTCTGATGTCCAGAGGGAGAGCATTACATAGACGGGTAGCTTGTACAGTGAATGATTACACTTTACTTCTAATTACGACGACCGACGACCGATGTGGCGCGGTGGGCGAAGGTCTGCCTGCGACACAGCGGGTTCGATTCCCGCCTCGGAACAATTGTGTGTACGATCTGCAGATATTTGTTCCGGGTGTTCTGGTCGTTTTCTATGTATAATAAAAACATATCTATCTATGTAATGTATTGTATTATGTATATCAGTTATCTAGTACCCATAACACAAGCTCTGCTTACCTTGGGGCTAGATAATGCTGTGTGAATTGTCCAGCATTATTTATTTATTATTATTTATTAATTACGCAAGATAACCTTTATTTTAAGTACCTGCAGTGCTTTCACCATTGTTTTGAGTAAAAATTTAGAATGTTATAAGCAACTCTCTGGAACAGTAAAAGTTTATTTATTTATATTTATTTCTTTATGGATAAAGGAATTGTAGTCTTCGGTCAAGAACCGAAGGTCGTCGGTCGTCATCAATCATGATAATTATGATTAGCCTATAGTTAGCCATGCCATATGTCCACAGCTGGACATATGCCTATCCTAATGAGCGCCATAGCGCCCTGTCTTCAGCTTGCACCATCCTTTATCCCATAGGACGTCATCCCACCTAGCCAGAGGACGTCCTCCACTAAGTTTGCCAAGTCGTTATCTGCACTCAAGAACACGATCACCCCAGCGGTTGTCGGTTCTTCGCGAGATATGGCCGGCCGACAGCCACTTCAGCTTGCTAATTCTGAGAGTTATGTTGATAACTTAGGTTTTGTCTCTTATGTATTCATTATGAATCCTATCCTTCAGAGAAACTCCGAGTATAGCTTTCCTTAGCTCGCTGAGCGACTTTGAACTGGTGGACCAGCCCTATCGTGTCCATGTCTCAACTCCGTTGGTCATGGTGGGTACGCACTGATTGAAAACTTCCGTTTTCACTCATCAGGGTGAATAAACAATAGTTATTATTTAAAAATGCAATGTCACATAATCGTATGTACCTGTAGCATCGCCGAGAAGACAGTAAAGTTTTGCGCTCGGAGCAATGTCGATTTGTTGCTGAATAACCTCTGCAGCCTGAAAAATTACATATATATGAAAACACACCGTGGACGGACATAGGTACTTAAAGGTAAAGGTTTCACGGCCGATGTTGCCTCAATAGAAGAGTCACTGTGTGTTAAGCCTAAATAATAGATAAAAATCTCTGTAAAAATGTTGCCAATATTATTTAGATCTACGCTAAGGACAAGATGAAAGTCCTAAGAAAGGAATTTCATTTAATCAAAATTTGAACACGTTAAAACTCAATATCCTTTATTTCTCTCGGCTTACAAAATAATCACTTATACTTACTTATATATCTGTCCTAGATGTGTGTGCACTGATTTCTTGTTCTTGTTTATGTGGGTGCGTGCGAATAAAGTCAAGTAAGGCGGCAATCTTATGTTTAACTTCATACTCAAAGAAAGCATTTGTATTACCTTATGCCTCAGCTGTAGCAGCGTGTAGCACACTATCACATCCTCCCACAGCTGCAGCGTGAGGTACTCGTCCAGCGCCGCCTTCACCAGCCCCAGGCTCAGGTACAGGTCGGCCAGCTGCTGGCGCCACGTCCACGCGGGCTGCAGACCGGACGCCCAGAGGTAGGATAGTCTGACGGTCAAATATTATATGTTAAAGAGCTTTTAACTCTTTATATTTCTCTTCTGTGACCATATGTGAAAGTTTTTGTTAAATTCCGGGTAATGTAACCAAGGAAGAGCGACACCTCCTAGTACAAGTATTTTATATGTACCTACTTAAGCCTCCTTGGCTTAAAAAATTATGTAAGGTAAACATGGACTTTGTAAACGAAAAAAACATTTGTTTTTATATTTTAACACGAAAAGTTGAAATTACACAAACACCCTTCATAGATTACATAAAGAATATTCGTCAGAAGTAGTCAGTTCATTTCTACTGATAAAAATACGGTGAAACAGTAAATTGCGTTCGCACCACACCCAAGCGCGCGCTTTACTACTTTTACTACTTTACACTACACATCCAAACGCGTGTATTCAAGAAAAAAACACTTATGTGTACTCGCTCTAAGTATTACATTAAATAGTGCCACCAGGACAGACAGGCCCAGGCGCCGCGCTTCTGCGTTACTGCCAGCTCTATAACATTACCTGGTGGTACTAGAAGGCTGGCTGCTGTCTCCGACGATAGACTCGCACTGCAGCATAGCGCGCTCCACGGTCCTTTTGTGTGTACTCTCCAGCTTGCACCGTATTAGTAACGCCGCACAGCGACAGGCCCAGGCGCCGCGCTTCTGCGTTACTATCAGCTCTATGTATGGCTGTAGTTCTTCTGTTGCTAAGTCATCTTTAGGTTGGGACCTTTGAAGGTATTGCCTGTAATTGTAATGTGTTAGATTAGTTCCTAATATAGACGTTGAAGAACATAAACGAAATCTGTTCATGGCAGGGTTGGCATGATTAAAACAAGTTGTTCTAAAACACGTGTTTAAAACAGTGTTTAAAACAGTTTGAAATAAAACTATGTTTTATATTAAGAAAAAACCAGGGTTTAAAACTACCTTTAATTGCAAATGAATGTGTATAAATACCAAAGACAGGCTGTGGTATTTAAACACTTCATAGGTAACTCCCCGCCAGTAAAGTCCCGCAGGGAAAGTCCCTATTTCGGCCGTTTTATACACTGCACACTGCATAGGTAACTCCCCGCCAGTAAAGCCCCGCAGGGAAAGTCCCTATGTCGGCCGTCGAAAGAAAGTAATTCACTGGATTAGTGGGTACGGTACCTATTCCCCGCTCTCTCTCTAGTTCTCTACCTACCTACAACACTACATACAAGGTGGATGTAAAGAGTTTTGTATTGATTAATAATAATAATAATTTTTAATAATTAGATTAGATATGCAACAAAAGTAAATATTTATCGTTTTATTAATTTTTACTAATATGAATTAGGAAATAGTTTAGAAATGGATTATTTTATTATTCGCTATAATTGATTTGAAATTGATAAGTAAAAAAAAAACAAAAAAAACATAAAAAACACTTGTTTTAAACATTTTGAACTGTTTGTTTTATAAAATATAAAAAAAACTGTTTTTTTTCCAACCCTGGTTCATGGTACCTTATGTCTGCATTGCTCTCAAAAGTGTGGATTATCTAGTGCATTATTTTGACCATTGAAGTGAAATGCAAAGAAATTCTACTATTAATTTTCCCCACTAAAGATGTAGAGTAATTATGACACGGAAGTATCCCCGTCAAATAAAGAAAAAAAGGCTTGACGCAGTTTGCCTATCTATTTACACCATAACAAGATCTTTACACGAAAAAGAATCAAGAATTAGCAAGCTGAAGTGGCAGTGGGCCGACCATATTTCGCGAAGAACCGACGGCCGCTGGGGCAAACGTGTTCTTGAGTGGAGACCGCGACTCGGTAAACGTAGTGTAGGACGCCCTCCGACCAGGTGGGATGACGACTTGCGAAAGACTGCAGATAGATGCTGGATGCGGCAAGCTGAAGACAGGGCGCTATGACGCTCATTGGGGGAGGCCTATGTCCAGCAGTGGACTGATACAGGCTGATGATGATGATGATGATGATGAAGATCTTCACGCAAATATCACAGTGTCATGACATGACTTCAATATACAAATCAAAGTGTCTGAAATGATATCACTGAATATACTTACACCACAGAGACACGCATCGTGACTATTTTAACTTATCTAAAATTTTGTACCTCTGAATGCTTAGGTATTGCTTTGGTACTTTTTGTAAAATACATTTGACAAGGAAATTTATTTTACCAAAACAAATGCTTTTACTTACACAGTCAGCAAACAAAGTGTTTGCTCCAAGCTCGGCAGTTCTGCTTGCTTTATTTTCTCCTCATACTGTATCTTATTCAGCCTGACGTCATCATCTAACTCTATATCAGCCGGCAGGTCTGCATTGCCGTGGCTCTCCTCAGCTGACGGTCGCTCCATGTTACCAGCGAGCTCGCTCGAGAGAGCCAGCTGCGGCAGGATGTTCTGCTGGTACTTTGTTCTTTTGCCGAGGATACCTGGAATGAGGATCAAGAGGTTCTTGATCAGGCAAGTAAATTGACAGGTTGAACAGCAAGTTTGTAGTTTTCCAAAAATAGAATTTCCCCATATTTACAAAAAGGCAATGGAATTGTTATATATAACTTTCAGCTGCACAAATTTATTTAACTATTAGTCAATTAAGGAAGGTACAAATCTGAAACAATACGCAATTTCTAAAATAACAGTTTAATAATAGTGGCATTTACATTTAATACATATCAATAAATAAAGGATGTGGGAGTAGCCATCAGATTTAGACTTTTTAGTTACTATTACCACCATCATTAAATTGTGACCGATTTTGCGCGGTGGGCGAAGGTCCTCCTGCGACGCAGGAGGTTGCGGGTTCGATTCGCGCCTCGGAACAATTGTTTGTATGATCTGCAGATATTTGTTACGGGTGTTCTGGTCGTTTTCTATGTACATAAAAAAAAAATCTATCTATGTAATGTATTATTGTATTATGTATATCAGTTATCTAGTACCCATAACACAAGCTCTGCTTACCATGGGGCTAGATAATGCTGTGTGTATTGTCCAGCATTATTTATTAATATTTATTATTATTAAAAGAACTATATTACCAGTTAACTCCAGCTTCAACCCCGCCAGTTCTCTAGCTTTGATCAGATACTCTTCAGCCCCCTGAATCCTTCCAAACAACAGGAATGCCTGACCAATCTCCAAACATATCAGTATCTGAACTCGAGGACTTTCATTCAAAGCCAGCATCTCGTTGGAGAGCTTGGCTATAAGGAGCTCCAATTCAGAGTATAATGTAGCACTGCTGTCTTCCAGGGCTCTCTGGTGGACTACTTTACATCGGAAGTACCACCATAGATGTTCCTGGAATTTGATTATTGGTAAGTGGCAGTGTGAATTAATGTTTCCTCTGAGGCCTTTGTTATCGTTAGGCCATTATTATTTTTATTGAATACACAGGCTTTAGGTAGTTGATCTATGGATATATTAGTCCTTGTTAGTGAACTTTAGATATTGTTTCTTGTCTATTTTTGCAAGGAACATAGATATAGATGACTTATTATTTATTCGTAGATATAGATAGAATATATAAACAGCATAGAAAATTATTTATTGCCTTAATTAGAGAAAGAAAATATAGAATTAGACTTATTCCTATTTTAATAAAACTAAGACAAAAGGAGTAAATTCTGCAATTTGCTGTAAGGCATGAATCTGCAGGCAGCAATGTTTTTCAATTTACTCCTCTCAGATAACTTTCGTCTTCGGTTGTCGTAAGGTCACATCGTAATCAAGGATCAGTGAGAGGGGGTTTATAACAATAAATATAAATGAAAATTATGCTAAGACTGTACTTACCAAAGTTGCATCAACTGCATACAAAGCACCAAATAATTGACTAGATAAGTACAGCAGCTCTGGATGAAGAATATTTACAAATATAGGCTCTGAGTCCTGCTGCAGTTTTTCATTTACATCAATATTTGCTGGCCATGACTTCCCAATATACTCCGGCAAGTCTAACTCCTCTGGCCGTGTACTCCAATTGCGGTCACAAAAAGTGAGGAATGTGCATATTGAAAGACGGAGAACCTTTTTCAGTGCCTCACTATCATTTTGAAGGTTTTTCAACTCAGCTACAAGAACATCTGTCTCAAGTTCAGTTGCAAGCAACTTTTCAAGCAATTCAGTATCTTCAATGGGCCATTTATTGCTCCATAGCTTTTTGACTACCTCGTTTTCTAGAACAAATGCAAAAAAAAAACGTAAGACTTCGACAACATCACGCAGGCAGGTGTCAACTCAAGCAATTAGTTATGCTTTGTATACTTAATTTGTCGCTGTATTCGTTCATGATGAGAGCGAAGTATAATATTGGAGGGTCGTTATTTTCCGGTCGTAGGCGTAAAATTATATGAAAAACAATTATTGTGGTTTAACCTCACCTGAACTATTTGGATTATCATCGAAATTGCACATATAGAATAGTGTATCAGACAGCATGTTTATGATCAATTTTAAGATTATTAAAATCCTTCGATAATTTATATAAGTCCAGTTAGAAATCCTTACTTTTATATTACATGAAAAGGGATAAATAATTTTGTTTACAAGAAAACACATGTATCTAAGCTTGACTTCTTTGATATTGGCACACCACACACACATGTACTTCAACTTCTTTTTAGAAAGTACTTTTGATAATCTGAAACTGACATTTTTTATTGATATGACAGTGGCATTTAGTTCATGATGGGAGGGATGGGAGGACGTGGTACAATAGACAATGGAAACCAGCTTCTTTGTTGTTTATGACAACAGGTTATTAATGACAGTATTTCCAGCGGTCGCACATAGTTTATGCTACGGCTTCCCAACGAGGCTGCGCCGCCGCCGCCGCCCGCGAGGCGAAGATTCGCATTGTCGCAACAAAACTTCGTGCTCGATCTAGGACGATGTTATTGGCCACATTGAAAAAAATTTTGCATCGTCGTGATAATCCAATCCAGAATGTTCTATGTGTATTTATTTTCACGGACTATTTTTTGCATTAGTTAGGTTAGGTATCTTTTTTTAATTTATAATTATTTTTAAAAAAATAATTACATTTAATTTCTTCAATCCATAGTTACTATAATATTACAAATCAAAATAATGATGCAAACACACAATATAAAGCCTGCAATACATGTTGGCCCAACGTTGCCGAGTGAGACAATACCAACGTGTAGACGGCATGTTTGCCTTGCCTTGCCATCGCTCGGTGTCGCTCGCCTAGCTGGCCGAGTGAATACAAGTGCCAACGTGTATAGAGGTCATTTGCAGTGACTTGTCACCATTCGTTGTCGCTCGCGGCCACTCGCCTCACTTCGGAGCCATGTCGGTTTTTCTGCACAAATCCAAGGCGCTTGTCAGCGCTCGGCCAATCGTGTCCACATGTTTGTCAGCCCGCCATTATGCGGTTGGTGTCGGTCACCGTCGCGTCGCACGCACGTATTTATTTAATGTGTGTAAATACACCGACGTAATAATTATACGTGCTCATCAAATAAATAGCAGCAGCTGCAACAACTTGTACGTCCATATTGTTCGAACCAAATAAATACCGCTTGATAACCACGTAGTTCGAATGCACAACAAGAACTGACGGCAACCAACGTGTGGGCAGCTTCACAGAAAACTCGTCTACATTGGCCGCTTGCAATAGTTTGCGTAGACTTGCCAAACGTCTAGACGGTAGCACTTGCCTTGCATCGATTTGCCTACGCTCGCGTTGGCCGTAGCTCGGCCAACATGTATTGCAGGCTTAACATACTAACCGCCCAGCGCAGCGTCTCGCTGTCGATAATGTGCATGAAGTGTAGCCAAACGCTCGGCAATTTACCGACAGCAGTGGCATGAAATGCATTCGTGTTCATGATAATTATTCGCAATAGGATAAAATAGATTGGCCAGGCTTGTCGCGACAATGCAAAAATCGTACGTCCTTCACGTACGATTTTTGCATTGTCGCGCCATTGTACAAAACGTTTCGGTAAAAGAAACTAAAAGATTACAACAACAGATAAAAGATTTTTACATGGATCGGTAACATGACCCGGTCACCCATCCAAGTAAAGTACTAACCGCGCCACGTGTTACCTACATAAATAATCGGTACTCAACGAGGTATGGACGTTGGCCCCCCTTTTTTATGTTATAGTGGCAATAGAAATACGTTTGCCAAAATGTTTAACTGTCTGCATTTAACTTTTCAAGAGTGTCTACTATTCAAGGGTACGGAACTCCTAAAATGACACCAAGAGATTTCAAAATGTGCATATTGGGGATTAAAATTTAGTGTGCAAAGCCAACTTTTTTCTTAATATCAGCAACAGTTGGCAATACTTTTTCATTTCAAGGCTTTTACAAAATGGGTGACATTGAAGGTGTATTTTAGGTTAGGAAATGAAATTAGGATTATTACTGTAAATTATTCTTCAATGAACTAAAATGCTATATCATGTTAAAATGGAAGTGATATTGATTGGAGCTGCATGGACTCTGTGTATAATTTTACTATTTAAGATACTGTTTAGACTGAGGTGAGTTTGAGGTTACATCTAAACTTTCCCGCCTGATAAAATACTATAAAAAACCATGTAAATTGGTAGTGAAACTCGATGTTAATTCGTAATTCGTATTCTTGTAGATCGTCACTGTTATGGCGTGTAAACTGCTGGTTCTGTAACACAAATTCATGGGTCAAATATCCAGAGCATAACAGTTGGACATGTCCACAATGTGAACAATACAACGGATTTACTAAGGTTGGTATTGGTACCTACTACCTAATATGAATTCTGTCCAATCTAATTTAATTTGTCCATTTATATCCAAGATTTTCTTAAAAGCTACCTAACAAGTATAAAAAAAATGGCACTGGTACAGGCTAGAAATAGCTCAATGGGTTTACTTTTCAGGATGGTGACTACAACAAGACTATAACCACTGCCAATGACCAAACAAAGCTATCAACTCCTAGAGTTTTCCACAAAATTCCTACAAATGGGCTTTGTAAAATGTGTAACATCAACCAACAGTTGAAAGTGGCACAGCTGGCCAACTTTGTGCCTATGAATGAAAACAAGTTTGATGAAGAAATAGAAACATATCGGTAAGATGTCTGACTCAATCACTATTTTTTTTCTTTGAGTTAACTGCAACATTGGCTACTTTTTAATTCATAAATCTGTTCCCATGGGATAGATATAACCTTTAAACAACTCCCTAGAAAACTCATGCAGAAAGTAGAATACCATAATCACATTAATAATAAATGCTAAAAATAAACTACTGAACGGTTCAGGCTTAAATAGCCCACTGTTATTCCATGTCTAGACCTACATACATTTATCCAAAATTTCAGCCCAATCTATCTACATAGTAGTTTTGTCGTAAAAAAACCCTACCTACATTCAAACTATTTAATTTATAATATTAGTTTGACAACAATTTCATATATTTTAGTGTGTCACATTTAATGTACAACTTGTAATACCTTACCTGTTATGTGATGTTTAACCTACCTGTTTTCTTTATTTTCAGGGCTCAACTAGAAAAAGCTTATAAACTGTGCAGCCCATGCAAGAAAACATTGCAGTTCAAACTGCATAAAGAGAAGGCGGTTCTTTTAGGGAACAAACTACTAGAGTCGAGAAGTCCTGTGAAGAAGACTGTTAAACACAACCCACAGAGCTCTGCCCTAAAATCCTTCATAAACAACACCTCTATGCTCATTACTTTCCTACTCATTGCACTAGTTTCCTATGAATGCTACATAGACATTATAAAAAATGAGAATTTACCTAAAACACTGACAAATTTTACACTAATTGTTAAGGGCCTTGTAGACAGAGTCTATTCCATCATGAAAATGTACATGTTTTTGACATTTCCATCAATGGAGTCTTATGTTCCTGACACACACATTTTTACAGTTGACATGTTGCCAAATACTTTAAATTTTAGACTTGACTTAGATTTAGACAAACTTAACTTGATGACTCAGAAAGCTTTAGCAGGGCTTGTCTGTCTCCTACAAATTGTTGCAAACATTTGGAATGTGAATAGTTTGAATTATACTATCATTATTGACCTACTGTGGTCAGTGTTTGTTATAAGTTTAGGAGAATACACTGTGGGCAACTCCCTCACCACAAGATGCATCAAGGTATATCATGTGCAACTGTCATACTAAATTGAATTTTACTCTGTATTCACAGTGCATAGTTAAAGTTTAACATTTGTTTCAGATTACCATTGTTCTGGCACTCTTGCTTGTATATAGACTCATGAGGAAACCAAAGATCACCAAAAAACTAAAGCACAGGGTCAACAAAATGAAGAGATCCCCGAATACCTCTATGAATAAGATTGACAGTGACGAAACTACAGACACAACTGATGATGATGTATCATTAAGTAAATTTGGAGTTCACAATCTAACTGAATCTTCTAATGAAATGCCCAGTAGTCCTTTGAATGGAAGTTTATTGAATGGCAGATGTTTCTCACCTAAAAATGATAGCATGTGGGGCAAGCCCAAACTTAATTCCACATTTTGTGTGAGCTCAATGTACTCCCAAAGCCCAAGCTCAGTTCCTGAGACAGTTTTTGCGAAACCATCTTTTGAATCATACCAGAAGCTTGCTAAGGATGATTCCGACTCGGATTTGGATCAAAGCATTAGTTGCTTATCCATTGGTCCCACAAAATCAAAGAAGAAAGTAAATCCAGTTTTTTTACTGAGGAAATTTACAGCTACTCCAAGCTTTAGAGCTCCCATGCCCACAAGTCGGCCTCTGTTGTCGCCGAGCAAGCTCGGCCACACGGCATCGTGGGTCGCTGGAGGGTACTGGGGCTCAGATGGAGAGTCTATGGCCAAACAACAGAATATCGTCACCTCTACCGATGCGAGCCGCTCGTCCAGCCAAAGCTCCGGTTTCGAATCCCAGACGTCGAGCATGAACCAGCGTCTCTTGGTCTCCCAACCGCCGTCGCGCGAGCCTTCCGTCGGCGTCGAGCCGATGGTCCTCGACCACTTCCCAATCATGAGTAATTTTAGCAGTTACGCCACTCCCAATAACTTCAACCGCACCAGCTTGCCAATATTCCCACAGATGCAGTTCAATAACCACGTCCATATACCTCAGCCTCAGTTCTCGCAGCCCTCGGTACCGCCGAGCGTTTATAGTCAGCAGACGCAGAGTGTCTACAGTCAGCGATCACCAAGTGTGTACAGTCATCCGGCATCCAGTGTCTACAGTCACCGCCCGCCAAGTGTGTACAATCAGCAGACACCAAGTGTGTTTAGTCAGAGGACGCCAAGTGTGTACAACCATAGTGCAATGTTCCATCGTCCTGGCGGAACTGGGCTCATTAAACTGCCTCAAGTCAACACTTTATCACTCTAGATGTAGTAGGTACTAGAATTAATCTATACTTATATTATAAAAGCGAAAGTTATCCTGTCTGTCACGTTTTTACACCTAAATGGCTGTATGGATCCTAATGAAATTTAGGCAGGGAAGTAGACTACTTTTTATCCCGGAAAAAATCGTGCATAACCGCGGGCTGAAGCTAGTTGATATAAGTATTTTCTATTTTCGTACTTATTATTTTTACTCTTCCATTGTCATTTATTTTTTTAACTATCTTACGCTGCTTATTTATGATAAATTTTGTTAAGTTAAAGCACTTGTTAGATTATAAGAGATTGAAAGTTGTAAAGTAAGACTACTAAATATAGCTGTAAGTATATTGCTGATCTCGTGTTGATGCCAGTTGGCGTGTATGAAAGCATTAAGAATTATTGTTACAATTTTATATGGACGTCACTGTCCTGAACTTTGAACAAAATGTGATATTAAAAGACTAGTAAATTTTTGCAGAGTGAAGAAAATGATTCTTGATGTTTATCATTGTTTCTTTTTTTGTTCTTTTGGTTTTGTCATCTTAAATCGGAACTGTTTTGTGAAGCTCCTGCAAATAAAATGGTTAATGTTAGATATTGTATCATTCATATCTTAACCTTCTAAAACCCAGAACAGGACTAAACGAAATGACTAAAAAGTCAATTGTATAGTTACTTATTTTCTGTTATTATTATACATAGTAACCAACCAGAATACCCGGAACCAAATACATATCTGCAGTCGTACAAATATTTTTCCCGAGGCGGGAATGGAACCTGCCACCTCCTGCGTCGCAGGCAAACCTTTGCCCACCGCGCCACAGAGGTCGTCAAATGAAAAAAATAAAGCGTAAGGTAGCGTAGCGTAAATTCTATTTGGCGTAAGGCGTGTAGAATTTTTGAGGCAAACAATTTAAATCTTCAAACTAGTTCCAAATTGTAAGAAAATTCAACGGTTAGTAGCGAAGGATCTGTAAACGGATCCGATGTGTGAATGCGCTATAGGAGCATCCGCGGGAAGAAGTTGGTGTAGGGTATACATACGAGTTTCTGGCTTTCCTAGCGTGTGGTTGAAGGTACTGATGCGGCTGGGGCGGTACGTAGGTATCATCGTATAAGGATGCTACGTAGTCCGATACATCGGTGCAAGCCCACTCGTGGTGCATGAACTTCCGCAGACCCCATTCCGTTTTATTTCCCTGGTGGTGTTAATCGCATTTAGGGAAATATGTTGAAAGGTTCTATAATGGATTGTACCTCTTTAGTCAAGCAGGTCACCTGAACTAATTAGGTAGGGCCTGTTTTGCTTTATCCTATTCAGGCTGAATACTGATTGCTGAATAGTCCAGCCATTGCTAGATAACCTTCGATAATCCGATTCAATAGGGCTGGTTTTATAGTCACGCCGCCGAAACGCGTAACAATAAAACCAGCCCAAGGGTTGAATGCACCCGTTTTTACGAACGTTCAGTAGGTAAGGTAGGTACCTTAGACCCTACTGCGTAGATTGACACTCCTACGCCATACTACTGTTTGGACTTGTTGAACGTAAGCACCTACGCATCAAAATCCGTTGCGTACCTAGTTTTAAAGATCTAAGTAAGCATACATAGGGACAGACAGCAGGAAGCGACATTGTTTTATACTAGGTATGTAGTGATGAGCCTGTTAATTATGATAACAAAACATACAAAACACTTCATAAGATCAGGCTGCGGGTAGTAATTGTGGGCGCTCCTCTTGTAGTACCGTTGGTCAGGCCCACACAGCGGCTTCGGGAGGTGGTTGTACACGATGTCATTAACTGACGCGTAGTTACCACAGTGGTCGTGACTATCGTGTATAATTATTGATGGTACACTGCCCTGAAAAATCATGATGGAATCGAATCATTATCAGTCTTAGTCCTTCTCCACAGCTGGAATTGGCGTCTTGAGGCCGTATCTAAGTTTTTTCTATAGAACTACTTACCTAGTGTTTGATAAAATCTACTGTGCAATCAAGGTATTAAGCCTTGGACTTTATATCTTTGTTTATTGGTAAATCACTGGCAATACTATCTATAATTAACCTACCTACCTATGTTAAAAGGTAGGCAATAGGCATGGTAATGCATGTACCATACCTGTGAACTGGTCAATTTATTTAACCGGAAGTCTGGTTGTCTGGACTCTGGTTTCATTTTTACATAGTCAATTTTTTCTATTGGCGGGAAATAAAGGGTTCCGCCTTTCGGACATTCAGCCCTATCTTCCACCCAGTTTCCTGTTTGAAAAGATAAGTAAGACTTCAAAGTTGGTACCTAAAATTTATAATATAAATTTTAGGTACCAACTTTAAGTCTATAATTTAATTTAATAAATAAAAATACTTTTTTTCAGTTATCCCGTGACCACGACAGTGTGTAAACCTGTTGAAACGTCGGGAAAAATAGTTAAATAAACGCGATAAATACCCGTTGTATTAATACTTATAAATATGTGTTCAGATCTAAGTTTAAAAATATTTAGTCTATAATTTATAGGTATAAATAAAAGGTAGGTTGTTTTTGCATTTGTCCAGCAGTCTAATCAATAATAATATCATTTCGAATCCATTATACAACCAGAACAGAAAAAATGAAGAAGTTGATGTACTTGCCTAGAAGCACTTTGGTGTTGTACGAGGGGCTAGAACGCATGATCATTGCTTCAACCCGGGGTGGAGACTTGGGACGTGTATTGATGGGGTTCTCATTCATGCTTATAAAAGTTCCTATAGAAATTAAACAACTATAATTACAAAATATTAAAACAATCTAATATTTATATTTGATTACTTTTTCTTTGTGTTTGATTGATTAGGGCAAAGAGAATATAAAGCAGGATTAGGGCAGGCCTATGTTCAGCAGTGGTTGATTATTATATTTTGATGATCAAAGACAATACAATAACTATGTTGATCAGTTGATGATGATGAATTTTTCTTTTTTTGTTTATATTTTTGTGTCATAATAATAAAAAGTTTTGTTTGTACTCCAAATAAAAAGATCTAGTGGATATTATTACAGAATTATACTATAGTGGGATTACACTCGTCGCATATCCACGAGACAGTCTAGAGCATGTGTATGTAATTGGTGCACTCTGGAACAAGACTAACAGAGTGGTTTTTGTGTCTTTGGACGAGACATCTTGACGAGTGTGTTTTCACAATTCAAATTATAAATAAACAAATATCAGTTGCAACTATATCAATAAAGTAGGTAATTCTATTTAAATTGCTAAACTTCTATTCTAGTCAGTCTGGTACAGCCAGAGAGTTGAATGAGCTTCCTGGAGTACAATCTTGGGAGTCTTCAAATTCAGGTAAGTGAGATAGTGGACTACTTGACTATTACCAATAAAAAACGAAGAAAATATTGAGCATTTTCTTTACCCTGCCCTTGTAACATTTTTTAACACATAGCACACTAAAAAACACTTTTTCTTCAATATTTTTTGCTACGAAAATATAATAAACTTAGTGCACTAAAATAATGAGACTCAGTATGTTTTTATAGAGTAGAACTAATTATTCAGTTTCCATAGGCATGTTCACGGCAGGCTTTGGCAGACCCTGTAGCAACACTGATAGCTGGGCCTCCAAAGGACCTGATTGACCAACTACATTAGTCAGGTTATTTTCAATGTGTTGAACGTCTTCATTGATTATGTGCAGATTCTGTGGGGAAAACACAAACCATTAGGTTACAAAAGAAACTATCCATTCTTAAATTCATAAGCAGTAGGTAGGTGATCTTAGAAAAGTAAGTACAATTGAAGGTCTAATAGTTACTTGTATCAACGATGTGTACAGTTGTTTGAAATATTTGTCACTACATCTGAAGAATCCGCTCACGTTTGACTCTGTGTCTGATGGAGCTATTGAAGCCATTATTATTTTAAATTGAGAGGTAACAAAAGAAATAAAAATCAAACTGAAAGAAATTCAAATCCCTCCCCCGTCAGTGTGTTTTCATTTTCACACTTTTTGTTTTGACACATTACGTTACATATACATCATAGATTATGAGCATTATTTGCTTTGTTGCGCCCTCCAACTTGTTCAACAGCAACCTTGCTTTTCTCTGTTATGCTATTTTCTCGGAACTTGAAACACAATTTTGACAGCTTAAACTTCGTTCAGAAGAATACTCAATGTTTGTTTCATTGAAGCCTGTTTTACGATTTCGCCAGTTTTTTGTGACCGTTTTTCATTTTAAAACTATCATGGTTATTAATACTAAAGTCATTTAAAACGGGATGTTTACCATAATTTGATTTTTGAGTTATCCAATATTTCGGCACAGTTGCATGCGCCATGATCACGGAGTAACTGAAGGCACTGCGATTTTCATTTGCTTATACTCATTATTTTCAAAAGCGGACTATAATTTTGTAATAAATTGCTTGGAATTTACTAATCTCTATGCGCAATACTATGCTTTCCAGTGCTTTCCAGGGCGTAAAATTTTATATAGAGAGAGATGCAAAAACACACGTTATTGTACGAATAATAACATTAGTTATTTTTTCAAAATACACTGGTACTCTCGACACTATTTTTGAACGAATTAGAAAATGTCATTTGATTGCTGCGGAATCTGCGGATTGCGGATGAGTTTCCGCATTACCTTGGAAAATAGCCAATTTTTTTGTAAAATCATTAGTAAAAGAACCAGGGCTTTGCTCAGTTATGTGAAAAAGTAGTATTTATATTGTGTAAAATGTTATCTACTTCCTGAGTGGCCCGGTTCAGTCAGTAGGAAAGCTTAGCACAGTGCATTTCATGGAACTTCGTAAGTAAATAAAAGGAAGGATTACCAATATTGTTTACAACTACCAAGTTTTTAGATACATTATGCCTATATAGATGTAGAAGGAAGAAGTAATTGTTCTCAAAATATTAAATGTTATTTTAGAATTTCATTTTCACTTCATAAATTGTCTAAAACCTGTCTTTCTTGACTCAGCATTAACTAGTCAGTCATTAACATACACTATAATTCTTCCTAATAATGCCTTTATTCTACCATGCTTTATATGATTATAAATTATAATTATAATATATCACAGCAGAATAAAACTGATAGAGATTACAATAACTAAACAGAATTACACCTTCCACTATCCCATAAACACCTATATTCTATTACATAGTAAGTTTACTTACCAACTCTATAGAACTCCAAAATTTCATAACTGATATAATTGTTTAAAGTAAATCACAAAGTAACAAAATTATTGAAAGTAACTCTGTCCGTCTGTTACCTTTCTGCTCATAAACTGATGAACAGGTCTTAATTAAATTTGGCAGGGTCTTTAATGGTATACTGGTGACAGACATAGGCTGAAAAGAGTGTGCAAAGCCGCTAGCAGCAGCCAGTCTGTTTTATCTTTCCATAGTTTATATTTATTGTGAGTTGCCTATTTAATGATTTCTACCTATAATAACTAACTATGAACTTAAACAAATGAATTTAAATATTACCGAAATAAGTATGAATCTAAAGTTATTGTTTCAAACAACACAGCCTAGTAGAGGACTTAAAGGAGTACCCCCCACCTGAACCTGAATATGATAAGAACAGTCTTACCCAGAGGAACTGAAGCTGTGAAACTTTCAAGGCATACTTAATTATGTTCCTATCATGAATAATCCTAGTTGGGGATACAAAATTACTATCTTGATACCGTTTAGAAAAGGGAGTTTCAGAAGTTATGCAATAATTCCCATGATGTTAGATGTATACAGTTTTTATATGAGAATGGGATGCCTTTCCCATATTTAAAACTGAGTAGACATTATAGTAAAGTTTTCATCATCATCAGCCTATTCATCCACTGCTGAACAGAGGTCTAGAAAGCATTATAGAATACTTAAAGCCTAAAACAATTCCATGTCATAAGTAGCTGTAGGTACATAGGTACATACAGGATAGGTACCTACTTGTAGTTACCCATAATACTGAATTAATGTTATTGTTAAAGTGGATAACATTTTCATTTACATTAATTAATAATGTACCTGTTATATTAACTCATTTATTTCAGATTCCATAATAATGTACATGAAAATTAATAAAATGTCACATAAAATCACACATTACAAAAAATTGAATTATATAATCTGGTAAATTGAAAAAATAATTAAAATACTAATTGAATACTTACTAACTATGCACATTTAGATCAATAATTAGACCCCATCAATATCTTCATCCATTTGTTTTTTCTATTACCTACCTACTTCCAACTCAAACTCCATAAATTTTTCCTAGTTACCCAACTATCGGAGGCTTCTTTTGATTACCACAAATTGAGTTGAATCCTTATAATCTAACGAGTAGGAGAGGCGAGTAGGTCGCCGCTGC
Organism: Eupithecia abbreviata; assembly: GCA_943735965.1. NCBI lineage: Eukaryota > Metazoa > Arthropoda > Insecta > Lepidoptera > Geometridae > Eupithecia > Eupithecia abbreviata. The sequence continues at coordinate 11,972,030 of OX030978.1, forward strand.
CGACGCCGCGCCGGCGGCAGCCGGGCTGGCGTCGCGACGTCGCCCCGCGCCCCCACACTCCCCTTAGTCTGTAACCCTGTGCCACTCCTGGCATTCAGGAGTCCCTATTACAGACCAATATCGGAAAAGATTCGTAACGATTGGAAAATGTCGTTGTCCATTTATTTGCATTGTCGCATAGAGCATAACATCCTAGCATTCAGGAGTCCCTATTAGGTACCTACCTACATATATCGGAAAAGACTCAATACGATTGGAAAATTAAATTCCGTTGTCCATCTATTTGCATTGTCGCTCTTGGAGCATTACGTCCTGTAAAGCAGGATCGAGTAGTTATTATGAAAATAAAATGCGGCGCAGTCTTTGGGGACTGCCGCCGTTCGAAGTAAGTAATTTTATATTTTATTTATACTGGGAAGCGTGCGGTGACGATGAAGTGATTTTCACGCGTTTGTTCACCTAAAAAGTACGCATAGTATACACAATTAGGAAAGCCTTCGGTGACGATGACCCGAGTTCCCCCAAAAAGTGCTCAACGCGCCTAAAGAAGTTTTCACTTCAAAACAGAGTTTAGTACGTAATGGTGCTAGATGCTCTTGAAGACGTCGCGTCGTTTCACAAATTAAAACAATTTGTAGTTAAAACTAAAATTTTCTATTGTCTCTGAATGTGCATACACATGTTCAAACCACAAACCTAAGGAGGCGGTAGTGGAATAGCATTACGTACACCAGTTCCTTTGTATTCTGTGGCTTGTCAGTTCTGTTCGCTACTCATGGAAACAACCCCTCTTGATGGGCTGCTGTGTTCAACTATCGTGCCGTGCTTTTCCCTTAAAGTTTATTGTGTTCTATAATACCGCTCACAGTATATAACACAATAATTATCACACTATACTAAACGTAATAGGTACATTATTAATCAGTTTCGTTTAAGTTAAGGGGTGGTTTAGAAAACGGTGTACATAAATAAACTTACTCATTTCAACAACAGGTGGCGATCTCCACTACTCAGTGACTATGCCATAGAGATGTGTGACTAATTACTCGACCAAAGAGAGATGACAGAGGAAAATGGTGTAGAATGCTCTTCAAATATCGCAACAGAAGACGATGATGCCAAAACAGCTCAAGAGGTTATAGACTCAGAACCCAGTGCCAATACGACATCCAAAGATAGTGCCATAAAAACTGTAGAAGCCTTAAATAGTGCCATTGATGAAAGTCCAAATGCAGCAGAGAAAGGTACTGAGGAACAAAAAGCCGAGATATGTTGGACTCTCGAAGGGGAGCAGTACAAAGTGTCATGGAGTCTGCCGAAAGGGGTTGCGACACCGAAGGATTTCATCGCGCTATGTCCCGTAGGTAAGTGGTACCTAGCTTTAATACAATTTTCGCAAGAAGATGTTCTTTAATGCCTCTATTCTAAGAATACATAGAAATTTCGAGCTCATGCAGCTCTACATATCTATTCCACATAAATGTGAACTATGTAAGTATCACAGCACAGAAATATCACGCCAAACTTTCTGAACGAATCGGGCTTTATACGAAGTTGACCTGGAATACCAACATCATACAACAGGCTTTATTTTCTCCCGGTGCGCGGCGGCGACGTGGCGTGCTACTGTGGTCAGTAAATCTCACATGGGTAAGTAGGTACTAACATAAAAAAGATTTCATATACAAGGCATCTTTGTGCCTTTGATCAGTGCTCTAACAGCTCAACCGGTAACCGGCGGCGCCAGTTGTGGTCCGGTCCGATACTGCTCGTTGAATTCATTGATAACAGGAAGTGGACTCCAACTCACTGGACCCTCCCCTCCTGATAGAGATACTATCGCCTATTCGCCATCTACGGAAGCAATCTCGCACTCTACGCTGCGATCAATAAACGTCTATTTCAAAATGTAAATTTACCCGCAGCTCGCCGGGATCTAGAAATCAATTCCGCCCTACAAGGCCTGTGCTACACGAAAGTGCAATTATCGCCTACGAGCACTTAATTGATCCTGAACTTGTTTCATTAGACTCAACGAATTGGAACAGCTTTTGTTGCAATTCACTTAAATTGGCAATAGGTCTAACGGCCATTTATAGAGCTTTATTAAGATTAATGGTGCGCTTCGTTAACGGAACGATAGCCGATTAATGGACGAGAAACGAACTCACCAGCTTGTTAAGATTTCGTATATTGGACGTTGCCGAAGTTTGTTTTGTATTTGTATGGCACGTGCAAACCCTGCAATAATAGCGTGTTACACAAACCGCGGAGCTTAGAGCCTTTCACCGACACTCCGGTGGTAGTAAATTACTCGCGCTGAGGTTATTATTGCTGTAAATCCGCCGAGTGGTGATGCAACGGGACCTGATGAGACTGGCCGCCGTTACCGCAGTTTGCAACTAACTAGCGGGAATCGGGGTAAAAGTAAAGTAAAGTAAAAAATCATTTATTTCTTTAGGCTTACAAAATAAGCACTTAGACAAGTCATATTTTAAATATAAATTATTATCAAATAAAATTATTTTACTGTTCACTTCAATTTTTTGTCCACTAGAGGAAGAAGTGAAAAGAAACCACTAGCATGTTCATCTCTTATATGTCTAATACATGGTTATTTGCCTATTTTAAGTCTAAATATAATATGAGTCGGGGAACTTACGCTTACTACGAAAGAAGAATAAAAATCTTTAGCTCGATAAGCCATGGAGAGGGATTTGACTATAATTTTGATGGCTATTTCTTGGTTAATCAATTCGTTTCTTATCTTTGCCACAATAGGTTTATGACAAAGGCCTCGGCAAATGCGCTTACGATTCAACTCTCGAATTTCTCCTACTTTCGCTTACAATCGGTTAAATAAAATTGTGTCAGGCAGGTCGTGCTGTCGCAATCGTTGCTTACAGTATGACCGGTTAAATTGCAAACATGGACATTTTCGCTGACGGTCGTATATTGCGATATATTGCATTTTGAAATTATTGTAAAGAATACAATGGCCAGCGCAAAAGGCGCGTTGAGCCAGCAGGTTTGTCAAGTATTTTGGTTAATTGGTTATGGAATAGTAAATTGGCGAAATGTTCTGAAAAGGTGCAGGTCAGCATAGCGGCTCGCTGGCATGAATGGCTACGGTCCCCCGCGCACCGCGCCCCCCCCTGCTCGTTGTGAATGAGCCCCCACCGGGCGCGTGCCGCCGCAGCTTGCGGCTTGCCTGCTCGCTCGCCCGCTCGCTCGCTCAGTGCCGTTGACGTCGTTGACGAACGCGCCAACGCAGCGCATGTTCCACTATTTTAAAACTTTACGTTTAAAATTCAAAGCCGCAAGTTTGTCTGCTCTACCCCGTTGACTGTTACCGGTGACTGACATTAGTGTGATAATTCTTCCGCAATTGTTGTTATTGGATCAGATTTGTGCGTATACGCAAATCAAAAATTGTCTGTCCAGACGAAAACCTGCCTTTTGGGAAAGCCACCAGCGGTAGACACTGTTTGACGTAAACTATTTGGTGAGTAACTAAAATATATTTTGGTTTACTACTTACAAACTATACCAATGCTGACTCCTTTTCTATAAGGCTTGACACGTAGGCTAATGGTTATTGAAGGAAAAACACGACAGTGGGTTGTACTGTAGGTGGTGCCCACGTTATTTAAATAAACCTAGTAGGTGTAATACGGCATCTAGTCTTCTATTCATTGAAATTTTTGTTTAAATATAGCCTGCAATACATAAAAGATCGCCTACGTCTTTCTATCCATTTGGTATCTACCTATACATACAAAAAATATATACCTATCGACAATATCTATTACTTACTCCTTAATTCTATATTTTTAAACACTCCAGAATTTTAAGAGATTTATACAAGTTCACAGGACACATTAACTTAACGATAAATGACATGGCGAAAAAGATAGTAAATTAAAGTAAAATTTTATTAATCAGAAATGAATATTCCACAGAAATATTAGTTTAATCTCACCTAAATATTTGGAAACCCCGTTTTTAAATCACCTTCATTGCAAATTGTTGATCTCACCTATAAATATCCAAGGCCAGTCTTCTAACAGGACAGATGCGTTCGGTTTTGTTTATAAAATGCTTATAAAAAATGGTCAGATTTAGGCGCCGTAACAGCCAAAGCACAATAGCCAGCTCGAGAGGCGCTAACCGGCTTTTACCTGGGCTCAATACTCGCCAATTTTTTCCTTGCATCCCCACAAGTGTTCACGTGTCCAAATTGATGAGCCCCTATTGTTTGCTTCGGGATATCGATCACCTCGAGCACGACACAAGCGGTCCACGGTTTATTTACTAAAGGTGTCAATTAATCCGGGTCGAATTTTAGCAATTTCATAGAGAATATCGCGGTTCGCGAGTTACGCGACTTTCGAATGCTTTGAAAGTAGAATCAAATCTAGCGTCGGCTTTCTTATGCGAGTTAATATGAGGGCCTGAGATCGTTAGGTCCGGCGGGGCTAATCAAACGGCCAGGCCATCCATCAGAGAAGCCACCAGCACCGAGCCACGGCGGATATTAAATTGACACGCCTCACTTGTACACTCCTTCATCCCATTTCATTACTGTTATTACTTTCTGTACTTTACTTACACCCAGCGGTTTTTGTACGTAATGCCGTCCGGTTTAAAAACTACATTACTAAAGTGGACTAATGAAGTTGCAATATTAGATCACTTTTGTAAGATTGAAGCAGTGAGCAATCATCGTTCTCATCAACTTCGATGTAATTGAGGAAGCATGAGGCCAGGAATGTGATTTTATCTTATAAAATAATCTAGGAACGATAGATTGATGGAGGTTTTACTAAGTACTGCGGAAATCTCATTGGGTTAGATCACAGGGTTAGATAATGGTCGTAGGTATCGGACCAGCAGTTTCTCGATCTTGTTACAACTTCCTAAGTGGATTTAATGCTACTTTTAGAACTAAAGCACAGACTATTTTAAAGACTTTTATGTTAAAACTTAGTGAGAATTCAGTCTTCAACATGCATTTTCCTGATGGTTTGATGAAACTCTCAAATAACATTACATTCAGGATTTAAAAACAATGAGAAGGTACAGACAGTTATGCATGTGCCTAAACTTCCCGCGCATTTGGTTATAGAGATAAGCAAACCGAAATATTATCAATGCACTTCCATCAATCTTCTGTTCCCATCGAGACAGCCCGTTCTTGGGCTTTTAAATTCCATCTACTCGATTTACATTCCATTTCCTTCGTAAAATAATTGTATCTGTATAAATTATACACTCATTAAATCTTAAACATCCTGCATAGAAAGACTGTTCCGAGAATTATTTTGAAAAGTATGATTTTAAAAGCGATAGATTTTTTACACGAATAAAAAGCCCTATTTGATAAAAAAATCCGTTTATCTTATTTTATCTCAGCAAATATGTTCAACGAACGAATTACAAATCTGTTAAATAGTCATTATCTCACGAAACTTTGGACTGTTAAAAAGCATCACTCAAATGCATTTGTTGCGAGTATCCAAAGAAAATGCGAGGTTCTCACGAGTTGAATCACATTGAGAAACCACTTAGTCTCCCACTGCTAACTTCTTAATGATCGGACTTTTAATTAGGAGTTCTTGCTATATCTTCTCGGAATTTGAAACAATCGGTATTAACGGGGAGCAGTGATACCGGAAACGCGTTTTTCATCAATTCACATCACCACAGTCCAGACTACATTATCCAATAGGTCCTAGAATAAACAGTGGTACAGAAAACATATCTACAGACAATTATCCTGTGACATGAATCGAGTCGTAGGCCGAGACCTACGTCTCCCTAATACCGTTAAAGCAAATTACTCTTCGACACATCGTAAAGGCATTAAACTTCACACTCACGAGAGGAGCATTGTTGCTGTGAAAAACACGCAGAGGAAGCTATAAATTATGTTCGAAGTTTATACGATCGCTTGGTAATGGGTTCTGTTCTGCGTTGGTGCAACGTCATCTTTACTTCAGACTTTGAGGTTTCCATCATTATGAACATTCACCAAGTATAATTAACATAAACATTATAATCGCGAGATGAAAGCGCTCCGTAAAGTTCTTCAGGGTTCGTAACATAAAATGTCTATCCATGATGTGTCAATTACAGTTCCTATACCTATATATGTATATTGTTTGATAATATCAGCTGCGTTTCGTTAATTACGTTCGGGCTATTCAAATTCATACAAACGAGTTCCATTCCATACGTATTCAAATATTTTATTTTAAATTCCGTCCGTTGTTAAAATATGCGTGAAAACAAAAAAATAGGAAGTCTTTAGAACGGGAACAATGGCTCAGTTGACTTTGAGCGGTTATTAATAATTGTCCCTTCCGGAAGAGAACAACCCTCATCTGAGGGTGGATCCGTTCAGGCAAAAACGGAAGTAGCATACGTTCGCCATACCGTAGTTCCGTAAATGCCGGCACGGGTGGAACTTCCGGTTTTTTATTAGCTGCTAAATATAGGATTAGTATGGGGGGAGGCTTCGGCCAGCAGTGGACGTGTATGGGCTGGTATGATGATGTTCTAGTTCATCACTAGGTCCTGTGATTTGGTCTTGGATATATCGTGACTTAAAAACTCTTATCTTATTGGTTATTATTTTTAAACTGCATCTTTGTTTCAATATTTTCTTGGGAATTCCACAGTAATATCAGCAGCTTTTCCAGAGCTATTTTCGCTCGCTCGCAACATAGTAGAATCCAGTCCACGTGGACCATCTTTATATGCCGACTCAATGCCGAAATACATAAATGCTAAATGAAAGAAATAAATATATAGAAAGCAGCTTTATGAAAACATTGAAATTTTCAACATAACCAAATAAAATTAAAGAAACTAACAAATTAGTAGTAATTGATAAGCAACGCGCATCACCACAATCGTTCCTGTGTCCTCAGAATGCCTCCGAGTAATTGTGAGCTGGGCAAGCATTCACTATTTAACATAGAGGGAGGCTGACTAACTACAGAAGACGAGGACATTGATGGACGAGACTGGTAATCCGGTCAATGGAATCAAGTCCACGATAAACGTGTCTCAAAGACTCTGCCTTTTTGCGGTGCTATTGTTTGGGGATATATTTTTTAGTTTAAGAAGATTAGTGAGGGTGTAGGTGCTAATGCATGAGTCTACGTATCCGGCCCGACGGTCGGCGGGGTCCGTTAATTGGTCCGCGTAAAAGGGATATCGTGTAGTTCTCCCCGCGCCCTTTACCGGCATCCTGTATCGCGACGCGAGACTGTCGGCCCTTCGCTCGGAGACGGTTATTTCATCTCCTTGCCTAATATACTTATACCACAGAATAACCATGTAGTACTTATGCATCTTGGTGTGTGATGTGATGCCTTACCCTACTCACAATATTTCCTCTTGTTGCGAACTCATTCATTAGCTTAATTATTTTTCTAATTTGTTTCACGAGATTTACAACAGTGATGAAGAACAGTACCTTGATTAACGACATCAACATGTTTAGTGGCTGTGAATGTTTTGAAATGTACACAGTTTCTCAGACTAATGAATCTTTTTCAGATATCTTTCGAGCGATCTCGGTTTTTGTTTCGACGCAAAAACTTCTTTGTCTTTTTTGTTTGCTGAAATTATTTCGTATGAATTCTCATTCCCACGTAACGCAATCATCATGTCCGGAACCTTGGCTGTTCTGTTCACATCTTGCGATATGTAATCTGAGTTCGCTCCATGTTCCCATGACGTTTCTGCTCTGTGATTGTGAACGACCAGCGCTCCTGTTCATGTTCATCCTAGCATGAGTTCACAGTCTCTGGCAGCCATCGCCAAGAGCCGCGACCGGAAACTGTAGCAAGCATTGAGAACTCGATTAATGACCGCTTCTTTAACAATTCACTACCCATACCATTCCCATTAATTTAATTTCAAAGAACACTTTGATCGCGAATATATTCCAATCAAGTAAATGCGCCGGGTACCCGAACAATTGGTTTTCCTAGAAGTTGTGAATGGGGACGTAGGTGTGGTGAATGGAAAGATAGTACTCATCGACGGAAACAATAGGTGTTAACTTGTGCGGTTAGCGGCCTCGAAGGAGGATGTGAACTGATTACTGATAGTGCCAAGTTCTGTGTTGCTCGAAATAGAAACTAATGGTAACTAATAAATTACATTTGAGGCACTGCACAAAGCATCTCAAAGATTCACACGGTACGTACATACTACAGCAATCAATCTCGCTTTATCAAACCAGTATTTTAAATTTATGACAAACAGCGATGGCTAATAATGGTTTAAGGATATTTCTATAATTTGGTTAATAGAGATCTATCGATCTATAATTTGGATATAACTTCCAAATTATTAACCACAAATAAAAGTGATTAGATGCTCTTGCCAAAAGAACGAACGTGCGGTTCATTAATTAGCAATTTGTGTTGAATAATGACACTTCAGATCATACGTGTTTATATAATCTGGGCGTGTGTAAACATGGGCGCCCGACCGATACCGGCTTCGACGGACTTCACATTGTTTTTTGTTTTTCACTTAACTCATCACTCTTTCAACAGATTCCTTAGATAGACAATAGGCTGTCAATTCAATGCATTATTTTACTTTACTCATCATTGTTTGCGGAATGCAATTTATCCGTAATTAGGTACATAGTTTATACGCCTATGTATTATCAGTAATTACTTGATTGTGGCTAGCTATTTGCGGTATAGATGATTGGATTCATTAAAATTAATTAAAACTGGTTTGTCTGCTAGTATTTATATGTACGTATGTCAATCAATGGCGAACCGAGGACACCGACTGTCTTCACACGATGAAAAAATTGCAATCGTTAATTTTGTACGCGTATAAATTCGAAAGGGTCTGTTATAAATGTAGAGCTAAAATGAAACATGTTTTCAAGTTCATTAGACGCTTCGTTGAAAACCCGTATGGTTTATTTATTAGGGAGAGTGGGCAGGTTCCGGTCGGCGCTTGCGCAGGAAACCCGCAGGATATATCAGAATTAGAATCGCGAGCCGCGTGTCGTGGGGCACTTGCGCTACGCCGACCGCACTTCCCTCATCCGCTAATCAAAGACGAGACCAACGAGATCATAATATTTGCTTTATTATCCCTCGAACCTCATAATTTGAGATCAGAATAACAACTATTTCGGGCTTTCCAATTACTCATATGCTATGTTAGACGTTGTTATTTCCTTGCCTTACGATTTTAGACTTGAAAATTGGATGTTTTATTGTTTCTCGCTGTCTGACCAACGGAAGTCATTATGCGCTTTCCACCGTACGATGTACTGGTGCCTTGGTAAAAATTTATTCATTAAATCAGCTATCAACAGTTCAGTCGTGGAGTTTTACTCTCGAGAGCTCGAGACTGTTTTTGCTTCCACGCTGCGTCCTGCGAAATTTATATGTAAATTGCGAATGGTTAGTCCTTTTTCCTTACGCTCGTTTGAATCGTCATAGCAATTATGAAATGGAACCATCATGTCTGTCCCGCCGAGGCGAGAGCGGTCCCTTGCAACACTAGCGGGGGCATGCGACAAATATTGACTCTCCAAATGTTTGTACAGTAGAAAAAGCACGTTCGTCTGTTGTGATGTGACTACTACGTGTGCCTAGGTGGTAAGGCGGCGGCCACAGATAAGTCTCACCAGTAAAACTCTGAGATAACACGGAGTGTTTGCACGAAACAAATCATGTTTGCTTACTTTATGTCCTGAAGAACCCTGGCACGGATCGCTGGTGGCTGCATGTATGCATCCTCACGTTCTATTTGCTTCGTCTTATGGAAATGCACGCATTTATTGTCCGTTCAGCCACTTATCTACTTGACTTTAGCAAAGTTTGAAAGAGGTTTTAGTAGATAAATGCCGAGTATCTTACCTTTTGTAATTGCCGACTTCTTTGGTATGTAATTCTTTTTTGTAGGTAATTCTATTTGTGGTGTCTTGTGCATTTTGGATACAAATTAGTATCATAGTTGAATTGCCAACGCGATAAGCATCCGTAAACAACATTTTCAAGGCCACCTATGTTTACGAACTTAGAGTCTATACTACAACAACAATATAGTACATACAATACCTCTTATTATTAATATCATAATTATAAATCCCGATAGGTAAGTAAGTAGGTATTTTTAAGTCAAGCTGAAGAAGACAGGGCGCTACGGTGGTCATTAGAGGAGGCCTATGTTCAGCAGTGGACTAATTGACCCATCAATACAAAAAATAATAATAATAAAGGATCTTCATACTAACTAAATCTAGTCACACAATCGGCGGCCTTATCGCTAACAGCGAACAAACTACAACAACCAACAAAATAACATAGGCTGATGATGATGAAGTACTTTTCATATACCTCTGTAATTAGTATAATTGGCCTAGGGCCGTTCTGATTACATCAATAAATAAAATATTTCTTAGAACAGTCAGAAAACGGTGCAGATTTATACAAAGCTCACATCTCTATTCGATAAGCAATGTCATCTAGGGACCAAGATCGCACCGCACCTGTTGATTTACAATTTAATGATTGATGTACGGAAAGAGCCTACTGATATTTCATAAGCCATGATTTAGTCCCAAGTTGCGAATCGCCAGCGGAAATGAACGGCAGTAATGAGCTTCGGATGTCGCTCACCTATTGTGCCAAGCTAATAGATATTGACTTCCTCAGTACAGCAACTGCTGGTAACAACGCCGTCTGTCTGTAATGAGGCATTGTTCACGTCTTAGCGATTGATTCTGCTTGCAAGGCGCAGATTGCCCCTGTGATTGAGTTCGTAATCAGCAGGCTGTGTGGTACTGATCGGTTAATAGCCACACAAGCAATCCCTCTATCGATGCCAATGTTCTTGAGAACCTTACAATACTTATTTTATTGAGCAATGGTGAACCAAGAGCAGTCGTTGTACTGTTGTGGAGGTTATCCAACGGTTCATGCTTGTGCAAGGCGGATTGGCAAGTGGCCGTAGTAAATCCGTGATCACGACTCGCTTATTTCATTCCATGCTCAGCCTATTTCAAAACCCATTCATGAGCAGCGTTGATTTACAAAATGACAGTTTTAAGTAGAAAGTCACTGGCTTGCATTATTTGCTGGGAGCGGATGCTTGTTTAATGAAACGGAACTGACCTTTGTATTGTTTGTTTCATCGTTTTCTTTATAACTGCTGCGCTCGTTAAAAATACGCGCGCATGTTGAATGAAAGATAGCGTAGATTTATTATTGTACTCGTGAAGTAAATAGACATGGAAGAAAAAGGATATCACCCGCTCTAGCCAGATGGTGTAACTTGTAAATGACGACGTCATTAGTCGAGCTGTAATCCCTTGTCGGCACGCGCAGGCACGCAGCGGTAAGTGGGTTACCATGTCGGTCCTGTGCTCGTCAAGGTCGGAAACTATTACCTGGATTAATCACAAATACATAAAGTAATACTTCCTCTAATGGCGCTGGGGCATTCTGAGATTGTTCAATGAAATATTTGTTTAGAGATAAATGAAATGAGGCACAAATCAAGTTTCAATATTATCGTCCTTGATATGGGTGGACTCGTTTTGCTTCCTGTTTGGCAAATTGTAAACGCCGGGCACGTCACTCATTCACTTGCAATCAAAGGATCATGAATGAGATGTTTGCCGCGTATACGATTGAATTGAGTGTGCGGGGCTGAGTATGTTTCCTGTTGTGTACACAATTATGTATTGGCTTACGAGTACATGCTTCTGCTCTGTTATTCTTCTTATTACTTATCAACTCATCTCCATGCTTCAGTTTGCTCTTATTCATTGATTGGAATTTACTAAAGGTAACAGAGAACCGTTTGCTAAGGTCAGGTCAAATTCTTCGGAATATGTATGAACTACAATTAAATGGGCTTAGCTAGCCGCGGTATGGCGCGAGATGGCGATGGCGCATGGCGGGCCTTAGTGCCGTCCCGTCAAGGCCAGCAGGTTCGTTAGGGCTATTCATGGATGCCTGCGCGCAACCTCCCACTCCCGCGGCGACGCGACAGGATATTCTCCCTCGCCATGAGCTATGCTGCCAGATTCTTCAATTTATTTTTTAAAATGGAACCCCAGCAAAAAGAATCAATGCAACTGTAATTCACCGGATGCACTAACGAGTGAATTTTTTTATACTCCGCAGTGCAGTTAGTTCGTTTTTGTTCTCAGCGCTTCCGTCACGACTTCATCCGTTAACAGAACTTACAGCGACGGCAATATCCATTATATTATACCTAGACTCAGCAAATTAAACTGCTTTTCAGTGGCATTCCTTTGACTCGAAGGAGCTATAAAATGCCTGTATTTGACGCAGTGGAGCAACATCTTGTTTGTTATTTCCTACTCTGTAGTTGCCGGCTGAATAGACGGTAATAAACAGGAGATGAGGCTTCTGAGCTGAATAGAAATATGCTTTTACCAGACGATAGGCGCGTCTAAAGCATCAGACATTAACATAGGAAGTTGCGAATGCGGTAGGCAGGTGTGTCGTTGATTAGATGTACATGGTTCTTTTCATAACGATTTTATGATATTGCATTTGCATTTACATCTATTGGACGCTCTTAGTTACCGTAATTTCCGTCCCGCGTAAGGTACAAATTGATTTCCGAACTCGATAGTCTGGGGCATAAAACCAACAAGCAAAAAGTGTCTCTTAAATTCGTGTGAAGGGAAACAGCGTGTGCCGATACCGGAGGAGCGGCGTATTTCGGACGTGCATTGTGGGCAATTCGTCATGATTTGCGTATGTAAATCAATGAAGTTTGGCTGTGCGGGCGTAACGGTATTTTCGTCGGTCCACGGCAGGAAAGCGGATGCTATAAACACACTTTCAGCCATGTAAGCATCGCTGTATACCTCGTCTTTCGTTGGGGTAGATGATAAACGATGTACACAGAAAGCCAAATCCTCAAATCCTGTTTGGAAATCGGATGTGATGATAGAAATATATTCTGGCAGATACCGTAGCCACAGCGCAGTGCAGTGGTTTGGTATAGACTGCAGTATGGATTCATCCATCTGACGAGTTGGATTCTACGTCTTACTTATCTTATTTGAGTTTGAATAACACTTTGAATAGTTGCATAACTCCTCGTTATGTCACAACTTGCATACCTTCCTGTATGCACCTACTTATTATATTTGTAGAATCTTACGCAAGGCTGCATTGCGCATGATAACTAACATGCATTCATGTCGCAGCTTAGGTCTCGGAGAGAGTGCTGGTTGGAACCGCCCCCGATGGTAACCCACACGCCCGCCTCTGTCTATTCTCTTCCACCCTACGCACCGGGCACCGTTAGCCGTTACCTATATGCACTGTAACACCTTGCAACACTCTCTTTACTTATAAAGTCCGAAACTCTGATACCAGTTTGTGTTGGACTCTTTTGAGCGATGTCACTCCCACATCACGATTTATCAATCACCAAGGATCGATTCAATGGGATCAATAAGAATGGTGAATAAGGTGGGCGATCGGTCGTCGAACTGCGCGGGCGCAAGAATTGGTGGTGCGCTCTAATTTAATCTGACGACAAATCCACTGGTAACAGCCGCAGATTCAAAGCAATAACAAGCGTTATTGATGTAAATAATCCTCCAAAATATTTAAACAGGGATTACGTTTCATAAAATTATGACCTTTTTATTGCTTGGCTTGTAAAGTTGTTACGTAATTTTGATTTACAACTCATATGTCGCCTACAACCAAACGTTAAATTAGAAATGTGGCTTTTTATGTCAAAGGTCTCGCGGGGACTGCACCGATAAAAGTTCGTGCTGTTACAAGCATCACATTTCACCGAACAATGGAAACCGTTCGCTTCCTCTCCGAATTCAATAAATCGGTATTGTTTCAGAGATAATGTTGTGCTTTTGAGTGGGACCGGACCTGCAAGGATGGGCCGTGTCACCTTGAATGCCGGATGCCGGCGTTCTGACGGAGGAGCTATCGGCCGTCAATCGTGTGAGCGCCTCGCCATATATTATAGCGTCTGCGTCTGTCTGTTTGTCTCAGAGGCAGCGAACGACGTTTTTATTTTACGACCGTCCACGTCCGTTCTGCGAGTCCTCGACCAAGGTCGACCCACTCGAAGCGCGCTGCACCGGCATTGTTCACTTTTATCGATCTGTTTGGAAAGTTTTATGGCAGCAATATCGAAGGGAGTTATGATAATATTTATCTAAAAAGAAGATCACACCTCGTCTCGAAGTCCGCAGCGGAAACAGAGCGAACGTGGGCGATGCCTACAGGCCTCAGCGCCACTGACCGCTCTCGACTCCCGCGAGTGACAAATTTAATATCGCTATCTATTTCAGTTACTCTTCATCTCAGCTCGTTACAGTTTATTTTCTCCGCATTCGTTTCAGGTAAATGTTTTCGAATGCGTTACGACCCGACCAAGGTCGAACTCTACATTTATGAAACAAATTATTAGTTGACTATGAATACCCGTGTGCTGTTATGTGCAACACGTGTTAGATCAACTAGTAAATCTAGTCATTACAAATCTTTTGACGTGTCGGTGTTATTGAATAATGAGCAAGATGATTCAATATTGTTGTGATCGCTCACAGTTGTGTGCGCAATGCATTACAATACAATTTGTGCCCACTATGTTTAGTTTCCGCATCCTCTATTGTGCCCATGCAATTTAATCATCTCTTCATGTGACAAGATGTACCTATTAGGCCAGTTTTATAGCCACAGTTGTCTTCAATTTTACTGTTATAGCCCATATTACTATGTGCGTAACGTTTAAAATCGTTTAAAATTTCGAAATTAGTGATTCCCTTTGAAGTAGAACGGGAATATCGACAAAGACGGATGTCCGCTGCCGGTCAGGATTTATTTCACACGAGTGGCTCCGCTCCTTGGATTCCACAGAGATTTTAGTCATTCTTTTTTCAGAAAATTAATCTGTATATTGTACGTTGCGTAATTATATTTCGCTCCTGTCAACATTCTTTATACATCGTTATTTCAGAGATGTGTGGGAAGTGATGTATGGCTGTTTACATAAATATCATCTTTCATTGGACGGTTCGTTGGAAAAAAGTAGTTCCGAAAATCCTTCCGGTCCTTTTTATTATTATCGTAAGCGGCGGCGAACGTGCTTTTCAATGGGCTGTATTTGTCAGCAAGGGCTTAGTTAAACATTCGGATTGTGATTTTACTCTCTTGTGTTACAAATTAGTTTGGTGCCCTATTTAATCGTGTTATGTGTGTAGCACAAATCCGGAAGTAGGTTTGTCGCTTTTTTTTTTGTTCAATTTTTTATCACTTGTTTTTGGTTCCTGCTTTTATATTTAACTAAAGTTATAGAAAATGTTACATCAGGCGTGTTTTGTAGGTATACACTAATACCAAATAATATTTTCTATAACTAGGGCTAGGTTGAAAAATAGAGTTAAGTTCCACTATAAAATGTACTCGTATTTTCAAGCTTTCTGTCTGTAGCAAGCTTTGTGTTGTTTTATCCGTAAGTTGGTCTGATTTCACCATCCCGCAGACTGTGGCCCGCTATCGCTCGATCAGGATAGCTTTACCGTTATCGTAGTTTACTTGGTATTTGGCGAGTGCGGTTCGTTTTGCATACAATGCCCATGTCGGCGCTTGCGCAACGCGGCCAGCACGCGGTCAACGGGCCGGATGTGACGATGCCACCACCGAAATTATATCCACATGTCTAATTTATTTATTTATTTTATTGTATTGTATTCGGAAAACAAACAGTTTAACATACTTTATTATATAGACTAAAATAATAACTCATAAACAAATCCGCCACCGAAATTATATCCACATGTCCCATTTATTTATTTTATTGTATTCTTAAACATTTTACATACTTTATTTTATATAAACTTAAATAATAACTCATAACCATATATAATAATGTGTCCTCGTAATAGAAGCTAAAAGACAGCATGCTTGCGGAGAAATAGAGAAACAGTTCTAACTGGAGTAAATTTATAAAATCATGAAGAATAAATAACAAAATTTAAATATCTAAGAATAAATAACAAAATTTATAAAATCATAACAAAAAACATTTTAATATGGCATATTAAGTTTACAAGTTTGCGTAGAGATCAATTGATAAATCTTTTTTTCTGTTTTTTTGTTTGTAATTTTTAAGCTAAATTTGCATTAAAATTTGTGTTCTTGTTATTTCCTCCATGAGCATCAAATTATTCATCTACCACGCATAACATCCACTTCACATACAACAAAACCTGATTCATTACATTTTCAACTCTCTGAAGGTTCGTCGGAGTCTTAAAGTGTATGGATACTTTTTTTTACAATTGTTTGTCCTGTTCCCACCTGCACCGCACCTACATAAATGTGCTGTATGCACAACTTGCTCGGGCCCACTCTTGTAAATTCCCTCGTAACCCTGGTCATTTTCTTCGTTTTAGTAATCATTGCCATCGATTCTCTAATTTATATTTCCGTAGGTGCTTGAGTAGCCACAATACCGGGAACTTTATTCACCTTACCCGGCTAATTATATATGCTTGTCAGGTATTCTATATTTTTAGTGGATTGATCAATACGCTGAAATAATTTTTGAGGACCTTGCGTCATCGTAACATATAATTTTCTTTGATACCTATAATTACACGTTGCGTTTTAATAGTACTCTTCTGTAGTTTTATAAAAGTTTCATATTTTGATTTAGGTATGATCAATTTGAGTTTAGGGTTTTACAAATCGGTAATTTTTCGTTGCATTTCCTACTGGCGATCTTGAAGCCTACACCAAGGTCAGTGTAGACTATTTCTCAACCTGTGTTGATCATGTAGGTAGGTACTTATAGACATGCTTACACGCTGTGCACGTTGGTCAAACGATGTCAGTCCTCGACATCCGGACGAGCGATATGCAAAGTGCCTCGCTAAACGCACGATTGTACAGTACCGTCCTTGGGAATGTTCTTTTATATTTTTTGTTCTCTGTATGGCCTGGTGATCTATTGTTTCACGAAGACATTGAACACTTATTGTTGTTTATGTTTATCGCTATTCATTCGCTGTTTTAAGAAACATTTGCTATAATTAGTGCACTGTAATGATTCCGATTAATATCCTGTTGGCAAATGGAAACAAACCGTATCTTATTTAAAAAGTTCGTAGACGCCTATTTGCACGTAGACAGTTCGTTATGGTGGTTTGCCAACTAAGCATGCAAGTCGTACAAAGCTGCGTTGTGCAAAGAATCCGCATGGTTATCTGAGATCGATTGTATGCTCCCGCATAACGTTGGCATTGAGCATGCTATCTCCAGTTCATCGGCCTATATTCGCGTTGTGCAATGCCACAACTACAATACAAATCATCGAATGAAACATTCATAATTTAGTGTCGTGGAACGACCCTTCATTTAGACCTCCGGGTTCGTTCAGAAACTGACACTGTTGCATCGGTGATTCCTCTGACAGACAAAACAATATTGTCCCGACTCATGTCTTGTTTGCTGATGTACTAATAGTTAAGTCATCGCACATTTCTGACTCAGGGATTTTCATTGTATATATTCAATGCCAAGATGCATTGAATACTTAATTGTTTTTATATTCTTCACCGCTGCACTCAAGAGAGAGCATGTGAAGCAGGCTAAGTTGTAATGATCCTAAGAAAATAGAGAAAGCCCCCAGCGTTATCTTTAATACTATTACTGCTTTTAAAATTTATGATACAGAAATCTTCTCACCTCAAAGAACTTTGATCTTTTGATGCATTCGAATCTGCTTACCGAGCTTAAGCCCTCCAGATAAGGAGATATTAAGGATAAGGTGTCAGTAACTTGACACTTGGTTCGTGGTGCACGTAACGTCTTTAGGCGAGTGGTTTATGGGGAATTCATTACCGAAATAGACACTGTGAATATGAAACCAGTTCATGTTGGCCATAAATGTCCATGCCTACTTTTATTTAATTTGTGTTTGTCGTCAGACGACTGTGTACTGTACAATAATTTGTGCTTCATGGTATCTTTATGCTGGTCAGTTTTTGTAGGGAGGTTGATGCTCCATTGTGGGAACAGAGCCAACAATCTGCCTGTCTCTATGCGATTTCTGATATGCACATCCGCGGGCCTCGCGTGGGAACTCCAGGATATTGGCTGTATCGATGTTGAAATGCGGCCCACTCTTGTTGCGACCGTTTATGATTGCAAATTGATATCAGGACTTGCCTTTCATGTATTGTTTCGCAAGGTGCAGTCGTGTAAAAAAAACTAATTTGATAAAACCAGACGGTTTACTGAGGCACCTGCCGCATATCTTACCTTTTTAGGAAGCTTCACGTCGGTAAGAAGATTAGCAAGGACCCCCAAGGCCCCTTCGAGATTACTAACCGGATACCTGTTCTATTGTTTCAAAAGACACAGTTAGTTTGATTGAACAAATCACTGGTTAAAATAAATTCGCACGAGCGGAACAATATAGAGGAAATGAGAAAACGGTTGCAGAATTCAGAATCCTCGTAGACAAAGTGCAACGGCGCCATGTGAACGTAACGCTCTACATACGATTGCATTTGAGCCGTTATGTGAGACGAAATGCTGCTAAGTGACACTGTACTAACTTTATACAACAAATTGCAAGTTTACTCGTTACCGTCCGCAACTTGGCACGCGTGATAAACTCTCGTCATCTTGTCTATGTGATTTACCGCATAGTTACCAAGTTAGTGATCCTTATTGCGGCTGATAGTTTAAACTGGCCTCACCGTGCAACCTGTCGTTTGTCGTCCATCGTTTAGCTCACCTGGTTGCTTCCTCCCGGACAAAAAACGCATCCCGACATCTGCCTCGGAAGACACATGCTTAGTATTGCTTAGCTCTGCCGCTCTTTGTAATTAAACATAAATAAATATTTATCAATCAGTTAATAGTCCTGAGAAATAATTTTGTAGTCTTTAGAAATAATTTTGGTGTATATTGTTCTATAAACCTGCTTTGAATTGGACAAAACCAAGCAGCTGGTAAAAAGGATGAAATAAATGCCGTGTTGTTGTGCGAACACGGAAATCCTGCCAATCGACCTATGACATTACACACGTATCATAGTCAACAAGGTAATCTGACCTGACCGTTACGTTACCTCATACCTAACTATTGTGTGGATTCGTAGTAATTATTTATGAGTGTCATGGAGTTGTTTTTGCCAATGGAATACGCAGGAAGTGCGTGTAAGCATTCGCGTCGGTGAAACACCACACGGACTTTCGACGCCCAAATTGATACTGCTATGCATATTAATGATATTGACGTACTTCTATAGGAAAACCTGATCGTGTTCTTATACGACCTTTATTTTCAAAGCAAAAAACCAAGTACATACTCTATAGGTATTAAAAGTAACTCATTTTTATTATCGTTATAATCATCTGGTTACTTTTGTCAGCTAGTTAAGTTCCTCAATCGTCGTCTAATTTTACATACACCTCATTGCAATTGTTAATATGTAAACAAATTGTTTATTCCTGTTTTCTCATGATTTATATATAAGTAGTCGGCCGGGTCACATTGGGACTACCCGATTAGAGGGACCACATTTGTATTCGTTTTGTGAACTTGGAGGTCGTTCGTCCCGGTTCTTGTTTGAAATGACTGATTCTGCAAACGGCATTGGATTGCCCATTCTGCATGCGTTCTGGATTTAACACTGCAATTGCTGTATTTTGTGAATATCATTTTGTACATAGTCCTGTAAATTGCCTTAGAACTATCGGCTCTCACAATAGCTCTTTTTCGTTGTATTCAGACTTTATTTAATTTAAGATTCTGTTTTGATTTTCACATACAATTTGTAATGGTTACTGGTGTTCACACAAGTATAGAGCTTGTTCACACGAGTAAAATCCACTGATCAAGAAATCTGACAGAACCCTGACAAAATATATAAAATCCTAGTTTCTGCCCGCGGTTTCGCTCGCGTTGTTTCTATGTAAACGTTTTAAGGTTATTTATATCCCATGGGAACTGATTTATGGGATAAAAAGTAGCCTTAGTTTATTCCGGGCCTAGACCTACCTGTATGCAATTCAGCCCGGATCCGATCAGTAGTTTTTGCATGAAAGAGTAACAAACATCCATAGATACAAACCTTCGCGTTTATAATATTAGTTGGATCAAATACTCAACCAAATGCCACCTTACTATGCAGTTTACTATAAATTTACCGAGCAGGTAGCCAAAGTATCTGAAACTCGCTCGTGATTGATTGACGTGCCAATAACCCATCGACCTACGTTGTCAGCTGAGAGCTTGTCGGATTATCCTCTAGTTGTATTAGTATTCCGCATAATCTCAATCCCGATAGGTACCTTCAACGCTGCGGAGTGGGTGCGACGAACATTAGAATGCTCGCGCCTACGTGACGTGACACTTTGCTGTACCGCACCTACAATTCCGCCCTCACTATCCAACTGTTTTCCATTTCTCTAACACTTAAGGATATTGAACAGACCAACTTTGGAGATTACGACCAACGGCGGTATATAGTCGCAATTTACATGTTACAACAGAATAATTTTTTGATTTTATTTGATATGTACGTCTAAGGAAAGTTTTATTCACAATACAAATCCTGACTTACTTAACAGACTTACAACAGAATATTTTTTGGTTTCATTCGATCGTGTTTTCTCTACAAGGCTTAGTTTAGTGACAAGTGGGCAATAGCTGACAAAATACAATTGTGGGAGTTTATTGACTCGAGTCAAATATCGATTGCCCCGGACAGGTTGCAGGTTGGCGGATGTAGGTGTCCGCAAATATTAGCTCTTGCCCAATTCACTACCGTACCGACGACAAGTTTACCTTATTACCAAACTACATTAATTTGGTGTATTCCGTGCCTACAGACTTACGGCCTTTAGGTACGGCATTCCATTGCTTAATTACGGTGTCTGTAGGCGTACGGTATGACAGATTGAATGACATTCTGAATGGCATCGCTGACAAAATGCATTATCGGTGTCATTCGAGGATTATGATGGTCTTTTGAAACAACAATGAGTACGGTTCAATGACACATATATTTAAATGACGCTGCGTCAGAATAATTTATGATTATGACACGAGGTATGTGAAACATGCGTTTTGTGGTGAGGACGGCGCGGCTAGCACGCGGCCGCAGCGGCGCGGCGCGGCGGCGCGGGGCGACCTCGCGATACATGCGCGTGCGCAGTATGAATGAATGGATCCCCCACTCCGCCCCCGCGCCATCTTAACGATCAATGGACCGCACGTGGCGATTGATACTATGCTAATCCTAATCTAAAATTCTATAGCTTGTCCGAATCGTAAAAGTTATTCGCGTTCTCAAGGATGCGCTTATTGCAAAAATATACTCATAAAAATTAAGTTGTTTACGAAAAGAAAAACATTAGCCAATTTTCGTACAATGTACATTCTTGATAGCATCACCATTATCAGCATTCACGACGTCCATCTATCAATGCCTCGTTTACAATAGAATCAATCCCTACGTTATCTGCGGAATGGGACGGTCGCCGGTCCTAATTGACAGCTAAATGCCCTATTACAGTGTCCGCCTTTGAGCGCGCCGGCCGATAGGGCCAATCGGCATTTTGATTACGTCTGTGGCGCCCACGCAGGCACACTCCACACAATCGAGAGAGTTTTGTGTACGAAGTTCACAATTAGCAACAGCTTACCTAAGCAGCCTAAGATGGCTGACTCCCTCGCCCTCCTTATTGGGTAACTGGAACGGGCGACCGTAAAGGGAAGCATGGTCAATGCATAGATGCAGTCTGCTGGCCATATTCAGAGGCGGTTATGAAGTGACAACCATATCAAACGGCCAGATATTATCACGCCTTATTTAGAGTTGATGTAATAGGCGTGGCAAGGCTGTTAGAGTAACTATTAGCTGGATTGTCTTCTAGGACAATGATTATGATCGAGAACGAATAATTAAGATGAACCTGTATGAGACTATACTCCGATTCAAAATTCTGGATATTTTTTGTATAAACGCGTTACAAAAGTCAAGGAATATTGTAAGTTTTTTTTTTTACCTCATTGGTATTATCGATGCAGCACAGAAGCTCGGAACAATTTTTGGATTTGCATCTCTCGTTCGTTTTCGAATTTAAATTTAAACATTTTTCGTTGCACATGTGAGATTATGAGTTGATATAGTTTGTGTTTTAGTTTTAATTACGTTGCTCTTACCTTGTTTTTTTCTGTTATTGTAATCAGTTTTTGTTTAGTTTTTATGCATAAATGTCTTTGTTGACATAAAATATCTTGGATTCTAAATCTGAGTTTAGGGTGGGAAACCGTAGTTAACCTACGGTTCTAGGTTGGTTGGCCTGTAGGATGTCGCACAGGTAGTAAGTGTATTCGGGTTGTAAATGATGATGATTGTAGAGGAAAATCCTAGTCGGCATGGGCTATTAGCAAGATAATTATTTGCTTCCTTGGCCGAGGGTCAAAGTGCTCGCTCATCCGGTTTGCGCCTGTACCCATGACCGCCATAATTTCGAGATAATTTCGTTTGAATAAACACACTTAAGATTATAATGTTTCTTCCTCTGATTCGGATGTCCATTATCCTAAGTAATGTGATTCACAAACAAGCCTTATATTGCAAAGGCGAGTACCTGAGGCAGTTAACGCAATCAGCGATTAAGATTAACCAGCTAATGAGTCAGACAGGACGCCGGATTTACATACTGTGGAAAAACAACGAAGACTAAGTACCTCCTGCCCTTTCCGAGAAAACACGCAAATCATTAAAAGAAACGTGAACGATCTCGTACATAAAGATAAATGGTGCTGTTACGACACTGATAAATCTTTTGAGAATGCATTTATTTGAGCTTTATCGCGATGTACTTTGTGTGGAGTATGTGACGAAGACGCGTTGCCCAATTTCCAGAATCGGTCGTTGAACGCATTCATCATGGTATTGACATTAGACGCGATAAATGTCACCGCGTCTGTCTCTTAGGCGCTAATGGACACTGTCAGCCACCATTGTATCAACACACAATATCCGCTGCGATTTGTGCCCGCCCTTGGGAATTTAAAGTGGTCTCTACTCATAAAATTAACCGGTCCTTAATGGGACGGAATGAATGGAAAGGAATTTTAAAATACATTTAAAACATCGGCCAATTTTATGAAGGCAAACGCCTGCTTCTTTTTATTGTCAAGTTCAGGATGCGAGGGTTAAAAATAGGTCTGCTTTAAATCTTCAGTCATGTCTGTCGTCGGGCGCTCGAGTTGTTAATACGTTGAAAGCCAATCGTGTGAAAGTTCGAAACAAAGCTTCGTCACATTTTAAAGTCGATGATACCCTAAATGCACTTTCGGAGCTGTCGTCACCATGCTAATGAGGGTCTGTCAGCGAGATGATCCCTTTCAAACCACCACATTTCCAGGACATTACATTTCCCTATAAATGACAACGTTGAGGTTGACGCGTTACAAGATTTAGCCATCTGTTCCGATAGTTTTTGTTGATGAACAAAAAATAGGAATCAGAAAGCGATACGTAATGTGTCCGATGATCATTGGCAGCCGCTAATGTTTACCGGAGGACAGGATAGGTGTCAGTAACAACTCTGAGACGTTACGTGTGAATGAGGGGCCCACTTATCCGCCTTACACCGTGGCTTGTACAAAAACAGTGGGGCGTGGGCGTCAAGAGACAGATGTAGAGGGGTCGAGAAATGACCGTAGTTAGTTTAACTACATGCTTCCGCCAAACGGCCGTTGAGAAGGCTTGGGGTGATATGTAACTTTATATTCCTAGGTATTAAGGTACTTCTTTTTGTATACAAACATCACCTTCATTCCAATACACACCACTAGTTCATCGACTACTGAGTATTCGGTATGGGCTGTGCGCTTTATCTTTCGAATACTTGCATAGTTTTCGAGTCCTTTCTATACATAAGCACCTTGTAGCGCTCCTACCGGATCGAGAGGAACGTCTTTTCGTAGTATGAAACGATCCAATCGTTTCTTACAAACTCGATAAATAGTTTAAAATGATTTTCAAGTGATTTGTTATACTTTGCATGTCCAAGTACAAAATGAGACGTATTTGTCGAATTTTCTAGGCAACACATCGTTTGTGTATATTATCATTCTAAGCCTTTTTCGTATACGATGCCAATGGTTCTCGATTACATGAATCGTAATCCTATTGTGCCTACTGGTTCTAAGCCAAGTGATACGGCGTCTTAATTGAGTTTGATTTGAATCAGCCTGTAGTTATAGTTACACACATTAGCGTATGATGTAGGTAGAGTATTGTAGAGCCAATGACGTACACCCGTATTGTGTTCTAAATTCTGAAGCTTTATGAAGTGTGAAGTTTGCATTCCATTCGCACTAAAGGTTATCTAGCGCGTTATTGAGTAAGCTAGATTTAAAACGTGTGGGCCTAAAGTATGTGGGTAATGTAAATTTTTGCCATCAACATTCAACTAACGATGGTTATATCCATCAAGAAATATTTTAGATGGGAGTGTATAACATATGTTTCCTATACAGATGTCTGTTTTCTTTGAATCGAGAGTTGTTCGTAGGAAAAATATCCCTGATTCATAATCGTGAACTTTTCCTCCTTATAATCCCATCGGAATTTGTTGTTCTTGGAATCATAGCATCAAGAATCATATATGTATGTATGTGGATTTAAGAATTTTTTGTCAGAGTCAACAGCTTCCCAAGTCTTTTCAAATTGTTGACAATTTAATTATTGAGACTATTTAACGGGTATTTTTATTCATTTACTTTCTTTCCTATTTTTATTTATTTACCTATTTTTCCCGACGTTTCAGTCAAAACAGAAAATAAAGGCGATAAATAAATACCCGTACCATTCAGATCGCGTAAGTTTAAAAATATTCGTAGAATTTTTTCACCCAAATTTAATTTAAATCCCACAGCTTTCATTATTCTTCAAGTCAACGGATGTTCTATTGATAAACCTTACGTGTCGATAAGAAGTTGCTTGTTCTTTATCGACTCAGACCAGAATAAGGGCCCGGCCTCTGACTGTTGCTCTCTCTTATCAAGTTAGACATAGCGTGATTGTTCCCGCAAATCTCGCGGAAGTGCATCGGGTGATCTCCGGCGTCGACATTCGTATCTCCTATATCCTGCGGACGGAAGCGCGGATGTTGCGTCATCGGCCGGAAATAACCGCCCTCTGTGTCACGCGTCCTCACGTCACCAGAGCTTCGTCATTAAAACCACTTAGCACTCCGGTCGTCATGTCAAGTTGATGCAAAGTCAGGTGTTACTATTGTAGTGTAGTGCGTTTATAAGATTCTAGCGGCCCGTCTAGGCTTTATTCAGGAGGATATTTGTTTCATAAACATTTTGCGATGAACGTAGAGTAAAATGTATCTTAGGCAGGACATGTTTTTTCTCCGACTTACTTTGAAAATCCGACTACCACGAAAAAGCTTTTTCATATTTCGGTTTGAAATAAAGAAAGAAAGAAAATTATTTATTAAACACTAACACAACACACAAACAAGGTTAATTACACATATATTAGACTACAAAGTACCTACTTGGGTACCTACTAGAAAACACGTAACACAGACAACATATAAAAAAAAATCGTTTATATTATTTCATATATATCTTATGACACCCACAAATAACGTGGCTTTATACTGTTAAAATAATTTTCAAAATGGGTCAGTAGACCTAGAGATTACCCCCTACCAACCTCACAAACTAACTCTATATAATATTAGTATAGATAAGTAGAATGATGATACAATAAAAGCCCGGGTATCTGTGATCGTAGAGAAATAGTCAGGTTAATGATGATAATGATGACATAACAAGTATACAAATGATCACAAAAATGCACCGATCGATCAGCTTCCTCGCCTCAATAATTATTGGCGAGCGGAAACAACATCGAGATAATGCTGCGATTTATCCTGCCCTACTTGTATCCGCTTGTTTCTCTGCCTCACGACGCGCCCTTTCCTTCTCACAGCAAGACGTTCGTGTTCACGTGAATGGCCGTCGTGTCGCGTCGCCTCAATTCCGAAATAAAACCATACATGCATACGCCTCAATATTTCATGTCGATTTACGAGCGCATCGAACACTTAATCAGGCGCAGGAAGATGTTAAACTGCCCCGTATATCAGCTCAATCAAAATATGGTGATGCGGTTCGGGATTCGGGCAAATTCGCTCGCCGAATCAATTTGCCTCCGTGTAATTTACGGTCGTGTTTCCCAATTAACTGGCAATTCGGTGGCTTCGATTATTTCGCATAAAACGAGCGGGAGTCGCCCGCATCCGGTGATTACGCGCATTATTTGTGATGCGCCTGCGCCGTGCTTGATTTTTGTTAGATAAAAAGTCGGCTGCAGTGCAGTAAAACAGTTCTCTGGTTGTTGTTTGTTTTTACTGCGCTCGGAGCACCTGCGCAACTTTTGTATTATATGCTGGTGCCGCCGGGGATTCGAAATGAGATTTTGCAAACCCTATCTTTTTTTTAAAGAATTTGATGGCTTCCTCTCTTTATTCAGGGGCCAGTAAATCATTCCATTGATTTGAAATGTCAATGCTGTAAACGAATTGCCTCGAACCCTTTGCCAATCAATGTTATTACAGGCAAAGGCTATTTATGAGCCCGCATTACGCCGCTCGATGATAAACGTTTTCTCTTTTTGCAAACCGGCGGGCTGGTTATCAATAAGTTTCACTACGCATAGATAAATGAGTAAATAGACGAGCCTTGACATCCTTTACATCCCATAAATAAAACATCGAAATAAATTTATCTATATGAAGTTTGGACCGCTATAAAGATTAAGTTAAAGCTGGAGCTTAAAATTGGCGCCCTGTCTATTACATCATATTTAATTTAATTCAAGTGCTATTAATTAACCTCGTCAAACTTGTTGCTGCTGGGTTATCATATCAATGTTAAGGACTATAGCAGTTTTACGTTCCATTTCTCACTTCATGAAAGTGTATTAGATATAATTTGTTTTGTTTGGTTGTTCCAGAGAGCGGCAGAGCCGGCGTGGTCGCGCGCGTGCCGGCGACCGGATGCGCGACCGGCGACATAATGTGGCTTCTTGATGAGCCCAACCAGCCTTATGAAGGTTAGTCCTATTTACTATCCTTGGCTAGGTTTACTGACGCTGCTTTGCTGAGGACTGATCCTCAGCAAAGTAGTACAACGACTGAGTGTTAGCAAGCTTTATACATACATATGTATGTAGGTTGGCTTTTTGAGATGGGAGTATGGATGGGAGCGAATGGCCAAATCAGAAACCATGAGAGTTAGATACATGTCATGAAAGAAGTCATGACCTCGTTTCATTTGAAAACAAAAAGTGCATGTGTAGACTTTTTAATGCTTTTTTTTTTGCTGTAAATCTCAGACTTTTCCAATGATGTTATATATACGTAGATACGTTGTACCGAGGTCTGCCTAACAAGACGAAAATCAGGTACGTGCCTGAATTGAACTCAGTCCGTCTTGCTCCTGGCCGCGACGCGGACGTACGTTGAAGCGCGATTTTGGAGTATGAAAAATATTAAAATGCTATGTTGCGCGTTTAGAAAGTGCATTACTTACTATGGGACGGTTGTGAAAAGCAAGAAGGATGTGTCTTTTTATGTCTTCTATTTGTTTTGTACTGTTTAAAATGGAAAATCATAAAATAAATTTAATTTTACTCAAAAATCAATGCCGCGCGGTTGCCGCTTTGCCACCTACACGAACGAGAAGAGTAATTCGTGCTTTGCGTTTATGAGTGACAGAGATAAGGCCATGCGGCGTCGTATGTTCGAACGTCGACGCTAGGTATGTAGCTATAGTAAAATATCGCAATGTTTTTATTTCTTTACAATGAGTATGACGTCTCTATATGTAAAATCTTTTTGAACTTTTCTAAAAATATAAATACATTATATGTATAACCTGTATTTTGCATTTTTTAAAAATGCATTATTGAAAATTAATAAAAATGCAATTTTAATTTGAATACTAAGCTTGGAGGCTGTGTTTGGTTTTGTTTGGACTATGAGCCAACATCGTCAGATTGTTGTATTACGCTTTAACTAAAACCGCAAAACTAAAATCCTTTTATGCATTTGTTGTTATGACGTTCAAAAGGTTTTAGTAGAAGTGGTGATAAGATAAGGGTTAAGCCAAATGGCTTTTCGAAGTGGCCTTAGATTAGTGTTATCACTGTTTAGGCTTATACCTGTGTCCTTTGTGACCTTACTAAAGGAACTTTTATCTCCTTTCAGACTGCGAACAACTCCTCTGCTTTCGCTACTATGGCGACGGTGAAGAATGCGAAGGCGAATCCACCCCAATACCGCAACGTTTAAAATTAGACCTTAAGAAGCTACCTTTAAGGCTAAAAGAGGGCATGTCCCGTAAGCGCAGCGGCGACCATGTCTCTCCATTCTCATACAACAACGAGAGCTTCGAGATGAGTTCCGAGTCCCCTCGGATGGAACTGGTCTCCACCCTCGAAGGAACCTCCTCGGAGATAAAGCATCTCAGCGAAAACGTCGACAAATGCTCAATTAGTGTCTTAGAACGTAACGGGAACAATCTCGAACAAACGATATGTGATCTAGTTAGTAAGGAATCTCATGTAAATAATGAATCTCAGAGTGCTATAGACTGCAAGCCTTCGTCTTCGGGCGTGAAAAAGAAATGTCCACCGCCCGTCGATACGGGGGGCGGGCAGGCGCTAAATGGAGTCAAGAAGAAACCTAAAGCGCACAGCGGGTTCGACTCTCCGACGTCGCCCGGTACCGAATACTACAAGATATGGTCACCAAAGAACCCTTGCAAGATAATGAAGTTCGTATACGACGTCGAAAGTGCCACCGTGCCAAGCGAAGCGGAAAAGTCACCGGTCCCGCCGCTACCGCCCAGACAATCGCACAAGCCTCTCGAGCGGTCTCACGCTTTATCCCCTCCCCAAGTACCGCGACACAGAAAACCGAAGAAACTGACAAAACCCGAAGACGCATTCACATTCGAGCTCATCGATACAGACGAGCAGTTCTTCACAGACAACAACATTACCAACTCCGCAGCCCTACAAGCCAACCTCAATGACTTCCAACCTGGTGAATTCTACTCCGGAAAAGACCCAGCAGTTTCATCCACAGCTAGTTTTTGGAGGATAGGACAGCAAAACGTAGCTCCCTTAGCGACGCCCGAAACCGACGGCAGCTTATGTGAATCATCTGTCTCCAATATAAAGTCTAAGCTAAACGAGAAACCAATGACTGACGAGGCTAGTCGAGGCAAAGTCCTGTTCATCAAAGAAATTGGACCGGATAACTACATTACAACAACGTTTGCGAGGAGGGATAAACCTAGTCCACCTATCGACGTCGTCGACGGCTTAAATCTTACACCAAACCACGCGAAGTCAGAAGAAAAAGCGCAAAACACGTTCCTTAACGACATCAGCAACAATGCCGAGTTTGAAGACGATAACAGGAACCAAATAGAAGAAAAAGAAATCACGGTGAAAGGACACAGACCGCTGACGAGGCAGAATTCCGCGCGCGCAAACAGTAACACCCCTACAATGATGACTGCCTTCCTAAACTCCACACAAATGGACGGTCACGACGACCCTCCTAGTTCTTGCAATTCCTCACACTCGGCTTCCCCTACCGAAGAACACAGGCCGAGCGTAGGGACCCTGCTAATGAACAGAAAGTATTCCGCTGAATCCTCCACGCCGAAACACTCGAGCTTACCGCGGCATTTGCTGAAGAACCTGGGATGTGAAACGCCAAAGCACTCTCCGCATAAAACCCAAGTCGAAAGTCCATCGAGGCCGCATCCTAGGGTGTTAACACGGGTGGCGGCTTTAGCGAGTGTGGTCGCCCCTCAATGTCCGCCGACACCGACGCACCACCGCCGCCCGCGACCCTTACCTCCCCCCGATCTCCACCCCCCGCCCATCCACAACGAGCGACAAGACTTCGAGATGGTAGAGTTCAATGAACTCCGGACCTCTGAAATCCGCTCCCCGAACCTAGAATTCATCAACAGCAATCATTTCACGATAGTCCACGCTGGTCCGCCAGAGGACGTCGTATTGCGACGGAATAGGGTTGAAGATAGCGATGACAATGACAACGCGGTGGCTTCGCCTACGCCTTTGAGGCATATGGCGGGGATCAGGCTACCTTCGATTCCAGAGCGTGCGTCCCGACAGATGGCGCTGACGGGAGATTTTCCTGCGAATATGATTGGCGGGATTATCGAGTGCGAGGAGCCTTTGCCTGCAGGTATGTTTATTACAATATTATTATTTTGTAACTTTGGTGTTACGTTACCTTACCATTACCTTGAATTCATAAGAACTGTTTTATGGGATAAAAAATACTAGGTTTATAAGCCTATGTTTGATTGCAGGCTTAATGGTAGGTATATTTATGCAAAATCAGCCTGATCCGTTAAGTAAGACGTGAAAAATTAACGAACATCCATCCATCAATTTAAAAACCAAACGTATTTGCATTTATAATATGAGTGTGATTTTACTTGTCTATGAGCTTTTTTGTGGGCCTAAAAAATAAACATTATGTATTTTTGATTCGCCGTATGTGTCCTAATGTCGATAATGATACTTTCTTACGCCTCATATACATAAAGTCTTTGTTCACTTTCTTACGCCTCATATACATAAAGTCTTTGTTCACTTTCTTACACCTCATATACATAAAGTCTGTTCACTTTCTTACGCCTCATATACATTAAGTCTTTGTTCTTTAATTCTAGGATGGGAAGCCCGAATGGACAGTCACGGGCGAGTATTCTACATCGACCACGTCAACAGAACCACGACGTGGCAACGACCGGGTGTTAACGGAGCTACGCCGAGGTCACCCGCGCCAGAAGTGCAGAGAAGACAGCTCGATAGAAGGTAACAGAATTTCTCTATTGTCTGATTTGTAACTAGATGGCGCTAGTAAAATCAACCGAAAGACAACGAAACAGCACATGAGTTTTATAGTTTCTAATTTCATCCAATTTAGCTTATAGTCGCTTATAGCTTTTAGATTCTGGCGTTACATTGCGGAATACATTGCAAAATATTAGACATTATACATACTACTTCTATTCAATTTAAAGTTTGTGTGTGTATAACCCGTTTTCGTATCCATATTATAAGCCCAATGATCAAATCTCTTTTTAAATAGTCCTTTCTTTTGCCGAATTGACCATAGTTTAGTAAATTATAATTATGATCCATTTAGGCCGCCCATTGTACCTGTCGCATATAATGTATTTTTGTAATGTTTAATTTGATTATGGTGTACAATAAAGAATTTTTGTATTGTATTGTATGATCAGGATAGGAACAACCTGCTAATATCCTATGGAAGTATTAAAAACGTTGCCTGCACGTGGTTTCTTAGTTCCGGAAGAAAGTAACCATGCCAACCACCAATAAATAAAACAACACAATTTTCACTGCCATATAAGATTTTTAATAGCTCCGCTTTTAGCACGCTTTGTCGGTTAGCAAGCCGATTACTATTTGGTAGGCAATGAGTCACCTGTGGTTACTTACGATTTGAGAATATTGAGTCCAAAACTTGGGGTTTCCTATTTGAGTCAGCCCACCAGATTTATGTATTTAGGCTGGCTACGTGTTGACCAAATAGATACCGGAGAAGGATGACTTATTTTGCTGGCCAATTCTTTTAAACTTTCCGCAATCTTCTACTGAAATATAGTAGGATTAGTGTTGTTTAAAGTTTGTTAAATAAATATAAACCATTTAAAACGCCTGTGAAATTCTTAACAATAGAAGTCGCAGCTACCAGAGCGCAACTAGAATGATTAAAACAGATCCATAATCAATCTCCGGAATAAAACTTCTAGGAGCAGTATTCGACTGCCAACCAATCGCTTTACTATGACAATGGTATTTATTTATTTTTCGTTAATTAAGGCACAAACCGTTAAACAATACTCAAAGTTAACAGTAATATAGTTTTGTATAAACCAATCAAGATGCCACTTATAGTAACAAAATTAAAAAACACAACAACGTTACAAACGCTAATTTGGAAAATAGTAATAAAACAACAAATCAAAATAGAGAAATCAGATAAATCGGTAAATACATAAGGTTTCAATATTTTGTGACATTAAAAAATCTAACCATCTAATTATGAATTCCAGATACCAATCGATCCGTCGCACTATGACCCGCTCGCAGCTGTCGGAGTGCGAGGGCGCGCCCCCTCCGGAGCCGGCTCCCCCCTCGCCCCTGCCCGCCCCCTCGACCTCCCGCGAGAGGGAGCTACCCGTCTCACCGCATGTCGCCGCAGAGTTCCTAGCGAGGCCGGACTTCTATTCCATACTGCATATGAACCAGGTAGGATTACAATGCAGCTGTATGAATTTCGAAGACTAACAACTATCGGTGCATAAATAATACTAGCGACCCGCCCCGGTTTCGCACGGGTGCAAATGCATGTATTAGTATACATATAAAACTTCTTCTTGAATCATTCCATCTATTAAAAAAAACCGCATCAAATCCGTGTAAACTAAAATCTAAGCATACATAGGGAAAGAGAGACAGCGGGAAACGACTTTATACCATGTAGTTATGCTATCGGTGTATTCGTGAGTGGACACTGCGACTCGGTAAACGTAGAGTGAGACGCCCTCTGGACACGTGAAATGACGAGGGTTATTCCCAACGTCTTATCATCATTTATATTAGTACCCCTTACTCAAGCTCTGCTAAGCTTGGAGCTAGATGACACTGTGTGGATTTTCCAGCATTATTTATTTACTAAATTTCTCTTGTTCCAGGAAGCGTCTTCCCTCTACAACTGCAACTCCACCCTCAAACACATGATATCCAAGATCCGCAGGGACACCTCCTCCTTCGAGCGGTACCAGCACAACCGGGACCTGGTGGCTCTAGTCAACATGTTCAGCGACACCGACCGGGACCTGCCTCTAGGCTGGGACACCAAGCTGGACCGCAACGGAAAGGTATGTCAGTAATAACGAACGCCATCTAGTGGACAGTAACACAACTCGTTATTATAAACAAAGAAAGGAGCA
The DNA here is from genome assembly GCA_943735965.1 of Eupithecia abbreviata. Classification (NCBI taxonomy): domain Eukaryota; kingdom Metazoa; phylum Arthropoda; class Insecta; order Lepidoptera; family Geometridae; genus Eupithecia; species Eupithecia abbreviata. The sequence goes on from OX030978.1 coordinate 12,005,206, forward strand.
AAAGCCACTTACAGGGAATATTTACATGCGCCATGGTCATGGAATAACGTTATTCTGTGATCATGGCGCATGAAATTATGCCGAAATATTGATAAACTTAAAAATCAAATCATGGTAAATATCCCGTTTAATGACTTTAATGGAAAGGTATGGCAGCAATAACGAACGCCCACTAGTGGACGGTAACATAACTCGTTATTATAAGCAAAGGCAGGGGCATCCATCTCTTGACAGTAGTAATTGCGTCGGAATGTTCCTGAACTTAAAATGACGCGACAGCCTACATTCGTTTGTTTTTTCGAAACGAAAAAAAGCTAATCAAACCCCGAATTCTATTTTATTTCGAGAAACGAAATAGCTTATACGTTATTTACAATATAACCTACATAGTATACACATTTTAAACTTGCAGCGACATCTATCCCGTCTTTGCAAGAACTAACTTATTGACCCTAACTATTGACGTACCACTGATAAGAGATGGCGTTAACAACACAACTTTCTTCGACTAACATCGCATACCTATAATAATTTCCATCTTTTCTATCATAAATCTTTTATTTAGCGTTTCTTCGTGGACCACGTGATGCGTCGGACGACGTTCATCGACCCGCGCCTGCCGCGAGCGCCTACTGCCGGGCCATTCTCGCCTCTATTGCCGCAGAGGAGAAGGCCCATTCTTATCGAGCAGGTCTCTTGTCTTGTAGCTTTTAGGAGTCGAGCTAATAAGCCATAGAGTCTTCTAAAATATTGAACTAAATTGTCGCAAATACCAAAGTTTTAGACAGTAATGTTTTTGTGAAAATGGTGGGCCATTCTTTTTGATTGGTATTATCACGGATATTAACCTTAGGTTGTTATTTTACCAACCAAAACTTGATGATTATGAGATAAAATCTAATAAATGATTGAGAATAAAATGCAATACACACAATTGACGGCCTCAGTAGCGCAGCGGACGAATTTGCCTGTGGTGCTAGAGGTTGCGGGTTCAATTTCTATTATTATTAGCCTAAAACGTCGAGATCAAAACTTGGGTGATTAGCTCGACTCAGTAGGTTGTTTTTTGGTTTTATTGTCCGTCTCACTAAACGCATGTTTATGGTTTTGCGTTGCAGTATTAAATTGGTTATTATTTTCGCACGTTTTCACATGTTTTGTCCGTTCTTATTTATTTTTGTAGATTTGTGTTATATAATATTTATTTGGGTGGATATTGTTCCTGATACTGCTGCAAACTTGACGACCTCTTAGGCGCGGTGGGTGAAGGTCCGCCTGCGACACAGGAGGTTGCGGGTTCGATTCCCGCCTCGGGACAATTGTGTGTACTATCTGCAGATATGTGATATGTGCCAGCTGATGCTGTGTGGATTGTCCATTATTTATTTATTTTATATTATTAACTAACATATTGTGTAGAATTTTCATTGCGAGGACAGAGATAAGAGCGGCCTGTCTCCAGAAAGAACGAAAAACGCAGAAACGACTATAATATAATAATATTAATAAGTTAGTTTGACATGACAGAATCAACGCTATATTTTATTATACCGTTCTTTTACATAATTTTAACAAAATGAAGTGAGTAATGAAAGATATTCTGTGTCTAGGCGCCGACGCCGCCTCCTCGACCGCCGCTGTCCGCCGCGGATGCCTATGCGCACAACAACTCGCCGCAAGAGATACCGGTTGCGTACAATGATAAGGTAAGACTTCGTAGCTTTTATATTTAGCCTTTATATTAGCCTTTATATTTAGCCTTTATATTTCATGTTATAATTAACTATTATAATGTATACAAACCAAACTTATATTAAACTAACTTAAGTATAATAAGGATACCTAATTTGACGTGTAATAATGATTTTACCAATAAATGAACTTGAACTTATATCAGGATTGGAAAGCATCTCGCATCGCGCAAGAAATGGTGTATTGAAAAGTATTCGTAAATGATATCACACTTATATACAAAAACTTAAATGTATTGATGGATAAGGTTTTTGTAAAAGATTTTGTGTATTGCGTAAGCCCTCGCACTCGGGGTTTTTGGGATATTAATTATAATTTCTTATAGATGGATGTTCTTCACGCCTAAACTACTAGACGGATCGGGCTGAAATTTTACATAGATGTCTTTTTTTATCCCACAAAACAGTTCCTAGTTAGAAAATAACGAATAGTAGGTGCAAACGGCCCGAAGTGTTGAAATTTATTAAGGATTCTCATATGTTTCAATGTCAAGGCAGCCTGCGCAGCAGTGGGATTTCATGGGCTGTTGAGATTAGATTCTCATAAGGCTTATGGGCCTAGTTAAACTTACTTGAAATAAAATGAATTGTTAGTGAATTTTCATAGCGCCATCTAGTCTCTAACCGAAGTACCTTTTATAAAAACTGCCTGCACAACGTAAGAAGCGTTGACGCGCGTATTGACCATTTGAGCAAAAATCATAGTAGAATAAACATTTTTTTTCTAAATGGTCTAATTACAAGTACAGGAAATTAAGTTAAAGTTTAATAGCCACATATAAAGTGATATACAATAAGCTCATTTGCTATGAAACCTTGAGTATTTGAGCTTATTGTAACTTGCAACTGAAAGTGGCCTCAGATTTAAAAAGCCCTTTTCCCCAGGTGGTAGCATTCCTTCGGCAACCGAACATAATGTGCATCCTCCGCGAGCGCTGGCCGAGCGGCGCCGGCGGAGCGCTGCGGGAGAAGGTGAACGGCGTGCGCGTGGAGGGCGTGGCCGCGCTGCAGAGGCACCAGAACGACGTGACGCTCTGCTGCATGCTCAGGTAACATAATGTGCTTCCTCCGCGGGCGCTGGCCGAGCGGATAATGCGAACGAAATCCTTCGAGCGCGATCCTACTGAGTCGATACCTTGGTCGATATTATTATAAAATTAATCGCAAACGAGGACCCGTATCTTATAAATAAGAATATAGGCAGAGGAACGTCACACAGGGTAAAAGTAAAGATTAACATAGAACTGACAAAATCGGTCTCCACTCAGCATGTGCTATGATAGAGCAGATATATATTGCGCTGGTTTTCCGCATCAGGGCAGCTCAATACGCTGCGGCTGCACTGTGTAGCGATGCAGCATTTCGGATCGCTTCGCTCACCGTAACATGGCTCGAAAGCGGCATACGTTACCCTATAACGAGTGGATTGAAAATTGAAATTGTGGGGAGATTTTTTTTTGTTTTCGCATCGCAGGCTGTGCTATTATAGGTACATATATATTTAGCTGCAAGAAAAAGACTCCAGGTGGCCTAAATCTGGTGATAAGAAAAGAGAGGAGGCGAGACTTTCACGCAGTCTCTTATGCGATATGAAACTTCTTGTGTTCGTCTTTAATGCGTTCACTGGCAAGTTTTAGCGCTGCGACCCGGAGAAGCGAAACCCACTGTAGTAGAAGCCCCTGTTGGTCGGCGGCGCTCAATGTGTCAACGTCGCATGGTATGATTGGTTCTTGGCATCGTTGTTGTCGTAGTGCAGATGTAGCGCCATCTCTTGATGATGTTGCTAACTAAATCAATATGAAGTAAACTTATGTTTGGTAGACGACAAATTAATGGATCTGTATAAACAAACAAAAAAAAAAGTTTATTTCGTTATGTCAAAGAAGAGTTGACTACAATTTCTTAAATGCAGGGTTTAAATTCAGTTTAGTCTGAGAATAACATAAAAATCCTAAGTAGAGATTTCTGTTGCACTTTCTTTGGTACTGCAATTTTGTCGGTGTATATCTAGTACACAATAGTCAAAGAATATATCCGTCAAAAGTTTTTGAAAACAAAAAAACACGGTGGTTGACCTCAATATTCCGAAGCACCGAAACGCTAAATGCAAAAACTGACATAAATTACAAGCCAATAGAACGGCTGACCTTATTTCAGCCAGTTAGAACAAAATAACATACTTTACAATTCATTACGCCATTATTAGTGCATTTGTAAGGTAATAAGCTGTCATTACGGCAATGCCAGCGCAAATTATAGGTTTTCACTCGGTGAATGGCATACAAACAAATAGATAATTCCACTGACCGGTGACTCTATGGAACTAACTGTACATTATCATTATCATCACCCGCATCCTGATTTTACTCACTGCTGCGTATATGCCTCTTCTTGTTTATGCCACTCGATATGGTCTTGTGCCGTATGATTTCAGGTTCATACCTACCTACTAGAGGTATTGTGTGTTGATAGACGGTTGTGGCTAGCAAACTTAATAATTGAAATCAAATTTGAAATCTGCGTATTGTATTTCATCCTTATTTTTTATTAAACTTAAAAACCCTTTTAGGGTGAACTATGTAACCCTGTACTCGGAGGAGGTCGTTAATGCACGCGACACAGTTATATAACTACTGTTTGTATTATCGTTTTCAAACAAGTTATTTATTTCCCCCTGTATTTATGTTCGAAATAAAGATAATTTTGTTTTTCTTTTTAAATAAATATTTTGTTTAACCGAGAAGGGTCCGCTAAACAATTTTTAACTTTTGCGGTTATCAGCCTTCTATTGAACCATTAGCCTGTATTTTGTTCAGATTTAGATCAGATTGAACGGTTTTTTGTATTTATTTGTCTGTACAGTCGGTGTGCACTTCTGCAGATTTTGGATTTGATTTCTGATACGGGACATCTATGGGACAAACTGATTGAATATATTATTTACTTGTGTATTTTTCTAAAAGTACCCACATTCTTACGTAAAAATAAAAAATCTTGAGTGTTTTCAATTTTTTCTTAAAAAAAAATTGCTAATTCTAAGTTTTTTAAAGTTTTTTTTTCAAATTCAACGGATTCAATTACGAGATTGTTAGTGCAGAAGGTTGATCAGTGACTAAGATTGGCTGACAAAAACAAGGTGCTATTGAAATGTATATTTGCAGTACTTTCTTTGAAACTTTTTCCTTAAAGGATGATTCTCGTTACACGTAACACGGTGTATTTTTCCTTATAGGATGATTCTCGTTACACGTAACACGGTGTAACGTAAATCATCCGTGGTAAGTCATGGTCGACCGTGGCCTCATACAAAAGCATACAAACCATCAATAACTGACGAGAGTTGCGCCCCACGGCTTCGCATAGGCATAACGATTTGGAGTTATCTGTAATGTTATGGTCTTATGTAAATAAACAATTTGAATTTGAATTCGCCCGCTTGAAAATCTACGTGTCAAATTTATTTACATATGCATTTATAAACCTTCCTCTTGAATCACTCCATCTATTGCTGAAAACTGCATAAAAATCCGTTTAAACATCCAACCCATCAAAAAGGCGCTTTCAGTTCCTTTCTCAAGTGCAATTAATTTGCAGTGTATTTTATTTGTCAATGGAACACCCAAAAAGTCGAGTTTTTATATGTAATTGGGAGAATGTCTTGTAGAGTAGTTTAAAAGATCTAAGCGAACAGACAGAGCGTAAGCAACTTCATTTTATAATATGTAAAGAAAAATCGGCCCTTTTATGGCGACTAATGCTTTACAAAATTGTACGTGAAGGGTGTCTGAGACCCTGCGTCCAACCATCAGTTCCCACGACGACACAAGGATTTAACTACTAACTAGCGCTTTACGAGTCTAGCCTATGGTTGTTTACCTCACCACTCACTCTGTATGCTCAGCGTCATCCCCAACAGTTCTGTTACAATTCTGTGTGTCTCCGTTATTGTGTTGATTTAGTGCCTGCGTGATCTGCACGGTAAAATAACATAAAACTATTTCTTGTCAACAAGTCTTGGTGTGGGGTATTTCATACTGATGTATGAATCATCATCAGCCTATGTTACTCCACATAATAAATAAATAAATAATGCTGGACAATTCACACAGCATTATCTAGCCCCAAGCTAAGCAGAAGCTTGTGTTATGGGTACCAGATAACTGATACACATAATACAATACATTACATAGATACTTATATATTTTTATTGTACATAGAAAACGACCAGAACACCCGGAACAAATATCTGCAGATCGTGCACACAATTGTTCCGAGGCGGGAATCGAACCCGCAACCTTCTGCGTCGCAGGCGGACCTTCGCCCACCGCACCACATCGGTCGTCATACATACATAGATAGACATTTCATACATACATAGATCATCATCCGCCTATAGTACATAGTCACATCACATACATAGATAGATATAATTATTTAGCCCCGCGCTGTATGGCAATGCTGATGCGTTGCACCAGATACTAACCAGCTCTCGGGTCACGCGTCGCTTCGACCAGACGCTCAGATATTTTTTTAAAACTTCGAGAGTACTCAACCTTGCTACCCCACGGACCTAGGGTCTCGACTCTAAGGGGAGCAAATGCAAAGGCTCTGTCTAACTTCTACATTAAAAAAATCGAATCGGTAACGCATTAGCACATGACTATCTGATTGTCAGTCTAACAACAAAAATAAAATATTTTCATGGAATAGGAATAACGTGAACAGTGCCATGATATTTAACACATAACGTAACGCGCGTTTCAGCGTTATTTCGGTAATTTTAGCGCGATTAACACGTGTTAAGGCGAATTGTAATACAAAATCCGCCATTTTACGAGTTATTCGCTAGTTATTTGTATGGTATCCCCACAGTACTGGTTGTTGTAGCATGGTTGACGTTTGACAATGATCGATGACTTACACTCGCTTACACGTCGATTAACGTAAATGTTTGTTCAGGAAAAAAGTTGAGTAGGTAGATAATTGAGTTGGTGAGAAGTGGGAATAGCAGCGAATGTCGGTTCTGACATTCGCCGGCACGCTTCGCTCGTTTCGTGCATTATTGATGTCAACATCACCATTAATGTACAACCCGGAAAATAATGGTTGTCGCTTCGCTCGTCGCACCTCTTGTGTCTGGGTAGTAAATTTATTTATTAATTTCATTATTGAGGAGTGCTGCGTAGATTTTAATAATCGTGCTGCGAAGAAATCGATTCGATTTATTGGAAGGCATTGGTATCAGTATTTAGTTTGGGGTGATGTTATAAAATACAGGGTGGCTTTTTGAGATGGGAGTGGATGGTCAAATCGTAAACCACGAGAGTTAGAGAAAAGTCATGAAAGGAGTCATGACTTCGGTTTATAAGAAAACCAAAACTGCTTCTTTAATTTTTTACTTTTGCATCTTTGTATCGAACAAATCTACAAAAAATATGACACTGTCACCAGCGGACTTCTCACTTGCTGATATGGATTAGTTATTGCAAAATAATGAACATTTTTATAGCATATATTTGTGATGAATTTCGTAAATTTATGAAAACATCTGCAAAAATAAAATAGTATGTATGCAGTTTTAAAATTGAGGCCATAACTCCTTACACGACTTGTCTCTAACCCTCATGGTTTCTGATTTGGCCATCCATTCCCATCTCAACTATCTCGTTCGTAAATTCTACGACTTATAAAACCTTGTCTCGCAACAAAAACATATTAATTATTTATCTCAAACACGCACTCTAACCAGGATAAGGTCAAACAAACCAAAACATGAACTAAATTACAAGTTCAAATAAACTAGCAAAGTAAGACGCTATGCGATACACACGACGAATTTACGCGTATCGTCTTCGTTGCAATGACTGTGTTTATGGACGTATCAAGAACGCGCCAATAAAGATGTTCCACAATCATCTCAAAGCGAATATATAATTGAATAAATTAATAATGCCGGACAATCCACACAGCAGCATCATCTAGTACCTAAACCAAGACCTAAGTCTAGACCCAAGCTTAGCAGAGCTTGTGTTATGGCTACTACATGACTGATACTGATATACTTAATATTATAAACATAGATATTTTTTAATACACATATATAGGTAAGGACCAGAGCTCCCGGAACAAATATCTGCTAATCTTACAAACAATTGTCCCGAGGTGGAAATCCAACCCGCAACCTATGAGAAGCACATGAGAAGAACAATCTTCTTAAATCTAAATAACAATACATATTATTAAACAATCTAAGAAATAGTTAATTATTGCTCGCAATAGTTAATTATCGCTTTATTGATAATCATGTACAGTTAAAAATTTTACGAACCTTCTAAGCTTATTTTGTGTACCGAAAGAAATAAACGATTGATATCCGAAAAACCATTTCATGATTTTGTACGTCAGCGCGTTTTTGTTCCACCTACGGCTTTGACAGCATGTTAACACTTTGACTGCGGTTTTTTTTCGACGACTGCGGTCTTTTTTTTTACCTAAAAAATTCGTGCTGCCACTCTACACAGCGGTTGTGTTGCGCCGCAAATGCGTTTCGTTTGAAAAATATTACAGCTCTGCTGAGTCACAAAGATCTGTATTTTCTCAGCCGCTGCGCTAGTGTGGATTTACGCATATTAGTCACTTGTAGAAAACTCATACCGTGCGTTTTCAGCACTCAAAGTGTTAAAATTGTTATGTCCAAAGACCATTGTTTGACCAAACGACGGCCGTTCTAGCTACCTCTAGTATTTAAAATTGAATAGACAATGTTGATACTCATTCATGAATATCCTTGCCTTTTGAACATGCTACTAAGTAGCAAGGCCGACTCGTCGAAGTGTTTGGGCTGTGGCGATAAGAAGTTTATTTGATCAGGCATTATGATCTTCAAGAGCGTTTGCGCTGACCAAATCTGTGGTTTATGACCATGTGCAAACAACTTGGTAATGTTAAACTTTGCCAAAGACCTACCTACACGTCTAACGACGGTTCTAGGAGGACCTTTTGCTCGAATATTCTCGTGCAGACGTCTATATCAACTTAACGTAGATAATATAATTTCTATCGTAAAAAATGGATTTTATAACGAGAATTTAAATAAATGAAGTTAAATAATAATAAATTGTTAATAATGTTGGAAAATCCACACAGCATCACCTAGCCCTAAGCTAAGTAGAACTTGTGTTGTGTGTACTAGATGACTGATTTACCTTCATAATACGAGTACACCTATTTATAATTATATTATAAAGGTTTGATTTTTTGTTTGTTTGTATTGAGTAGGCTCCGAAACTATTGGACCGATTTGAAAAATTCTTTCACCATTGGAAAGCTACTCTATCCGCGATAAACATAGGCTAAACCAAATTAGGGATCCTTACTAAAACTCCAATAATGTAACCCAATACCCGTGCGAAGCCGGGGCGGTCCGCTAGTTGAAAAATAAAACAAAAGGCACGCGATAAATGCCCGATAAATGAATTTTTTATATGTTAACAAATCGCGAATGTTTATAATTTCTTTTTGCGATCCAAAATTCGTCAAAAGTATGCAAATTCCGGAAAACAGTAGTAATATAGATCAAAGATACAGATCCAGGGCTATCAGAGATGTTCACATGATACATACCGATGAAAACTGTAGTGTTTTGGAGTCACGGTTTATCCCCCACAATTGCATTCTCTGACATAAACTTATTTGGTACCGGAAGAAGGCATTTACTCTAAGTAATGGACAAGTTGTAAAGTTTTTTTTTATAATGTATTGTATTATGTATATCTGTTATCTAGTACCCATAACACAAGCTCTGCTTACCATGCGGCTAGATAATACTGTGTGAATTGTCCAGCATTATTAATTTATTTTGGTTATTAATGTGCCCTCGCAGCTCGCACTCGGGGTAATCTCTAATAAAATTAAATAATATTCCAAAAATGCAAGCCCCGTCGAAATCAAATCGATCTTTGGGATATTGTTTAATTTCTTAAGTTGTGAAGAATTGAAGTATCATCATCATCATTCGTCTCATCTGCCATCATAAAGTCTCTTGATAGTAACTTCGGTCTTCATGATTTTAATTCTTAAGTAAATATAAAAACTCGTCAAGTCACGTTATTCTTTGTTTTTCCGTCAAATATAATTGTCTGTGTGTTTGTAAGTCCGTATTTGGACCATTTCTCTGTTATGTGAAAGTCCGTTTGATTGCTACCGAAAGGTTACTGGTTTGTGGGTCATTTATTGACATTTTTGTCTGTTGTTCGGGTCAAAATCGCAAGGTGTTTATTTAATTTTAAAGCATATTTAAAACACTTGATTTCTTAATGGATGCTTCATTTTTTTTGATACTGTAAAGCCCGTGATACCCTAGGGATTTGTGCTCCACTGCCAAAAAATTACTTAAAACCAAACTTCGAAACCTGCATGTTTTCTTTAAAAAGATAACTCTGGCAACTACATTTGAAGTCTTCATACAAATGTCAATGTTAACCGATGAAACTGCTACTTGTCTGATTGTCTTTCGGTGAACACCAGCCTAAAATGTCTAGCACTACACAGCCTAGAAAATATGATAAAATTTGTACCAATCAATATTTATCTGCAATTTTTAGAAATTAAAGACGTTTTCGCAATGGGACAGGCACGTAATCGACCCTCCTTCGACTTCGTTGACTTTACCTATTTATTTATATTACGTATATTAAAAAACGGGTTCGCAATCCTCATAAGAATAAGAACGGATAAGATCAAATATTTCAGACGACAGACCATCTGGCAGACGTATATCATCGAATTAAAGCCGCTGCCCCACCGCGGCGCACGCTGTGCACGCGCATTTTAGCTGCGTGGGTTCGTTATTTGACAACGTGGGTCTAGGTTTCCTCTGCAACACATACTATACATGTAAATTAATGTACAACTGTAGCGTCCTGTTCCTACAGTGAAGCTAAGCACGCGTGCATAGCGTTAACAGTGTTGAATTGCGTGGTTGTCATATTCGAAGCCACGCGTGTAGATGCGACATGCTACGACGTAGCTACATGCCACATATTGTATTTGTGCGTAACGTGTTTGCGTTTCGCAGTGAACGTTATCGCATACATTTTCTTGCAAAGCTAAGCTAGACATAGGTGCGTAGCCTCCCCGTGCGCAGCTGTGTGACAGCAGCTTTAGGCTTTATTTAATTGGAAATATTTCGAGGAATTTTTAACCCATTGGTGAAACTGGATTATGAATTCGTAGAACTGTTTGAAACTCTGAATATCGTAAAAGTTCAGTATAGGTCGTAACTTAATTTGACAGGCGATATTGTTGTCTTTTGTACCTACTAATGAAATGTTTTTGTTGGCTCACACAGGCTATATTTATACTAATTTCACGCTATCGGAGAGGGTTAAAGTTCACATAAATATTATACCCACACCGGGTGTTTATGTAACTCGCGACCGGTTTGCGACAGGCGTAAATTAAGCAATCAGTGCTGTCAAATGTCAATTTTGTATTAGTTTGTCACCAGCTACAACGTCAAAATTGGCGTTTGACAGCACTGATTGCTTAATTTACGCCTGTCGCAAACCGGTCGCGAGTTACATAATCACCATACGGGTTAAATCTGTCTTACGGAAGTTATATCTGATATACATACATATAAACCAATAGGTAGTACTTTGTATTAGGAAATAGATTATTATTCAGACATTCGCTGAAGCTGAACATGCAAATAACTACTTCAATTAAGCAATACTGACTTACATATTTCCGTATTGCAGCAATTTGCCAAAAATAATTTGCTCGCTTTGCCACTTTCGATTGGTCTCTTATTCCAAAACCCAATTTTTTTTGGAAATCTGACATTTACTCTTTTCGCACGTTAACTCGATGTATTTTTTAACTAATTATAATTCGCCGAGTGAAAATTGTTTCGCGAAACTCTCTCTCGCCATGGCATTTCGATTCGCGACCGACAGACCGAAACGCAATTCATCTTTCATGTAGAGTCGTTGGTTAGACCGTGAAGTGCTGTTTTTAGCTGAGTTACCCGGAAGGAGTATTAGGTACTGCTTTTACACTGAGGGTATGTTAGCTCTCTTTCTGAGTCTGAAGTCTCGCTCAGTTTGCATGGTGTAGAAAGAGATACCCTCTATACACTCTTTTTGCCTGAAAACAGGTTTTCACCTAGTTCAGGCACACGTATTGTTAATTCATCAGAATTTCAATAGTAGGTAGTAGAATATTTCTTTTTATTCTTTAGTCCTGAGATAATTTGGTCCTTTTTCGTTTTTTTTTAATTTCACCAACGCAGAAAAACAGCTATGCTGTCAGAGCGCTAAATGACCAATAATAATTGGTCATTTAGCGCTCTGACAGAGTGTAAGTATAACAAGTGAAGTACAACCTGAAATTAACTTTATTGTGTTCATTCTAGAATCTACCGTATTTTTCTAGGCCCAGAAAATTACAGAAAAACCAATGTAATTTGTTTTGTATGTTTAATACATTTTGAATCCAGTAATTGAATCACCTGTCCTCTTTAAATTTGTATTTAGCATTGTGCGTTTTCAGTTAATCAACGCTTCTGGCAAATTTCGTAACAGGTATAACGCTTATATCTATCTCCTCTTTTACATCTAATTTACATTAATCGGGATGAAAACCGAACATATTGCTCAGCAAAATAAAACAAACTATATATGTATTTTAAACTACATAAGTATGATTCAAGAGGACAAACTTCATAAATTCCTTCGTATTACCTATTAAAATAAAGAGAATAAGATCATACGGATAGGAAGTTTTCGGAATACCTAGAAACGTCTTGTCAATCCATTTCCAAGTTTTTCCATTACAGTTTACGTCTTTGTTTTCTATTTGTCTCCTTGAGTTTTCCATGCATTAAGTTGATTGATCAGTATCAAGCTGCATATAAACTGAGTCACTTAGCATATTACCATAATGCCTGATTAGCTTTGCAACGCCTTATGCGGAGTGAGAAATTCTAGTCAGGTCTTGGTATAGGTATGATACATTTGCAAATTGCGGTCTAGAAACTATTGTTTCCTTCATCATCATCATTTTTACATCATGTTATGGGCAATAATGGGCATAGGCCGTTTACGTTAAGAGGTGTTCCTTTATAAACTAAGATTGATGCAAAATTCCATGTCAATTTTTCCTAATGTCCACATACGCCCCTTATTTTTTACATAGACGTATGCTTATTTTATTTATTGTAGAATAGGCAAAGTTTAGATGCTATGATACTTGCACATCTTGTTATGTTTTCGTTGTCCTTCACAGTAACTACTGAGATCTTCGAGGAAGAGGTTGCTTAAATTTCCCTCTTTGTTGGTTTGCTACATCCCGATTGACGAAATTCCCAAGAACTATACTTAATATTGTTACTGTGTGTATAGAAACCAATCGGATAAAAATACCTTAATTTGAACCATGCAAAATGCAAAGACAAATCCGGTAGTTTTCTTTGTAAATGCCCGGTTGACGATTTCAATCCTAGTACATGCAAATTAAAATGGCGTGGGTACGTAAAAGTCAAATTACATAAAGTTTCAGTTGTATGGCAAATATCAACTTTTATACATGTAATTTGTAACCGTGGCAAGCCTAAACCACCTGGTAAGCTGGTAACAAACCAGATCACAATACACAAGAAAAACAAAACGCCTACTTATTATACGAAACATTTGTGTGGGAAGGTCACGAAGTTTGGAGCCTTTCATCAAATTACGAGGTAGGATTAATTTGAGGCCTTTGCAGCATAAAGCACTCTATCATTTTCTCTAAAGCAGGTTTCTAACAAAAAAGATTGAATAAAGAAAATTATTTCAAGCTTAATCAATTTTACAATCATTACCTAACCTATTCAGTTGTCAAGCATTTACATTTAACAGTTTCTACTCTATGTATTCCGTGTAAGAGATCTTTTCCATGTGCTCCTAATCATTTAGATTATGTTCCTTTGAAGGGAAGAATTAAGATTTATCCTAAAGAAAAATGAATTGTAGGAAAATTTTTAACAAGCGAAAGTAAAGCGCTTACCTTAAGCTTTCCTAAGAGTATTTCTCCACTGTTTAAAAAAAAAATACCATCAACAATAATCGAAAGGCTAATCAGGAGGCCCATGCCCATCGGTGAGTTGAAAATGCCTGATGAAGAAAGTCCCATCTACTTAAAATAAATTGAAAAGAAGGCAAGCTCACGATCAAACAGAGCACTTTAACCACATTTATTATTACCCGTTATACATCGCCATCTAAAACACTATCTTTAAGTTTCAATATCTACATGAATAAAATACACAAGCATGCTATTTAATTCGTGCCAGTTATCGAATTATGATGATGATGATAGAGCGATCAAATTGTAGTAACGCCATAGTCCCACGGTCAGTACGTTACCTATATGATCAGAACTACATGAGCTTATGACGTAGGTGTGAGAATTTGTTTTACCATCAACGCTCTAATTTTCGAAGTATAACAGTTATTCTTGATCACTATGTTTGTTCAGTAAACGTAGTAATTCAGAGACCATGAGTTGTATAGTAGATTGGTCGTAGTGCCTACTATACCTAACTAGAACTATATTTATCTATACTTTAACTATTCCTTCCTTCTGTATATTATTAACGCCTCTATTGCGATCACCAATACTACAAAGCGTGGTGATTATAGTAAAACTTTGTATATATCGTCCCCGTAGAAGGAAAATTAAATAATTAACACATTTTGCGAAATCGACTTTATTGCATTTCTATAAAGTCTAATTCAAGCTGCATCTTTCTGTCTTACTAACATTTCGCTATCTTAATTTATCAAAAAGTTATCTGTAATTGAAACTTGCAAGTCGGAACAGATGGAAAAATAAACTTCTCAGAATACACAAAAAAGTAGTGAAGGAAAATTAAATAACGCAGCCATAAATAGATAAGTGAAATCATTGATCACTTTGCGACAGCGTAAAGGCCATAACATCACTTATTTAGTTTTCCCTCGACAAATTTATGGTTCATCAGGAGCAAATGAAATAGGTAAAATGAAATAAGGTAAGTTGTTGAATTTTCGTGTGTTATGATTGTGGTTTAATAATAAAGTACAAATTAAATAAATTCATTTATTTAAATTGTCTACTAGAGCTCTCTGGTTTTTACAAGTTTAGGACAAGTAGAACTAGATAAAGTATTTTGTTTCACTTTCGTTGAATCGGCCGAAGCACAGATCAAAAGTAATTGATTTTTAAACGGTAATAAGAAAAGAATTTGGCGCGAAATGCATAGGCGCCTCTATTTTTCTATGATCCCGGTGGAGTTAGCGTGGCCTTGAACTACTGACGGACAGTATTTGTGTGAAACTGATACTTATGATATCATCGAAGAGCAGCAGCTAGAAAATGCTTGCAACACTGGACATAACATCAAGAGGTGGAAAAACGCAAATAGAGTAAAATGGAAAAGGGAAGTTGAGAAGAGAAATATTAACAATTGTCTGCCATACAAGTCTAAAAATGGAAAAATTCAAGATGCCAAATTGCCGAGAAACTCGTGCAATGCTTCATGTCGATTCAAATGCAGCGTAAACTTCACTAATGACGAAAGACTAAAAATATGTAAGGAGTACTGGAAATTATGTGATTTTAAGCAACAAAAAGAATATTTACTGAAACGAATAATTATCAAACCTGTACGCAGAGTTCTTAAAAACATACCTGTTGAAAAACAAAGAGTAACTAGCAGAGAATACGGATTTATTAAAAACAATTAATTCATCCAAGTATGCAAAACCTTTTTCATGGCCACCCTCTCAATTTCAACTGGGCCAATAGAGACTGCAGTAAAAAATCTGAATGAAATGGGATCTTTTTCAGGAAATGATCAACGTGGAAAACGCGCTCCCTTTAACAAAACCTCAGACGATGCAGTTAAAGAAGTAAAAGCTCATATCGAGAGTTTTGCCACTAAAGATTCTCATTACTGCAGAAAGAAGACCACTCGACAATCATCATCATCATCATCATCAGCCTATATTAGTCCACTGCTGGATATAGGCCTTCCCCAATTAGCGTCATAGCGCCCTGTCATCCAGCATCTACCTGCAGTCTTTCGCAGGTCGTCATCCCACCTGGTCGGAGGGCGTCCTACACTACGTTTACCGAGTCGTGGTCTCCACTCAAGAACACGTTTGCCCCAGCGGCCCTCGGTTCTTCGCGAGATATGGCCGGCCCACTGCCACTTCAGCTTGCTAATTCTCAGAGCTATGTCGATAACTTTGGTTCTCTGTCGGATGTATTCGTTGCGAATCCTATCCTTCAGAGAAACTCCGAGCATAGCTATTTCCATAGCTCGCTGAGCGACTTTGAACTGGTGGACCAGCCCTATCGTAAGTGTCCACGTCTCAGCTCCGTAGGTCATAACGGGTAGGACGCACTGGTTGAAAACTTTCGTCTTCAAGCATTGCGGTATGGATGAAGAGAAGACTCTACGTAGTTTACCAAACGCTGCCCAGCCCAGCTGGATCCTCCTTTTGGCCTCCTTCTCGAAATTGTTTTTACCTAACTGCAGAATCTACCCGAGGTATGTGTATTCGGAAACAATTTCGAGAAGGTGACCATGTACGACCACTCGACAATACCTAGATGAAAATTTGTCCATTTCAAAAATGTACCAGTTGTACCGAGTGAAAATGCAAGAGTTGCAAAAACAGCCAGTCGAGATGAATGTATACAAAAGGATTTTCGGAAGGGATTACAATATATCGTTCTTTCACCCCAAGAAAGATCAATGTGCCCTATGTAATCAATACTTTAGGACACCAAATCCCAATTAAGCCATCAAGAATGAATACATCGAACACGTTGCAAGAAAAGACGCATCATTTAAGTCAAAGATACAGACAAAAAGAGATCCGAAGTAGATCCTACCTTCCTATGCGTGACAATGGATCTGCAGAGCTTGCTGCAAATTCCATCTACCGCTGACAGCCTCATGTATTACTCTAGGAAGCTAAATCTTTACAACTTATCTGTGTATGAATTTAAGCCTCCAAGGAACAACGCGCATTGTTTGATATGGACCGAGGTGAATGGGAAAAGAAGCAGCACAGAAATAGCTTCAGCCGTCAATACATGGGTCAAAACCATCCCAGAAGAAGTGTCGAATGTCACACTCTATTCGGATACTTGCTCAGGCCAAAACCGAAACCAATACATGTCTGCCTATTTTTTACATCTCGTTCAGACAAACCCAAATTTGAGTGTAGTCGAGCAGAAGTACCTAGAAAGTGGCCATAGCTTTATGGAGGTAGACTCCATGCATAGCTCAATAGAAAAGGAAAAGAGATACACAAACGTGTACTCAGTAATTGACTGGAAAGGTATCATGAGCAGAGCGCGATCCACAAGGCATAACAAAAGTGTTTCCCCATACAATGTTCATGAACTTACATTTAAAGACATGATAGACGTTAAGGAACTGGCGAACAAAATTATAAAAAACAGGAACATCTGTACCATCGGAGAAAAAGTCAACTGGCTTAAAATAAAATGTTTAAGATATGAAAAAGAGTCTCCAAACATCATCAAATTCCGGTATGATTACGATGGCCCATATAAGTCACTGGACACCTCTTGTTCTTCAGGACGTATGACCAGGAGGGCAAAAAACTTCGAAAATACCCAACATAACATTGCCCAACAGGTACTGACTATGGCTTATGGAAATCATCTTCCAATCACGGAAGCAAAGAAAAAAGACCTACTTAATCTATGCAAAAAAAACATAGTACCCCATGAATTACACGGTTGGTATGAAAGCTTGCCTTCGTCAAATACAATAATTGATGATTTCCAATCTGGAAATGATTCTGAATAGAATAGAAACCACTAATTAATAGTAAATGCATAGGTGCAACAACAAAACAAAGTTAGTTCAATAGGATTACCTACTTATGCAGGAATAATAGAATTAGATTTTATTTTCTAGTTTACTGTCTTTTCAATGAAAAGTTGTTCGTCATTTTTAATTAAGCTAATGAGCCGATCTCAATTTTAATTTAAGTAAGTAAGACTGAAGTAATAAAGCTACATAGTTAGTAGGACAGAACTTAAAGCCATTGAATCGATCTCAAGTTCAATTTGATTTGAAGTGATTTTATAAAGATGAGACTGAATCAGAGTTGATTATTTTAAGGTTTGTTAATAAAGTTTATGTACCCAAGTGCATTGTTTTTAAATAATTTAATAGTTTTTGTGTTCAGTTGTTTATTTTGTTGATTTTATGTGAAATAGTAGTAAGTTTGATAAATAGTACCTAACGTAAACATTGATTTTATAAGTCTGACAGTGAAATGTAGCCGTTTCAGGGGATGTTTTTATTCCTATATTATCTCTTAATAAAAAGAAATTACAAAATATGAATAATTTGGTTTTCTTTTGCATTTTACTCAAATTAATAGGATGGTTTTACAAATTATAAAGTAAACAAGAAGGCAGTTTATGATTTCATTGATGAAGGAAAATTAAATAAGGGCATTTACCGTATGCTTTTAAAGTTTCAGCGGAGAATATTGTCGGAGGAAAAATGAATAACTAGCATACACAATTAAATAACTGACATAAACAATCAAAACTCTGGCGAGGGAAAAATAAATAGTTGCTTTTGATTTTTTTTCTTATAAACCAATTACCTTAATTTTTTGTTTGTTTAATTATAACCTAGGTAAAATTATAATCTTTAAAATATCAAAAAGTGGACAGTAAATTTATTTGCCAAAAAAAAGTTATCGGCATTTTTGTCGCAAAAAATCGGTAAATCGCGTTTTTCTCGCGATTTTGGTTTTGTCAGTTATTTAATTTTCCTTCTACGGGGACGATATCTTATAATCTTCATTGCCAATATTTTATGTATAGAAAAATTCTGTAACCAATTTAAATCAAAATGTTAAGCGTCAATATAATTGATAAACCAAACTAAAACAGATATCTTACCCACTCTAACTGCTTCTACATTGTAACCATGAAAGGACTCTTTCTTTCAAAGTTGGATAACAAGTTAATATCAGCATATTTTTATAATAAAATATGACTGAGTTGTCAGAAATCCTACCAATTATCTCGTGTCAAGGCAATCAACTGGTAGGTAACCTAACTTAGGTAGTCATCAAAGACCTAACTCACTGATGTCGCTACAATAGGATTTTATGCAAATAAATACGAATAAATATAACTTCCAAATGGTCTTGAGTCGTAAAATTGATCACGCCATTCCGTGGAAATTTTATCTGTCATTGTTCTTTAATTACTGATCTCCTAGGTTAAAAAATATACCCAGAAATATTCACGTTTCTAGCAAAGGTGCTAGAAACGTTACTATGTATCAATCACCAAATAACAAATATCTGCAACACTTTTAGAAGATATTAACGAAGGATGTGAACTTGACGTCATACGTTTTTATAAACATACATATACGAAGTCAAATCATACGTTTCTAATCGATTCAATGTTCAGAACAGCGACCTCTTCAAAGTTCACTGAATCGCGAAATAGGTTTGCTTTTGCTGCCTCTATTTTTGTCATGTAATTTGATGATTTCATTTGAATCTCATCAAAGCGATGTTATTTTCATCCTCTCAGTTACTTTGGAATAGTTTACAAAGTAATTAAAGACTAATTTGTACCATTGTCATTGTTTTTCCAAAATTATATAATTAAAATCTATTTATAATAAGGTTGTCTTCTTCCGATTCTAGCTTAGCTTGCATAGCTTTGCATTGCCGCTGACTCAATTGGATTAACTTAATAATAAATTATATTAGTATGGATTGTTACCTCGTCAAATATATTCAAAGCTCCGAGTGCATGCGTCACCAAATTTAATTTCTAGATAGACAGTTTCACTTAGGGTGCTTATCACTTTATTTAGTCACAATGCCATTGTTTCGTACACGCTCCTAATTACAATAACCAGCGTGTATTCGGCAGTTTGAATCCCTGCGTCATATATACAATGGAGATGTACGATTTCGCCAAGTTTTAAATGTCTGAATCCTTTCTCTTCATATCAAGCATAATTTACTGGAAAAATAAAACCAGCCTTGCTTTATTTGGCAATCGCTAAGGCTACACAATAGTCGCTTTATCTTAGAACGCTCTTCCATTTATATAATAATGCCGTTTCATTTTATGACGGTTCTTACTAAAAGTAGAGTCAATATTATTGATGCTTTTCATCTATGCAGATAAGATGAAGTATCAATCAATAAGTAGAATTATTTCCCGCCCAGAAGATAATCGGTCAACCACCCAATTAATATCAATGTCCCAGCATTCACCTTAATATTTTCTTTGTTATTGACCGTAGCCGTTACTGGAATACCATTAGACCATAAAAGTGTAAATGAATGCTAAGTGTTAGGGTAATTTTCTGGAAGGCCTTGCTCTTGAGACGTTGATTGATGTATTGTTTATGCGTCCTAAAGCTCTGGGTTAAATCTTTGGTTTGATGTGGTTTACTTAGCTTTGGGATGTGTTCTTAAGAAATATCAAAATTGTTTCGGACATTCTGGTAAGTAACCTTGTACTCTTTCAGTCATCTTTAATCATGTGTTCGTCGAAGGCTTCCCTAATTTATATTAGGATATTAAAATTGTAACTCTAATAGAATCAGCCATGGTTACTTTACTTTTATAATCTTTATATTGTTGTTGATTTCTAAACATAACTTTGCTCTAAATTAATACATACCTCTATCTTAAGTACCTAATACTAATAAAAGTCCACTATCAAAGATTGATTAATTAAATAGTCGTAAGTATTATGGTGGTGTGCTTCCAATGAAATCTAGTACTTCTGGGCTTTCGCAAGTTGATTGCAAAGTGCGCGGGCGCACGCTATGCGGGTATTTGCATACAATCGTACCCATTGAGATTGATTTGACTGGTAACCCAATTCATTGCTTACTTCTCGTCGTGCTTCCTTAACTACTATTGAGATTGATTTGACTGTTTTATTGGTAACTCAATAAAATACTTCTTTGCGACAACAGGGAACATCATGCTCGGTGGGGACACCCTCCGCTCATTGATGGTAAAATTTTAAAAGCCTGCCGGCGCGTGCCTGTACTTCCATATGGTGTCTCTTAATGTTTTTGTGCGCCGGCCGTTTGCTAGTGAAGCGGTTACGAATAAATTTCATTCATTTCATTGACGACCGATGTGGCGCGGTGGGCGAAGGTCCGCCTGCGACGCAGGAGGTTGCGGGTTCGATTCCCGCCTCGGAACAATTGTGTGTACGATCTGCAGATATTTGTTCCGGGTGTTCTGGTTGTTTTCTATGTATAATAAAAAATATCTATCTATGTAATGTATTGTATTATGTATATCAGTCATCTAGTACCCATAACACAAGCTCTGCTTAGCTTGGGGCTAGATGATGCTGTGTGAATTGTCCAGCATTATTTATTATTTATTTATTTATTAGGGGAGATCTATGTCCCTTGTCCAGCTGTGGACTAATATAGGCTGATGATGATGAAAGCAGGTTGGTTTTACGATGCAAACTGTTACAACAAGAACTACTTATTAAATGATGATGCGCCATCAACCGAATGTTTCCTGCCCCTATACTCGTAATTGCAACTAATAAATAGGGACCTATGCAAAACCAATTGCATTACCAATATTAATATCGCTGTATTCAAATCCGGAATTTTTATAATTAATCCTAACTCGACTATAAGCTTAGCATGCTTAATGCCAACTTTAACACTTTGAGTGCTGAAAACGCACGGTATGAATTTTCTACAAGTGACTAATCTGCGAAAATCCACACTAGCGCAGCGGCTAAGAAAATACAGATCTTTGTGACTCAGCAGAGCTGTAATATTTTTCGAACGAATAGCATGTGCGGCGCAACACAACCGCTGTGTAGAGTGGCAGCACGAATTTTTTAGGTAAAAAAAAAGATCGCAGTCGTCGAAAAAAAACCGCAGTCAAAGTGTTAATATATAACGTCCCTTCAAGACCATAGAGACTTACAGAGACGATTTATATCCTAAAGGAGCGGAGATATTGTGTAAAAACATCCAAGCATACCTAGGTGCAACTGAATGAATGAATGAATGAACACTTTATTGTACTTAAAATAAAAAAATAACACCTTATATCTAAATATTACATAATGACAGTACAATAGGCGGCCTTATCGCTTAAAGCGATTTCTTCCAGGCAACCAGGGTGCAACTAGCGTTAATCTATTCATAATTCTACTGGTTGTTTTTACACTTTTTTTTGAAGTTACTGGATATACTCGTATATGCAATACTTCTACTATGTTATGGGCCATACATAAGACATCTACTTTGGACTCAGGGCTATGTATGATATAGTATATTGTATAAAAATGTGCAACATTAGTATCATTTATCTCCTATCCTCTCATCTTTGATGTTCTTTCGACGAATAGCATAAAAAGGCTTTACGTGAATTTTATTAAGAAATCTGTATCTCAAAATGATGTCATTTTCATAGTAAAGAAACGATGTGCTTGGCATAATCGATTGGTTCCTTTAATCGTTTAACACTTTGACTGCGGTTTTTTTTCGACGACTGCGATCTTTTTTTTTACCTAAAAAATTCGTGCTGCCGCTCTACACAGCGGTTGTGTTGCGCCGCACATGCGTTTCGTTCGAAAAATATTACAGCTCTGCTGAGTCACACAGATCTGTAATTTCTCAGCCGCTGCGCTAGTGTGGATTTACACATATTAGTCACTTGTAGAAAACTCATACCGTGCGTTTTCAGCACTCAAAGTGTACGATTCACGTGCCTAAATCTGTTCTCCGGTATTAACGTTTTGAGTATATTTTTTCATAAGCAGATTATCCGTAACTGTTAATTTGAAATTCAGGACATTAAAAAAGTAATAACAATAACATAGCGTTTTGCTATCTTAGCTTTAAGCTTTTAACAACATAGCTTAATTGAAATTATTTATATATAAGCACAGTGCTCAGCGAGCTATGGAAAGAGCTATGCTCGGAGTTTCTCTGAAGGATAGGATTCGCAACGAATACATCCGACAGAGAACCAAAGTTATCGACATAGCTCTGAGAATTAGCAAGCTGAAGTGGCAATAGGCCGGCCATATCTCGCGAAGAACCGACGGCCGCTGGGGCAAACGTGTTCTTGAGTGGAGACCACGACTCGGTAAACGTAGTGTAGGACGCCCTCCGACCAGGTGGGATGACGACCTGCGAAAGACTGCAGGTAGATGCTGGATGCGTCAAGCTGGAGACAGAACGCTATGACGCTCATTGGGTGAGGCCTATGTCCAGCAGTGGACTGGTCTAGGCTGATGATGATGATATTTAAGCACAATGGATAGTGGTTTAAGTCGGAACAAAGGAATCTCAT
The DNA here is from genome assembly GCA_943735965.1 of Eupithecia abbreviata. NCBI lineage: Eukaryota > Metazoa > Arthropoda > Insecta > Lepidoptera > Geometridae > Eupithecia > Eupithecia abbreviata. The sequence continues at coordinate 12,028,373 of OX030978.1, forward strand.
AGACATCATGTTCGTATGTATTTGTACGTCCTTGCACCGATCACAGCACACACAATCGACCACAGATCTCGCGTGTAGCTGAAATGTAATCATACTAAATTTTCGTGACACGCACAATCTTTTGCAATATATTTAATTCGCGGTTTTTATTAACCCTGTAAAATATATTAATTAAGTATAGAGTTAAAATAAAACAAATCGAAAAATATCTAGGTGAAGTAATCAAGTAAAGTGTATTTTAATTGGCAAATCGTTTTCAGAGATCAATTATGTAGTTCAATATTTATATCAGATTTTATAACCAAGGATTATATTGTTCAGTTGTAGAAAATTTAGCATTTAACAATGCTATAAGAATCCGTATTCAGCACAAAAATAGTTTGTAAATCACTATGCCGCAAACATTATGAACCATACAAAAACAACAAATAAACCAGTAAAGCTACAAGTAAACACAAACAGATGCGCAAGCGCCGCGTTGGGCGCTATTATCGCGCACTTTACCGCACATGACGCTGCGTACCTATTTAGCGTAGCTATTTCCGTCCCCCTTCCACACGAACAAACAAACATCCTGACTGATGATCTCTGAGGAGGCTGGTTGCTTCATGTTATGTTTATTGTTACAGGTAAGATTTACATCTCACAATCTTCATCAATCCCTAAAGCGACTGGGGAATCTCTGCCTTGGGTAAGTAATCATCATATTATGAGCTCACGTAAGTCCCCTGCTAAACATGGGCTTCCTCAGACAAAGCCACAAATAGCTATCCTGAGCCCCTCTATCCCTCGGGTCGGTGTTGTCCCGAAATATATCTGAATACGTTTAAGCAAATTATCAAGTCAAATAGACTTTGATCTTTATCAATGACTTGTGACTTAATGCTTTTGGAAAGGTGAGGTTTCACGTCAGAAAAATGTAAAACAGGAGCTATTCAATTGTATTTTAAGGAGTACAATGGCTTCGGTGACTTATGTACCTATGTTTTAATTTAAATAATGCCTTGCTAAGGGTGCGTTCGGTTTGTGTGAAGCCACATAAAGTAGCTTCACACAAAAAAAGGAGAGTTATCTTAAAGTATTTTAGAGCTTAATGATACATCTTTTTTTTAAGAAAAAAAAACGAATAACTGTGTTTAATATACGTACGGGCGTGAAAAGTACGTACTGACTACCTATAAATACAAAATTATTGATGCAAAAACGTCAACAACATCACTTAGAAGTGTTGTTGAACAAATTACAAAATCCAAAATCTTCAAAATCTCTCTCGTCTATGTAATACGACTCGAATCCCTAAAGTCTCCTAAATGCACCATTTAGCTATATTAAATCAAATATCGGTAAATGGAAAAGCCACGGCCCACCGTATATTCCATCAAAAACGTCGAATATTTAATATTGTTTTTGTCGCGGGGGTGGAATTCAAATTGGGTGACCTTTCCAAGTTGGAAGCCTACATCCAACTAAAGTATATATCTGCGACTCCGAGCGACATTTCGCAAATGTCAGAGGTGCCGCATCGGATTTTCATTTCAGCATTTACACCATCCCAGGAATTCTAATAATAGTGTTTGAAGGGGACTTTTTGAATAGCTCTGGCTGAATGGTATTCAGACTGCGTTATCTTTTTGATGGACAGAGGTAGACAACGGTTTGATTTAGGTCTTCTTGAAGTACTATTCTAACTCACTGGGTATCTTACTGAATCACGATCTATACTGAATTATGTTAGTAACTCAGTTTATATGTAAACGGACGAATATATTTAGGTGCTAAGAAATTGTATGAAAAATTTGAGCACCAAGAAATTTTAGAATACTGATCCGAATTACCAAAGTGTCGAATCACGACGAATTAACGCCCACTTACGATTGGACCTCAGTGGCGCAAAATAGAGAAGTTTGGAAGGCGTAAAGCGAGGCCTTTGCCCAGAAGTGGAATAGAACAGGCTTCAAAAAAACAACCGGACAATGTAAATTGAAATCGTTAATATGAACGGAATATCTGAACCTTTGATAGTTAATTTAAACTACGGTTATGAACTATTACGTAACGTTTCCGGGAATACTGTTGATATTCTGGTATTCGTTATTGGCGGTTCGATTCTCGATATTTTGTTTACTGAAGTCGAGATCAAACGCCTTGTAAAGGTGTTACTCATACCATGATATATAGAGACGGACGCTTTGCCAATAATATTTCATCGCTTCCCTACATCCTGTTTATAATGATGCTTAGCATTGTATCAAAATATACTTCGCTATAAATAGCCTCGTAAAGGGAGCTACTTGATATTATTTTCCCATTACTCACGAACCAAAGCACTCCGCACGTCTCGAGCCTAGCTTGTTTGGTATCTGTGAACGCTGAACAAAAGACCACATAATAGGGCAGGCCTTGGCCTAGTTGTACGCTGCGGGGTATTTTAATCTCACCATCCAGCCCTTTGCTTACTTCTCTATCAACTTTTAAACTGCATAGTAGAAAACACTCATAAAACTGGCGCATAGTTCGTTATCTAGGATTAATTATAATATATATTTTGATATAAAAATTAGATTTTAGTATATGCCAAACCAGCATTAAAAGCTTTTCTCACTTTTTTCTTTTTAATGTTCACACTTTAGTCCAAAACAACGGATACTACCAACAGTACTACAAAACTAGAAGTTTGTGTTTTTTATGTTCGAATTTGCGAGAAATATATGCTGATTATAGAGCTTTCGTAAATTCAGCCCGATACAACACAAATTTGAAGGAAACTCATCAACGTTAATGTCAGGTCCACCCAATTTCTTGACCCTGACAGACTTCAAAGTTCCAGTTTAATTGCTATCATATCAGGACAAACAATGGACTTGATAACATTGACTACGACTAGGTTAATGATGGCTCATTATCAAGATAAGGTGCTGTCCTTTTGTGTTGTAACTTGTATCATAATGAGTGGCCGGGATGCTCAATGGTTTACCGTTACGTTTAAGCTGTAATTGTCTGAGAGGCTGTTGTAACTAACATGCTTTTCGTGACACCATATCAAAATATCTCAAGTGCCCTTGTAAGTAGCATTTAGTAGCATTCTCTGTCAATGATACAGATTGTAAGATTGTAAAGATGTTAGTTCACGTGTTTACTATTTACCTGCGGGGCTAGTACAGCCATCGTAAAAAACGATTTCGTCGATATGGAATATAAAATAATGCCATATAGTTCGGATTCCATCAACTTATAATATACGCATAAGGTTCTATAGGTAATAAGGTCCACTCGTTGTCACTCTTTTCGTTAAAAGGCTGAGACAACGAGTTCGACACGAGAGGAGCGCACCATTTAGACATAGACATAGACATTCATTTATTTGCTGCTGCAGTCGTAGGCTGCAGTACAAAACATAAACAAAGTAGGTATGACATTTTGAATAAAAATAACATTTTTGTATTTACACACGCGTGCTCTACCTGTCTCTATGAGTGTGTCCTGCCACTATAAGATCTTCATAGCAAAAGCCAACCCTTTAACAAAAACTTCTTTTCTGGACCTCTTCTCACGGTTGGCAAAATTCCTTCTAACCCATAGTGCTAACCGTAATATTGTCCATGCAGGTGCGTTAACGACAATACAAGTAGATCAATTGTCAGGATCCAAATGTACTCCATATGCAGTAATTATACAGCATCCTTGCATTGTTGGATAACGGAATGTTGTTCTGTAAACTGACACGGGTTTGGGACGGTTTTTCTGATGATGTTTTTGTGTACTACAATACTTTTTGCAAATAAAATCTTATACTATTCAACAGTACCTAACCTACGCATCAGCGTTTAGTTTGAATTTATTTCTATTCCATACAAGTTATGACCATACAAGTTTTATTCCCGAGCGATTACTCTTTTTCGCGTAAAACTTAAAAGGTAGGTTAATATTCAGAATTTTTTAGTTTTCGCAATTATTAATAGACGAGTAGCCTGTGCTGTTGTGGTAAGCCACGATTTAACGCGCATTAATTTATATGGTCGCACTTTGCGCACGCGTTTATTTCAACTGAGTCAAATCCAGTTTTCGAACATTTTAGGTTTAACTAGGTGCTAGTAAGGTTGAGATCTGTCTAACCCAAATGTCTGCCAACTGCCAATCGATCCAACAAAACAGTGCAATCAGCGAAATGCTGGCCAACGGTGTTCAAAACTCCATAAATTCCAACTGCGGAGCCGTCGTCGTGCCTTGAGCTACCTGTGCCTGGCGCGGATCCAAATTTTGTTTAGATTTCCTGTGTGCACAGACGTGTTTTGCGTGCACATATCATCAGCTTATCTTGTAAGTCTCTGCGGATGGATTTGTAAGGTTTTTTTATAGGTATTTCTTTCTTCAACTAATGGCTTCTTCGCATAAAATGCATTGGAAAAATAAAGTTGAATCCTCGAATAATCGGCTTATGTTCTGCGTCGAACCCTCGAAATCTCAACAATATGTTGAAGAGCTCACATCCTCTAATTATCTGAGCTTTCTAATATTTAAGACTCACATGTCACGCACATGGCCATCTGCTGTAATTTCACGCATTTCTAGTATAGGTCATCGATGCACCCTTTGCGTGGCAACAGTTGTTTTTTCCCAACTAACGGTAGTGCGGTCGGCCTCAGGTAGAAAGATGCACCCGCCCGTTCCGGGATCTTCTTTGATTCGCCTTTCTTTGAACTTTCTCGCTGCGATTGTGTTTATTCCAAGCATTTTTATCTAAAGTAGAGTTGCCCCGTACCTGCGTAGTTTAACTTGCGTGGGCGCGATGTACTGGAATAATGTGCAGCATTCTCTTGCGATCACATCATTTTGGAAAGGTTGCTGGAGTACGTCTGTTGGGTCCGTAGGCGTATATCCAACTTCGTTGGAAGGGCGCGTGGTAACAAAGACTCGTCCACGGCCATCCTCCGTGACTAAGAGCCCTTTGACTAATTGCAGGGCAATTAGATGACAACAGAGTAACGTTACATTGAAATAAATAGCCCGTCCACCCTTTGTACAGTGAAAGTAAAAGTCTCCAGCGGCGCCCGTTTATGGCTGAATACAGTAACGTTTATTGACCATAGTTAGAACAATGCCTTGTCCCTAATTGTGAGATCTGTTTACGGAACCCGTGAGTTTATGGTCTGCTACAAATAATATCGCGGAACTATAGATGGCAGGTGATAGCCCAAGTTGCAGCTGTATTACTTCACCCAGCTTTAGTAATCAAAACATACCTGATATTCCAGTGTCTTATAAAATACTGAGTCACGTTGATAAAAAGCACTATTGCTTCTTACTAATACGAGTATACATATATATAATTAAAAATGTAATCTACTAATATACATATAAATGTTCGCTATAGATAATTACTGAAATACCTCCAGTAGGCCTTCTTAAGCATTCAAGAAACCATAGAAGGTATAAATACTCTTTCATCTTTATCTCTTGCAAACACCCCATTACACACTGCTCAGCTAATTAGATACGATTTACCCGACGCAAAACAACATGGTTTTATTGAGAACCAGAACATAGCGCACGCGCACAGAAGCGTCCCCGTTCCATTCCTGTAGCGCGGCGACCCATTTATTGTATCCGATGTGACGGCTCTTAGGGTTGTCACTACAGTATATAAGAAACACTTTTTATTTGCATTATGTTTACGATGTCTTTATGTCAACTGAAAAACAATAGCGACTCGAAAGTTAAAATTGAACGATCATGTTGATGAGTCCTTAGAATAAGCGTTAGTGGTGTTTTTGAGATATTATATCGAGGTGCAGTGCCAACCCTGCTATGACATATGAGCGACCCGCTGCGTGCAGGATGATAGAAATGGATTGAAGACGTTTGTGCGATGATTCGATTTGACAACATACGTCGAGCGAAGATGATGTTGTTTCTTTGATGTCTAATTTATGTAGAAAATTAAATGTTTGTGTCTTCATGACTACCTAATTTACCTTGGTAGATATACATTTAAATTTCATGAGACATCATTTTCATCGTTACCACAGCCTTTAAATGGCCCACTATTGGGTATAAGGCTTCGGCCAATTATCACACTTGCCTAGCGTCCTATGTACTGTGCTTTCCGCATCCCGTTGTGCCACATCACAAGCAAGACGTAGGTATGTCTTATCATTGTGCGACTTAGGCCTGCACTTATGTATGCAATAATGGACATGACATATGTCACAACACAACTCGCAATCACGAATTAGTACCTATGTCTTTAAAGAAACACACGAGCTGTTTTGGAGCTAAAGATAAAACATAGTATTTTGTCTTCATACCACAGGCGTAAATTATAAACCAAGTCATGACTCGCTTGTGACTCAGATATTATCACTTATTTGAACTACGAAACTGTTACATTCAAGGTGAGCAGTGTTATTGTTTACCATACGAGATGTCTTTACCGTCTTCTATATAAGAATGAAATAAATGTAGCTATGTAAGTTTTTATGTAAATCGATCATTTGTCTGGCTAATGTGCCGAATGTCAGAATGTGACGTCTATTGATAAATAGATTCGTGTACATGTGTGGTTATCTTTTTGAAAATCTTAATATTTGTAACGCGGAATTTGTACGTAAATTTTATTTTATCCTTTAAATGTATTGAACAAATCAATATTATTAAAAACAAACCTTAATCCAGAAATATGATAGTGAAGCAATAAATAATGCTGGACAATTCACACAGCATTATCTAGCCCCAGGCTAAACAGAGCTTGTGTCTTGGGTATTTGATATTTGAACTTCGTAATATAATACACTAAGTTGAAAGGTATTATTCATAGAAAACATGCAGAATACCGGGAACAAATATCTGCAGAGCGTACAAAAAGATTGTCCCGAGGCGGGAATTCAACCCTTAACCCAGGACCTTCGTCCGCCGCGCCATAGAGGTCGTCCTACAATTTGTCTGTGCCCTTTAATGAAGGTTAACACGAACCTTCGTGATATTTTACATACTATTTTAATACCCATGGAAAGCTAACAGCTGAAATATCCAATAATAGAATTGATAGCATATCGATTTACATTTGATATTACTATTTGTGTTGTTCTATGGATGCCATCGTCGAAACTGGACCAAATTGTGACCAGACTGGAAGCACCCGCTTTCAAATAAAAAAGAATCATCAAAATTGGGTGACAAACATAATAAAAAAATATACAACCGAATTGAGAACCCCCTCCTTTTTTGAAGTCGGTTAATAAAAACCAGTTATAATGAAAGTTCCTCAATAATAAAATAAGGAAAATTACAGTTCAGCTAATGAAATGAACAAGTATCTCTGAACAGGGTCGCGCCATGCGGGTGAATAGGAAGACTCGAGATATAGGTCGCGATTGCAGCTCGCACGTGCTCGATGTAAATAAAACTGCTTAAAACGTTACTTTATTTATATACAAGGGGCCGAAAAGTGGGACACAACTGCGTTTTATAACGAATCTTCTGTTCCTTGATAATCATCAGGATGGTCGAAAGATAGGGGGAACTGTCTGGGTGTTTATAATAAATAGGGGGATTTGACAACTTACAACGTCTGTTTTTAACTGACTACGAAAAAAGGAGGTTCTATGCTGTTAGGCTGTATCTCTGTTGTTTTTTTATTTCCGTCGATTTATCCGCCAGTTAATGAAACGATTTCGATATTCCTTTTGAGTGTAGTGATTATTCCTGGGAGATTCCATAAAAAATATTAGAAATTAATTCTCGAGGGGTTAGTACTTATCCCAAAAAATTTAAAAAAAACAGACAAAGCTAAGGGATTTTAAGTCCGTTTTTACTTCATTCAAAACAATCAAACTGAATATTTTTATACCTACGCGATCTGAACACATAATTCAAGTACTACTTAAAATTACTAGCGTCCACTACATTTATTATTACTTAGTTCTTTTTAACACTTTGACTGCTGAAATCACACGGTATGTGTTTTCTACAAGTGACTAATATTCGTAAATCCACACTAGCGCAGCGGCTGATAAAATACAGATCTCAGCACAGCCGTAATATTTTTCGAACGAAACGCATGTGCGGCGCAACACAACCGCTGTGTAGAGCGGCAGCACGAATCTTTTTTTTAACCTAAAGTTAAAAAAAAGATCGCAGTCGTCGAAAAAAACCGCAGTCAAAGTGTTAAGTGAGCCCGTGACTACGACAATGTGAAAGTAAACCTGTTGAAACGTCGAAAAAATAGGTAAAAACACGATAAATGCCCGTTAAATCGTACTTAGAATTACAATCAAACGAATAAATAAAAACTCGTTGTTCCCGTAGAGGGAACTCCTGCATGCAGCAAGCTGAAGACAGGGCGTAGAGTAGGCAGGAGTATACAGCTGTGGACTACCATAGGCTTATAATGATGATAATGAGTACCCATGGAGGTAATTCCTGTTATTGTTTAAAGAAAGCTCTTACGAAACCCTGATTATAGATCAATGATCTAGTCTAGGCAGTGCCTTATGCTAGCACCCGGACGTTAAAACACTTAGCATTATGCCTGGCGTTTTAATCAGAGCAAGGAAATCTGTTGCATAAACTAATTACTCCGCAACAGATCGTTGGGACTGTAATGGACCAGTAGGTTCCGATTAAACCCATACTGGGATCTTTATTATTGCTATTAGCTGTGGCCTAGAGGCTAGCTATTAATTTGCTTTATGTTTTATAGAACAACACGGTATACTTAGTATACTTATCTCTATACTACTACTCTGAGGTTCTTCTAGGTCTATCTACTCTGAGGTTCAGATAACTTTATGTTCATAAATAAAAACATAAAAAAGTGTACAATAGATTTCGATAATAAAATAAAAATAGATTTCATAACGCTTGTTACCAGGTCATAAAAGTACAAATTATAATAGCACACGTTCATTCATTCTAAAATTATACATTTTTCTTATTTTTTTAGAATGTCTAGTATGCATATTTTAAATGAATGTTAAATACACTAGCTAGTCTATAATTACCATGATATAATCATAAAACGATATAAAATATTGCTCATAAATTCAAAGATAAATTATATCATACAATAAAAACAAATTAATGAACAATTAGTATTATAATTCTGTTTATATTTTACACAGTAAAATAATTTTCATTAGAGAATTCGTCAACTCTATAGAAGGCTTATATGATGCAAAAAATTTCTCAGCTTTTTTTTTAAAGGCTTGCATTGACAATATAGTGGTACCTTAACACTTTGACTGCGATTTTTTTCGACGACTGCGTTCTTTTTTTTAACCTAAAAAATTCGTGCTGCCGCTCTACTCAGCGGTTGTGTTGCGCCGCACATGCGTTTCGTTCGAAAAATATTACAGCTGTGCTGAGTCACACAGATCTGTATTTTCTCAGCCGCTGCGCTAGTGTGGATTTACGCATATTAGTCACTTGTAGAAAACACATACCGTGTGATTTCAGCAGTCAAAGTGTTAATTATGCCGAGGCTACGACAAAACACGATAAATACAATTTTGCTGTATAGGGGCACGTAAAAGTCTCTTAAAATCGTAATAGTGACCTATCACTATTACGATTTATCTAGGTTAGGTGATGTTACGGAGATGTCAGGTGATTTAACTACGGATTGTACGTATTGATATCTAGATCTTATCATTTGTCGAGTTCGATTACATGTCCTTCATTACTTCAGGTCTTCAGCTGAATAAAAACGTATAATTATTTCCTTTCTTCATTTCCGCATTCATAATTATTAGAAAAGTGCTTCGAAGATTCCAAGAATAAGCTGACAATCCTTGGTCCCCATCCCATTTGCGCGCCTACCCTATGTAACTTAGATGACGTCGCTCCGAATGACGTCACCGACCGACGTCCCGTATTAGGTCACGCTGTGAAAACAGGCCGTATAGCACAGCTAGTTACAAAGTTAATGAGGTTGTAGTCAATTGAGTGGAAAAAGGCTTTAATAGGGTTTGTTGACGCAGAGTGGAAAATGATAATATGTAGGTACTGTGGTTGATTACTTAGTGAGTCAACGTATTTACTGGTGATGACCTAATGATATATATCATTTAGTAGTTAAACAACTGCATTCTGATATACATAGGTAGACATGTAAAGACAATCAAAGGAGGAAGCAAAAAATATAAATTAACGTAGTACAATGAGCAAATTATTTAATTCCGTGTTATTCTATTAGTACCTAACCAACATTCTAGATCCTATTTCTTCTAAGTTCGGTGGTTGATTTTATTTATGACTAGTTTCTGCCCGCGGCATCGCACGCGTTGTTTCTATGTTAACGTTTTAAGGTTATTTTTATTTATATCCCATGGAAACTGATTTATGGTATAAAAAGTAATCCTATTCCAGACCTAGAAATACCTCTACCTATGCAAAATTGCAGCCAGATTTGTTTAACAGTTTTGATGTGAATGATGGATCGATGTTTATTACATCGATCCATCCGTCCATCTAAATAGCTAAACTTTTTCATTTTATAATATTAATGTGATTGTACCGTTATCTATTTAACAATACGCATTATTGGGTTTATTTTATACAATTAACCATTACAAAAATAAACAAGTCGTAATTTAAATTTTTGTTGTGTTTAACATCAGACGATGAATCGTATCGAGACCTTGTCCTGACTATGAAACCCCATAAATTTATCATTAAGGAAATGATATAGGCTTTAGTTATCATGTTTACATTGAAAATCGCCCCCACAATTTATGTTACCTACCAAATGTCCATTTCTATATAAGGCTGATATTTAATTTTATTGAACACGCACATCCTCTGCACTTAGGGACGTAAATAAATAAATAACATGAGTCAGTTCTGATCTCACTCTGACATCAACAATGCACAAAATAATTTTACTGGAATCCAGCTCTTTGTATTCTGCACAAAATTAAATTACATGTGCAAGGTAATCACCTCCTGACGAGTGTTCACGCAATGTAGCCCTCCAGGGTACGCCAGCAAGGAGTATTTGTCTTGTAATTGTCGCGTGTAGTACGGCCGACACCTGCCGGCGGCGGCCTCTTCCGTGATTGTGAAAAGAAAATGCGCTCGAGCAAAATATATCGCAGACTTGTATTGCAATTTGTCAGTCACGCAAATCGCAGTACAAAAAGCTATAGATAGATACTACTAATCTAATAGTAATCCTAATAGTGATAAAAATCGAGTTCTACGATCTCAAAACGCAACATCTCATTATTTGCCGGATACAAGAAAAGCGCTTTGAAGCCTTCACACGGAATAGTACTCAAAATCAACTACATAAAGTTCAGTTCACATTACAAGCGATCGCGAGTGACAAAGGCGAGCTTACGAAGTTCCGATATCATCCCCGTAGCGAGTCGTAGCGCTACGCCAGTCTACCGCGAGCTATTGAGCAGGCTGCACGCGTCTCTCGCCCGGAATAATACGCACGCAACCCTCGGCCATGTGAACTTTATCCACTATCAAATAAGACTTGAAGTAATTATCGGGGATATAAGCGATAGAATGATCGGGGTTTTAATCCATGCGAAAGAGTATGGAGTTTGTTAGACGCGACAGCCAGCCTTACCAGTGAAGTGACCAGTGATGGATGTTCAGCTGGAGCTTTGAAGGCTTCAAGATTAACTCTTACGTGGAGCTGCAGGAGCGAGCGGCGCCGCCCAGGGGTGTGCGCCGCCGCCAGTTCATCAGGGGTTGGAAGAAGACCATGGGGGTCATTTCTAAGACTTTCGGCGTCGTCTTCAGTCTGTAAGTTTACCACCCCAAATAACCGAGATATCTATTCCAAGTCATCACCTTTTCTAATGGCAATTTTAAAAATTGTTGCTTTGTTTCTTTGTGATCAGTGATTAACTTTATTTCCTAGTTTAACTTGAATTTTGTGTTTTTGTGTCTAAGAGTCCTGTTAAGTCTAAAGGAAATCAATCATTTAGATATATGTATGTGTTTGGACAATCAAAATAAAAAATATAATTCGACAATCGAAAACTTATAGAGTTATACTGCACTTGATAAGTGCAACGCATCAACAGACATCATGAAATTAAACCCGCCATAAGAAAACATTAACAGTATCAAGTTTAAGTTAACTTTCGTCTCTACGGTTACGGCGTTTCATCGCTTGCGCAAGCGCTCCTATTCGCACGCACCAGCACGCATCGAACACTCTATATTTCATTATAAAATATTATACACTGTTGTACGTTGATTTTTTTACCCAGGTACTAGGGAGATGCTTATCAAAACAGGTTAACTTTCTCAGTTACTTGAAATTCTATGTTCGCGGTAATAGATAGTTCAGCGCCGCCGGCTAAAGCTAGTCTATAGAAATATCTCGGTTCATTCATCTCTACGTTCATTTCCGCGTCTCTCACGCACTCAATGATGGCTTATGCAAAAATTACAACATATGCTTCTGTTTTCGCATTTATTGTGACTTTGTCATTTTCTATCTCATTGTTTGTATTTCTCACAATTTAAAACCTCATTTGTTTTACTTTCGCTTGTCCTAATTTAGTTGTAGGTAAGGCAGTTGTGATAAGAAGCACCAATGTCATTAGGTGACTGTAATGCGGTTTGTCGTTGATTAGAAATGTTATTTTAAAAATTGTTGCTTTGTCCTTCCTTGTCTCTACAAAATTGTTGTTGCCGTATTTAGCTAATGAAATCAAGGAATATAATAAACAACCACAGAAAAAAACATGTTGTAACATTTGTAACCTACGGCTTCCTTCCTTGAGCCAAATCGTACCTCAAACACTTAATTCTATGAAATTCTGTCCAATCTAAGCCTCGAACTGTTCCACAATCTCATTCATCGTAATAACTTGGTACTGTCGGTCCCACTCACGATTCCGATCAGACAGTCTCCTAGCATAACATAACTATACCTAGATACCAACAGTAGAACAGCAGTTACTATGATACTGCATCGACAGGGTGCATATTATGACGTCAGACATTAGCCAACGCCTATCGAGATCTCTCAAATTAATAGGGCACAGTTCCGTAAACATGAAATGCTCCATTTTATCACCGACGATCTTGGACCTTGGCGCTTCTCTGCTAGGCATTTATTAATAACCCGCCTACATAACACTGTTATGCCCTATAGTGAAAAGCGAGATCGCTCTTTGACCTTTGAGCGAATGCTGCTCCAGATTGGACTCATCCCAAGCCCGTATTTGCACGTTTCGTAACAAAAACATCCACTTTTAACTCGAGGCATATTTACAAACCCAAAGCTTTAGTCTCTTGTGATGAATGTTGCTCCAGTTAATGCGATTGCTCGTAAGTCCGTCCGAATTTTTGATTACCATATTTCATAACGCAACGTATCATCAAAGCGTTTAGCTACATCGCAACAAATGGAGAACATCATCAAAAACAAATTATCCAGTATAGTTTAATCTTAGAAAGTAGACAATAGGATAAAGTCGGCGGTCCTCAAAGGGTCCTTTATTATGAACATTTATAAAGCAGAGCTGTTTAGTCAAAGGATGAGTAGTTTTTTGATCATCCTTCCGTGTTTTGATTTTTTGGACAGGTATAATGGCGGGGTTTGGTCCTCTTGATTGGAAGCAACCTTTTTACGGACTTTCTTTAAAGCTTACAAATAATAGGCACGGCTAACTTTGGACGCGACTTACGACTTGTTGAATGACAATTGTGAAACTTTAGCACAAAGTTGTAACTTAGGAGTATGTCGTGGCGAGGTTGTGGGCCTCATCGGGAATAGTCGGCCTTCTTGTTATAAAATCGTAAAAACTGAGAATCGTAAAATCAGTCAAACCCCTGAGATTACGATCAATATTCATTACATAGTTACCGACGCCTAAAACAAACTTCGTTAATGCGTGAGTTATCTACATCTATTGGTATTAAATTAACAATGACACGATTTAAAGTTTACGACTCTCGTAAATCTTGGATCTTTTACGCGTATCTTGGTTCTTTCGTACATAGTTCTGTTCCGTGATCCTATATCGTTAGTCTCGCCCGTCCAATCAAATCGTCGTAAACTGTAATGGTTTCGGTCGTAATCTACTCGATATGGGAACTTTGGTTGCGAGATACGTTTTTAAGTTTCCCTGTTCAGCGAATTTAAACCGTAATAATAGGAGTGTAATGTTTAGCATCGCTTATCGTATAATTCTGGATCATATACGGCCGGTGCGTTTGGGCAAACACCGTGCAATAAGCACGCGTAGAGAATCTTTATTTCTTACGCTCGTTGGTTTTTTCTCCGGATTTGCTCACACCACTCCATTGTTTCTGGCCACGAAAGTGAATGACGTTTTCGTCTTCATCTGCATAATTAATTACTGCAATTAAATCTTAATATGCATGGGAACATTTTAATGTGGTTTTCGTTTCGGTGTATTATATTGTAGTATTTTGTCTGCATTTCTAAATTAAACATTTTGATAAGATTTCATTCCTGGCACAAAAATTACCACGCCAGAAGTCGCCGTTGGTGATATCTGATATAGAAATAGAAATAGAAAATATATATTTGCGTTTCATATAAAGTAATACAAATTAAGAACTAAATCGCAACTATTCGTCGTTTGGTGCCACTGGCAGCCATGTTAACACTTTGACTGCTGAAATCACACGGTATGTGTTTTCTACAAGTGACTAATATGCGTAAATCCACACTAGCGCAGCGGCTGAGAAAATACAGATCTTTGTGACTCAGCACAGCCGTAATATTTTTCGAACGAAACGCATGTGCGGCGCAACACAACCGCTGTGTAGAGCGGCAGTACGAATTTTTTAGGTTAAAAAAGAGATCGCAGTCATCGAAAAAAAATCGCAGTCAAAGTGTTAAAAAACATTGTAAACGATATCGCCTGTATCCAAGGCAGGAACAATAGGTTCCAGACAGTGGGAGCAGTGGCGTGGAATGGCATTGTACAGGAGCGACAGCAACGCGTCTAACTGGTGTAGCCAGCACGTCTGTCCAAGGACTCCCCTAAGGTGGTAACACAATACGACTACTTTTTCTGTTATGCAAAAAATATTGTGTCAGGATAACTTGCCAAAGGATGGACAACAGTTCCAGAAGCTAGAGTTTATTGTCCGAGTCATTAGACTTTATTGTCACTTACTGGTTTGATTCAGATTTATTTATTGTCACAACGTAAAAACATGAAACAAATAAAAGTGTATAAGTGTGTAATATAAACGACCCCGAGTACCGACGGCTGCTGGGGCAAACGTGTTCCTGAGTGGAGACCACGACTCGGTAGTGTAGGACCCTCCGACCAGTGGGATGACGACCTGCGAAAGACTGCAGGTAGATGCTGGATGCGGTAAGCTGAAGACAGGGCGCTATGGCGCTTTTTGGGGAGGCCTATGTCCAGCAGTGGACTGCTATAGGATGATGATGAAGTACAATATAAAGGCCTACCTTAATTATGCTGAAGCTACGACAATTTAATAGTAGATTGCTCGTAGATATTTACTTTAAAGATTTGTTGGTGCTATATTATTTTATTTTTATGTATTTAGGAAACAAAAAGCTTATGCTAATTAATAGTACATTTAAAATATAAACAAATGAAGCTAACACAGTTTCCGCTTGTAGTACGCAAATAAATATAACTGATTACATTATGGTAAGTATAAAAAAAAACAAATAACGTGCCAATTTAAACATTATGCTTTTATATATTTACCACAGCCCTTAATTCTGTATTCTGTGATTGTCAATTTTTTCATTCTTTCTCCACCAACGACTATATTGTCTGTCGATTAAAATATTATTTTAACTTGCGTGCTAACAGATAGACATCACAATAATTATAGTAATTAAACATTAACAGAAGGTTTGTTAAACAATGGAGACCTAGTTTTTTTACCTTTTTACGTGGAGATTGAAAAACTAATTGCTATTTGTACTCTGTCTGTCCTTACAAACAATTTAAAATACTTCGGTAATCGACAATTAATATTGCATATTTCATTCTTACGGACAAACAGGATAAATTATGTCAATCATCTGCTTCTTTTATGTATATCTATAACTTTATCGTTTGTTCATCTTGTTTACACAATAGGACCGCCATGTAATTCATCAAAAAGATTTACAAATATGATAAAAACATTACTATATTGTCTCTACAATTCTTTTATACAAAGCGTATTCACTTTTAACCAGAAATCAGTAATTCTACAATGTATGTACATATATCTACGTATACAATATAACACCACGTGGTAAATTCCTTATATCAGAACAGAACAGAGCAGTGTTTCAATAATACACAAGATCCCAGCTATCCAAACTTATTGGTAGTTTTAGTTGTACAAGTCGGTCATCGTCCTATGCTTCCTGTCATTAATATTACTCATTTCGTTTATGGATTTGTTTGTTTTGTTTTATTGTTACTTCATATTATCTTCGGTTGTAGTGGGTTGTACAAATGTCTTAGATACGTTTCTTAGTCGTTTTATTATAACCTAACTTGATTGAGCTATGTTTTTGTCTGTATGTTTGATAATGAAGCGGCTCTATTCACTTTACGAACATAAACTAATGTGTCTACATCCACAACAGTTAAAGCTGGAATAATTAAGTGACCCGCATTGCAAATGGGGGAGGTCATGGGTCACCATATCCTGAGTCCCCCATCGTTTACCTCCATGTATTGTGCTCGTTTCCGGCCTGGAACGACAAAGCCTTTTCGACTTTATACAAACGGCATATGGTCGGTGTTTTTACGGTTAATTGACAGGATATTAACGGCTAGGGTCCAGGCGTTTTCATTAGCGCTTTCATTTGCTGTCCGGACAGCTTTATTGTCTGTGAATTGAATTGCGCAATATACGCGCTGTAACGTAATTGATAGCGTAATCAATTAGAAATTATAGGCCATAGAGTTCACTTTACAACTTCTAGCTCTGTGACTATACTTTTAACAATCATTGAGCTATTTGAAGTCAAAATCGTCCATGAGGACATGTAATGTTTGACGTGTTTTTTACATTGTGTTCAATTCAAACGCAGACGACAATATAACATCACTCATTCAATGTATTGAAGTCATTTGCATAGATAAGCCTTGCGCAGAAACAAAAGCGACATTATTTCCAAAGCTTTCAGTGTGACCTCATGCTGAAGATTTATTACCATCACAAGGTCATCAATATAGAACAATATACAACAATAGACATTGATAGACAGCCATATGTTGTGAAAATTGCACGCATAATAATGCTGGTCCGGAAGTCCTTCGTAGCATCCTAATTGATAAAGCCTTACCTAGTAATAGTCTCTATTGTATTTATTTCGGCTTCTGCTTGGTGATCTAGCTAGACCTTGGCTTAGTTCTCATTCCGATCAATCTAGTTGTAAAGATCCTAGAGCTTCTTGTGTTTAATTATCTCTTTTACAACAGTTAATCAGAACGCGGCTTTTTAACGTCCATGATTTTTTCCCTGAGAAATCTGATCGTAGGCTCTCGGGATCTCATCAAACATGCGCTCGGTTTAATTCCTTTGCGTTTGTGCAACGTCTCAATTTAACGCAGATTTAGTTTCGTACCTGCACCCTATTATTATATCACGTTAACTCGCGCAGGTTTTCAATTTATAAATTTCCAAGAATCCAGCCTCTTAGACGAGAAAAAAAGGTCTCTCTGATTGATTAACGAATTTAAAAAGATATATTACCGGTAATGGCCGCTGCTCTAGAATTATAAAAGAAATATGAAGATTTTGGAACTATATTTTTCTTAATAATGTTGTAAGAGTTTGATTGAATCTTAATGATTATTTTGCGCCGTAGCGCTATTTTGTTCTTCGCTGTTTACTAATTTTGTTAAACAATACCCATTGCAAAAATACTAATTTGCGAGAAGTTTTATGGCTTCCTTCCATTTACTATCGTAGAATGACAATGAACGTCCATTGTCCTGTTGTTGTAAGGATACACTAATGTCACCAATTGAAATTGGAATTGTCACCAATTACCAGTGACTAGAGAAATGTAAAACAATTTTCTTGGTCCCTATGTATTTTTCAACCTTGTTTATAAATACAAATGTTCGAAAATTATAGTACACCTTCATGGTAACATTAGGAAAATTAACATAAGTATGATAAGCGCATATTAGACTCCACAGGATGCACTAAAAGACCTAGGTTAGCTAGTCACGTTTACCTAGACCTGACTTATAACTTCAGCTTCATTTCGTGTCATAAATTAGATGCATACCATCCTTATTATGCACCAAACAAAAACAGAATAAAGGTCGTCACAAACCATGAATTTATTCAAGAAACAATAGCTGTGACCGCTCCTTTGGTAGTCAGGTAAAAATGGTAATTTTCAGTTGGGTATTGCATTATAATAATCAAAACATCAGACGGAAAAAACATACCTAGCGGACCGTAGAACGTGCTGCCAGAAAAACTTGGCCCTTATTTGATAGAACTGCAATTTACCAAATGATATATCAATGTCTAAACTTCAAGTTAGTTTAACCAACAAGCATAAGATTATTAGATAATTTGTTACACTTTGCGGAAGTAATTTGCTGCAGATATTGGGCACGTAGACTTCTAAAATACTGAGGTCGCTTCAATGTCGACTCCTTAATTTACTTTTGGTCATTTGAAACTTGAAACAAACCCTATTGTTACTGAACAATTGGATCTACGTGTAAATATTGAACGTTTCTTAGAAGTAACTTGATACTTTTCGTCCCGAATCCTTATCGAATGACGAAAATAGTCAATACATTATAGTTTTTATGAGTGATATTATTTATGCCCACATTGTCCACTTTCCTCTTCAGTTTCGGGATAGTTACTGTTCTTGGGTATTAAATTTGATACAGGTCTATAGTTTTTATGGAGGTTCTTCAGAGGCCGTTATTATTACGTTCGTTGGTTTAGTCGGTGGTTTCACCGCGGATTCCGTGCCTCCTCGGCCCCAGGCGGGCGATGATCACCAGTCATTACACCCAACTGAGGAACCCTAATTAGAGTGCTTTGGTGTCTAATGTATCCACAATTTTCGATCCCAATCATATTCTTGGATCATAAATTTTGAAATTAGTAACATCTTGAGGCATGTCTATCAATATGTAGCATAAGCATTACAAATTCCAACGTTCTTACTATCAAGTAAATTTTTATGTGTGTGATTGAAGTATGTACATATATGTTGAAATTTGAAAAGCTACTAGCTGGCGAGATTCATCTTTAGTACCGAGATGCCAGTGGACAATTCGGCGATGAAAACACAAATGCCCAGAAGACTTTAGATGCATTTGTAACGGTTAAATGACCATTACTGTGTACCTGGTCATTAACGTCAGCCCTTCCACGTTATCTCAGCTACTTCAGAACAAAACAATCCTTATCTCAACCATCTCGGCAACTGGTAATTTAATAACCACCGAGTTTTGCTCTGTCATCCCTGATCCCTTGCCTGACGTGGAATCAAGACGTCACTGTCCGTTTGTAGCACTTCAAATGAAGCTCTAAAGCTGTGGAGACAGGTTTAATTTTGCTTGGATCTCTGATTCTATTGATGAAAAAAGTTTGTATTGTCCATCTCAACCCTAATTCGATTTAAAAGATAAAATCTACCGTTTATCAGGCATATCTACGAGCAATGTAGTGAATGAAAATGAAATTCTGTAAGTAATATTTCTTTTATGGCTGTAATCTGTGTTGTTGAGTGGAGGCGCGGGCGCACGTTCGTAGTGGGCACGGCTGCGGACACCTGTTGGTCGCGGGAGGTGCGTGACCGGCGCGCGCGCAGCCCCGGGCGCGGACCACGACGCGTGCGCTCAGACCTCCGGGGAAATGCCTCCGATACTCATTAACTCGAGTTTCGGCCTGTCTCGGCCCTCGCAGGACGCCGGATGCTTGTGTAATGACCACAGAGATAACCTGAGCCATCGCCACGCCCCCGAACAATCCCATATTTGAACATTTTGTATTCACCTGTTTTCAACACGAACCCGCTGCTCGTAATTTCAGGTCATTCCCATCGATCGCTGAGGCCTTGCGCGAACGCATAGATAGGACACCTAATGTTTCCTCAATTAGGTTAGCCTTCGTATAACGACAAATCGATTCAATAATACAATCACCTGTGATATTGAGCACGCGTCTTAATAATGCCAATCATAATAGATAATCAGATGTCGAAGGTTTCTCCGTAAAAGGGCAGTGCCGATAAACTACGTGGTCTCCTTTAGTAGGCGTAGTTGCTATTGTTTCAAGAATTGCGCCGAAAAGCTTGTTGTATCAACAGCTTGGCGTGGCGACGGAAAACAATCAACCTGTAGTTCTAAACACATATCGGCTGGCTGTATCTCGAGGCGCTGCGCACGCGGCGTGTCTTCGCCTCCATAGCACAGCCTACTCTACACAGAGTGGAAGTATTATAGAGATCGTTGCGCTTATGAACAAGACTATGAACTACTAGGTCAGGACAGAAAAGAAAAACCAAGATACATTACTGTAAACAGATTCACAACACTGAATTATATTTAGGCGATAGACATGTCCGAAGATTTTTTATTGACTCTCATTGTTTACATATAACAGAATTTTATAAGTCGTTAAATTTTTTCTTGATCTCAGATCAGACAAATATTAGCGCCCATGATATAGTAAAAGCATTATCAAGGTTGGTGTCGCGTATCGACGGATAGGAGTGGACTTGTTTAACCGAACGGGGAGTATTCTAAATGCTAGGCTTTATAGAATATTATCCCTCGCATCACAGGTCCAAATGAAATTATTACACTAATTACCAGATCTTGCTCACGACCGATGGGATGGGCGTAGCGGTCCTAAATCTCCCGCTCTCCTAAATCGATTACTGGTATTACAGCCTAGAGGAAGAGGTGCCTAGAGCCTCCACGCTTTGTCTCTGTCTAATGTGGGCCGGCCTTGCTGCTCTTTTCGGTTATAATCCATCATGGTTCAATGCACTTGGGGGACTTCTAAGCTCTGCTTTCGTAAGGGACTTTGCATCTGTACGCTTTGCCCGCGTAGATTTGTCGTTTTACTTTGGCCTTCGTTCTTTACCACCTTAATTTTTTTCAGTACATTAAATCACATAAAGTCTTTCACTTTTTTTTGCAGTGTATAAATCTGCAGGATGAACAAAACATTAGTTACCAAAGCGTTACACGTAATTTGATGCTATCAAAACGTGTCTATATCGTTTTCGAAAAGTGTTTTACAAAATGCATAAACATATTTCGTTTAACCCCAAAAAACATAAAAACTATTGCATGCTCTAGTAACTATGTAACTGCCCACTTTCACACATTATTATGACCATTTCAAAATGTAAAAGTGGTTCCACTTATTATACTTGCACTTGTTCCACTTTATCCGTAGGTGGACAGTCTGAAAACAACAATGCCTGCATATTATTTGCCACCTGCTGTGATGCGTCAGGATTTGATGACATATTGATATTTTACTCCTACTGTCATGACTTGTCTGTTTACTTTTTATTGGCATAAAGATGTTTTGAAATACTGTGCGTGTTATTTTTACCTTTCTGCCTTATAGATTTCATCCAAACACGCTGGCCTATATTCTTAGCAATGATTTCGAGATCACCGCGTCTCTTACGCTGTTTATATCTTTTTATTTCCAAACTGAACGTGTTTCTCTCCCTATTTCTCTGACAGTTATTTCAATAAGGTTAGGCGCATGCTGAGTGTTGTTCTAATCATAATTATGAAAGCAAATAACAGTTTTTATCGAGTCGTGCAAGTAACGTGCGTCTATCGGCGCCGGTTCACGAGCTCGATAACGTGGCACATTTTCTGTAATTCTCTTGCATTAACATTAATATCTGGAGAGATATCGTTCGGCCTGAATCTAATACGATCAATATTAGATTAAAGTACAGTGAATGAACAATGGTAAACTTATAATCGCTGTGCAATTAGTTACTTGATTCTAATTGCCATGTAAACATAATAATTGATCGAAAACTGAATGATTATCAAAAGATAGTAAAACAAGACAAGAAATAACTATTGGAATGCCTTGGATAAGTTTTTCTGTGATCAGAAATCAGCAGCCTGCTTAAAATTGATTCACTAATTTTTCAAAATATTTCCTCATGATATGCAATATTTTTTGTAATCTGTTCTTGAGCTCTTCCTGCGTTTACCTGCGGTCAATGTCAGATTAACCGATGATTAGATAATGAAGGTGCAAATACAACATCCTTTTGTGTGAGGTCGGTAGTAGCTCAGCTATGAGCAACGGCTCGAAAGATTACAAATTTTTCGAAGTTCAAATCTAAGGTGGAAAACTCTTAGCCTTAACCCTTTTTTATTTATTTATTTTAACTAACGCCTCCAGCTTATATACATGCAAAATAAGTTACATTAACCTAGCAACAGAAAAGCTAATAAATGGCTTTCACGGCATTCTTGAATATAGCATTTTTCCACTAGCCTGTTTAACGCTGTTAACGAAAAGGGAATTTATAAGTCGCCTCGGTAAATAGGGATTTACCTACGACTTATATATTCCGATTGTAATAGAATCTAGGTAATATGACCCCTGTCATTCAAAGTCTTGTCAGAAAAACAAGATAGAAAACTATGTTGTCAATTCAGATGCCGTAAAATTAAATGATACTAAATTTGACAGCACTAAATATTGCCGTCCCTCTCATCATGATAAAATAAAGGATGGCATAATTATATTTGATATAGAATTTAGTTTTGCGACACCTGAGTTGATACATCTGTTAAATGATGGCCCTTATAGCTATTCAAAAACCCTTAAACAAGTTAAGTATACTCAAATCTCTCTTTCTCCTCTTCCAGCCTCTTCGAACAGGAGATAATGAGTTACGTGCCAGCGGGAGGTTGCGCTGCAGCCGGCGGTGTCACCGTATCATCTCCCGCCGCGTCGCCCGCCGCCGCCAGGAGTACCAGGCAACCAGCGCCGCAAAGAAGGGACTTCGAGGCCAAGCTCAGGGCTTTCTATAGGAAGCTGGAGAGCAAGGGCTATGGGCAGGGGCCTGGCAAGCTAAAGTGAGTTTACCTATCGACTAGTTACTAGATGATACTCGGGTGTTGCTGCCAGGAGTACCAGGCAACCAGCGCCGCAGAGAGAGTTCGACGCCAATCTTAGGGTTTTCTATAGGAAACTAGAGAGCAAAGGGTCCGGACACGGACCTGGTATGCCCAAGTGAATAGGCTAGATGTATCGTTGGTCAGTAGTGCTATCAAAGTACCGGTAGTCAAGTATATCTGCTAGGTGTACCAGGCAACCAGCCCCATAGAGAATCTTCGAGGCTTAGCTCAGAGCTTTCTATAGGAAGCTAGTGAGCAAAGAGTTAGGACAAAAGATTAGCCTGGCAAGCACAATTGAGAAGTCCAGGCGTGTTATTTTGTTTGTTTCGTTGTCTAAAGTACTAGGTTACCATAACTGCAGAGGAGGGAAAGCTTCTGAGCTTGCCCTCCTCTATCTCTACTGATCTATAGAAAACTCTGGTTCTCTCTATAGATCGGTAGAGATAGGGGCCTTGTGTTGGGCCAGGCCCCTGTACATACAAACGCTCAAGTCAGTTGATAAGATGACCTTTAATAACAATAGTAAATATTGCTATCTGCCCTTATCAGCTGCGGTTACGCACCTGATAAACATAGATTATTCACTCATAGGTTCCTATGACAGTCACTGCGTATTGCGCAAGCGAGCAAGACAATTACGAGAATCAATGCACCGGTAGGTCAGTGTACGACCAAAGATACGATAGGTATTCGTGATAATTTATCATTCCACTGCCCTTATCAAGTGGTAGTTGAGACTACGTATTTCCCTCGGTTATTCATATCACTAATCTATGTAAACTTTTGTAAATTTGTTTGTAATGATAATGACTAATAGGTACTCGTAATCACCGGAACTACGGGTCTGATTCTTCAAATTATTTTATTTATATAAAGCTATATTATACAAATTTCAATAATTTAGGTCATTTCTTTAGGCTTATAAAAATAAGCACTATAAATTGTACTTGTCTGAAGTACAATTCAAAGTGTTTATTTATTATTTATGTATTTTATACTATGAATGGTTATCAAATAATAAATAAGAAAGAAAGAAAAGAAAGAAAATACATTTATTTAGGTGTTATTGTTAGTCAAAAGTCAAAAATCATTTATTTCTTTAGGCGTACAAAATAAGCACTTAGACAAGTCATATTTTATACAATAAATTATTATCAAATAAAATTATTTTACTGTTCACTTCAATTTTTTGCCCACTAGTGGAAGAAGTGAAAAAGAAACCACTAGTATGTTCATCTCTTATATGTCTAATACATGGTTATATAATATGATTCGATACATGACATGTTATTTTATATCTTGCTGGGCTAGCTCTAGTTAGGTTCTCTAGCTAACCAATAAACAAAACCAGTCTGAAACAAAGCTACACAAAATCAAACCTTGTTGGGGTACGTGCCATTGTGGGTTCACACTAATTATTGTCTTTCTTTTTTATATATATGTATTTATTAAGTATACGTATTATATGTAAGTATAGAATTTAGGTTAAATTGTATTTTTGTTTAGTATTCTATTATAGTATTTAGTAGTATGTATAGAATTTAGCAGTATATATAGTATTTAGTAGTATATTGAATAAGTAAGTTAAAATTTAATCCTCTGTCTATTTATAATTTTATTTATGCACATATACCCACTTCTCTCTTCACTTTATCTCTCTCTCCCAATAAGGTTTGCTGGAAGAGAACTCTTTTTAGGGTTAAGTTCACCTTTGTATTAATTTTCTAGAAATAAATAAAAAATAAAAAAAAATCTTGCTTCGGATTTAACATTAACAAATTATCTCAGCAAACCTAACAAGGCCATTATTTGTGTAGTTTAAAATTCATTATTAATATTCAAAATTGAATGCAAAAAACTTTTAAAATTAATAAATAAATAGTGTCGGACATTCCACACAGCATCATCTAGCCCCAAGCTAAGAAGAGCTTGTGTTCTGGGTACTAGACTACTGACTGATATACATAATACAATTTAATACAACATTACATGGATAGATACTTTTTATTATGCATATAAAACGATAAGAACACCCGGAACAAATATCTGAAGATCGTGCATATAATTGTCTCGAGGCGGGAATCGAAACCGCAACCTCCTGCGTCGCAGGCAAACTGCGCCACTGAGTTAATTCATCATCATCATCAGCCTATAGCAGTCCAAGTTAGACATAGGCCTCCCCCAATGAGCGCCATAGCGCCCTGTCTTCAGCTTGCCGCATCCAGCATCTACCTGCAGTCTGTCGCAGGTCGTCATCCCACCTGGTCGGAGGGCGTCCTACACTACGTTTACCGAGTCGTGGTCTTCATTGAAGAACACGTTTGCCCCAGCGGCCGTCGGTTCTTCGCGAGATATGGCCGGCCCATTGCCACTTCATCTTGCCAATTCTTAGAGCTTTCTTAGTTAATTGGTTGTGAGCAATACATAATTAAAAACCCTCCCATTCTCAAACCCATTTCCCCTTCCAGGCTTCACATCAGACGCGAACACCTTCTAGAAGACGCGTTCCGCCGCATCATGTCCTGCGGCAAGAAGGAGCTCCAGAAAGGCAAGCTCTGCGTGCTGTGGGACGGCGAGGAAGGCCTAGACTACGGCGGCCCGAGCAGGGAGTTCTTCTTCCTTCTCTCGAGGGAGCTCTTCAACCCCTACTACGGACTGTTCGAGTATTCCGCCAATGATACTTATACGGTCCATGTGTCGCCGATGTCGACCTTTGTCGAGAATCATCATGAGTGGTGAGTTATTCTGCTGTTTTTGATGATTTCATGATTTAACACTAAAGTCATTTAAAACGGGATGTTTATCATGATTTGATTTTTGAGTTTCCCAATATTTCGGCAGTTTTATGCGCTATGATCACGGAATAAATGGAACCAATATCCGAATAAAATAATTTGATTGTATCGAAGTAACTTAAAACTTCGTATCCCTTAGTTTTACACAATATAATTATTTATAAGAACACATCAACATCATCCTCTTTGCAATAGCAAAAGAATTTTCAAAATCAGTCCATAAAAAGAAACTAAAATAAATTACGAAAAAATCACGTACAGCCGAACATAGATCCTCCATTTTATGTCAAAATCGGTTATAAAATTAAACATAAATTTTGCCTTTTGTTAATTTTTTATGGGTACAACAAAAAGTTCTAATTTATGAATTCTACGTCTAGGTCTAAAAGTTGAATTCTTCACTATGGTAAATAATTCAACTTCTAGAGCTGTACAATTCATGGATAAGGTGGATCAGAGTTATAATTCGTCGCAGTGCTAACAGTGTATCAGTTCCGGGTCTACAGCGAACTCATTTCATTACAGCAATCATGACTAACTGCCCGTTATTATGCATTTATTATGATAATAACGGCAATCCATTCGTATTTACCTAATTACTTGATTACAATACATATAGGACATACATAAAGGTACGTAATGACATTTAAATGAGACTCAATCAATACACCGACCGATGTGGCGCGGTGGGCGAAGGTCCGCCTGCGACGCATGAGGTTGCGGGTTCGATTCCCGCCTCGGAACAATTGTGTGTACGATCTGCAGATATTTGTTCCGGGTGTTCTGGTCGTTTTCTATGTATAATAAAAAATATCTATCTATGTAATATATAGTATTATGTATATCAGTTATCTAGTACCCATAACACAAGCTCTGCTTACCATGGGGCTAGATAATGCTGTGTGAATTGTCCAGCATTATTTATTTATTTATTTTATACAGTAAACTATGAAAACAGTGAACAGATGATGATGATGATTTTTTGTTAATGTCTGGTTGGGCTGGTTGGTATTAGAGGAAAGTTTGCGATTTTTTTTAGCGAATCAAATTTAGTCAATCGTATTTTGACCACAAATTACTAACTAGAATCCTAAATTTTTATTGCCCATCACAATTATAAAAAAATCAGCTCTTTGTCTTATGTCTCTTAATTTCCGAAGTCAAAACGTGGGTTTTGGTACTCACTTCAACTTATATCAAGATTTTTGTTTTTCCAAGGGTATCATAAAATTATCATAACTTATTTGTATTATTTATTAACTGATTTAAATATAATGAAGAAAACTTTAGGTAACACTTAAGGCTTTGTCTAATTAATCTTATTATTCTCATGTAATAAAACGTCTCTCGAAGGAAACTAATTTATCATCATCATCATCAGTCTATAGCCGTCCACTGCTGGACATAGGCCTCCCCCAATGAGCGCCATGTCTTCCCGCATCCAGCATCTACCATGGTCAGAGGGTGCCCTACACTACGTTAAAAAAGCTCAAGATAACATTAATCCAAAATCTGTAAATGCAGTCCAGAATATCTTAACAATTTATGGATAGTCTCCTAAAAGCGTTTTCCTGTAATTATATCGGTTAAGGCACCTGCCCTTACTGTCCCGTCATAAAAATTCACCCTGTAGATTTTCTGTTCAAAATGATAAAAAATAATAGATACGGGCGATCGGTTGGTGACGACCTTAGAAAACGACAATCAAACAGTTTCCGTAGATCGACCTTCGAGTTCACATTAAAAAATAACTCGTATGTACGATAAAGGTATCGTCCTTGAGATATAAAAAAATATTTCAAGAATGAATGAATGAATTAATTAACACTTTATTGCACTTAAAACTATAAAATAACACCTTATATCTAAATATAACACATAAAAAGTACAATAGGCGGCCTTATCGCTGACAGCGATTTCTCCCAGGCAACCTAGCTCAAGCTACAAATTGTTAATGTAGTGAGTAAATTAAGACTTACCCACAAACGTCAGAGTGACAGTAACAATATAATGTGTTACAGAATCAAACGAATGTTATAAATGCTAAAATATGAACGTTTTAGATGGATGAATGGATGTTTGTTACTTCTAGGCTAAACGATCCGGCTGATGTATAGGTATTTCTAGGCCTAGAATAAAACATAGGCTACTTTTTATCCCATAAATCAGTTCCCATGGGATAGAAATAACATTAAAGCGTTTCCATAGAAACAACGCGTTTGAAGCCAATTCTATGTTCAATGACAATAGTTTTCCTGTACGGTTTACGTAGCGCCCTCTATAGTCAAGCTAATAAAAACACCTCAAACTATGCATAAATATAAATAATGCTGGACAATCCACACAGCATTATGTAGCCCCATGGTAAGCAAAGCTTGTGTTATGGGTACTAGATAACTGATATACATAATACAATACATAACATAGATAGATATTTTTATTATACATAGAAAACGACCAGAACACCCGGAACAAATATCTGCAGATCGTACACACAATTATTCCGAGGCGAGAATCGCACCCGCAACCTCCTGCGTCGCAGGCGGATCTTCGCCCACCGCGCCACATCGGTCGTCAAAATAAAATAACCGAAATTTTCATCAAATGCCCTTCAAGCCGTATCCATTTACCGAGTGTTGGGTTACACTACATACTCACGAACAAACTTTAGTAAAACGCAGCTGTAAGTGTATTTTTTATGCGCTGTCACTCAACACCGATATTGTTTGAGTTGCTCGAGTTACAATGTTTTGTTTGAATGCCACGGCGCGGCGTCTCTGTTTCTGATTTATAACGTTTTGGTTCAACGGGGGTATTTAAGATAGATAGATAGATAGATAACACTTTATTACACCACACAAAACAGAAAACAATACAGAGATAAAAACTTCGAATAAAGGTATAAAGGGCGGCCTTATCGCTGAGAGCGATCTTTTCCAGGCAACCTTGGGATGGACTGGACATGTATTTAAGTTTATTATTTTAATGGAAATTAAAAGTAAACATAAAAAATATACATTCCAAAACGTCAAACATTATTTTTAACCTTATGTATATAGGTACATCAATTTACATAAATATTATTTGCACTTAACATAAAACATTAGTCTTAGAATTAAAGTTAATTTATCAGTAGTTATAAAAAAATACAAGTCATAGACAGACTACAATAGCAATCAAATTGTTAGTCAATAAATTCTAAATACATAAAAACATTTTAGTAATCAAATCATTATTAAATTCTAAATACAATACACGCCTCCTTGTATTAGCTGCTTAGGATCCATCACCAGTCTGATATGAACTCCTTTCGCAAGAAGAAGAAGATGTTTCTGTTTGGTTTTGTTGACAATGACAAGTGAAAACAGGCGTTGTCAAAACTGAGATAACATCTTTTATTTTTCATTTCAATTGCAATGTCTACGTTGATTCTTTGTTGAATAAAGCATAATTCCATCCAGTCATCGTATCTTTTATATGTATCAAGTCCAAGGTGGTCTGACTGAATTGCATTCGTAACCATTTTGCAACTTATATATTTATCATGAATCTCTTGTCCCCAGGTTCCGGTTTTCAGGGCGGGTGCTAGGCCTAGCGTTGGTCCACGGCTACCTTCTAGAGGCGTGGTTCACTCGCGCACTCTACCGAGCGTTACTGAGACTACCGCCGGCGTTGGAAGACGTGGACGCTTTGGACGCACAGTTCGCTGCTTCATTACGATGGCTGCAGGTGTGTTTCTCTTTGCTATTAGATCCGTTTCTAGAAAATTCTAGAAGCCTCTAGAATCGTGATTCACTCCTGAGCTTTGCTGAGACTACGCAAGCATTGGAAGACGTTGACGCTTTGGATGCACAGTTCGCTGCTCTCTTGCAGTGTCTACATTTCAACTATGTAGTTCTATTTCTATAAGGCTCTTAAAAGTTATAATATTCTAGTTGCGGGGTCTATTGGCGCCATCATTGCTGAGTTTGAGACGGAAGTTTAGGGCGGCTATAATAAGAACTCCTTCTAATTTGACACAAAGAAACCACACAAAAACTACTATTTTTTTGTAGAACGTAGTTCGTAGAAGCGCGTGAAGTCTAGGGTCCTCAGAAGTATTGGTCGGTCTCTCTTGGGATATTTGTATCTGTATATATTTAAATGCTTCAAGCAGTTGTTCCTACCACAGTAAACTACGAGAAAATTGCAAGATTTATTTAGTGTTTTTAAAAACCTAGTATTCGTTAATGTCAATCTTCCATAATGTTAGCGAGGTCATCACACCACCGTTTAAATTTGGATTTTAAAGTTAATTGTTTTATTTTTTTATATTTTATATTAATGACTTAAAACAAAACTACACAATAAACAATATTTGGAATGTTTTGATGTTTGTTTACCTCTTCACGCTAAAACAAAACGATTAAGCTGAATCTTTGCGTAGGTAGGTATATGAATTTCAACAAGTATGCAACGTTTTACCCGAAAAAAAAAACGCGTGCTGAAGCTGGTTTATTTAATAATTCATCATCCTAAAATTATCATTTCTTTTCGCCATCACGAAACACTAACAAATATGGATATATCCGTTACAAAGAGAATCCGACTCCAGCATAATTTTAGATATGACCTACAAACCAGCGCCATCTATCCGGAAAACTAAAATAGTTTACGGATAGATGGCGCTAGTTTGTACCAACAACGCCATCTAGTCTCGCCGGCCGCAAACTTACACTAAAACCCATGTGTTCTAACCATGTGGTAATGTTTTGAGCACATGGTTTATTTTACAATCGACCACGTGGGTTTCAATTGTGACTCGAACGTGTAGCGTAGAATAAGCATGACCTAATAATAAAATGTTCGCTCAGTCGTATGCATTGTGTTGTCGTAGGACCTAAGGTTGTGCCGTAAATTAATAGTAGGTATGGCAGTGACGGAGATAATATAGTAGTAAGAATGTTTATTTAGATGCCTTTTAATAGGAATGCCGAGTTTTTAAAATTTCTATCTGGGAATCGTTAAATACGAATATTGTTCCCTGAGGATTTATTTTGAAGATTGAATATATATTGTAGTTCTGCAGTGATATAAATTTTATTAATGACATTTTATTTGAGTAGTTACTTACATATTAATAGTTTAGTTAATACATTCGTCTTTGATATTTTTAAAATAATAACTTTTTTGATTGGAAGCTATTTATTTCAAGTTATTCTCAGCCTAAGCCCAACTCATGTACCTAATGTAAAAATTTAATTTTTCTCTTTATATCATTCAGTTATATCTAATCTTATTGTGTGATTTTATGTGACATTTCATGAATTTGTATGTATTATTATGGATTACCAATCTGAAAATAAATGAGTTCAAAATCCTTTCGGCGCCAAAGATTTAAATCTTTGTTAGGCGCTCCTGTTACTCAATAAATATATTGAGTACTGTCTTAGACAGCCTTTAGGCCTTTTTGGTAGGTTCTTCGTTGTGTATCTATAGCTGTTACGAACCAAACACTAATCACCCCTTAACATTACAGTCAGCGCGCTGCGTATCATCCCTGGAGCTAACCTTCGCGGTATCAGAGCGTCTGGCCGACGGGCGCGTGTTAGAGCGAGAGCTGAGACCGGGCGGGCGCGACCTGCCCGTCACGGACAAGAACAAGAAGGAGTATCTGGAGAGAGTAGTGCGGTGGAGGGTGGAGCGGGGGGTCGCGGAGCAGACCGAGTGGCTGGTGCGAGGGTTCCACGAGGTCAGTGTTATACACTTCTATATATCACTACATATAAAACAAAGTCGCTTCCAGCTGACTATCTGTCCCTATGTATACTTAGGATCTTTAAGCGGCTGCGCCCGAGTGGAAATGTATGTGTCAAATAATTATAAATGTTCCTCTTGAATCACTCTATCTATTAAAAAAACCGCATCAAAATCCGTTGCGTAGTTTTAAAGATCTAAGCATACATAGGGACAGATAGACAGCGGGTAGCTACTTTGTTTTATACCATCATAGTATAAAATTGAGAAATTTTCACGCGAACGAAGCCGCAATGCACAGCTTGTACATTATTAATTCACCACACCACGACAGCTAGTAAAACAATTCTTTAAAAGTTGTAAATCTAACAAGTCCTCTACTCTTCCAGGTGGTAGACCCCCGGCTGGTGGGTGCGTTCGACGCGCGCGAGCTGGAGCTGGTGATTGCGGGGGCGCCCGAGCTGGACGTGAGCGACTGGCGGAGCAACACGGAGTACCGCGGCGGGTACCACGACTCGCACCCCGTCATACTGTGGTTCTGGCAGGCTATCGACCGGTTAGTACAGTACTTTCTATGTCATTTATTACATTTTATAGTTTTAATTTGCTCTATGTCCAGTGGCGTAACTACAGGGTGGCAAGTCGGCACAATGCCACGGGCTTCCAGCCGGAAGGGGCCCCTGGTCAGAGGAGAATCTCAACTCCCAACATTTATTATCACATTTAGTAGAAAATAGTTTTGTGGTTAATTTATTTCATAAAAGTTAAATTAAAGACCAAACTAATTTTTTATGTATTACTATTGCTGTCTGTATAATTTTAACACAAACCGACTTGCCGTGATTGATGAAGCGGTTATCAGCACGCTTTAGGTACTTGTAATCGTTTTTAATTAAATGCTATTGGAGTAGTCACTCCAAAACACACGGGCACACTGCGCAAAAGGACAAATTACGTTCCTAATGCGTGCCATACGTAGGTCCGACGAGATAAAGCTGTTACTCGCAAGCTGCAAATAAGATTGTAGTATGGATTTATAAAAAATGTTTACCATGATGGTCGCAAAACTTATTCCTTAGCCAGCGTTATCCGCTAGCAATACAAAAATTAAAAACCAGAATATAGGTATCTGAATTTCCCTCCACTCGCGAAACGAAAACCTTAACAATGTAACTAATTAAATTAAAATTCAAAGATCATTTTAGTAAGCAATTACGCGTTTATTTGTACAAGAGATCATGCTTAGGTATAAGATTACCAACATAAATTACCCAAACTGACTCATATCAATCTCATTAACGCAATTCAGAAAAGACGTGTCCAGAACAAAGCATTGATTAGCACGTACCTACCTATAATTAGCCTATATCACGCAATAATACAAGCAATCGCAGTTTACGTGTTGAGAAACCTAGAACCTAAGTATTGTAGTCGATTCTGTTGGTACAGAAACTAAACAAAATAATTTGCTGCATTAAAATTGTCACTCAGATGTTTTTTCGATGGTAAAGAAACGGATGGCAAATTTATAGCTGATGAATTAAATAATCGTTCTTTTTTTGTTCCAACAGTATCGACCGACACCATTTTCAACTCAGATCTTAATAAGGGACAAATAAGTATACTGGATAGTACTTAAGCTACCTACTGAGCATTGCGGTTGCAAAACACACGGATCTACACGAAATATCTACCTTTACAAATCTTACAACATTGCCCAGTAAAGGCAATCGATAAGATAACTCAACATGATAAGGCACATCTTGATAAAAAAAATCATGTTTCTATTTCTACATGAACATTAATCTAGATTTTATTTTATCTTTACAGATTCACAAACGAGCAAAGACTACGGCTTGTCCAGTTCGTAACCGGCACTTCCTCGATCCCCTACGAAGGATTCTCAGCGCTACGAGGCTCCACCGGTCCTCGCAGATTCTGCATAGAGCGGTGGGGCCGCGTCGAGTCGCTGCCTCGAGCACACACCTGCTTCAACCGGCTCGACCTACCCCCCTACCCCACACCTCAGCTATTACATGAAAAGCTTCTGCTGGCCGTCGAAGAAACCAACACTTTTGGCATAGAATAAGACGAGCAAGCTTCGAGACTAAACTCTCGTCGACCGTGACTATTGAACGAATCAATGATCATTTAGTGATCAGTTTAAGTTAACTTGATTGTGGTAGGCAAGTATCGAGGTCAACGAAACCGAATGTTGTTAAGTAATCATTATGCACCACTTTCGACATTCGCGCAGTGACCCTGGCGAACGATCGGCTGCGTGCGATAAAGTATTATCGCGCGGTTCGACGACTTAACGCATTAGCAGCTGTAAATAATGACTAATTATTACCTATATCTCGTTGTCAATGTAATTTATAGTCAATTGATAGAGTAGTGCTAGCGACGAACAAAGATAGTGTTATTCGAGTGTAATACCTAGATGTGCATAGATATTTATTGTTAAACTTAATTAGCAACTTGTCCTCCAAGGTTTGTATTTTATTATCGCTTTGATCGTAAGTGAACGTATGTTGTGGCTGTGAAATGGGATGTATTTCCTGTGTTTAGTTTTATTACGCTTTTACGTCACTTATTTATTTTGTAATTAATGAAACCCTCGCTATGTCTGCATGGAGCTGCCACAAGTAGACATTCTGGACTTTGTTCTTATAAGGTGGCAAAGTTCTTTGAGCTGTACTGTAAATAATCAAATCGTATTTTACTTTTCCATAATTTGTGCTGTACAAGTTTGTATGCAAATTAAATAGTACTTACATTTCAGAAGCACTAGTCAGCTAAAGTAAATTATGAACAAGTGTTGCTTCTGAGTTATATTACAGATAGCTTCAGCCTGCCTTACCTAAATATAGAAATCTACCAATGAATATAATGTAATCACTTAATAAAGTATGTACTTGTGATTTGCTTCAGTAATTTATCAAGTTCCTTTTAATTATTGTATCCTATCAATATCAATATGTTTTACTAGTAAGTGTATATTTATTTGTAACTTCATTTAAAATTCCAAAAGAATATATTATCAGTATGTAATGTAAATAAACTAAGTACCTAAGTTATTTATTGTGCTTGTACTCTCTCCTACACTGTGTAAGGTCATTATTTTGTAATTCATATCTTTATTATGTTGAATATATTTCAGTGTATTGTTTTGTCTGTAAATTTTAAGTGAATTGTTTTGTGTGGAAGTGATAAAATGTCAATATACAAAATTACTTACAGATATTTGTTTCATTTGCCCTACATCCTGTTAGTGGCAAACCACAAGCACAGTTATCACTAACTGGCTATTTTGTAAGGTTACCTTTGGTGCTAGATAGGTTCACAAATAGCAATATTTAATAGTTGTTATAAGTTACTCGTTTCCAGTAGCCTATGTTGATCCCCAGGATATATACTCCCTTCCAAATTTTACCGGATTTAGATGCGAAAACATAACACTTCCACATTTATAATATTAGAGTGCTAAACAAGAGAGAACTGCTAAGAACTTTGAAGTTTATAGCTAGCCTACTAATTATCAAGGATTTGAGTTAGCAAGTGTATACATCTTACTCTCACCTAATTAGACCTAAAGAATACTGTACCGCTACAATACTGCACCAAGAGATATTTTGTCTCAGCTCAGGGCACAGATAATACGAGGGAGGCAGTTATGGAATAAGAAGGATATGTTTAAACAGAAAGCCAAATTAAGAAAAATGTCACACATACAAAATGTTTATTTTTCAAGTTTTGTAACAACAAAAATCAACCTTGTTATTTTTAAGACCTTATCTTTTAACATATAACTATTTACATTCCCGCATTCCTCAACACAAACTTGTGATATAAAATGCAAAGAGGGTTATTTTTTCGAGTTCTACACTAAATTGTGACGGAGTTAATTCATTATAGCGTGTCACAGTCCGTACGTTAAAAATCCTTAATACGAATAACTCTTCAAAGTTAAATCATAAGCAGTGATTACAATGATAAAAGCTACCGTTATTATCATAGATTCATACGCAATGTAGCTAAGTGAAGTCAAGTAAATTTTATGTATGTTTGTCCTCCCCCTTTACGTCCCGCGTATTGAATGAGCACAATCCCTAGAGACAGAATACTAAAATTTATGCAGCCAATATGTGACTTTGCGTATCTTCATAATCTACGTATTCCAATGCAATATAATACACACTCGTGTAAATATTTTGTATATTTACTTCAAAAATAACGGTACATACAATATTTATCTGTAACTCTATCATACTTTTCAAAAGGGAGAAGAGCAACTGCTTCTTGCGTCTATCCGAGAGAGGGGAAATCCTTGCTATCATCCACCTTCGGGGGAGCGCTCTGCCTAGGCTGCGGGCGCTCCTCCTGAGGCGGCGGCTCGTCCCGGGGAGGCCCGCGGCCGCCACGTCCGCGCCCGCGTCCTCCGCGTCCACGCCCGCCTGGCGCTCCACGGCGCGACATGTCGTTGAACGTGAACTCGATGCCGAGCACGCGTTTCTGGCGGCCAACGCGCTGCGGGTAGTCTGCCAGGTCGTACTCGTCCTCAGACTCCTCCCCCTCCTCGCCCGTGCTCGGTTCCTTCTTCTTCTCAAGCGGCACCAGCTTCTTCCACTGCGTCAGGTCCTCGCCCTCGCCCGCCTTGCGCAGGTTGTACTGCGGCTGTGTGCGTGCGGCCGAGCGAAGCGCCTTGTACTCGTCCAGGGTCAACTCGCGAACCTCGTCCTCTGCGGGCGCCGTGGGCGGCTCCACAGCCGCGCCGTCGCCGGCGCCAGCGCCCTCAACGACGGGTGCGGCCTCCGCCGCCTCACCCTCCGAGCCGGTCTTGTTCAGTTCGTCGATGTCATCCTTGATGGTGCCCCAGTTGTGCGGGCCTCCGCCCTCGCGCTTGTCAACGGGTTTCACGCCGGTTTTGTCGGAGCCGGATCTACGGTCGAACTCGCGTTTGCCGCGGTTGTCGTAGGGCGGCCGGGGTCCGCGTGGACCACCCTCACGGTCACCACGGGGCTCGCGCGGGGGCCTAGGGCCGCGACGCTCGGCTCCCTCGGGGTTGTCGAAGTTGCGGCGCTCGAAGTTGGGCCGGCGCTCGCCTCGCTCGGCGAAGTCGCGCCTCGGAGGCCTCGGGGCTCCGTCTTTGTTTTCGACAGCTCCGTTCTGCGGCCGGTCCTCACGCGGGCGGCGCGGAGGCGGACGTTCCGCGTTGTTCCGGTCGGCCGGCGGTCGTGGTGGACCTTTGGCCTTCTGTTGTTCGCCGCTGCTCTTGATGTCTTGGGACTTCACATTTTGAGTCTCCTTGATTCCTTTCCTCGCTGGAGCGGTGGGGCCTTTAGGCTTGGCTTCGGGCTTGCCTTTATTTTCTTTTTCGGCATCTTTGGTCTTCTTTTTCAGCTCTTTCGCCTGCTCGGACGCCTTTATCGCATCCAGAGGATCGGACTCATCGTCCAAGAAAAGAGCGTATCGGTTTACAACCCCCACACCGTAGGAATTCTCCATTGTGATCCTTTTGATGATTTAATCACACAAATACAGGATGTTTTTGGATTATTTTCACGCACTTTAGTAAGGCGACATTTTGTCTTATTTCATTATTTCATTGAATATGGCGGACAATAGCGAACGCACCTTGCGCCATATGACGGATAGAATAGAGAAGAGAGAACAAAAATGGCGGATGATTTGACGTTTTAAATCTTTCTTGTCTATGGTGCAATATGATATAATCCGGTTAAGGCCTCCTCTACACGCATAAACAATAATAGAATCAAGAGATAAATTATAAATATAATTATTGCTTGTATTTTGTACCGACGCGACGACATGAAAATTTAATTCTATATTTATGACCTACGCGAAAGGTAACATAACCACTGAATAATTATATTTTATTATTAACTAGCTGGGCCCTGCGGCTTCGCCACCGTGGACATCTATATCTCAAATGGTTTAAAGTTTAAATGATAAAAGTCCTATGTCCGTCTCCTGGTTTTAAGCTACCTCCCCACCAATTTTCAGCCAAATCGATTCAGCCGTAGTGTTACTAGGTAGTGTAACACGACTTTCTTTTATTAAGGAAGTTTCCAATATTTTTATTTTTATTTTAAAAAATAGTACCTACTAAACTTACAATAATGCA
Source organism: Eupithecia abbreviata (assembly GCA_943735965.1). Taxonomy (NCBI): domain Eukaryota; kingdom Metazoa; phylum Arthropoda; class Insecta; order Lepidoptera; family Geometridae; genus Eupithecia; species Eupithecia abbreviata. The sequence goes on from OX030978.1 coordinate 12,066,148, forward strand.
CATTGTTTTTTTTTTCAATTATCTTCATAAATAACAAAGTTATGATACATTTCCCGTCCGGTTTAAAAATTCTCGGCGCGCGGCCGGTCAACAGCCTGATGACGTTACAAGTCTCGCGAGTCGATGCGCGGTCACCTCAGACGGTTATTACTTTTGGTTAAATCAAGACGGGATAGATATTATCGTTGTGGAATCATTATGGAAACCGTGCAAACTGATGCTAAAGTACATTATATATATTGTATCGAGCCCAAGTGTACAAATACAACCATAACTGCACCCAATAAACATAATTTTACGGTGCCTAAAGATAGCTCTGGAGTTAATCTCTCTCTTTTAATGTGCATATTTGGACTTGTGTTTGCACCTGCACATACCCAATGGCGTCGTCACAGTAACTTTCTCGTGCAGATCTACAAAAAAGCTTCGTTAGAAAGAATATACATAAATTATATTCAGAAAAATCTATTTTTGTTTATTCAATCTCTATGTTTGAGCCACCACTTCGTCGATTATATCACACATTATATAAAATATATTATGTTAATGTAGAAATATCGATATCGATATTTTTGTTTAATCATTCTTTACTATCTGGTTACCGAGACTTCCCCCCATATCTTTAGTCATTACCTCGACCTCGATTCAAACTCTACTCAACCTTCAAATGCGTTTCGGTATGCTTGATCAAAAAAAAATCCTTCACTCGAAACAGCTTTCGAGAATTTTCTCATACGAGTGGAATAACGAACTGTCATCTCAAGGTACGTCGCTACCTACCTTGAATGCTCCTCGAAATAGTTTGTTGTTATTTACAATGGATTTTAGAGAGAGTTGATTTATAACCAAATTAACGACTAAGCATACCGAACTCGAGCATGTTTTGGAGGAATGCTCGAAACGCCCTTGAACAAGTTTAAGTGGAGAATTATTTGAGGTAATGACTAAAGATATGGGGGAAATCACTGGGCCATAAAATATAAATAAAACAAATCCCTGGCGGCAGCTGCGAGATTTTGCCGACTCTTATACGTATAAGTGTTTTGTTAATAAATTAAAGGAACAATGTTTTATTTATGTTTATATTATCAATCACTGGTGAATGAAACTTTAAACAAAACTAGGCGGAATACCTACACCGATTTATCTAAAATGAATAAAAACTGCAGCAAATTGATGAGAAGTTAAACCGTGTGATGATTGAATTCATTATGTAGGACTTAGTAGGTAGGTTGAAAGTTTTACTCCTCTGACCTCTGCACATAATGTACAGTGGACTGTTTGCCAGAAAATGCAAAACCATAACCATGTTCACTTTTCGCAAATTACTATACTGCCCACGAACAAATCCACTCTCAATCGTCTAAATTTTACTTCAGTTATTACTAAAAGATGTATGTATATTATACGAAATCTATACTAATATTATAGAGAGGAAAGGTTTGATTTGTTTGTTTGTTTGTATCAAATAGGCTCCGAAACTACTGAACCGAACTTTCACCGTTGCGAAGCTGCACTATCTCCGGTGAACATAGGCTATATTATATTTTCAAAAAAGTTGGGATCCTTACTAAAACTCTAATAATGTAACCCAAGGTGTAATAAAATGACCTCAAAAATTCATTACATCGCGTGCGCTGCGAAAACGATTGAAGATAGAATAAAAAAATGTACTACGACTTTGCAGAACACATATTTATCTACAAAAAATGTGGCGACAGCATTTGTCTAACTATTATAGTTATGTCACAATAAGTGTTATTTTATTTTAAAATTTTAATTGAAATGCCGGCGCTAGAAAAGGCAACTTAAGAAAATAAATTAGTTTATAATTATGAATATCATATAATATATTAATACCTTTATATAACTTTTTGAATTATTCAATTCGGACATTCCATTCGAAAGATATCACGAGTTCAAAAATATAGCACTTTCCGTCCCACCCATACCGGAGAGACTTGTGACGTCACAGAGCAAATGCTCGGCGCGCATTTCAAAATTCGTTTGGGGTTTAGTAAAAGTGGATTCATTTGCAGCTTGCTGTATCGTATCGCTGTCCCGCTTAGATCACATTTGATCGAATACTCAATGCTGTCGCTGTCATCTTTGATCCCATTCTTTATTTATGACGTAAGTAGGCAGGTGATGGATCTACTTAATGAGGCAGATACAAGAGTTCTGCGAGAACAAACTTAATAACTCATGTTTGGCATCATTTTGATTTGTTCTATTTCTATTTCTCTAGACATGTTGCGGCCAGAATTGCACACACTCTGTACGGATCACAATCTCCTGCTGGTCTTCGGTCTTCAAGAAATCCCTTCTTTTCAACACTAACGGATCTGTGAAGTCGGATAGAGGCTCCTCTGTCTGCAACTGCCCATCGGCATTTCTCAAAAGCTGCCGTTTCAAATTTTCCCGTTAATCTTTTTCTATTCTCGTGACCTTGGTCTAGTCCGTAATTCTCCATGCAATGTTTATGAGATTCACATAAAATATTACACACCCTTTCAATTTCTTCAATTCCTCCCTCATTGCGCATTTTATCTACACTAAAATTATGATGACATCCTATGCCAGGCTGATGTTTACCCATTGGCTTAGGATGATAACTTATGATGACTCCAAAATGTTCTGCTACACGTTGCATAAGATATCTTCCCATCCATAAATCATCAGCAGCTTTGATTCCATCAGTTGTTCCAACCTGAAACTCCCAAGATCCTTTCATAACTTCAGCATTGGTTCCACCAAAGTCCATTCCGGAGTATAGACATGCCCTGGCATGACATTCGACTATTTCTCTTCCAGCAACATGCTCACCCACGCCACAATATGAGAATTTTGGATTCACTGACGGAAGACCTCTAGTTTTTGGCCATCCGAGTGGCCAAATATCTGTATCAAACATTGTATACTCCTGCTCTATGCCAAACCATGGATTTTGATCTGAAATATCACTTAATATTTTAGCACAGTAGGCTCTATAATTCGTTTTTACTGGTTTGCCATCACCGAAGTAAGTTTCACATAAGACTATCACGTGAGGTCCTTTACGAAATGGATCTCTGTAGATGGCAATGGGTATGAGCTGAGTGTCTGAATTAGCTGTTTCGGCTTGTCCGGTTGAGCTCCCATCAAAAGACCATTTGGGTATCATTGAGAGATCACAATGAACCTTTTCTAAAATGCGGTCTTTAGAACGCAATTTTATGCCAGTCCCATCGATCCATACGTAGGTTGCAAACGCTTTATTAGCAGGGAGAGGTAAGTTGATAAGGTGATTATAGTATGCTTCGATCGGTGTTTTCAATGGTGAAACCCCGCACGTAAGACTCTCTACCGAGATAGTGCGCTTATAAGGATCTTGAATTTCTGAAAGCTTAAAAAGGCGTATAAATTTGTCATGACAATGTTTTCGTAGAAAAAACATTGTTTAGAAACCTTGGAAATATATAAATAGAATACATAAAGTGATCTCTTCTAGTCTAGTGGGTCACGTAGTCGTCATCTAGTTGGTAATGCAGGCGTTGGTCTTTAAGGAAAGGTGGTCTGAGATGGCATAGGTATCGAAAATATTTTTTTCAGGGAAAAATAAATTTATATAAACAACAATTCCGTATGAAATAGTGGTCTATTAACTCCAAAAGCAAAATATAAAATTCAACACAAATAGTATTTTCTTCGAAAAATAACCAAAAATTAAAAATATTCCAAAATCCGTCTCACCCAACCCCCGTGGGTAAGATGGCATACATAGCCATAATTGCCACCCTTCCAATTAGGGTTGCTTACTGGGTTATATGTAACAAATTGCTGTTTTTGGTAACCCGATGCATTCCGCGTGGCACCATGCACGGCAGGCGTGGCATTGAAGCCACAACTCTCTGGAGCGAGAATGACTCCAAGGTGCAACAGGTTTTTCCTCGTCAGTTGCTAAAGACGACTCTTTTTGTACATATTCGAGTGCCGACCATAAACTGCCGACCTCAAGTCGGCAGTTTATTTGTCAGCAACAATAGCTTTAAACTGTGCTATATGCATTTAGCATTCCAAATTTAGCTTCGGTGCGTTTTATTTGTGACGATTTAGGTAACGGAGATATATCTGCAATTGTTGGACTTAACTCTGTGTGATCGTTGGACTGAGTGAGAGCTCACAGACTATGGTGGCGCAGCATTTGAAACAACGACTGACTAGAACCCATCTGAACACTCTGCTACAGATATGCATTAGTATATTATAAGATACACATTAGTGATTATCGTTGTAGCTAAAACTATTTTAATCAATTGCTGGTTTGTTCAAAAGCTACCTGCATAAGTTAATAACATAAGTTTGTCAATAATTAAAAAAAAAAACTAGTACAAACTTTCATCAACATTTTCTACTGGATGAGACGGCATACACATATGCCATCTTACCCTGTAGGTACATAACCGAGAAAAAATATTGTACACCCATATTCAATCCAATCCAGATAATACGTAACTGTAATTCATACATTATATTCACACACTCGAGTCTGAACCATATGTTAAAACTTAACTGGTATCTCACGCGCGAAAATTAATTTACGCGAGACGATTTTACAAAAATTAACATAGTAGTCGCTCTGATCGTACTGTGGCACCGAGAGCGAGCCGATCGCGACCTGTTTGCGTTGGGGATTTACCCGCCTAAATTGTGGCGCCACTGGGCTGCGAATTATAGAGATACACTGACTATGCCATCTCAGCCACTATTCCGTCTCAGACCACTTTCCCCTACTTCTGCTTCGGTTCGTATGCGTAATATAATAAGGTAAAAATGGTAAAATAAACTCATCGTTTGCCGTGGTTGACTGACCTGACAGCCCATTTAACATGAGCATGAGCACATACTCTACTCGTAATAATTAAGAATTTACAATTCACACAGTATCCCAAGCTAAGCAGAGCTTGTGTTATCTAAGGGTACTAGATGACTGATATACATAATACAATACGTTAAATAGATAGATATTTTGTATTATACAAGAAAACTACCAGAACACCCGGAACAAATATCTGCAGATCGTACAAACATTTGTCCCGAAGTAAGAAACGAACCCGCAACCTCCTGCGTCGCAGGCGGATCTTCACCCGCCGCGCCGGCCGCGGCCGCGGCGTCCACAGAGAACTATGTGGCGCGGCGCTGCTGGCGCGGTCACTGAAGTCCATCGTTGAGTTTGATAACAGACCGTGTACCATAAAGTAACTAAGGGAAGATGCAATAGTTTGGCGGCTTTTAACCCTGAAAGAAAAGCCTCTTGCTATTTTTAATGATTTTATATTTTTCAGTGTTTTTCCGCAATTTGTATAGCCGGTACCGGTAGCATTCCTGACCCAGTGATTCCGGACCAGTAACGATGATCATAGACAAAGCACGTTTCTTTGTGAGATTGACAAATAGTGAGTGATATTGCAGCAGTTGTCAGTGCCAGACTTCTTTATTGGTTGCATTCCGTTCAGTTACCTATTAATGTCTGTCTAATACGTGGAATTCTCGAACGAATGTATTATTTTCTTTTGCATCAAAAGATCATAATAAAGAATAATTCAATATAATTTATCTTAATTTGTTTAGTTCCACTCCGTTAATGTTAAAAATGTCCTAAATTCCAACTATTTATAATCAAAACCTGAAACTCCAACCAATGCAAGCGAGCACAAAAAGGTAAATGAACGTACGTCTTAAAAAAGTATTTATATACTTATTTATTTACCTACATGAATTTTTCAAGCACCAAAAATAATTTATTTTGCTGATTTCGCTTAGATACCTGATTTTTATTAAAGACTTTGTATAAGAATACAACATAGCTGAGAACCTTCGTACCGTACGTACTGTTTGGATCAGATTTTTGTGTATAACCTAAAAGACTACTAGTTTTGCCTGCAATTCAAAACAAAGTAGGAAATTTTGCAGATATCGAAGTGTAAATGGAAACGTAAGTACCTATTATAATTATTATTATAAATAAATAAATATTTTTATTTATGTTTCAAGTAATGGTGTTTTAACAATAATATATTTTTAAAAATCTGCATGCTGCAATAAACAAGGAACAGCACTACTTGCCATAATACAAGTTTTTTAAAAACTTAGCTTGGCAACTAGGGCACAATAATTGTATTGTACTTAATTGAAATAAATATATTTTAATTTAATTTAAACAGCTTAATGGCCCTACCTCGGCAAAATGCTGGCTATGCTAAATTGAAATAATGCATACATTTTCCTGACTAACGGTAATGTTCTTTTAGCATAAATGCGAATGCTGCTTTCCTCTGCAACTTTGAGGTCATGCAGCTTCTCCAAGAGCTGAAGGATAGCTCACAGAAGAAACACAAGCGGGAAGGCTCTTTAGCCACCGTCACTTATGAGGTAATTTTGACACAGTATCATGGGTGACAATCACTAAAATGCAAAAGGATCTCTTTGGCTTTCCTTTATTGTATTTACCTTATATCAATTTCCTAAGAATCCAGGCTTTCATATAAATTTAAATGAAAATTAATTTCTGAATACTGGTATCTGGATCTAGGTATACACTTCATAAAATTTGGTATAAGTAGTCACATGCTTAAGTATACAGTTCAGTTTAGTATCTTGTCATACCTAGGTGTGCTTATTGATGCTCGGAAAACAATTTGTGAGTAAGTCAGCTTTATAAGGAACAACCGATGTGGCGCGGTGGGCGAAGGTCCGCCTGCGACGCAAGAGGTTGCGGGTTCGATTTCCGCCTCGGAACAATAGTGTGTACAATCTGCAGAGATTTGTTTCAAGTGTTCTGGTCGTTTTCTATGTATAATAAAAAATATCTATCTATGTAATGTATTGTATTATGTATATCAGTCATCTAGTATCCATAACACAAGCTCTGCTTACCTTGAGACTAGATGATGCTGTGTGAATTGTCCAGCATTATTTATTATTATATAAGTGACAAGGTACAAAATGTACTTTCATACAGATGACTGTATGTACATTGTGCATAAATAACATCTTCATTCCATTATTTTAAAGTTAATAAAACAATTGTTTATAGGAAAGTGTTCAAGATAACACTTACAATTCAATTAATTTATTAAGTCAGACAACACATGTCAGGTCCATTTTTTGTTAGACATCTGTGTTTAAATCTTTTATACAAGAGAAGCACAATACATAAATATTACAAAGGTAGCTTCAAAGACCTTTACTTGTGTCCCGATTGAGCTATCTCAAGCAAAACTTTCTACTTGATACTTAATACTTACAGTATATATATAATATTTTAGACGGTGCACTTCCTCCAAGAAACAGAATGCAAACACCAAACTGCTGAAGGCATCCAGAAGTTTCTAGAAGCAATGAAACAGTTCAAATTGACCAAGACTGAGAAACTGATGATGGTGAACACTCCTCCTAGAACGGAACTTGAAATTCAATTGGTAAATATATGTGGTTTGCGGAAAAACTGATTTTAACGGTAAAATAAAAGAAGAAATAACAGTCTTTCTAAGAACCAGCTGATGGTAGTTTAGTTTACCTATTTAAATTCAAATGTTTTTATTTTCTTTAGGCTTACAAAATAAGCACTTAGATAAGTCAAATTTTATACTATTATTATTATCATCAAATAGATTTCAGTGAGTCACCACAGGGGAAAACTGGTGTGGCCATTCAATGCTATGATGGTATTCCTTCAGCCCTGTACTCAAGTTTCAAGGTTTTTTGGGGTCTTTAATTTATTGGTAAATGAAGTCTTTTCATTTCAGATTGTCCAAGAGAGTGAAGAGAGATTATCTGAAGAGGAAGTGAAGAAAATACTTAAAATTGTGGCCGAGTTCCTTCTTTCTTATGAAAGTTAATGATTAATTAGTTAATAAGTTTTTCAGTAAGTAACATTAAATTTTATTTATATTAACCACATTTGGAATAAACAAAGTTGATAAAAGACTAAACAGTTTTTTATAATAATAATAATAATCGTTTATTTTCAGATAAAACAGATCCATAATCGGGTTAATTTATATCTAAGTCTTAGGTCTATGTTAGTTAGGTATAACAGAGGTTTGTGTAGTTATTTAGTTAGTACAGCAATGCAGTGTCTGTATAGCGGGCCATCAATCTTGTCCGCTATCATTTGCAGAATGTTGTTGGTGCTCCCACGGACTCTGCTCAGCAGTGAGGCTGCCTTTTTCCTCATGCAGGCGGCGAACCCGTCTGTGCGCGCCTCGACGAACATGCCGGACGCGCTGCAGAACCGTGGCAGCCCCAGCAACATCCTGATGATTTATATGTTCAATCAATAGTAAATAGTTAATAAAAAAAACTACAATTCAAAATGAAACTGAAATATTTAAAAAAACATATTGTGTTATGCTGGGTAATTTATCTACTGAGAGATAACTGAGAGCTTATTACCTAAATCAACAGATGTGTACCTAGTTCATTCAATATCTCTTGCACTCTGTACTGTGCCATAAAAATTCCTACACAAACTGATTTAAAATGCACCTTCCGAGCATAGGTAGAACAAAAATCTAAGTTTCTCATCCCAATTTATTTTATACCATAGGTATAAAATCCAACTTTTACCTACTATAGCACACAGTCATCTAAACTACAAAAGTATCATTATTTTAGATCCAAAATACCTAATCCAGTTTGTTTTCGCGCCAACGCGCAGCCACGAAACGACTGCGCCTCCCCGTCAAGGCCAGCGACCGTTGCCCCCAATGCATACTACGGTTGCTTTATCTCGTCAAATTTTATTACATTATCGTTGTTTGGCTCAGATATCTCTTATATAATTTTCAGTATAAAAATATTGATCGTCAAACCTGTGGCCAAACTGTAAGTATCAGAGCATTTCGTTCTTAAATTCTGGTAAAATCCTGTTACCTTAAATGTGTTGTTAACCTTGAAGTTCGTGTTTCTATGACGTAAGTTACTTCCTGTTTGCTCGACCGCTATCTCTAGGTTAGTGGTGTGTATTTTTACCCCAGATTCATGCTGTGTGAATTGTCTACCTTTAATTATTTTTATATAATATAAATCAGGGCTGACATAATATCAGGGATTGCGGAACTTTTCTAACCACCTATTTCAAAAGAAAGAAAGTATATTATCACTACATTATAAAATAACGTCGCTTCCCGCTGTCTGTCTGACCCTATGTATGCTTAGATCTTTAAAACTACGCAACGGATTTTGATGCTGTTTTCTTAAATCGAGTGAAGAAATGTTTCGTCGATTTAAGTTGTTTAGAGAATGATCCCGAGAGGTAGTCCCATAAAAATAGTATTAGACTTTTTTTAAACAGTTTGGGACTGGATTCGAAGTCGACTTTTAGTTTTTTTAAAGAATTAAGTAATTTATTTACCTCTTCTCCAAACAAATGATTTACTATATAGGTACCTAAAAGCATGGGCGTACCCAGCTTCTGGCCTTTGAGCAAGTCAGATTTTTTAGGTCGGATCGTCCGCGTATTTTTTTCATACACACTAAACAAACACAGCTACATGAAACATTAGGTATATGAAGTGTAAGGTGTAGGGCGAACAGCCGCAAATGATCCTTTATAGGTAGTTAAATAAAAAAAAATTTGACTATGCATGCATTTTTATTTTATTTAAATTGTTTCTACTTTAAAAGTAATTTTCGAGGATCTTCTGCAAAACGGTTTATAACATCTTCCGTGAAAGAATCGCCCATACTCTTTACAAGTTTTTTTATGCACACTGAGCAAACAAAGTCCATTTAACCTGTCTTCAATCATTGTTGATCTCAGCCACGTTTTCACGCGTCTGAGTGTACTGAATGATCTTTCAATTGTAGCCGTGGAATAAGGCATTGCCAGTAAAATTTCTAGGGTTGTTTTCGTAATGTAATTAGTCGAGTTCATACATCTCCTGCGAGATTTCCAGGGGGGGGGGGGGGGGGGGGGGGCAGCTGCCTCCCCCTGCCCCCCCGTAGAGTGCCAAGCTCCCGACGACAACGACGTCGAGGATAGAGCAAAAACCCCACCCCATGAGATGTCTAGCTAGGAATAGAGATTGCGTTAGAGCGTTATTTATTATAGACTTTTTAGACTTCGTGGGTTGAATGACTGCTCTAAATAATATTGTGAAGTTTTAATTTAATTTTAGGTTTTATACTTCGTTTTTTATTTAATTTTTGTAATTTTTTATATCATCATCATCAGCCTATAATTAGTCCACTGCTCGACATAGGCCTCCCCCAGTGAGCGCCATAGCGCCCTGTCTTCAGCTTGACGCATCCAGCATCTACCTGCAGTCTTTCGCAGGTCGTCATCCTACCTGGTCGGAGGGCGTCCTACACTACGTTTACCGAGTCGTGGTCTCCACCCAAGAAAACGTTTACCCCAGCGGTTGTCGGTTCTTCTCGAGATATGGCCGGCCCGCATAATATTATGTCTGAATAAAGAAACTTTTTATTTATTATATTTTTTATTTATGTTATCTTTCAGCCAGCATGTCCCGCATTATCCTGCATCGAGCCATGGGCAGCCCGGCCGCTCGCTCCGTCCAGATGCTGGGCGATATCCTGGATCTCAAGCTGCAGATTAAAGAGGTCAATATCATCAAGAGGGAGAATAAGACGCCAGAGTTTAAAAAGGTAAAGAGCAATAGATTCAAGTTTAAATATATTTGTTCTCAAAAAAGACACAGATGATGACTACCTACTCTTATTACGAGGTGCCAATCCTAATGGGGCGCAGGATCCATCCACCAACATTTTAGGCTAATGTAACCTCACTAAATCGAGTTAGTCGGCAGAGTACACGGTAAAATTTAAGCCTGTCTACTTTGCCCCACCAGTGGGGCGCTTTAGTGGGGCAAGGTGGAATATTTAGTCACTCACATGAGAACAGTTATGTAGGTTAGTGTAAACAATAGAAGTAACTACATACATATAAGTTGTTGTTCGATCTGTAGATAATGACAGTTTGCACATATTAATTTTTAATTAATACTCAATACTCAATGATTTATTGCTTACATGTGTACCTACAAAAGTTCTTAAAAATATAAATATATAAGTCCAACATGCACCCTGCAAGGGTATTGCAACATAAATTTAAAGTTAAATGCTAGGTGGCTATATACAATAAAGTTAATAATATGCTTAATTTACCATTTCAAGTTAAAATTATAAACCAATTATATTATATCTAATCACTCAGAAGAGTCACATAAAAAAGAAGGTATCAAAGGAGCAATACATCGTCATCTAAACGGATAAAGTACCCAGTACTCTAAAGATACTGTCCATTTTCTCGAAATCTGTTACATTTTATTTCCATCCTAAAGGTATATAAGAAAAACGGCATTGTTACTTACAATGCCGTTTTTCTATTTTTCTATTCCGCATATTTATATTTCTGTATTTTCAGCTGAATCCAATGAAAACAGTGCCTGTGATTGAAGATGGCGATTTTGTTATATCTGAAAGGTGAGCATTACAAGATTTCAGCTTTGGCTAAAACTGAGAAAAATTTGTAAATTACGTTTCTTTTTACGTTTAGTAAATTATTGATTTAAGGAATTAATTTCATAGATTGTGCGTCCGATAACGATTCCCTATATTTTTTGTCATTCCCTAGACAGAGATATTTTTAACTACTACTTTGTTTTTTTAGGCACACTCGTTTTAATAACCTCTTTATAATTTTTATTTTAGGTGATCCAATTTTATTCGTATCTATTCATATTAATAGTTTTTGTGAATGAGTACTAGTTCAGTTATCTTTACAAGCTACAACTGGATACTATTATAGGTTTCCTGGAAGAGATCGCTCTCAGCGATAAGGCCGCCCTTTATACCTTTATTCTAAGTTTTTATCTCTGTATTATTTTCTGTTTTGTGTGGTGTAATAAAGTGTTATCTATCTATCTATCTAACTTTATTTGCTCTAAGTCTGTTCTATTTAAACCTAAAGATGCTAAAGAAGCTTTTAGTTTCCCAAATAAATAAAATAAAATAAATATCGCTGTGCTTGGGCTAGTTTATTAGAATTTCTATCTGTTCCAGCCACGCTATAATGGTGTACCTGGTATCCAAGTATGGAGAGGCCCACAAGGAGAGACTCTACCCGAGCGAGCTACGGGCCAGGGCTATTGTAGACCAGTGCATGTATTTCAACGCTGGCGTGTTCTTCAGGGCGTTGCTTAATTGTGCGGTAAGTCGGTAGTTTTAACCGAATTCAAAAAAAGAAAGTTACATATTCTATGTTCGTCTGTATGTATGTTTCTTTTATGTAGGTACTTCTATGTAGGAATCACTATCTATATAAAAAAAACTGCATCAAAATCCGTTGCGTAGTTTTAAAGATCTAAGCATACATAGGGACAGACAGACAGCGGGAAGCGACTTTGTTTTATTTATACTATGTAGTGATTTTGCTTGTAATGTAGAATGTTGACTACTCTATTGTATTAGGTTATACCTGTAAGAATAGATGTAATTAACTGTTTTGAATTACAAATACAAATTTTTCATTTAGTTCAGCTGTATGTATGTTTTTTATGAAGGTTTGTAAATTTCTCCATCATTAATGGACCGATATACTATTTTCAGGGAGGAACCCTAATGGGCAACCTGTCTGAACCCACGGCCCAGCACAAGGCGGAAATAGAGTCCTCGTACGGTATCCTGGAGGCCTACCTCGGGTCCCGGGCCTACGTGGCCGCCGACAGACTGACGCTGGCCGACCTCGCCACCGGGTCCACCGTCACTGCTATACAGCACATGCATAAAGTGGACCAGGACAAGTAAGATATTTTGATTTGCCCTGTAAAAAGCCTTTGTTATTGTTAGCGCATTCACTGCGTAATGCTAAGATTTAAATCGTTAGATGTGCCCTCATCGTGGTCAGACCGCGCGTCCTTGTAGCCACGCTCACTCACTTGAACTCAGTGCACATCTGAACACTGTGTGAGCCGGACGCGTGGACTTTGCAGATTTTTGTTAAAAAGTGTTTCAAAATGCCATATTTTACATTATTATAGGGCGCATCTAACGATTTAAATCTTTGGCGTAATGCCCATAATCCCCACGCGCTGGGCAGGAGGCGGTGCTGCCCGCCCCCCGGTGGATATCCTTTAATCACATCTTACGATACATGGCATTCGCGGGAAGAGTTGAGATGGTGAAAATTCTAAGCTGGCACCACACGGCTCATAAAACCAAATAAAACAATAAAACCAATTTTGTTTGATAAAACTAAAAATCAAACAAGGAACAGTTTCAACAAAACTAAATTTATTAAATATGCTGAAATGACATAGAGATAATGAAAGGACCTTTCCTAAAATCAACAACTATACGTAATAGAGTAAAACAAAGAACAATTTCAACAAAAATAAATTTATTTCTGAATGAAGTTTAGTGAAAGCTAATTTTTCTAAATCTGTGTTTGTCCCCAGGTTCCCCAAATGCGCAGACTGGGTGTCCAGAATTCAAGAGGAGAGTTTCTTCAAAACGGTCAACAAAGAGGGCGCTGATTACTTCGGCAAGCTTCTGAACGCGTTCTGGAAGAAAAATAAACTTGCGAAGGCACAATAAGGATTACTATACACAATAGGATACAATATGATTGTCTATTTGTTATTGTTTATTGAACATTTTCAGGTAAGTTTGACGACCTCCGTGACGCAACGGGCGAAGGTTTGCTTGCGACGCAGGAGGTTGGTTGGAGGGATTGGGTTGCCGCCTCGGGATGAATGTCTGAACGATCTGTAGATATTTGTTCCGGTGTTTTCTTTGTATAATAAATATATCTTATACGTATAATTGTATTAGGTAAATTAGTATGTAAGGCAACTGGTGCAACGTACCCATAATGCAAACTCTGCTTAGCTTGGGGTTAGATGATACTGTGTGAATGGTTCCCAACCTCGACAGCCTATATTGGTCCACTGCTGGACGCGGGCCTCGACAGCCTATATTGGTCCACTGCTGGACGCGGGCCTCGACAGCCTATATTGGTCCACAGCTGGACGCGGCCTCCCCTGATGAGCACCTTATTTGTTTTATTTTCTATTTATGCAAGAAATCTTGGCGCGATGAACCAACGCGAAAACTTAAATTTGAATTTGATTTTTTTTTGTATACTTTATAAAAATAAATTATGCGTAACTAAATAGTATTTTAATACAACAAGTCATATCTCGTAGATAAAGTAGGTAGGTACTTACTCAAACTTCGAGCATAACAAAAGATATCAAGAATACTAGGTAAGTAAATTTTATTGTAGATTGATAATCAATCTCCCTAATAGTATAAATGCGAGTGTTTGTATGTTTAATAGATGAACGTTTGTTACTTCTTCACCAAAACAACTGAACGGATCGGACTGAAATTTTGCATATTGGTAGTTTTAATTCTAGAATCGAACGTAAACTTTTTATCCCAAAAAAAAAGTTTCCATTGGATATAAATAAACTTAAAACATTTCCATAGAAACAACGCGTGCGAAGCCGCACACAGAAACTAGTTTATAATACCTTAGAACAAGGTGGGTCACTACTAATTTATAGTAACTATGTATTTGCTTTTGTTATCATGTAATGTAGTAAGGTTGTAAATAACAGACTATAAAGTAAATAAAGTTGTTAAATAATATTAAGATAGATAAAACCTTCAAACTATTATTAAATTATACCTATATTTAGTGCCTGGAATAATTATAATAAGTAGTTAGATTATAAGAATTAGCCACCTAGCTAAATATGGCCGTGCCCTGTCAGGGTGCATGTTTGAAACACTTTGTTCTTTAAGGGGCCTCCGGAGGGACGAATTCTTCATACAAACGTAATACCAAAATTATTTCTAATTCAAGCATATTTCCACTATAATATTGCATTATTTGTATTAAAATAGTATTTATCTAGGTTCCCAAATAGTTCTTTTTTTCAAAATACTTACCTTAAATGAAATGCCAATCTCATTTTGCACATTTTTATGCGAAAATGGACAAGTTTTCTTGCTATTTGTTTCGTATTAAAAACATCAATATCTTACGTTTTATTTATTAAGGAACATAGCTTATATTGCCTAGTTACAGAATAACAATACGTTGTGAAGAATACAAAAAGTTTTCAGTCATAATTTTTGGTATTACGGAACAAACCAAATTTTGAACGGCTAATATTGCTATCGCGCACGCATGGGGCGCGGCGCAAGGGTTAAACGGGGACAGCGATATTCGGAGCGATTTTTGCAAGCGAGGGTCGCCGGTCCCTTAAGATGTACAACATGTTTGCAATATATAAGTTTTGGGTATTAAAAGTAAGGTAGTAAATGGCAGAGTAGGGTAACACATATCTATCAAGTTCTTCTATTTTTAGTACTAGTTTCGGCCCGCGGACTCTTAAGCGTTGTAAAGGTGTGGAATATATAATAGGGATATAAATAATCTATCCCATGGGAACTATTTTGTAATAAAACGCCTATGTTTGATTATAAGCTTTGAACTTAGAACTAGGTACTTAACAATTACCTCTGAAAAAAAAATTCAGTCTAATCAGTAGTTTTGGCGTGAAGAGATAAAATATCTAAACGTTCAAACTTTCGCATTTATAATATTAGTGTGATTTATTTGTTTTTGCTAAAAAGACATAATGCGTTCTGCCCGGGACCTAGCACTGATAAGAGGAGGCCTATACATGGCTGATAATGGCAATCTCTCGTCAACGCAGCCTTTGTACGAAGCCTAAAACTGCCTAGTCATTTATCTTTTCATCCCGTAGGTGTAT
The DNA here is from genome assembly GCA_943735965.1 of Eupithecia abbreviata. Classification (NCBI taxonomy): domain Eukaryota; kingdom Metazoa; phylum Arthropoda; class Insecta; order Lepidoptera; family Geometridae; genus Eupithecia; species Eupithecia abbreviata. The sequence continues at coordinate 12,081,942 of OX030978.1, forward strand.
ATGTAAAACAATAATGATAATACAACTTTTAAAACTTTTGCAATTTGTTCACACAAAGACTAGCTATTTCCCGCGGTTTCACCCGTGTTAAATTCGAATTTCACATTTCTAAAATATAATATAGACTGTGTCATCCGGGGATAGTGTAGCTTCTGGACGACGATGACAGAATTTTTAAAATCGGTCCAATACCGACGAGATCGGACCTAATCGTCATAGTGGGGGCATTCACAGGACACTGCCCACTAAACAAACACCTCTTCACCATCGGAGCAACAGACAGCCCTCTGCAGAGGATGCCTTAGCTACGAAGAATCAGCTGCCCACGTAGTCCTGGAATGCGACGAAGTAACAGCGCAATGACTTGAAATCCTCAACCAGCCGAGGTCACTCTGCGAAGCCTGTGAAGATCCCAGGTGTATTCAGCGCGTATGGACGGAGTTAGGCTGGTTAATCTAGCAAACACACTACGTATAAAGGACCAATCGGAGTCTTAAGTGCGGAAATAGGTGTACACTTACCATACCATACCAATCGGTTCAGTAGTTTCGGAGCCTTTCGAGCAACAAACAAACAAAACATCAAACCTTTCCTCTTTATAATATTACTATAGATGCATCGGGTATTTACCGCGTACCTTTTATTTTCACCTACGTTACAACATGACCACGATCGCTGTATGTCTTGTCATGTCGTAAAGGACGGTCACTGGGTCATGGAAATGAGAAACACATGACGTTTGATTTGTAAACGTAAACTGCACAAAACTTAGTGATAAGATAACGCGAAAACGTTTGTCATCATCGCAATCATTACATGACTTTGTACTAACTGATAGCACACTAATGAACCTTGTGCGGGACATAGCGAGCGTGATATTATTATTCAGATTATGACAAGAATGCGATGAAATTTATTTGGTGGTTTTAATTGTCACTTTATTAAGGCGGTTACCTGAGGCACACTAGCGCCACCACTTATTTTATCTTATTATTATGTTGAACAAAGGATATTTCAAAAATTACATTAGCCAGTTTGTGATACATATTATAATTTTTTTTTAAATGCCTTTGTTATTTTATTTTGTACAGTTTATACAGAGATGCGAAAATAAAGTTTGGTGGCCACCAAGGAGAACGTATCTCTGTCTAAACTCTTCTAAATCTTTAACATAAAATAGGTGGCGGCGCTAGTGTGCCTCAGGGTACCGCCTTATGGCGTATTTCTTTACAGCATACACCTGTGGCAGCTTCGCGTTGTAGGCAAACAATGATAAACGCAATGATGTTTGTAAAATCTCATTGGATAAACGATAGTTTTGTGAAAATCGATGCAGTCAATGAAAATGTTACGGTAGCATCACTCTCTGTAACTAAGATTCAATGTAAATCAGTCGGGATATTCTGTCTGTTTGTCCACATGATTGTTCAGTTTACACTTTTTTGGACTAGGTATATTGTCGATTGTCACATCACAATTCATTTGCAAGCTTAGGAAAGATAGCAATAATACTAGGTCCTGTTGATATCTTATCATCGCTGAGGCCTTTTATCATAATTATTGAAAGACAAACTCGGCTCCGAATCTGTCTGTAAATAGCAAGAGACTGTTGATTGCTGTTGCTTCACGAGAGGGCAGTCCATATCTTATCCGCGCCGGGCAGACTTCGGTCGTGTTTAGAAACGTAATTCTCGTATAATCCGGTGAGTTTTTTTGAGTATAATTTGTATGTTTTTCCTTATTTTGTAAGTATTTATAAGATTTTGAGTTTTCAAGTAACTTAGCTCCCTCCCGCAGATTTGCACGATCTTTTTCGGGATAAATAGTATATCTCTTATTACTTATTTATGTGTTAACGTAGAATTATATAGTATGTATTATGTATTTACATACCTACATAGTTAGCCCACTTCTAAAAAAAGGAGTAGAATCCATGTTCGGCTGTATGATGTTTTTTTCATGTAATATTTGTCGATTTCTCCGTGGTTTAAATCAGTTTAAATCACGTTTCAATGAATGTACATTTAAAACATAAGAACTTATGTATTTCGACAACCTCTGTGGCGCGGTGGGCGAAGGTCCACCTACGACGAGGAGGTTGTGTTTCGATTCCCGTCTCGGGATAAATGTTTATGCAATCAGCAGATATTTGTTCCGGTAGTTCTGGTCGTTTTCTACGTATAATAAAAAATATCTATCTATGTATGTAATGTATTATTTATATCAGTTATCTAGTACCCATAACACAAGTTAGGGGTAATAGATTGTAGACACACTAGACTCGGCTTAGCTTGGGGCTAGATGATGCTGTGTGTATTGTTCAGAATTATTTTTAAGTAAAACTGTTTGTTCTCCGAATACCTACAATACAATGAATAAGCCGAACATAGTATCTCTGCCTATTTTGAGTTGGTAAAAGAAATCTTATTATAGGGACCTAATACCTACTTGAACTAAAAATTTGGTTTCAAAATTCTAGCTAGTTGTTTAAAGATAGGGTATAATTTTTTGCTAAATCCTTTCTGCCGGTCAAGCGAGGTAGTTTTGATAGGACATAGGTACATACTATACTAACCTGACCTGTGTCCTTCCAGTTTTGAAGGTGACTCTAACCATCAGCCCGTAAACGTCTTGTCCGACTGTGGGAAATAGGTACCTACTATACATAGCTACGTTATCCTCATTCTTTTGAAAAAAAAACTAAAAACCCACTTGAATATACTAAGTATTTACATAGATTTTCATTGCGAATAAAATTTTATGGCATCACTTCAGGATCATTCATTACCCATTAAAATAACGAGGTATTTTCCAAATTGGACCTAATTGACGGAAAACTCCACGAACATACATTTAAATGTTTTTATCTATGTGAGTATATAGGTTTATGTTATATGGGCCTTTTTGTACACTTTCTTTGTTGCCTGAAATAAAGTTATCATTATTCTTCATATATTTAAATTCTCGTGTATACATTTGTTACTATAGAAAATACAATAAAATATTATGAAACCTTTATACGTAAAAGGTATATCAAAACGGTAGATCACAGACCGCGAAGCACGAGTATGCTCAAGCGGCCGGTGACTAGGGCTGCAGAGAAAGGAACTGCCTGACAATGCGTGCCGAGTTCAAGAGTACCGCCTTTTGGATCTGGGCCCTTGATCCAACTTCCTAGCGAAGCGAATCACTTCAGATGTTGATTGAGGAGATTATAATATTATTTAAAAATGACATAAAACTCGAGACGAGGAGAACTTGTATTCCTCCGGCCCTGCATAGAACCTCTTTTGGTTTTTCTAGTTTGAACTATTGAACCTACTTTGAATGTTACCCGCTATTTGATTCCAGTAAGCCAAGATGCCTGAGTTAACCCTGTGGAAGCTAGACGGCAGCCCGCCGGCCAACTCCGTGCGGATCCTGGCTGAAATCCTGGGGCTCAAGCTGAACGTCATCGATATTAATTTCTTCAATTTGGAGCACAAGTCACCGGAAATACTGGCGGTAAGAGAAAATACTGAAAATAAATTCGCGTAAAATGCTGCAAGAAAAATAATCATGGGCAATATACCGTTACGACGGACGACCTCCGTGGCGCGGTGGGCGAAGGTCCGCCTGCGACGCAGGACGTTACGGGTTCGATTCCCGTCTCGGAACAATTGTGTATACGATCTACAGACATTTGATTCCGGGTGTTCTGGTCGTTATTTAAAAATATCTATCCATGTAATATATTGTATTATGAGTAACGCCTCTAGTGTAAGCCATTCCGCACTAAATTTGAGATCAAAGCACAAAATTAATCAACACTATCCCACCTAACCCTGCGCACTGTATATCAGTCATCTAGTACCCATAATACAAGCTCCGCTTAGCTTGGGGCTAGATGATGCTGTGTGGATTGTCCAGCATTATTTATTTATTAATATCCGACTGATTTAAGAAATCATTCACTGAAACAGGTAGGTATGTAGCTTATTCTTCCCTTCTTAATAGGCTTGATAGGTATTCCTAAAACTGACAGTTAGATGAACCTCACGGTGGTCTGAACTGCGATCCCCAACGAAAAAGTATGTGTACAACCGCATGCCCAGCGTGGGGATTAATAAAAGCCAATAAGGCGCTTATCAGGGGGAAATGTAAATGTAAATGGACGCGACTGTTGCTGTTGCTTTTACATAATCAGCCTCCGCGTCGCGTAGGTTTAAAAAAAAATATCAGGCGGAGTCCTGCATCCAGTATAGACAGTTGTGGTTGAGGTTGAGGTTTTGGCGGCGGTAGAGTGAGTCGATAACAAATAAGTTAAATAAATAAATAAATAATGCTGGACAATTTACACAGCATTATCTAGCCCCATGGTAAGCAGAGCTTGTGTTATGGGTATTAGATAACTGATATACTTAATACAATACATTACATAGATAGATATTTTTTTTATACATAGAAAACGACCAGAGCACCCGGAACAAATATCTGCAGATCGTACACACAATTGTTCCGAGGCGGGAATCGAACCCGCAACCTTCAGCGTCGCAGGCGGACCTTCGCCCACCGCGCCACCTCGGTCGTCAAATAATAAATAAGATATGGTTTCGTTATTCCAGATCAATCCTCTGGGAACCGTCCCCATCCTGAAAGACGGAGATTTCGTTCTCACTGACAGGTGAGTAATTCTAGATTGATGATGATAATTACCTCTTTACCGAATTTGGGCTATGTCGGTCTTCCCATGTGCGCAGGACATTTTAGTGCACAAGTGTATGCAGAAACACAGGCGCACTTTCTATTCCGTCACTCATAATCCGATACAGACGGACACATGGGGAGGTCAGGCGCAAGACCAACAACATAACGAGGTTTCCGAAGCACAGGGGTGTGTCACTAAATGTTAGCATTTTATCTAACAATTTAATTAAATAAATAAAGCCGGACAATTCACATCTAGCCCCAGGCTAAGCAAAGCTTGTGTTTTGGGTACTAGATGACTGATATACATAATACAATATATTACATAGATAGATATTTTTTTATTATACATGGAAAACGACCAGAATACCCGGAACATATATCTGCAGATCGTACAAACAACTGCCCGAGGCGGGAATCGAACCCCCAATCTCTTGCGTCGGCGGGCCTTCGCCCACCGCGCCACAGAATTCGTCAACTAACTTAACAATTTATTTGTCGGGTCTATTCTAATCTTGATATATTTTAATGAAATCGAAATGATGATGATGTATCTATTTACAAATAATAACACCTTCAATTATGTACATATTCTTACATTTTAGTGATTTCTGCTGGCTAGGCCTGTTTCGCGGGGTATCAATACCTACATTATGTTTGCTGATAAGGTAGTGCACTAACAAAATTGCGTAAAAATAAAACGATAGCTAAATTAAACAAATTAAGTGAGTGCTTATGGCCATATAATATATCGGTCTTTATTTGTCTTCTTCCAGCCACGCTCAGATGAAATACCTCCTAGCCAAGTACGGGAAACCAGAGCACAGCAGCCTGTACCCTAAGGACATCGAGCAGCAGGCCCTGGTCGACCAGAGCCTGTTCCTGGATGCTGCCGTTATATTCATCAGGTTCAAAGTTGTTGCTGTAAGTTTATCTCTTATACTATATCCTTCCCCTATGCTTATACTCATAGCTGTTCCCCGTAGTTTTTTATTATTTATTTAATTTTTTAAGCCATTATTGTCCCACTGCTGGGCAAAGGCCTCCCTTTTCTCCTTCCACTCCTCGCGATCCAACGCTGCAACAGGCCATGATAGAAGAAGTACCTCGAGCTCGTCGCGCCATCTCATCCTGGGCCTTCCACGTCGCTTCTTAGTGTTTAGCCGTAGTTTTAACCGCGTTAAATTCAAATTTCACATAATCTTAAATATAATATAACCATGTTTACCGGGGATAGTGTAGCTTCTCAACTGTGAATTTTTTTTTTTTTAAATAGATAGAGTGATTCAAAAGGACGGTTTATAAACCATTTGAATAGATTTCCACGCGGGCGAAGCCGCAACGCGCTGCTAGTACTATATATAAAAAATCCTAAGTTTACGAAAATCAAGATAAACGTTGACGTCACAGGAAGTCAAAATATGTCTCCATGCGTTTATTAAGTTGCGAAGGTTTCCGTCAGTCAGAATTTTTCCTTTGTTGTATTATCAAATCTTGTTATCCTTCAAATATCCCCCATTATTTGTGATTGTTCAGTCAATGGACGTAATTGTATGCGTGCTGGTGAGATTATAATAATACTGGTATTGTAATCTTATATATTTCCCTCAGCTGCCGTCTATCATGGAAGGCTTAAAGGGTCCCACAGACCGCCACATCCAGGACATCGAGGGCGGCTACGGGATCGTGGAGGCCTACCTCGGTAACAAGAACTTTGTGGCGATCGACCAGTTGACCATCGCTGACATTAGTCTCGGCTCGTCTGTCGCGGCCACAGAGTCTGTCCATAAAGTTGATAAGAAGAAGTACGTATTTAATTTATGTTGAGCAGAATTTTGTACGACTGAGTTGGCGTGTTGAAGAGGAGATTTTTGTCCAGCAGTGGGCGTGAACGAACAGACGATGATGATGATAAAACTTTTGGAAATATCCCGTTTTAAATGACTTTGACGAGGATGATGAATGATGATGTATATTGCGTAAGTTTGCAGTGATGTCTTGTTTGTTTGTTGATTTGGAATGTGATGAACCATGAACCGTGGCACACGTTTTCCGAAATAAATGTACCTATTCTTGAACGAAATCCTTCAGCACGGATTTCGATACGTACGAATGAGAGACGAACGAATGTAGTGAAAAATTTAAAAGCACTGTGACTAGATGATTGATTCCTTGATTCCTTTAATTCAAAGGAATCAAGATTAGATGCGTGACTAATTATTGGTTATTTTTTTGGTCACTTACAAGTTTTTCATTTATTCGCCCAGAAAAGTTCACTACACAAGTTGTCACTTCTTGCATGTTTATGCAAAGGGCCGATGCAGGATACATTACTCAAATAAATATAAACATGTGCGTTTCCCGCAGGTTCCCCCGCGTCACAGCGTGGCTGGAGCGCCTGCACAATGTCCCTGAGTTCCACAAGTACATCTCCGTTGGAGTCAAGATCCTCAGTGAAGCCATCCCAGGATGTTGGGCTAAGAACTCTCAATAAACCAAATATTTTGTTTATTTTGGAAGCATAACACGAGCTGGTGGCTTACTATTTTCTGCACCCAACATAGAATAGGATATTATTTCTTTTTAAGGTGTTTGAATGGTGGTGTTCTCTTATTTTTTTTAATTTTCATTAAATAGCACACGTGAAGTTTACCGAGGATGATCCAAAAAGAATCACATTAATAATTAAATAAATTCGTCCAATGTAAAAAAACCTAGCTTTTCTTTATTTCCTGAAAAAGGTACCTATGATTGAACTTGAAGCAGGTGTTTGTTATTTGTTGAAGCATGGCTCTGAGGTCTTTATGATTTATTCATTATTTCCTACGGAACGTAGTACTAGATTTTTCGATTTTCTACATATCGTCGTCGTTCAAAGGATTCAAGACGCATTAGAATTTACTACGCGCAAAAGGCTACAATCTTGTTACCAAGCTTCAATAGATGTCGCTAGTATATGTAAATGTCAAAACAAGCATGGCTATCTCGATCTCCGTAGCAACAATTCTATTGAAAGTGTTATAGCAAACTTTTGCTTTTTTGTAAAATGAAATCGAGAGCTGTATGAAATATAGTTATTATATCAGTTATACCGTAAAAAAAGTATGACTGTGACTGTATAAAATTAAATTTACCACCACGGCATCTATCACCGACGTTTAGAACTCCCAAGTTAAGTTGGAAACTTGTGTATTATGCTGGACAATCGCTCATGCACGTTTTAGCTGTTTGATAATATAGCGACATCTATCTTTTTGGAACAAAACTACAACCCAAGTTATCTACAGAGTGACCTTGCCATGCAACTTTCAAACTTAGGACGTAGGAACAACGACATTCGCTGCAAGCGGAATTTGAATGGCACGGTATCGGTTGGGCTCGGGCTGGTTGGCCGCGAGTCGCTACGCAACGGCAGAAACGTGTTCGTTCGACGAAGTGCGGTCGACTTGTCGATTCGCAGCTGTCCGCGCGCTTGTCAATTTCCAAGTTTTTTCGAAACGAGTGCCATCAAAATATTACTTTGCATTTCAATGAAAAAGAAGTGAAAACAGTATGTTTTGATAAATTGTGGAGCAAGTGAAGCGTTCTGTGTTCAGCTATATCTTCTCGCAATGACATGGAGAACACTCGCCTTTTGAAAAAGTGGTGGCATTAAAATGTTTCATGTGGTCTTATTGATGCCCCGGGTTTCTAAATAAGTGTAATTTTGATCGTAAGAACTACCGTGAATCGTTTAGTGCTCGACTTTCGAAGTCAGGAAGTTTGTATCTGTCGGCCGTTTCCAAGTTCAAAATGAGTGTGTTGAGTGGAACGAGCAAGGTGGAAGTGAAGACGGCGAGCGATGGCTTGCTGGAGCTATCCGAGGAGCGCCTGCGCAGCCTGATGCGCTCGGAGCCCATCTCCGCGGTCTACCACGTCGAGCAAACCCCCTTCGCAAGGTCAGTCTCTATCACACACAACACCATCTCAACTGTCAAAAGTCGATTGACCCTGATAAGCTTGTCAAAGGTTGAGTGACCCCGTTTTATTTTTAATTTTATGCATTTCAAGGTGAGGCTCTCCAATCCACATTCTACCAGCAATGGTAATTTTGTAACTTATTTGAACATAATGAAGGCATTGGGTCAAAACAGCAGACCAGTTTTACAATTGCTAGATAACATCAGCTGCATCTTTTAAATTATTTTAATTGTAAACTCTGATGCAGGCATGTTAATTACTGAGTATTTCAATGTCAGAGTTTCATAGTCATGTTGAATTACATGGTTGGTAAAGGGCAAACAATTTCATGTTTATAACACAAACAATGGACCTACATGGGTATAGTGTTACAAAGTCTACAATTTATATTGAATTCCTCAGTAAATTGGATATGATTGGAGCTAGCGTAAAGTACCTGTGTTATCGCTTCAGATAAGGGTGACTGATGAACATGAGCATGCTGATAAAATTTGATAAGTTGTTTTGTCTTGGAAAAGAATGTTATAATGCTAATATTTGAGCAGTAGTATAAATTGTTCCTGAATCTGAAGCACTTGTTGCTTCGCCTTGATGCTCTATGGAAAATTTTATGAAACATGGTCGGCACAAGGTTCATCTAGCTTGGAAATTTTCTTATGGCCATAACATCTCATGACAAGAGTAGATAGAGAATCCTAAACTAATATGACAAACATTACTTAAACATGACTTTAAAAAATTCTTTTTTTACCTACTTATTCTTTGTTTGCTTTTTGTACACTTACCTACATACTATGTAGGTAAAGAATTGATCCTTTAACACATAATATTTATATTTAATTAAATCACTTTTTTGTACATTATAAAACATAGCTACGGAATTTTGCTTGAAATCAAATTATTTCAAAATGTGTGCGAAGTTCGTTAGTGTGCCACCGCACTTGTTTTTTTCTAATTTCGCTATGCGGGCAACCCCGCAGCATGTAGCATGCATGCCTGTTATTCCAGAATCGGGATACAATGCGAAAAATGTAGTACCGGCGCAAAACTAAAAAACGTTATAAAATAGCAATTTTTCTCCAACTCTCCCCTCTCGAGGCCAACACAGAACCGGTTCCAAGCGGGTCCGACTCGTTTGAAACATTTCCCCGCGGTTTAGCCGTTGACAGTTTTTATTTTACATTTCCGCAAAGCGGGATGTGTTTGTGTTTACGTGCACCCCGTAAGTGCAGTGCGAGACCTCTCAGAAACTGCACACCTGATCTTGTTTACCCTTTTCAAGAACCACTATATTTATACCTAACTTACCTAGTAGCTAGCTAATGTCTACCGCGTACAAAGTTTCTTCGAGCTACAAGTTGTTATGACTTTTTAACGGAATCATTTCGATGTTTTAAAAGGCCTACGAAGCCAGGTACTGCGGCCGTATAAATTATTCCTCTCCAACTTCTTTATTCATAATATTATAATAAAAAAAATATAAGAAGTTCTGTAACTTTCAATAATTACCAAAGTTCCTTGTCTAGGCTAGTGTAACAAGAGTGTAACATGTAATTATTGCGTTCATACCTTATAGAGATAGGATCTTTTCATATAACATCAGGCCCCTGACCCCCTTGGTTAATGATTATAGAGGTAATACACAGTTTACCGCTGTTTTAGTCTTTGTAACTGCTTCCTAATTGGGGTTAATCACCTCAAATGAATCATATTGTGGAGTCTCGGTCATGACCGTCTAACGTTAGTGTCTGGTCCATTCAAAAAATGCCTTTATGTTCCCTTAAATAATGTCACTCACTAGCTCCCCTTGCTAATACGTATCCCAGACCCGACCCCCTTGGTATTATCTAGTGGGATAAACTTAGATAGTAGGTACATGAACTGAGTCTGCTTTCGGCCAATATAATTAGTGTTTGGCAATTTGATTGATTTGTGTGTGGCTGGCCTGATATTAACAGTAACCTATTAGATACCGACTATTAATAGTATTGCATTGCATACAGGCATAACCAGTAATTTGTGTAAGATTTCATATCAAGATTATTTCAATAATTATAAAATAAAGAACGTTTCTTTTGAAACCAGTTTGCAGTAAAAAGCCTCGGTGGAGACTTGCCGTGCAAGTTGTGTATAGCGAGACGTTGTTGATAACGCTCGATGCGGACGATTAGAACCGGCCGTGATTTATCGCGCGATCCATACAAAAGTCGAACAGCACCAAATAGCCTTGGGTCGCACCGCGGTTCTAAGTGAAACCCAGAGGGCCCTGGCGTTTGAGTAAATGAAAGGAATCGTTTAGCGCTACGCAGCGTTGTTGGCAATTTCTCCGTGCGACGTCGCCGCGGGCGCCCCGTTTCCCGGGAGCCGGCGACTTGCGATAGCAGTTTTTGCTCGTCCGGCGTCGAGATATAATCGTGGACTTTCTACAGCTGAGTCGGACCGATGCGGTTTCACTTTCGTGCGGCGAGGAATGCGGCCGGACCTCCGACCCGCGCCCGTGTCAACGAGCCCCCCGCGGCTGCCTGCACTCCAACTCATCACCGGTTTTGCATGTCGCCGACGACGCCCGCGGTGGCTAACGGTAGACGGGGATTATATTTTCTTGTGGCGTTAACGGTTCTCCCATGCCCTCGACTAGCTCAGCCTCGGCTCGCTCGCATGTCACCCAGTTCGGTTTCGGCGGATGCGCGGGTGGCGCACGGCGGCATCCGCGCTAATATCTTATTCATGTCATTAGTGCGAAATGGCAGCCGCTTGGCAGCAGCGTGCGCCTAGCGGCCGATGCACCGCTGGACCGCACCGGCTAAATTCGGGACCGTTGCATCACGCATCACTTTCGGTTTCGTTTGTCACGCGGCTATTTTAGATCGAGTGTCGATTATTAGAACTCCGTTTTTAGTCGTAGCAACCCGTCGCCGGCACGTTGCCGGTGACTAACACGCGAAACGCTCAGGAAACTTTAATTACTCTACTACAACGTAACCTCGTATTTACAAATAGGACGCAGACGGCTAAAATGGAGTAGAATAAGGCTAGATGTGTGTTCTTGGCCGGCGGAAAGTATGCAGTTGCGCTAGACGACGCGCTGCAGTTATCTCGAGTTTGCGGAACGAAACTCGATCCTTATGCAGCTCAGGCGAGCGAGGCCGCTCCGTCCGCACTCCGCCATATCTACATCGCGGCTACACACTATTTTTTCCTTAATGGTTTACCGCTTCGTTGCGCTTTCCGTTCCCACGAGTCACCCTCCTTTTGCGTCGGAACATCGCGGCTAGTTCTTAAAAAATGCAATGTCCGAATGCAAGTGGCAGCTGATCCGATTCGTCTCGGTTGGCGGGCGGAATGCGGCCGGCGGTCGTGCCCTTCCGTGCAAGGCCGCAGCCAGGAGCTCACCTGCCGGGAGCCGCCCATGCTCGCTCAGCTCGCGAATTGTGCAAGCTCGGCGACACCTCGCCCGCGTGTGGGCGCCTCGTCTCGAGAACAATCGAACCTCGCATTGAAAAACGAGCGCTGGAATGCGGGCTTTTGATATGGTTACAAAACTCGTGTAACGGTTCGGCCAATGTCAACACGGCTCCCGTGCTGACTCTCGATCGTATGGTAATGCTGCGCGGCGTCAGCATCGGGTATGCGCCGGCGCTCGTGGGCGACGAGATTTTCCGACGCTCGGGTTGGGCTCGCATAATGCAGCCTCGCGACTCGCGCCGCAGCGAAAGTCTGGCCGACCTTCGGCTTCTAGATATGGGCGTACATACCTAACATCTAATAGATACACCTAATTGCGATTCGACAGCCAAGCTGTTAATCGAGATCGAACGCGTTCACCGAGTTGTGAGAATCGATATGACTGATTTAGATAATGTTATAAATAAAATGCGTTTCTTAGCGACCTTATCGTCTCCGGTTGCAGCCTCCGCGCTGACGTGACAGTTGCGGTTTGTTTGTTGCCTCGAGGCTGTGAGTCGCGAGGTAATGCGCGGATTCGCATGCACAGGATCTCGGAGTATGTTCCAGATCGCATGCCTAGATAGACCAATCTGCAGATATGATCAGAGCGATGGCGTTGTCCTGTCTATCGCCGACGATATATTTTTAGTGCGCGAGATGCGTATACGCTTCTGAGATAGACGCTTATCAGCCGTATTTCACTCGCTAATTTTAGATCACAATCATAAAGGAATGTCTCTGTATATCTGTACACATCTTGTATGTGTCCGCCGGCTCCTCGTCCGGAATGCGATTGATTATAGTTGCAGTTGTGAAAATGTCTTTCAAGGTAAACATTTAATGCTTGGCTGTGCCTAGAATAAATGAGAAGTCGGTGCGTGATCTGTAGTTTTAAAACATTTTATGAATCACGAAATAGCTGTCATCGTTGGGGGTTTTCCTGAATTGGGCAAAAATATACGATGAATCAACAGACATTTTGGTTTGTTTATTTGCTATGCGGTTCATCGTCTCTTAGTGCTAATTCTGAGGTTTGGCACGTAGAGGTTGCAAACACAAGTTTAGAGATATCATTGTCATTTATCAATATAAAAACATATAAGTGAGAAACTCAGTTAAAGCTGTCATAAGCGAGGGCTAATATTGACGGCGTCCGACAACTGTTTGCGCCGTTGATGGATGCAGTTCGAATGCTGTTTACACTCCCTCCCCTAACCTTGGGTGGAGTTCAACGACTCGTCCATCATGCGCTTACGTCTCGTCTTTAATTGTGAGCTTCCGGAGCGATCCCACCCCGCGCCTCGCGCGACACGATCCTTTCCGCCCGAACTAAACATAGAAATCGAAAAATACAACACAATCATGCACTTACATTCATGAAATTAGAGTTTATTGCTCGTTCACTAATTGTGTAGTAATAGAAACGTCAGCGGCGACTGGTAGCCGGCGCGGCAGTCGCGTCGGACGTAAACGGTGTTATCCCAGCATTCCTCCGCGAGGATTTATGGCAGCTGCGCCGGCGCTGCGTAAATATAATTAGAGAGGCTATTTATCAGCTCGGCGGAAGGGCGCTCCGTATCGTGCCTGTAAATCTAGCGCGCCCTCTGACGGCTCAATCCCGACAAGGAATGTCTCGCGGAGCCCCTTCGCGAATTTGTCCAAATCCATCCCTATACGTCGCGCCATATGTATGGACTAGATGAAATTAATGCATCTCGCTCGCAATGAAATTCCTTTCCTAGTGCGCGCGGTGCACACTGTTTGTTTTGGTGCGCGCTGTGAAGCAAGCAGTTAGTCCAAGGGCAGGCGCGTGCGCAGCGGCCCGGGTAATTGAAGCCGGCGGTCGAGACTACTCCACACAAATCTTGCTGCCAACCGACACGAAATGATGTTCCATGCGATAAATGTCACTGAATTACTTTATATTGCCTTAGTCGACTCATAAAAGGATATAAAATACCTACTTCCAGACCCGATCCGGCCTGTTTTGACTGTAGATGAAGAAACATCGCGATGACAAGGAAAATACATTGCAGTTTTGAAACCATTCATTTAATTATATACCTCAGGGCCTAAGTATTGCTAGAGAATATGGCAGGGTGTGTCGACGGAGCCGTGACTAATGAATGCATGTGGCTGAGGCTGCGGGGTGGTCAGGCATTTGCATATCCGTGCTCGGCCAGCGCCGCCCTGCGCACACGGCTGTGGCCCAAGTTGCCGGAGACACGAGGAGAAGCCTAACTATTGAGCAATTTAAACATTTAAAAGTGCCTGTGTCTTATTGCCATAAACTTCTTAAGTGCTCCGGGAAAGATGGGGCTTCAGAAATGTGTTGATATAAAATGAATCGCTTCTGCTTGATAGGTGCTTTGTTGGTGTCATGAATACGGAATTTGAAAGTCCAGAGACCCTCAGATAATGCGGAATTTCTTAAGACAGTAAAATTAACGACCTACAGTACGGGTCGACCTCTCAATAGTGATAAGAACATAAAATGTAAAGTTTTGGTGCTATAAAAAAGCTTTTAAGACACGTCTTGTAATGTAAATATTAAGGAAATGTAAAAATATTCCCCGAAGATAAAATCTCTTTTTTTCCAATGTTTATATCTGTTGTATGAGAAGAAAATTTGCTAATTTTGCAAGGGTTTATTGTGTTATTGCACCAAGCATTAAAAAGACTTCCTTTGTCGTAGCCACAATATGTGCGCACGCCCATGCATTTATAATAGGACCTGCAATAACCATGACCTTTATTTTAGCCTTTCTCTGCCTGTTGTTCCTTGCTGGCCCTTTTGTGCTTATCTAACGTCTTTGTTCGAGCTTTTCTATTTCTACCCTTTAGTACATACTCCAGGGTATTTTATTTACCTATAGAGGCTTCAATTGAAATTCATGCATTTATATTTCCATCGGAGGCTAAGAAAAGACCCACTTTGGGTCGTTGAGCTAGCGCAGTAGGTATTAAATTTAGGAGGTCATTCTTAAATAATTAATTAAACATTTTAAATTTTGTTTGATTGATTAATTATTCAAATTCAATTCAGTAGATTGGTGCTTCGCAACGTCCTAAGAATCTTGACAATTATTTCTGTGCTGTCATAACAAGACATGGAATAGATTCGATGATGCAATGCATGACTGATCCGATCGATTATCCTGGTTGACTCATCGACCTGTATAACCTGAGGGATCGTTATATTCCGATTTTAATTATAACCTTTTGCGTGACTAACGGCTTTGCAATTTTAAATGATCAGACCGTTGAAAATAGCATGAACGGATTCGATGAACTCATCTAAAGTTTAGGTGAGTTAGTATGTAATTATAATTACTTGCTATGATTACAAATGGGAATCATCTATGTTGAGCTGATTGTATCCTTTATGGCTTTATTAGTTTTATTTGATCAAAAGCTATTCGGTTTTCGAATAAATTGATTTATACTCATAACCACAAATTTTGCAACAATAGCGCAAAAAGCCCATATGAAGAAGTCTATACTTCTTCGTATGAGCTTTTTTCCCCTTTTTTCGTAATTCCTTTAATCGCACCGCTTCCACATTCTCTTGTCCAGTCCTTGTCACCAAATCTCCCAGTTATCTTGTAACCGTGATTAACGACCGTAACTTGATCTAGTGTTTTCGGTAACCGCCCTTCCCACACGTATAAATTAATTCCGAACTGGACGCCCACGGTTGTTATAACAAGAAATTAATGGTGTCGAATGTGTAAATCAATTTGAGCCTTAAAAGGTTATAATACTTATAATATATATACATATAATATATGTAAATCTGTGCTCTATTTGAATGTTAATAAATTGAAAAGAAAGTTATTAATTTTAACAACAAAGTTGGTACCGGAACTTTAATTGCAAAGTTAGTCGTTTACTTAGGGTGTTGTTGGGGCTGCCCCGCTTCTCATCTCTGCTGTGGTCCAGATATACGGTTTTAACGATATCATCCGCAAGAGAACTGCCTCGCTGGTGCGCAATATCATGCAACAGGTTGTAAGGCTTCGGCCATTATGCAGTCTTGAAATCAGGTCCTTATTTTTTCAGTTAGACTCCTAAGGATAATTCTGTTGAATGGCGGCGAAACTCTTGTTGTATATTGATTTTCAGTAATTTTATATGGTTTTTAGTGGTCATGGATAATATCTGTAGCAATAAACAAATATCTTATTTCTATTTAAAAATAATCAATTATTATAAGTCAATTATAACGTCTGCTATCAGATGTGATATAATTGTCGATAACCACGATGGAACTGCCCATCTGATGCGAATCAACGAGTGGAAGTAAGTAATCAAATGCTAACGATTCTCCTGATTTATTCCATTTCAATGTTACATCAGATCTGAGCCTGCGTAGCTATTCCTGTGATATGCGATAAGCGGTCTTGATAATTAAACATTAATTATTAATTTAGCATTTTTTATTATTAATTTATTTCAGATATTAAACATCCATACAATATTATTTTACACAAAATACAATTTAGCTATAATAGCCGTACAATAAGCTCTTACGTGTAGAAGAAAACTGTGAAGCTCTGCTACTCTGTGTTAGAAAATAAAAAGATGAGGAACGTGCAGGTCTAGAACCCCACCCCTCGTTAAGAGATGAAACGTTGGTGTTCTTCCAACGGAATTATGGTTAGAAGTTAGCCTTCTTACATCCGCTATGAAATAAATATTGTTTATGAAACGGTAATGAGTATTGGGATCGGAAGTTATGATAATGAATGATTCTTGAATGGTTTTGGAAATGACAGGTTTGTTTGTTACATTCGCCCCGATTCTGCCAATTACCGTATTTCTATTAAGAAAATAGTTCTAACGAATCAAGGGTAAAGATAAAGAATCTTTTATTGTGAAAGTAGTTTGTCTTAAAAGAAAGTTCTCAGTTTGTTCTTTCGCACATACAATAACTATAGGTTCTATCCTGTTTTATCTTAAAAATCACTGCGGCATGTCTATGTTAGCTTTGTTATCACTATTCTATTTCCGCCCCGCTGTAAGCTCAGCTCCCTACGCAGTCCTCAGCCCGGAGTAATCACCGGAAATTACGTACGCTTATGTTATTGCGTTTGCATGGTTAGTTGACCTGACTCTGACGATCGTCATTGCAAACATGCCAAATGACGATTGAGAAACTCCTCCGTGACTCAATGGGGTTCTCTTTTGGCACGAACACAGATTTTGGAGCTGTTAAGTCTGTCATGAAAAACGAAATCGTCTGTACGCTCGTACTGTCTTTGAAGATTTTAAGAAAGTGTTGTAAAGAATTTGATATAATAAAACCAACGTTGCGGAGATGACAGATGTTTGCACGCCAAATGTGCGATTATGTTCCCACCTCTCGCTTCGTCTCGAGTGTTAGTGCGAAAACCCGTCCCATTCGCACATCTGTTTTCGATTTTGGGCGAGTGTGGCCGATGACAAAGCGGCACTTTCTACGGTGCGCACGCGCAGCGGCAAATGAAGTGTGTCGTTCGGCCGACAGCTGCGCGATAGACTGCTCTAATGTGCACCGGAAACCATCAATTGAGATAGTGCCGGATTGGCCGCCGCGAAGCTTCTGCCCGTAGGATGCAGCCGTTACGCGGAGGAAGCCGTGATTTATGACCTTCATTGTTTTGTGGCTCAGACCTCTTACTCTGCATCCTCATTTTATTGATGTCCAGCTCGTTATCCACTTGCTCCACGTAAAAATCCGTCTAACCCTCCCTAACTGTCGCCAATCATGGAGCTTTTCGTTTGTCTTCGCTGTCACGTCTGTTTGTGGTTCATTGTTATTTGATTTGCGGAATCCGATGCGCGTGGAATACCAGATGTCGGGTCCCGAGGCGCGAACAAAACATCTGCCGCGTCATTCCCCCTGCGACGAGCGACCCCTCGCTGCAATTTGTCTACCGGACCAGAGCCGCGCAAATGGATAATATTGAGACTAGAAGTTTGATTTCTAATACTAAAGCTATATTTAAAAAAAAATACTCGGGTGTTCATTTAGCATTGTTTATCCCGAAGAGTTCACACGGTAAATAAAAGTGGACCGCTATCGGATACTGCTTTTCCGTGACCAATCGAGAATCCGAGCCGGAGTAATGTTGTTTCTGCGATGTTTGGCGTGTTCAATGTTTGGGTAACTGCTGAATCGATACCGGCGGGCTCTCGCACGTTATCGTATCGAGCACTTTCTACCGAGCGGCAAACTCTTGCCGAAGTATTGTTTATGAAAAGCGGGTCAGAAGAAAGCGAGGGGCTGGCGGCCGGTATCTCCCGCGAGGTCACGGCCATGACGCGAACTGCCGAAGAGCGAGACCCCGCGCTACCGTAACTGTAACAAACAACGGCCTTTTTGTTCCTCGATAATGGAGCGAGATTTCTCCGCTCGTTTTTCTGTCACTAATTGGTTCTGTTTGCTTGCGCTGGAATTCGTTAGTTGACTTTCAGAATGCATCGATTTGCGAGTGCTACTACTGGTGGGTATTGCTCGGTAGCGCTAGTGTCCGTCTGCCTGTGGTTGTGTAAAGTAAAGTAAAAGTAAAAAATCATTTATTTCTTTAGGCTTACAAAATAAGCACTTAGACAAGTCATATTTTATATATAAATTATTATCAAATACAATTATTTTACTGTTCACTTCAATTTTTTGTCCACTAGTGGAAGAAGTGAAAAGAAACCACTAGCATGTTCATCTCTTATATGTCTAATACATGGTTATTTGCGTATTTAAGTCTAAATATAATATGATTCGATACATGTCAATATTTAAGTAAAGCTATGCACAACAACAAATTACTTACTACATACTATTGTCGGTGCGAAACTGAGCGACATCTGGCCAAGCATTAACATCATTGAGATAATCATTTATGGAGTAGAAAGCCTTCTTGATGAGATTTAGTTTTATGTAATTTTTAAATTTACGAATAGGGAGCTCAGTTGCTTCAGATGGAAGCTTATTATAGAAGCGCACGCTATTGCCCATAAATGATTTCCCTACCTTGTGTAATCTAAATGATGGGATGTGTAACTTGTTCTTGTTTCTTGTATTTCTATTGTGAACATCACACTTTTTCATAAGGCTATCCTTATGCTGTGCTGTGGTGGTGCGAATGGGGAATGCGCGTGCGCGTCATGCGTCGCGTCGGAACACCCGTGACACATGGCTCACAGACAATACCGCGGCCGTACATTCTTATTCGCAACAATAGCGCTTTGTTTAAGTGTTCTCTCATCTCAAGGCCGCGGGGTTTATCTCGTCGTATAAAGTGCGTTATTATTATGCACCGTAAACCTTTGCGATAGTTACCCGGATATGCCCGAGATCGTTTTTCCACGTTGTTTCGCTTTCGACCTTTTGATAACTGAACAATGCTCACGTGTTCTTTTTGACGCGTGCGTTAGGTACTTTACTTATTTGGCGCGTCAGAATTCATGTTCCGAATTAGCATTTTAAGATTGCAAAAATTAATTATCGTGTTCGGATTATTAGTTAAGTGAATAGCTGTGGGTGCGCCTACGTAGGTAGATGCCGATAAATCAAGGGAGCGGACGGTCATCGTCGGATGGCGAACATTAAGCTAGATCAAGTTAATTCACAAATTAGAGTATTATATGTATTTTTAACATATTATACAAACGCCGACAGGAAATTAGTGGTAATTAAAATGTATAGCGCCAATTATAAAATCAACTAAAGATAATTAGAGAAGATATCTACTTAAATTAGTTTTTTTTCTACAAAACATAAAATGCAAACTTAGTAGTTCAGTCTCTAGTCTAGACTAATTTTATTAACAGTATAAATACAAAGTCTAATGGATATATTTAATGCTTTCAACCGGTGGTCATTTAAAGCTGGTAATCTTGGGATGAAATCATTTCTCATAATCACGTTAGTCACAGAGTAGAGTCGAACTCTTCTGACTAATGTAGCTAAGTGTCAACTTACTCACAGACTTATGCCGGGATATGGATGTAGCTAGGCTTTGTTTGGGAGTGCGGTAAAAACTAAACACTCAACAACTAAAAAAATTGATTAATAAAAATACTGGATAATCCATACAGCGTCATCTAGACCCGAAGTATAAAAAAAAATTGTTAAATTTTGGGACTTCATTAATTTCAACGAGATGACTAGGTGTTGTTTATCCATATTGTTGGACGTTGATTGTTGGCGAACTCTATATTACTCAAAGTATAAAGCGATTTTGATTAATGTGTGGCCCCTTCACACTCTCATTTGGCCAAAAAAAACTGAAAAAGTGAGGAACTAGTCCGGTTTTTATAAAGTACTGATTAAATTATCTAATTTTTCCTTGTTACTTAATGAAATTACACCATGATAAACGCAGTAGCATACATAATTGTGTTTTTTATTATATGATTCAAAGAATGCAGAACAGACCTCCTTTGATCACAATATCACCCGATAGAAAGTGAAGATGTGGTAAATGATGTTTCACGAAGATCTAGAAGATACCTACCCACTCTTGTCTTAAAGAGATCCAGGTTGAAATCAAATTACGCACAAATCACATCATTCTCAATAGAGGTGACTATTAGGTACCTCATCTAATAATCAAAACAACTAAATACTTGCAGATGTCATGATGTCATCGGTAGATCAACAAGTATTTCACTGTGCCGTCCCTAAGCCGTGTACAAAAGGATTCATTTCCCCTGACATAACCTCATTGCGTCCACACGTGCAAGAACTAAGCCTAAAGTGTCGACTTGGGACAGTTGGGAGCTGTGCCAAGTGCAAGTTTGCGAAGGCATTCCGTACGGTGCCTCCTATACAGCCTGAATAGAAATGGCTTTTGGCGGGCAGGGTGTGGGATAGTCCTCTTCACAGGTGGTTTCGGAATTCTCGGCATGGTTCTGTTCTGTGTGAGTTTATTATGTTGCCTCAGTGAATGATTAGGCCTAG
Organism: Eupithecia abbreviata; assembly: GCA_943735965.1. Taxonomy (NCBI): domain Eukaryota; kingdom Metazoa; phylum Arthropoda; class Insecta; order Lepidoptera; family Geometridae; genus Eupithecia; species Eupithecia abbreviata. The sequence goes on from OX030978.1 coordinate 12,102,979, forward strand.
GGTTGCCAATCTTCTGTCTTTCTGTGTCTTTACTGAGTTAGTGCAGGTTCTTTTAGGAACAAAATGACTCATGAAATGAAGCTTCAGCGATGCTTGCGTCGTCGCACTCGCCGCACAACGTGGTTTCAACTACCATACGGGCGTTCTATGTATTAGCTCTTCACGCATATACTACAATAATAATAATAATGAAGCAAGTCAAGATAAACTTAGCAAATATCTTGACTTTGCTAACGAGGTTGTCAGCATGTGGGATGTAGATTGAGCGACCATAGTCCCGATAGTCGTTTCGGTTAACGGCGTAATAGCGAAGAGCCTCGATCAACACCTGAAGAGACTCTCGCTAGGAAGTTGGATCAAGGGCCAGATCCAGAAGGCGGTACTCTTGGACTCGGTACGTATCGTCAGGAAGTTCCTTTCTCTGCAGCCCTAGTCACCGGCCGCTTGAGCCTAGAATAGTTTTATAATATTTGATTATAGTAAAAAATGTATTTTATACGAGAATTTAAATAAATGAGTGTATAATAATGAAAAGTGGTAGGGAGATAGAAGGTATCCCAGGGAAGGCATAGGCTACTTTTTATCCCGGAAAAGCGCGAGCGAACCCGCGGATAGAAGCTTAGTTCACATAATATAAGCGGCTTACATGCAACTAATACTCGTAAATGCTTGACCTGTACGTACAGACATACTGATGAATCTCGAAAATCGACAACAGATCTAATCTTCAAGCCAAGACAGCTGCAAAACTAAGCTCAGACGCTTGCTCTTTTTTTGGGTGATTTTGTTATTTCAACTAATTCCTTTTTGAGTTTTCGGAACTATAGTTTTTTTTAATAATTCAAAATATAATTATATACGTTGCATCACCCGAGAAAAGCTAAATAGATTTAGTTAATTTGTTAACGCATTCACTACGCAGCCTCTGCGAACGCGCCCCGCATCTGAGGCACGGACGTGGGCACTGAAAGTTTTAATGTTGAATATTTAGTCAGAGTAAGTCTCTTTGGCAAACTTATGATTCCTTATACATCGTCACTTAGCACATCGTCTGTCGGGTCATCATCATCATCATCAGCCTTTATTGTCCACTGCTGGACATAGGCTTCTCCTAATGAGCGCGATAGCGCCCTGTCGGGTCAGCTAGTACAAATTAAGTTAGCATAGCACGCGTATAATTGGTGGGTTTCGCAAATGAATCACGAACACTCACAAGGAAGCAATCCATTTGTATAGGCAGTAAACAAATAATACAGTGCTTGTTCATCAAAATGTTTACTCTATTATATACTTGCTTTGCATGACTGTGTGGTGCGATTCATTGTTCAGCTCTGTATGATCTATGAAATTCAGTGAAGCACTCTCTTCAATCTACATAATTTTCGCTCATTGCTTCGATATACACAGAAAGATAACGAATGAGTGAAAATAAAATGCGACTTACTAACTGTCAAAAGTTGTCATAATTATGACATTAGAAAATTAAACTTAATATTAGAAAAATAAAGGAGTTAGTGGCGATTCGCCATCGGACCCTTTTTTCTGCTACTTTTTAGTTCTGATTCGCCATCGTCAAATAAAATATAAGCATATTCCACATAACAAGACAGAAGACAGGGCGCTATGGCGCTCATTGGGGGAGGCCTATGTCCAGCATTGGACTAATATAGGCTGATGATGATGATGATGATGATATTCCACATACATAAATAGAATGCATAGGTTTAAAAAAAAGCAAGGAATAATATATAAATATATAATGCGCAACGTCTACACAACCAAATAGTAATCGCTAAAAATAAAATATTAAAGAAGGGTGCTTTTGCGAAAATTACGTGAACGAAGTAAAGTTTCCACCCTGATTTCATTGGTTTGGTAGTAAAATCACTCAACCCGAAACACTTCCGTAAACACAGATATGTAGTACGAAATTATATTAATGTTGTAGTTTTACTAAATGTACAGTCAACGTGAAAAGTGCCCGAAAAGTTTCAACCAATGAAATAATAATAAATAAATATTGCTGGACAATTCACACAGCATTATCTAGCCCCATGGTAAGCAGAGCTTGTGTTATGGGTACTAGATAACTGATATACATAATACGATACATTACATAGATAGATATTTTTTATTATACATAGAAAACGACCAGAACACCCGAAACAAATATCTGCAGATCGTACACACATTTGTTCCGAGGCGGGAATCGAACCCGCAACCTCCTGCGTCGCAGGCGGACCTTCGCCCACCGCGCCATATCGGTCGTCTGAAATGATAGACAACGACTTTTTATGTCTTGCTTTGCAATTGCGAGGTACCATTTGGTTTGTCATAGACGATGGTTATATTATGCATTTTATAATCAAGATATGGGCTATCAACTTGTTTCGTTAATAAGTCGTACGAAAAAAACATTTAAAAAAAAAAATATGTTGAAAAATACTATACATATTTTTGTCGTAAACTGTACATAGATCGCTGAACACCAATTTAAGATCGACGTGGGAGGTACTGGTATATGTATAGCTATTTTTTGCGTTTCTCCAAATGTATTTGGCTTAGTCAGACCTCCTGCGTTGTAATCTATTTGTAATTTTAATTTAGTAATGTTTATTAGCTGAATAAACTTATAAAATTATACGAACTGTACACTAGCCAAACTCGATGTAGAATGTTTGTAAACAAACTGCCCATACTTAACCTAGAATTCACTTTATTGCTGCGTCTTTTTATACGCAATTTACATAGCTTGTCGATTTGAAATCTTTCTTTCAGTAAATCTTGCTTCAAATTATATCTGAAACTTGACGCCAAGCAAATGAGTTGTAGTTTTTGTTTTGTTGTTTGTTTACAAACATTCCACATCGAGTTTGGCTGCTGTATAGAGAAAATCAGGAAAGACTAATGATTTTAATGAGGCACTTGGTCTCATAATGATAAGTATCGATACAACGGGTATTTATCGTGTTTATTTACCTTTTTTCGACGTTTCAAAGTGTGAAAATCAAATGAGGGTAGTTTCAAATAAACTAGCTCCCGTTTCGCTGAGGCGGTAACTCCAGTACTCCAGTCATCCCGTGACCACGACAGAGTGTAAACCTGTTGAAACGTCGGGAAAAAAGGTAAATAAACGCGATAAATACCCATTGTATCAATACTTATAATTAAGTGTTCAGATCGCGTAAGTTTAAAAGTACTTGGTCTCAATGACACATAATTAATTATGTAGATAAAAATTATGTCTATAAAACCTATGTAAATATTTAGTACGCAGTAAAAGACAAAGAAGAAAGAACATTTTCAAGATATTTATGTGTTTAAACCATAAAGTTTTCATTATCTTCCCTTTACGTATATAAATGAATATAATAAATGACGATTAAAGAAATGTTAAGCACTTTTTAAACAGCCCAACACAGAACTCACAAGGCTTAATATGATAAAACTGACCTACGTATCCGTGTTTTAAAAACGGATAATTTAACCTCTGCCACTACGAATGAACATTTCAATTATTTAACGCGATCTCAACTACGGAAGCTCGTATCGTTAATTAATTTCATTCGATATTTCACTCGTTAAAACGTTAAGTTATTGGACGTTAACGGAATATTAATGGGTGACCTCCGTACGTGCGTCTCGACTCTTTGTGACTTAATTTTTATCTAAAGGACCACTTAGGCGTAAAACATTAACGGTGACCGCCACAATCGCTTTTCTCCATTTATAGTGTTTGTTTTCTTGCAATTATTGTTTTGTCTTCCGTCATTTCATTCGAATGCGTCAGAGTTTGTTGAAATGAGAAGATTGACTACCTATAAGTAGATCTTACTTGGCATTTTACGTTCCTTTATCTTTAAAAGTATTATACCTAAAATATATGACCTAAGTGGGTAAGCAATATATTTAATTACCTTGTAGGCATATAATATAATCGAATATATTATATTACATTATTTTATAGATAATATTTTCATATATAAGGTTAATTATAATAATAAAACCTTATATTATATGGTCCAGCATCTATAAAAATATACAATGAAGAATAAACATGTTCTATTCTCTAAATCCAAAAGAGCGAATGGAGCGCCGCCCTTTCGCAATAAAGAAAATGCAGTCATACATACCTGTCATTTATCATAATATAGTCCAGTTGCATCTCTCGCTCTATCTGCAAGGCAGGTGGTGTCTGGAGTTATTAATTGATCCTCTAATGGCAACACAATTGTTTCCTTTTGTTCCGCCCTCCATCTCTCTTCGTCAGATCTGATCGCCTGATGCTGCAAGATTTCCTGGATGCTATCAAAGTTGCATGAGTTATTGCAAAATCTCCGGCAATTTCACATTTGATAAATGAACACTTAGATTACTCAAGGAATTGATTCTAAATATGGAAACTTTGGTGCCTTGCTCTCGATAAATTATGTATATAGAAATGTTATGAAAATGTTTACAAAACCGTAAACATTGTATTGTAAAATACTTGCTCGCTTACAAACCCAACTATAATATTGCTGTATGTATCAGTACTGAAATTCTCTCATTGAATTCGAAATCAGAATTCCAAATACCTTTCAAGAAGTTTCCATATTTGACGTCGTGCTATCAAAAGAGTATTTGACGCCCTGCTGTGAAAAGAGGTCTTACACTCATATAACCAGCCAGCTACAGATCTGATATTGTCTATGCCTGGGAAGATGACACCAGGGTTATCAGGCTGATCAGATCATGAGTCACACGTAGATGTAGTCAGGGCGGACGGTATTATGGATATGCCCCCTTTTTGGACCAGCAGCGGAAGGCTTTGAAGGCTCAAATACAATAATAATACCTGTCTTTTTTTGAGGCCCCCTAACCTACAAACACAATATACTTACTTATTCTAGATTAGAATCTTTCTCATGTTATTTTGTTACCTCCTATTCAAGGCACATTCCTAACTGAATATCTCTTTACTCCATAATAGCAAAGTCAACAACTATAGCATCCTTATCAAAACGCGTATAGCTTTAAAGCTGACATAATATATCTGCTGTATGTTATATTATTTATGATAAACCGAGTGCATATTTCAGTGAAGCCCCCGGCAGTAATCCTGGCAACGGCCGATGGCAGGCGAACCTCGTTAATTTGACGATGCCGATGTTTACTCAAACAGTTATCCGACACACTTCCTATCCTACCGGCGCAGACGCAAACTAGCCGTGACCCCGACCTTTATTCAAAGAGCTGGGATAAACGCTCACCATTGTCATCAGACCTGCCCGACTCCTCACAGTTTTAAGGAACTGTGGATCGCTAGAGGTCGCGATAAAACGGCCGGGATAAACGATTGCCAATATCATCAGAGCTGTGTGTTTCCTGGTCTCTGTCGATGGCACAGGTCGAGATATAACGGTCGATGGTTGAGGGATGCCCGTTAGATCAAAGGTCGTTGGCAGGTGCCGATTTGCACTTGACAAGCGTGGCTTTCCTATTTTGGTTGTGCATTGTTAGAGTAAATTATGTGTCTTGGTACTATGACCTAGCATTCTTGACTATACTCAACCACTAACGAAATAACTGTGGTTGTTACAGTTTTTATTGCCACATTGACCACCGTCATCTCTTGAGAAATTTTCTTTGGTTTTGTTCTCATAATTAGGCAATGTGATTTGCGGTTTCGTAAGTTTTGTGTTTTTTGTTCAGTGCCATTTTTATTCTCACAGCACATTATCAACGACGACCGATGTGGCGCGGTGGGCGAAGGTCCGCTTGCGACCCAGGAGGTTGCGGGTTCGATTCCCGCCTCGGAACAATTGTGTGTACGATCTGCAGATATTTGTTCCGGGTGTTCTGGTCGTTTTCTATATATAATAAAAAATATCTATCTATGTAATGTATTGTATTATGTATATCAGTTATCTAGTACCCATTACACAAGCTCTGCTTACCATGGGGCTAGATAATGCTGTGTGAATTGTCCAGCAATATTTATTATTTATTTATTTATTATCGGATGACACGACAATCAGTTTTATACGAATAATAATCCTGTCAATTTAAAGTATGCGAGTAAAAGATTCAAGATTACCGCGGAAGAGTTAACTTAAAGCCACTTAAATTACAATGTGAGTTTAAAATATATTAAAAAAAATCTCCAACATTGTAAGTCTTTTGAGCTCTCTTGAGAGGAAAATTGATTATTAATTAACATAATAACAAGTGTGCATCAATAACTTCCCAAAAGGCGCATGATAGCTGGCTTGAGCAATTTGCATGTCATTTATATTGGCTGTGCAGTACTTATCTGGGTAGTACCTCACCCGCCTATGGGGATAAACTTACGAAATTGCTGATATTAAAATGGGAGACACTTTTTTTTACATTGTTCATGCCTCAGTATCGTGGTAGGTAAAATGCACAGAAATAAATAAATAAATAAACGCGGGACAATTCACACAGCAATATTTAGCCCCATGGTAAGCAGAGCTTGTGTTATGGGTACTAGATAACTGATATACATAATGCAATAGATTACATAGATAGATATTTTTTATTATTATAGAAAACGACCAGAACACCCGGAACAAATATCTGCAGATCGTACACACAATTGTTCCGAGGCGGGAATCGAACCCGCAACCTCCTGCGTCGCAGGCGGACCTTCGCCCACCGCGCCACATCGGTCGTCAATAAATCGTAATCGTAAATATCAAGAAATAATACCCCAAAAGCACTATTTTATTCAATGGTCTACTATTGAACTCAAATGACAAAAAAGTCGTGGTATTAACAGTTTCATGGACCAACGGTTCTATAGAACTAAGCGAAGTTACCAGATATTATTAGTTCTATAGAAGAAATGGGCTAGTTTTCGTTTCAATAGTCCTACCATTGAACTACAGCCATAAAAGAGTTTTAACAGATCTGTGACTTAACAGTCCCATAGAACAAATGGGAGTTACTGACAACACCAGCCTATAGGTTCTACTGCTGGACCCTATGGCTCTCCTGATAAGTGCCTTATTTGCTCTTATTAGTTGGTAATGCCAAACTCCCCACGCTGAGCATGCATGAGGGTTGGGGATCGCAGCTATCGTAGAAGGAGAAAGAAAGAAGATCATTATTTATTAGACACAAACACAAATCACAAACAAATTTAGTTAGGTTAGAATCGAAGGAGACAGCTTTTTTCGCAGCCGGCGGCGCGGCGCGCTAGATTTATGTATTTGTCTGTAATTCTGTATACTACAATAACTCGAGTTCTGGGTTCTGAGGCAATTACTCTTCTTTTAATCTATGGCAATTACTTAAACTGAATCAGGTTGACAATTATGGCTTTAAACTTATCAGTGCGCATCAGTTTGTCATAGATTTAAGGGTTCTATCATAACATCTGATCTCTCGTAATTAGTCTGGTATCATAAATCTCAATCGTCGTCGCTTAATTTAGATATTAAATCTGTTATGGACTGTATATTTAGAAATCCGGTAATGATTCTCGTATTCGTTAATACGACAACATTTCTTCAATGTCGCCGAGACTACTCTAAGATGTAAGTACTAACATCTCAATCTTGGTTGTAAAATTATCTCTACAAGCAGTGTCTCAACATGTTAATTCAAATATTTATGCTTTCAAAATAACATTTCGTCTTTGTATGTTAATTTGCAATGTCTGCCTTCCTTAGTTTTCGCTTCCCACGCTTCTGAGGCAAAATATCGAAAGTAAACCGAAAGTGACCGATATTTCTATTTATTATCACTTATTCTTGAACAAATAAAGCTGTTTGCATGTCTAAATAGACAAGAGGTCCATTTGAATCTTTGTATCAGCCTGTGCGTATTTGTGTCCATAAACGCCCACGGTACTAGGCAATCATAACACAGTGGTGGTGTGCTTGCTGTCTGAGCCTTATCACCAGTTCATAGAGTTCAAGGTGTGAGATGCTCTGGAGCGTACTCCTAGTATGAAGTGTAAAGTATGAAGTCAGTTGACAGTTCCCACGGAATCGTTTGTGCTCACGAAATGTGAAATACAATGATGGTCCGTTAGTTGGTGGTTATGAGGTGGTCACTGAGAGCGAAGTGATTAACTTGAATCACTTAAACGATCTCCATCATCGTAGTTCTCGAATTAAATTCGCTGTAGGTTGTTCGTCAAGTACGTAACCTCAAGATTATTCTGTTGTTTGTCAATTCTGTAATCCTTATTTATTTCAGAGATTTTTTACTGTCATCATCATCACTTAGTATAAAACAAAGTCGCTTCCCGCTGTCTTTCTGTCCCTCCCTATGTATACTTAGATCTTTAAAACTATGCTACAGATTTTGATGCGGTTTTTTAAATAGATAGTTATTAAAGAGGAAGGTTTATAAACCATTTGACACATAGATTTCTAAGCGGGCGAAGCCGCGAGGTGCAGCTAGTTCCGTCATAAAAAGCTGTATCCTTGCAGCATTATCTTGTTCTACGAATTTATGGTATTGTGTTGCACACCATACAATGCTATAATAACGTCTTTCTTATGTGGTCTGCAGCCATATCTTCGCAGTCTCATTCAACGTTCACATAGTGTTCTTTCTACTCTGCTTGACAAATCGTCATATCTCTCTTACCGTTATTTTGCATGTTAACAAATCGGTATAACTGTCATTTTTGTAATTCGTAGTTAAATAATGGTCTCGCTAGATGGTTTCTGTGAAGGCGATGGTATCTTATGTGATAATTTGCTTAAATTAGTAGTTTGCGCAAAGTGGACTGAACTGTGGGATAGTTCTGTTTAAACGTTAATTGACTTGTTTCCGTTTTGGAGATAATATGGTGAAAGCGACTGTACGATACCAGTGCTGTGTGAACCTCTTTCGAGGTCATATTAATGGAATCCTCCAACGGAAAGGGGCATATCTTTAGACTTGGCTTCAGTCTCTGTTATTTACAGCTTTTCAACGTCAATACACCAAGATCCATAAAATGACGACTGGAAATCCATCGTAAGCCCGTCAAGTCCGCAACATCTAGCAGTCTAGACGTGTGTCGATACCGCAAGACCCGGTTACGTCGGTATAAATCCTCGGCGGACAGTTCTTTGGACAGGCGCTGCGAATTAACGGTAACACCCGAATTTGGCCGTCGACAGCTGCTGATTGCTTTGAGCTTCCTGAATCGTGGTCAACGGGAATCCTGCCCCAGTTTTGATACTGTTTTGATTTATTTCAATGGAATTTAAGAAAGTCCATTACCGACTTAAGATGTGTTATACATAAGTATTAGTTTTTGCCCGCGGCTTCACGGCGTGTTGTGTCTATGGAATCGTTTAAAGGTTATTTCTATCCCACGGAAACTGGTTTATGGGATAGGTACAAATTACTGGAACTTTACGAACTACAATTACTTGTATGCAAAATTTCAGCCCGATCCGTTCAGTAGTTTTTGAGTGAAAGAGTAACAAACAACATGCAACTTTCGTGTTTATAATATTAGTAGGATATTAGTATGATGATGATGACGTACTTTTATATTTGGTCCGATGAAAACATTCTTTATTTACTAAACAATGTAAACGTAGCTCAATTAATCCATATCAATACCAGTCGGAAGCGTCCCCAACAGACAAGAGCTTTGTTCTGTAGGTCAACATTTCCAGAACGGAAACGTTTGAACCAAAAACCGTGTTTTCTTCTTTATAGTAGCTTCCCTATACTCATAATTAATCCTTCGAGCTGTTCCGCGCTGGTGCCACGGTTTCACCGTGGTCATATTCGTAAATAACGCGATATTTCATTAGTTTTCCATATTATCAACAGGACGATGTCTAAAAATAAAATATATCGCATTTTATTTGTTTTCGCGCCTACAATACGAAACATGCTTAAAAGTGAAATGAATTTGAATTGGGAATTCCTAATCAAACGATATTTGAGATCAAAGTGGCCAGTTCGACAAAACGCCAATTTTATATTTAAGGACCTAATAATTGGTTGAATTACTTAAATGCGTACTCCTATATAAAAATAAATAATCGAAAGATCTTTTTTGGGTAAGTGGGAGTATACACAAAATCAATAACTTGATCCAATAAAGCTATCTACTCAGTTAGTGAGCACTCGCACTGCTATGCCTATATACAACAACGTTCTAACAATACTTTAATTATAAAATACTCGAACTTACCCACTACCAATAAAGCATGGAGCACACGTACTTGTTTACGAGACGAATGACCTTGTTCTTTGCCTCGTTAAGGGGGTTCAGTTCGAGTGGACGAACGGTGTACGTCAATCAGAAAGATTGACACTTGCACCGAGATGGGAATATGGCCCGATTTGGCTGGCAGCTAGCTGATACTACATGGGAAATTCGCATGCAATTATCGCTTCAACAGTCGGACACACTATACCGTAAGAGATAAATCATTCCATGACCCACTACTGCATTTGTGCAATTTTTGTCACTATACCAATGAATTGTACCCTGGCATATTTTAACGAAACATTGCTGCTTTCTACGGTAGTTTTAGCATTTATTTATTTATATACATATAGTTAGCTTATTTATAGTTTTAGCATTCCTTGATATGATTCGATTATTAGGTAATACCCAAGCTTTCGATACCATTCACCTCATCCAATTTTTTTCATTTTATTTAATAATGCTGGACAATTCACGCAGCATTATCTAGCTCCATGGTAAGCAGAATTTAGCCAGCAAAGCTCTAGTGAGCTTTTTGCGCAAACTCACGGCAAAAACCGTGTTCAGCTGCTCGTTAACCCCAACAGGAACACTGAACAGATGTTGTCGGATGTACTAATTGCGGAAGTTGTGAGAGGTGTTCTCTCGGGTCGCGATCTGGGTCCTTTCTTTTATAGGCGTTCTATTTACAGCTTGAGTGCTCCTTCTCCTTCCAAAGTTTATCGTAGGTATAGGGTAAAAATATTGCTATAATTTCTGATTTATTATTGAAATCTTATATGAATAATATATATTAATCTTCTATAATTATAATTGAATCTTAATGTTTAAATCTAATCTTATAAATAATTGAATCTTTCGTGCGCGTTTTACCAACTGGCTGAGGTAAAGCAAGGCTTGTTCTAGTTTTACCTACTTAAAGTTGTTTCCCATGACTTGGTATGTGCGACAAATTACTACCACAGGAAATCCTAGTAAAGGTTCTGACTGAGTAATGAGGCGCTATGTATTTACGGCCCTAACTAATACTAATTAGATACGCTATATAAAGTCAGGTTGATCAATAATATTCGCCCACCCGGCTGATCCGTAATTAATATGCCTTTAGACCACACGTGATCATATCCTGTGACAGAATATGCTGCAGTCTGTAAGATTGAAACAGCTTAGGTAAACAGTACACGCATCGTCGGCGCCAGCGCATCGTATGCACGAATGACCTAATTCGACGTCGCAGGGTTGAGCCGATTCGCGATGCAATAACAGTGCCGTTGTCTGTGGAATAATATTATGTTGATAGTATTCTGAATTCAATGATCGGGCGGGATATAATTTACCTTCATGTCATTCATAATTTGTCTGTTCACTACGATTCTTGTTGCTAGAAGACGTTGTTTTGATTCCTTTTCACCTAATAATTTCTGGTAAAAACTTCTTTCTGTGGCTTACTAGACCGTCACATATCTTATAGCATATGATTGGCCTGTTATCAAACTCCACTGACTAAGGTCATTGGCGAGATAACTCAATAACGAATTGCTGGTATAAACATTTTAATTATATTGAGCGTCTCAACAGCCCTAATAAATCCAGTGGAAGTACTTACTGGCGTCATAAGGTCGGCTGCAATGCGCTTATTGATACAGTATCAGTGATACTGCGTCCTCCAGCCGCTTCAAGAGGTCCACTTTCATTTGTATGTAGATGTTCACTCAGTGCTGGCGCCAGAACTTCGTTAATATCTTGATGATAATTAGCTTTTATTGTGTCACTGAGTATAAGAGTTTCTTCATCTTTTACTTACCTGTTTGACTTAAACGCGTTATTTTGAATGCTGCTTACGCATGATTGATTGATAACCCACGTTATGTTATTGATTTGTTAAAGCTGATGTTGCAACTCACGCAAGTTTTATCTGAGGAATTCACCCAGACGGTCAGTCTCGGAATGTCAATCTTACTTAATGAGTGTCAAAACATTTGTAACATTGACACACTTCAGTCGTAATCTTTTAGATTACAAAACTGATAACTTAGCTTTTGCTGGTGCAAGGGCACTGGGGTCACGAGGACACGTGACCGCCGCGATCGACTCCTGCGCACGATTGCTGTCCATTGTGCAACGATAGACGCCTATAAATTGAAATACTCGATTATGACTGTAATTAAAGTCTATGTCCCAATTAATTGGATAGTAGATTCGATCTCAGTGTCGAAATGCCTTATGCTCCGATAAGTTGTCCAGATAAGGACACCGATCGCGTTTATTAACGTCATCAAAGTATTCGATTGGACGTCCTTCGTATCGATATTTACGATCGATATCTGCATTGAGTGATGCGAACGAGACAACGTGGAATGTCGATGGAAAGAAACGAAATAAAACATCGATGATTTACTCGCAAAGTTTTTATTACGGCACAAAGTTTTATATGAAAGATAAAATAGTTATTCTCTTTGTGAAGAAAGCGAACTGGAGAAAAAATCTGTCTCCGTTGCTATGTATTCTTTTGTCAGTAGTGATGGATAACCTTGCCATGGCTTTAATATTTATATCCATTCTGTTGGTATAAACACATCTTGCAATACATGGTCTATTTCCATTCGCGTGTCCAATCAATCACTGGGCTCTATTCAAACGCAACGGCTGTCAACAATTATGATGAATATTCTACACACGATCCAATTCACTCGCATTAAAGTTACGAAATCGACTGCATCGACACAATACAGAATTATAACAGTAGGAACGCTTAGACGCATTAAAACAATTTCAGTGTCGCTTCATTGTTTGATTCTCACAGTAACAAAAGTTTTCGGTTTTAGTGGCTCTATCGTTAATAGTTATGTCTATTTTATCGTCTACATTATTTGCTTCTTCAGTAATAAGAGTTATCTTCATTGATAGTGCCAATCCGGACCCTTGCTGTGAGTAAGACACGTGAGTAGTTTTATTTTATGTGGGGAACTGCGTTCTGAACTGACATTCCGCAAGTATATTATACCTTGGTTTATAACTATTTGCAGTAGCGGATGAGTGACCCTACTGTTTGATAGTGTATTTGTATGTAAGCCCATTGAACAGAGCCGTGAACTTAGGAGTAGCCGGTCGACACCACAATCGAACGCCATTAAATCATTTGTTATTAATCGAATACCGTGACACTCGAATCGATTGAATAGTTGACGGAGTCCTTGAACGGTACTAACCTCGTTGTGCAATCGAGTTGTGCCGAATCGATTCTGGATCGGCCCACTTAGATCAGAGCATGTTGTTACGAAACTAAGAGGTTCGTGCCCGCGGTATGTGGGCTGGTGGAAGTTGGGGTAAGTAGCGTTGATGAGAGCCCTCCTCCGCGTTTTGACACTCTCAAGTCTAGTAGATGGATGCTTCAAACGAAGAATCGCATACGTTTTAACTTTGCCTCCATGTATAGCAAACTTTAAGACTATGTTAATAATTGATCTATTGTGTGTTACGAAGGACAAATATATTTATATATTTATTGTCATTTGTGCGACGTTGTGATGTTGCAAATTGCAATCGTATATTTCTTGTTACAAAAGATACTTTGAAGTAGATTTTTGGGAAATTTGATATTAGCCTACATATATTTACGTAAGATGGTAGGCAGACGTTGTGGAAAACTATACGTTAATTGGGGAAGTGGTCTGACTCTCCTATGTCGCGTCGTAACTTTTGTATTTCAAGAAAAAGTTTATTTAAAGTTTAACTTCAGACGAGACATCAACAAACAAGCCTGTAAGCGAAACTTGTGATACTCGTAGAAGCTTAATACACACGAATCCTTTCAAAAATAAGATTTTAATAAAATTTTCTTTGTTCACCGGCGCGGGCGATCCGACCAGGCCAAAGTGGTTTATTGAAATAGTCTACTTTTGCATGTTTTGTTTCCCCTCTACTGATGCTCCCGTTCTAAGAAGAACTTCCCATCATTGAGAGATGCGCCCTAGTTTGTAAAGTAGCCCAGTTCAATGGTTCGTTTGCTTGATTAGCCGTGATTGGAACGCGGGTCAGCTCAATTGTGGATGCGATGCCATTCAACTATCCCTGTATTCTGATTTATTGAATACGTTTGTGGGTCAGAGGGTTTTTATTGCCTTGTACGGGATGTTGGATCAATTAACCCCGTGTACGCGCTTAACTTGAGCAGTTCTCAAACCTCGAGCTTTAGACAGTTTTTGATAACTATGTGTCTCTCGTAAACGAACAAACCATCAGCTTCTGAGAGGTTTGTGTTGCTTTCGGAGCATTGACTCTCAATATCACATGACTCGAGAAGATTTTCTCATAGTTGACGCCGGAGAATAGAATATTTACGGGTTACTGGTTGATAAATGTATATTTTTATGGGCTGATGTGGGATGTTAGAACGGTAAAGGTTTAGGCCCATCATTTTACAAAACGACTAGTATCGATAAGAATTAATATTCAACGGTATTTTTTCTTAACGAAAATAATATTTTATTAGCTCACAAAACTACGCAACGGATTTTGATGCGGTTTTTTTTAATAGTGATTCAAGGGGAAGGTTTATAAACCATTTGACAAATAGATTTTCATGCGGGCGAAGCCGCGGGTACAGCTAGTTTTAATGTACAATCCATCTCTAAAATGGGTCAAAAAATCTTAATCGGCGGAATATAGTTACCAGCTGTTACGAAATCTGAAACTATGGCGCTCCCTGTGGTAAAGACCTTATCGTAATTACTGATATGATTACCATTAATGGTGAGGCACTTCTTCGATAAGAAATCCGAAACAGGTTGAAATAACTAATAATCTCCTTATCTTATCTAGCAAGGTTATGATATGGGAAAAATTAAGCGTTTTTTTGATAAAGCCAAAGATTAAATCATTAGATATTTATTTTCGGGGGATAAAACCGGGGATTTTCCTATTCAAATTTATCCCTCACATAATTTTCGTTCCAACATAATTGCCTGACAGAGTTTCACCACCCATTATTTAGCGAGAAAGTGCGAAATCGCAGTTCTGATTGGCGACAGAAATTATAAATTCGTCGAGGTTTTTTATAATGTGCTAGGTGTTTGTTATTGTGGCTTATAACAAAGGCAATAGGTTCAAAATTCAACAGAGATTCGATTATATTGCCTGACAATAAAAGTTAAATTCAAATTATTGTTCGATTCGATAGGTTGAACTTTACCAACACTAGGAGCTCGAAGGTAAGTGGTAATCGATGACGTATCCCAATTCGATGCGTCGTTTATTTCGATTACGGATGCGCGACACGTCTCGATCCCTCGGATCGATTTATCGCATCGCCAGCCCAGGCAGAGAAGACAGCTGGGTTACTGAAGTATAAGAGCATATTTTTTATTTATTTATTGACATAATCACATCATAACAGGTTTTTTTTAAAGCCCTGAGGTGATGTTATAACGTTATTTTGAAGAAATTCTAAATAAAGTTAGGTAGAGTAGAAATTTTGTTAAGAATCGGAAGTAGAGTACCTACTTTCATATAAATAAATTAATAATGCTGGACACTTGTACAAGATCAAACTAAAATCGAATTATAGTAAGTAGTTTCGTTTAACAACGGCTTCATTTCAAGAATTTTAGAAAACCATCAAAATATGATTGTACAGCGTTTTGTCTATAGATAGATACCCTTGCCCCATCTAAAGATGTGACCTGATGACTATTTGACCTGAAGTTAACGTTACTGCACTTACCCAGCTGTCCCACCCAATCTGTGACAATACCGTAGTCATTCAGCGTTTTCCCAGTAGAATTTATTGGATAACCGAACAAATTGAATATTTAATTTTGTTGTTCCTAGAATGCGCCTGTTTGTTAAACGGGAACCGTTTTGTTTGTTCGACTTTACTTATTTGATTTTTTTTTTATTTCAGGTAAAAATCTACCACATTAAATACGTACGTTCCTGGGTTTACTAGGTAAATGTGCTAGAAAAGATGTGAACTAGAAAAAGGTACTAAAATAAGTGCAATAAGTGCAACAAGATAGAATATGTTCATTTGTTTTCAGAACTACGAATTGCAACAGGTTTTCGACACACTTTATTAATTTTAGAACACGAATCCTCGTTAAAACTATCAGATGACCACAGCACAGCGTTTAAAAATAAACGAACTAGCAAAACGCTTGCACAAATTAGCGCCATTTCCTGAAGTTTCATTGTTTAGCAAATTAAGATGTTTTTGTAATGGCGGAAGTAACGCCTTGTTGCTTTTGCCTCGAAGTGTTTTGAGGTAATTAATTAGCGTTTTTCACGCGAATGATGTCACCTGATGCACGTCATTGTGACATTTATAAGTTACGTCACCTAAAAAAATTGTATGTCTGTCTATGTACATATGTACCTAGAAAATCAAATAACGAGCAGATCGCGGGACGAGGTTTATTACATAATTTTGCCCAAATTGCATCCCAGGATCAAAAGAAATGTCGGGATGTCTTTGCGCTGTAGTTAGACAACATCTACTGAAATAATGCTTTACGAATATACCTGGAAAATTCTGTTCGTACATTATGTCTCTTTGAATAGGTATTCCTAGGACAGTTTCTACGCAGTTACGGTTATTGAATAGTTATGGATTGAGTCATTAGAATAAACATTATTCAAATGGAGTAAGTAAATTGGTTTTGCCTATCTGTCAATGAATTAGGACGATTACTTACAAATTTCTTGTTATAACATTTTGTAAGTGGGCAGAAACTTAGCATAAGTGCTAATTTATTTTTAAGCTAAGTCTGTGCCTAGGTAAAAATAAGTGTGTTCATAGGCCAAATCTATACTAATATTATAAGAGGAAAGGTTTGATTTTTTGTTTGTTTGTTTGTAATGAATAGGCTCCTAAACTACTGGACCGATTTGAAAAATTCTTTCACCGTTCGGAAGCTATACTATCCCCGGTGAACATAGGCTATATTATATTTTCAAAAAAGTTAGGGATCCGTACTAAAACCGTGCGAAGCCGGGAAGGTCCGCTAGTTACGTTATAAAGTTATAATATAAACACTGTGTGACCTATACCACAAAGCATTCCACGAACATGCTCTCATTCGCAAATTCCAAGACTTGCGAAAAATGGAACGTAATCGACCTAAACCCATTTCAAATTTTATAACCTATCGGAATTCGCGCCATACGGTACCGATTCCAACATGGCCGACTTACTCTGTTTACCTAAACGATTCCTACACGGTATTTTCTATGTAAAACTGTTTATTTATGCGTGCAAAAACAAGCAAATTTATGGGAATTTATTAACGAATACATTTCGAACGATATTTCGCTGTGGGTTTGACTTGAACGTTGGTGGAGAATGCCGGCGCCACCTGCCTACTTGTCCTACTTGACTAGTACATACTCTACCACAGATAATTAAAAAGTACCATACCAAGTGGGCACCTACCTACCTCCTTAGATTTATACCTTAGCACACGAAAGTTGAAACTTTTACGCGTATGAACAAGATTTCCCTTTTAAGTAGGTAGGTACTAGGTACTTACTTCACTTGGTAACTAACTAATATTAACATGCCTTGGCCTAACTACAGATTATCATAATTAGCTCGGCTCATAAGCACTAAATATGAATCTAAAATTAGTGAATAGTCTTGAAGCTAATGTTCATTAGGAAAGTAACGTTGGGAAATTTATTTCTACACTAATTAGGTGTTCCGAATTATAGATACAATCGCTTCAATTCACGCACACCACAACCAATTATACACCAATCACCAAATATAATATTTAAAATAATATATGATCAATTTATTTTAACGCTTTCACTGCCCAGCCACTAGGGGATGTGGGGTATGTGTGCGTCTTGGGTCATGTAGGTAAGTGTTAGAACAGGCATCGCTAGTTATACTGTAATCATGGTATAATTTCAGAGGCCATTTTGTGTTTTTCAAACCTAAATATATCATGGAGGTACCTACCTAACACAAATTGCAGTCATCTGCGTGGTTCATAGTTCTCAGTGTCAGTGAAAGTGGTCGAGTGGTCGCAGTTTTCTAATATGCGCCGCGCATCCAATGAACCCATTACCCATCCAATGGACATTAAAAGCTCGTTTACAAACACATGCGATTTTACGTCCTTACAATGTTATGTCAGTAATGGTAATATAATTATTGTTTACATAAAATGTGTAATAATAATGAATTACACGCAAAGATTACTGAAGCTTTTCTAAGCATAATCGTTTCCTGGTAACTCTGTTGTTATTTTTACCTAAACATATTATTTTATATTGTCTCGATTATTCTTTTCAATACAATAACTATCAACATTACCCACTATTAAAATAATCATTCAATCCATCAACATTATTAAGATTAGTATAAGAAGCTTCTTGTAGTAGCAAATAGCAAGATCATCATCATCATCCGGTCATGTTAATCCACTGGTGGACATAGGCCTCCCCTTATAAGCGCCATGGCGCCCTGTCTTCAGCTTGCCGCAGCATCTGCCTGCAGTCTTTCGCAGTATCGCAAGTTGTCGTCATCAATAGCAAACTTCATAAAGTATAAAAACAAGTTTCGAAATCCCGCCGATTTTCACCGCGCATTCGCCACACACAGCTGTCAAAGTGACAGCTGACAGCCAAACTTGACATTCACCTTTCATCGGGAGTTTATGGCCAGCTTCCGGTCGGAAAGTTACCAGTACTGCTGTTGTGATAACTTGTGTGCTTGACGAATCAATATCATAGGCCCACGTTGCCCCAGTGGAGTATTGGTACAGCTAGGTTTTTCAAAGCCTCCATTGGCCTCTGACATCTAGCCATTCCATCATCATCAACCATCATTCAGCTTGCCGCAAATAAAAAAAAAACAATAATACTAAAGTAAAATCTCTTAAGAAATTAAATAATATCCCAAAAAGGTGAAAGCGACAGAGCGTCCCCGTACTGAGGTAAAGGTCGCTGGTTCAAGTCCCGCCGACATCGAAAATGTTTTAATTTTTTCTAAACGATCTTGTACTGATCAGAAATAGGAAATCAATAAGGCAAAATAAGGGCATAGAATAGACGTAATTGGTCAAATATATTGACTACGATAAATAATACGAATTCATTATTATTAATAAAATATCAGTTGCAAGCGTCCCTAAGACGCTTTTTTTCTTTGATTACCAACAATGTTTTTGCTAATAAGTTATCTACCTACATATTTAATTTTACTGTGTGATTTTATGTGACATTTTATTAATTTATATAAACATGATGTCATGGATTACGAATCTGGAATAAATGAGTTAATAATATTAATAAGTTCATAATAAAAATAAATAAAGTGACCCAGCTGTTTCAATAAGCCGGGACAGGTTCAAGATCATGACTTTCGATAAAGAAATCGAATCGACCGCGTGTCGTAATATCTGACCCGGGCCTTACTAACTACTCGCTCATCTCTGGCATCACCATAGTAAATATTTCCACATCTGTTGTTTTCATAATAATAATCTGCGGTTATAAAACACCACGTAACCAAAACCATGTTGAAAGTATCTGGGAATTTTAATGGGCCTATCAATAACATTTAGAAACTGCATTTCAACAGTTTATTCATAAGTTGGAGACAAATGGCTGTTGGTAACGCTTGGGCCACCAAAACTGTGCGAAATAACAGACCACCCACTGCTGACTACCTATGGGCCTTAGTGGAATCAACCCTGGAGGTCTTCTGCCATTTGTATTCACTGATCCCCGACTGTCCTTACAATACTCTCTGATCATCAAGTACCTATGTCGTCTGCCTCGAGGCTACCTTTCAGTGCTTTGGTGCCACTGCCAATGAACTAGGGCCGAATTGTGCTAACCAATCGCTTTACTATGCCAATAGTATTGTGCCAGAATTGTCCTTAGATGAAAGAAACTCTGGGTAGTGCGTGGCACGGAGCGATTCTTAGGAAATTAAACCGATTGAGTTAACATCCGACGAGCGTCCCTCAATCTCTATTTTCATCTCAGGTAAATTTTCAAAATGTGTCATTCTGACGGGATACCATTTTCATAGTGAAGCGATTAGTTTAGCAGAATAAGGCCCCTGTTGATGTTATGAAAAGTCTAAGTGCATGTTTCAAAAGTAATCACTAATCAACATCACCATAATTTCCGTCAAGTGAAGACGGCCACTGCTGACTTGCCTCAAAGACATTAGGCATCTTCCGTTGGTATTAAACAAGTACAATACAAATACTCTTTATTGCACACCAAAATTATACAGAAACAGCGATCTCTTGCAGGTAACCTTTGGATGGACAGGTACTAACCGACAAGTCATCTTTGTTCAAAGGTTCTCCTTTCACTCCTTTGCCGAAAGCGATGGTGCAACAAAAAAAATATTTCGCTTAGTTCCGCGAACTACTTTTGAATAGCGCACATTAGCTACACTTTTTCCGAGTTCATTCGGACAATACCATTGAGACTTTTCCCATGCTTGGGAATTACGTCATTTTGTGTTCGCCATTTCACCTGACCACAAATGGTCAGGTGAAATGGCGAACACAAAATTTGAGAACATTTTGTTGACCAATTGCTTTGTAGGTTTCGAAAATGTTTAGTCTTCAGTAATTGGACCATTAAAAAAAGGTTTAGGTATGATTAGTAAAAGAAGTACCTAAGAAAAAATACCGCTAGGATATGAAATATCTAAGTCTTTTAGTTCCTTTAGTTAGACCTTATGACCTTCCTTTGCACTCGTCACAACATTCAAATATTTAGTTTGACGACCGATGTGGCGCAGTGGGCGATGGTCCGCCTGCGACGCAGGAGGTTGCGGTTTCGATTCCCGCCTCGGAAAAATTGTGTGTACGATATGCAGATAATTGTTCCGAGTGTTCTGGTCTTTGAGTTTCTATGTATAATAAAAAATATATATCTATGTAATGTATATTGTATTATGTATATCAGTTATCTAGTACCCATAACACAAGCTTTGCTTACCATGGGGCTAGATAATGCTGTGTGGATTGTCCAGCATTATTTATTATTTATTTATTTATTATATCTTATTTCAATCTAGGAAATAAATAAAGTATTCAGTTTTTTTGTTCACTTCAATCTTTTTAAGGTAAAATAAAAATAAAGAAGCGAACACGAAACCTTAACCTTGCGTTTTTAGTATTCGAGTCAGGAACAAAACTCTTCCCTAGCTTTTTTCCCCTTTGATAATCTGATGCTTTGTAGAAAACTCCTGTAAAAAGGCTTTCTACGAAAAAGTTAAAAATTAGATGAAGCAACAGTGATATTAAACAAACGTATTCAACATACAGGTGAACAAATTACCTCCTGCTCTATCGAAGTCAGTTAAAAAGACTTAAAAACCAAAGTTCGTGAACTGTACCTATAAAACCTAGTAATATCCCCGTGTACCTACATCAGTTCTCTATTCTGATATCCATAGAAGTGTTAACGTAGCCGATGTTTACGGAACGAAGCATTGGAATGCACAGCCTAGCACTCTTGTAACAGGAATTAGGCAAGGTGAGGCGATGATATACTTAGACGGGTTCTTAGGATCGCTCTGTATTGTTCCTAGGGTATCAGTTACAGCCTGTTAGCGAGCACTAAACACATGCATATAACTACTAGACTTGGGGTGTTTCTCTGTTTTGATGACAGATAGAACTTCTATCTGTCATCAATCAGAACTAGGTACATTTAAGTAGATAGAAGACGATACGGTACTTCTACCATTTATATTGTGTAAATCTCTTATTGGCCGTAAGTTAGATTATTAAGGAAACAATTATTTATATTAAGGGCTGTTGATTTTGTTGAAACAATAAAATAAAAATTAGAACGACGACCATGTGGCGCGGGTTCGATTCCCGCCTCGGAACAATTGTACGATCTGCAGATATTTGTTCCGGGTGTTCTGGTCGTTTTCTATGTATAATAAAAAATATCTATATATGTAATGTATTGTATTATGTATATCAGTTATCTAGCACCCATAACACAAGCTCTGCTTACCATGGGGCTAGATTATGCTGTGTGAATTGTCCAGCATTATTTTATTTTGTATTATTTTTGTATTACTTACCGTATCGTCTTCATGAATCAAGGAATTCTGACGTGATCGATTGACGCAATCTGCGTCAATCGATCAGCGTGAACCAGATCCAAAATCATCAGCACCCTGCGTCACGCAGGGTGCTGATGATTTTGGATCTGGTTGCTATAATTAGCATTAGCCTAAAGACACTTTTATTCTTGTCAACCACGTCTCAAACTAAACTTTCAAGACAGTCATAACATGCAAAATCATCAACTGATATTAGTTATTTTCAAATGACCCGAATGGTATCATCGAAAGTCAACTAAAGTTTGTTATTTTCTTATGACCCGAACAGGACATTTGTACAGACAAAATATAAATAAATGTAATGGCTAAATAGTATTTATTTTGGAATTAAAAATGAATAGTAGATCACCCAAGTCGGGTAAAGTTATGAGCCCTTCGCCAGGATTATGAAGGATCACAATAAAACTTGTCCAGGCTCTGGCGTGTAGTCCACACATCTGTAATATTACTTCGGTTATGAGCATAAATCTGGCGTATTGCCCGTTAAGGCGATTGTCGGCGACAATTCGCAGTGCTCGACAACACGGAAACTGCTTTAACGTCTTCTGGCGGATTTACCAGGGTTGTCAAGGTTTCTTGAATCATCCAAACCTGGCTGAAAAAGCTAGCAGTCTGGAAAGCTCCAATTGCTGTGTACCCGACTCCATGCATAGTTGATTTTCTTCGCTGGCACAGCGACCCGAGTGGAGTGGGTTTTGGTCTCCCATAGAAGTCCTTAATAGAGAATAAATATTTTTACCCGGCTCTAGGAATAAGCTAGATATTTTCATATTTACCATTTTACTGCTAAATAACCCTGTCCAGCATCCAATGTATGTTTTACGCCACCATAATGTTTTTAGTGTCGACATAAAGAAGCGAGACCCACCCAGTAGCAACCCTGGGACCACGTACGATTGTAACGGCCCTACGAGTTGACAGTACGTGTTACAAGCACTTTATGACTGTAATACAGCTGATAGACCGTAAAGTGTTATGTAAAGCGTGTTTTGGTTTGAAGCCGGAACATCTCTTTTTGTCAAGTGCCTGTCAAATCATGTTAGTTCTATGAAAGTTCTAACAAAAGAACTACTAAGAACTTAATATTACCTATTTCACATGGTAATCATGATGTTATTCTGAAATGATATCGTATAGTTTAGAAGTCCTAAAGACCAACGCCAAAAGTTATACTATTATGTATGTTACCTCTAGATTGTTTACTAATACATAACTTTTACACATAAATCAGTTACAGACCCTGTTCTGACTGCTCCTGTCGAATGATTTAACACAATAGGTACCTACGTTATGCACGTATGATGCACTTGCACAGGTGATGCGTGACTCTTGTTAGAAATAAACTGGATTTCCATGTCACTTGTGACTGTCAATCGAATCCTTCTTCTTTATTTGTGGCTTGCGCGATCGGATTAAAAATGTTTCCAGATCGCAAATTGATTTGTTCGATATTTGAAATAATTTCGATGAAGGTTGAATTATAAGGTTGCATACCAAAGAGTTTAGTGTACGCGTAAAATCTAGGTCCTTCAGATAGGAGTTAGTGCCTACGAAGTAGACAAGTGTGCGAGTTGACCCACTCTCTCGTATCTGTAACTAGATCTAATACCCGGTTGTTAAACGTTATGTCATCTGGGCTATAACCGAACCGCTTTATTGCATTGTCCTATGACGTCACTGTAATGAATGCATTTGTGATATACCTACTCCTGAAATGAAATGTGTATTAAGTCGTGTTCGGTAGTTCGGGAGTAGAATTTCCACAAGACAGGTTTTTATATTTTTAATTTGCTTAGAAGAGAGAGTAATTTTTCCATACTTCGCTAGTAAAATTACGGATTATTATTATTATTTAATTACTAATTTATGGAGAAATTAAGTATTCTTTTTCTTTATGACTTTTCTTTAAGATCTATGAATCGGAGTATAATCAAAGTGACCACATGTCATTCTAGTGACATGTTAGTCTCTAATCAAATTGTCCACTAATATTTTGAGAAAATAATTCCTCGCTGCTCCATCGCATCTCTGATGTAGGTAAAGACTTCAGACATATGCAAGGAACCTAGGCTGGATCAGGTTAGCTAAATTGCCTATCAATCACGACAAAATTGGTTATAGACAGCCCAACAATTTACCTCAACCTTCAGCGTGGGTACTTAGCATTATTAACTAGTTCGATCACCCTGACACGCTTGAATCGCAATCTACGTTCACCGAACCCTATTAATGCATTAGATATTATGATGGATTGATTTACTTAATTGGTACTTACTTGCTCTGAGTGAAGTTGATGCATTCAGCATTCCACCCACGGGGTTTTCATTTTGAGTTTTAAATATATTTAATCTTAAGCGATCTGAACACAAAAAATTATAGATATTAATATAACGGGTATTTATCGCGTAAAATCCCGTTCTATTAATGCTTATGATTTTGAATTTTGATTTTTGTTCTAACAGGAAAGGAGAATTTTTCGTCTTTGACTTGACTTCTGTGTTATTGGTAATTCTGGGTTGTCTCTATTCTGCCAGTGTCCAGTTAGTGAAAAAATAAATCTTCTACAATCTGTATTAATTTAATTATAATGTGATAAACCTTGGTGCTGAAATTGAAATGTCAGTGTCTAAATATGACTGAAATTCTAAATCCAATATTCTTTGCTAGTATTTTATTTACGTAACTTGTTAAAAATAGCAGCAAAGAAAAAGCTGTTTTTTATTTATGAGAAGGAGTGTCCGGTTAAACGTCGAAGTGAGAAAGTTACATTAGTCTAGGTTTGTCTGCTAAAAAACCTGTTACGAAAAGTTGAAAGACATCGCAAATTGGATACAGAGAAATAATAACCGAAGAAGTGACATGATTATTTTGTACGCTGCGCTGTTATTGTCGTTGGAATTATTTCGTTGTAACTTTCAAAAAAACTATCAAAAACCGTAAATCCGTATCGGATAGTACGGGTTTTCTGTAATTCAAAAAAATCTAATCAACAATAAAAAAAAATTAGTAGTTATTAATTATGTATGTAGGTATGTTTGATTGTAATGCTTAAGCTCTTTTATAAAATAACTTCTTTCTTCTTTTTTAATATCTTATTCTGAAAAAGCTTACTGAATGATTCACTCGATGGTACCTACTTACATCCTTTAATTACTTGATATCCCTAAATTAAATGAACCTATTACGTAAGTCAAACCACAGACTGCAGCTAGTTATTTAAAACCTTGATTTACGATTGGCTACGGTCACCATTCGGTAGCTTAGCGACCTTAATTACCCACCTAAAGATAACATTGGGCCGGTAATAAGTACTAAAGTGCCTACTTTTCGTATTTAATGATGACTTAACGACTTAATCATGTGCGCGCGCAAATAATATTATTGAAGTAAAAACTGAGGAACGTAATGGATCATTGATCATGACTTGGAGTCACGTTTTTGACATGATTTATTGTCGAGAAAATCGATTTTGGAAACATTGGATCTTAACATTCAAGGATCGGAAATGGGCCCTAATTCCACTAAATTAATCGCATCACCATAACAATGGTATCGTCTCAGAATTTCAGATTTTAGCGTAAAATGCTTTGATGAAAAAATTACAGCTGGAGGGACGCGTGTCAAAAGAATCAAGGTTGAAAGCATTCTATCAATATCTCCGTGCAAATAGCACCGCACGCACGCACTATCTAAGTATCTAGAGTTTGTTTCATCTATGGACGATTCAGCAACGATGATACCATTGTCATAGTAAAGTGATTAGTTAGTAGAATTCGGCCCCAGGTCTGGCCGACTTTAAATATCATAAAACTCACCCAAACCCAGGCGCCCGGGCCCTATGTATAAAAATACCGAATTATCAAAACAAGCAGGTATTTCCCAAATTTCTCGGTGGTAATATGCAAGTAAGTAATTCTCATAAAATAGGTATACAGTACAACTTTTACTCTTTATTGTACTCAGACTTTTAATTGTACAGCACAAAATTAAACAAGAAATACAGACATTAACACGAAATGCATATAATGGGTGGCCTTATTGGCGGTGTAGGCTCCTGTTCTAAATGTACCTAAGAAAGAGCTTATTCAGTATGCCCTTAACCTTGAAACAAAGGTAGCCTAAAAGCGGAGTTCTTGAAATTGTTAACTATACTCCGCGAACAAAGAAGTCTTAGAACTCATTTCAAGTTCCGAGCTTGTTTATGCTACAAAGTCGCATACCTAGAAAATATCGCCCTGTGCTCAGCACAGGTCGGGCATGCGCCGGCGCCGGTTAATAATAGTCGCATTCCATTGGTCGGAGGTGCACAGGGCTGCCAGTGTGTAAAAATATGGTCCATCCATAGTCAGATTCTGTGTCAGACCCGACCGTGTGAATTAAATTTTGAGATTATTTAATTTAATTATAAACCAAGACTTAAGCTTATTACTCTTATGGAATTACAAAGAAATAAAGTCATCGGTGTCGTGTAGTTGTGTTATGCAATAGCTGTATGCAGACACAAAGCCATACTTTTTGATGTAGGGTGTTTAAAGACTTGTGTAGTTGTGTGTGGTCGTCGTGATCATGCGAGTCTTTGCAATCTACTTCAATAATTGTCTTGCTGACAAGATTGCCAGCTATACCGGAACCTACCTTCGTGTATGCTTTCAAAAGCCGTGCGTGGAAAGTGTGGCAACCCTGCCTGGAAGAGCCCTACACCTGCCGCACTTTCCTTTTTCATGCGCCGAATGCTTTCGCTGCCGTGTTATGATGGTTACTGTTCAATTACCGTCATGTCTCGTGTCGCGATTCATTTGTACGAACGAGAGCGGCTTTATTCGCATGGAATACGTCTTATTTTAGAATACCACCTTTATTCCTGCTTTTAATTTTATTTTGATAGACTAGACTTTAATGTGTAAGAACTCCTTAGAGAAACAAGTAAGCAGAAAAAATAATAGACTATCAGTCATACAAAATATACGATTTCTATAACTTAACAATTACTAGACTAGGCCTCACTTTCGGATAAGGCACTTTCTGCAACAGAAAGAGAATTTGAATTTTGCTGCCTAGCATATTGTCCTCCAATCGAATAAAAATTCTCGAATAATTCGTAATCATATGAATCATTCGGTACGGTACGATACATCGATCGATACCAAAAATAGCTCTGATTTGGACTTGATGGTGTAAACAAATATTGAATCATCGAGTTCCACGTAAGGGCTTGAGATTCCATGATGATTATTGATGATGCTGGATTTCGACGGAATGTTCTTTGGTTTCGTCATAATTCAGAGTCGAGAGGTAATCAGCCTCTTTACTATACACGATATACTGCAATGATATTCTACTGAAGATCCATCATGATTTCAAAATATCAGACTTAACATCCGAATCGGCTTTCCAGCGTTTTATAATACTTTAAAGAGGGTGCACACACTGTGCACTATAATTTGTCCTGCACATATGTACATAGGTCTAGTCTCCGTAGAAACTGACCGCCCCACGTAGCAAAAAAAAAATATTTCGTATTTTTCTATTTTGGAAAGCTAATGCGTAATATATATATATATATGAAGAACTAGCTGTTCACTTTATTAGGTAATTTTTTTACACCTCGGCTTACATTATTGGAGTTTTAGTAAGGATCCCTATCTTTTTCGAAAATCTAATATAGCCTATGTTCACCAAGGATAGTGTAGCTTCCCAACGGTGAAAGAATTTTTCAAATCGGTCCAGTAGTTTCGGAGCCTATTCAATACAAACAAACAAACAAAAAATCAAACATCCTCTTAATAATATTAGTATAGAAGACTATCCTACAAAATAGTGTGTTTTGTAAAATAATGTTAGTAAAATCGAGTGCGATGCAGCTGATTGTTATTGATTTGTAACATTAGCTACGCAATAACATTAGCTACGCGCCGAGACACGTGCCTGATTAACGTCCCCCTATCATTGTATTTTTAGTACTTATCCGATAATTGAAATCTTTGAACATTAGTCTTATCTTTACGCTTATAAAGTATTTTCTGTGTGTGTTATTAACAAACTAGCATCGACCCGTGGCTTTGCACGCGCTTTTCCGGAAAATGTACTTATGTTATTCCAGGTTTAGAAGAAAATAGTTTTCCCTTTATTAATATATGAGATATTCTACATATATATTTCCTAGCTCTAATCAAATTTATTGTTTAAAAATTAATAAAAAAAAGAAATTAAATAGGCATTGTAATTAAAAAATAATGCATGCTTACATATTTTTATCAGATTTTTTTTTCTCTTTAATTATTATTTACTTTTAAATTCTTTTTGTATTTACTTCACATAAACTGCTCTTTGATCATGCTGTGTACACATATTTAGGGATACAGTCTAGTTTTAATTATTGTGTGTTTCTAGTTGTATAATATTTGATTGTATTCTGTTTTGTGTGCCAAATAAATAAAATATAAATATAATAAAAGTAGAATATATGGGTATCCCAACGTAATCTCTAGAGGTAGGTACCTTAGGAAAGTCTTCTACCTTCTCTAAAGGGAGAGCATATGTTGTTACATCGTGCGGACGCAAGAGCTGGACTCTTGCACCAGAGCACTGTATACAAGTCGTACGACGACTTGATTGCTCTTGAAGTCACGAACATTTCTTAACACAAAGCCTGGCTTCTTGTTCGATTCCTTGGCAAAGGCAGTCATAATACTACCTTAGTACTTCCCTATCGTATACATTATTATTTATTTATTTATTTTAAATAAATAATAATGTATACATTATATCCGTAATAAATTTCAGCCAGGTCTGTATAGTAGTAGTTTGACCACAATCTTACCTGTAGAATCCGCCCGGGAACCCGCAACCCTGTCAAGTGCCAGCGCGCCGTCAAACGAATCGTCTGGTGACGAGAGGTTTGATGACGCTCTGGCACTAAGGTGAGAGAGGAAGTATCGATGGGTTTTTAGTTGGTATGTCACTATCTGCTAACACTCTGTTAGTAGCTCAGTGAAGAGCCCAACATACCACTCTAGCCCTCCTCAGGCTAGAGGCAATGCGCAATAGCATTTTCCCATCGTAAAAAAAAAAGGTTAACCGTGAAGAGAAAACAAACATCCATCCATCTAGTTATGTATCTATCTAGCCATCCATACGCTCGCATTTATGATAGGCCATACTTACATAATTACTTTCATACAATACAATCGATCTAAAAATCTAAATGAATCAGAATCCGAAGTACAAAATTTCTTGATGTCGTAGTTATAATACCACATTTTCTCTTTTGATTTTATCCACCGCATCATATTACCTTATTATAGCAACAAAACAAGCACGACACGAGTCCCGTTGCCGGCGGCAGGCGGTGTCGGGAGCGGAAACATGTCTTCCGGCGGCCTGCCTTGCATTATTCCTGCTTATTAACGCACTGCCTTACTGCACTTTCTTTAAGTTTAAACTGACGATGCCCTTGGCTTCAGCCACGCTTTTTTCGGAATAAAAAGTAGCCTATTTATTCCAGATAAGGAATAAATAATAGAGATAAGGTAGAGGCCTATACTCAGCAGTGGGTGTTACCTGCTGATTAGATAGATATATAGATATTTATTCCAGGTCTTCATTCGTGCTAAATTTCAGCGCAATCCGTTAGTCCGTAGATAGTTTTGGCGTTTTCTTTGCCCAAACATCTCAAAACCTCACTAACTTGCGTCCTTAAAATATTACTAGGATAACGCCGTCCTCCTCATTTCAGTATAATTTGAAAGGGAAGACATGTTGTACGGCTAATTTCACAAGGGCCTTACTGCTATAACTATTCAAGTACCTTGTCTATATTAATGGCGTCAATGTAATTAATACCCTAAGTTTGTACGTAGACGGATGCTCCAGGGTTTTCCCATACTGCTAGACTTGGTGAGTTCTGTGTGGTGCATGCTAAAGGGTCTGTTTGTTTTGAATCTAGTTCATAGAATGTATTCCATGGTCGGCTTGGTGATAAGCAGGGTGGGGAAAATGAATGTGGTATTCGCAGTGCGGCCCTGCCTTGTTTTGCAGGCACTTCTGCGAAGTTCATGAGCTTGTGACATCATTATTGAAGAAATGTGACAGGTGACTCATCATAATGACGACCTCTGTGGTGCGGTGGTTGAAGGTCCGCAGGCGGTTGCGGGTTCGATTCCCGTCTCGGAACAATTGTGTGTACGATCTGCAAATATTTGTTCCGGGTGTTCTGGTCGTTAGTCGTTACTATAATAAAAAATATATATCTTTGTAATCTATTGTATTAATTATAACAGTCATCTAGTTGTACCCATAACACAAGCTCTGCTTACCTTGGGGCTAGATGATGCTGTGTGGATTGTCCAACATTATTTATTTGTTATTATTTATTATAATAAAAGCGATATTTGATGTTTGATTAAAATATATCAGATTGAGAATACTAAATCAACGACTCACAGCGAAAATACAAACACACTCGCCACAAACACAAACAGTGGCAAATTCCGCAAATTACAGACACGAGATCTAATTGATCTAAGTACCTATTGATCTAAGTACAAGTACCTATCTAATTAATGGTTGCACTCTTTGCACTGCATAAATGCATAACTCTCATGTGCGGTACCCCTTTCAATTACTTCGCATAGCTAACTGATGATGTCATGTAAACTGTGGTGATTATTCCATATCAGAGGTTGACTTACTAACCTTTCGGGGCTTGGTTATTTTGTTGATCTCTTGCGTACTATGTCGCATTCTAAAACGATCTTTGAACTTGCTTTGAACAGGGTTCACGTAACATATAACTATGTCCACCGATAAATTTAATGGTGTCACGCGACTATAAATGAACTTTGAAAGAATTTATTGATATACATAATAATTTATACATATACCTTACAAAGCCACCTAAAGAAGTGCTATACGAACACTACCTGACTTTATGATTCATAGATGCAACAATTGTAGATGATAAAACCCGACCATCTTCATCATAAAGCAGACAAAAGTAGTGGTCTACTTCTTCTGTTATGTCCTGGCTATCATCCCACAGATTATTTCTCCTTGTTTGTTTATCCCATTTGTATTCATGTATTTCTCTCCTATTTATGTTACTCGCCTCAGTGATGAACTTAGTGTCTGTTATTATGATGCTACAATGTTTCTTCACGCCAGCCAAGGCATCAGTTCTCAGGTTCCGCTCTGCTACGCCTCCACGGTCCCTGAGCGACCTAATGACTATCTTGACGATGATGGGGCGAGGAGCATTGCCCTTAAGCTATCTTTGCTACCTTAGAACTAGAAATTGAACGAATATTTTGTCAGTTTAAAAAAAAACAACGCAGCCTAAAAGTTGATATGACATCTTCGACGGGAAGAACAAGTAGGTCTCAAATCTCAATTTATCCGGCCTGCTAGATATTTAAAACTACTATGATACGTAGGTAGTTTCGTAAACAACCTAACAAGACAATAAAACAATTTCTAAAATACTCGTGCGAAATCTGCGATCATTGTAAGTGGCGTATACCAAAAATGGCTAGCTAGATAAATATCCGTGGATACAACAGAGTTGGACCACTCATCACCCTTTAAGGATATGAACAATTAAAGCTAGCTCGACGATTTCCTCGTTATGATTTGATTTACGCATCAGGCGCGACCTTCCGATAGAGGTCTGTGAATCATTTGCTTAGTATTTTGGTAATCGAACAAAATACGCCGCGGGCAAACGTGTTCACTAGATTTATTCGTATCTCAAAAGAAGTTGCACATTCCATAAGCGTTTCCGCCGTCAGAATCTGTATATTCAAGACAGTCTCACAGAAATCTTAAACGAATGATCGCAAGTTTCACCATCTTCCCTAATGAACAAGCTGCGTTGTAATAAAGGTGTCAACGTTAGGATGCTGTCAACGACCGGCGTGGTCCAGGAATGCTCTCGGTCAGGAAGATCCCTGGCCCCGATAGCAGACCTGTCGTCAGAGCACGCCCTCGCGTGAACCGGCAAAAGCCAAGAGCTGGTTCCGCAGATTCAATGATACTCCGACATTCCGCGTTCCGCATAACGGCCGATGAAGACGTTTCCACTAAAATATTAGCCACACGTTTCTTCAGATTGATAATGTTCTTAGAGCTCGACGAGTAATTGGCTTACAAACTGCAGCCCGCATTCTAGCAAGGCAGCTCCAGGCTTCGTCGCTCCCCATCTCTCTTATTTAATTTTGCGCTCGGTTAACATATGGCTCGACGGCTGTTTTTTCTGTTAACAAATTAATGTAATTACCGTAATACCCCTGTCACAACCTTTTAAGTTCAACGCACGCATTATGCGTTACGTCGCCTTCGACCGTCTCGCATTCTGGCTCTTATTCCTTGCCGATTAAGGTGTTTGCCATAGCCAAATTGTGGAATTTCGCGTGATATATTGTTGTAGTGCGCCCTTGAGCGTTCTGTTCCGGGCTGTTAATGTCGTTTTAAATAAAAATATGCCTCGTGCGGCGCGGTAATTGCCGAGCGAGCAGCCGCAAATCACGGCGCAACACCACACCACCATTACCCCGTCACCATTCTTCACGCTTTATTAAGGTTTTCGACAATAGCTTGGGAATGGGAAGTAGGTGTGCATTTCAATTTCGAAACAGCCTCTCGAGTTTACCCTTTCCTTTTTAAGCTCGACTTACCTGAGGCGATGCGTGACGCGCGAGCATCTCTGTATTCAATACGTTATTTACAACTTCCTAATCCGTAGACAGACACCAATAAAAATTACGGGTATTAGCGGTGAGATTATCTCGGCGGATACGCTGCTCGGCCGACTGGATTTATGATGGTTACTCCGATGTTTGGCGTTCCCATCGCGCAGCACAAACATCAGCGTACGCGATGGTGCCGTATCTCCGATCTTGGCTGCGCCGATCGCGCCGAGAACGCACTATCTGATACAGCGTTCCTCCTCTACGCCAGTAATAATCTTTTATGCCAAGCGATGAAGTTATTTACTCATCGATTGCTCCATCGACATCGGGTCCAGATCGCCCCCGGCGACTACAACTTTGTAAGCTTCGACATTCTACGCGAACTCCAATTAAATCCTACACGATTTAAATGTGAAGGAAAACATTGACATTGGATGTTTTGAGAATTAAATGGATGTTGTAATTGGCGTAAGTTCTGAAGAATAATGCATGTCACAGGTGAAGGTCACGGTAGTCGCGTCGCCAAGTTCAGTGAACAATGGCGAGTGACCCTGGCGGGCGGACGGGCCGTCACTTTCGGCGCCGCTGATGTCGCGGCCGTGTCCGATCGAAGCGTAATGCGATTACAATAATGCCCGATTTGCGAACTGGCAGCGATGGCAGTGACCCAGTTCGGCAGCCCGTGGGCGAGTCGCCGACGACGGAGGCCCGAAACCCGCACCGAACGCCTCACTTGCCAATTAGAACGTCACCTACGCTGTCAGATTGGATAACGCATGTGACAAAATGTGTGATCTCGTTTCTGAGATTTAGTAATCCCGTTAGTCAGCTTGGATTCGGCCCGTACCGTTTTTCGATTATTGCGGGTTGCGCAACCGAATCGGCGTGTAATTGAGGGTTCATTGTTTGTAACGGCTCCTCGGGTGCACGCGGCGAGTGTGAGAGGAATTCCATTAGCTGTTGTTGCTGTTCTAAGACTGAGCTGGGATGCCGAGGTCGTTAACATTTAGTTGGGCTTGATGATGATGATGGTGTTCTCCTAGCTGAATTTTGACCACAGCAGCCCGTTTCAGCGGACACTTACCAGATGCGTATGACATATTATAGTGCACAAGTTGGGATTATCGCTGTGACGAATACAACTAACAAACTGCTGGCCAAGAGTAGGACTCATGACAGGACAAT
This sequence comes from Eupithecia abbreviata, assembly GCA_943735965.1. NCBI lineage: Eukaryota > Metazoa > Arthropoda > Insecta > Lepidoptera > Geometridae > Eupithecia > Eupithecia abbreviata. Next base: position 12,137,144 of record OX030978.1, read on the forward strand.
AAAACTCTAGAAATCTCAACATCCTTATTCTCTAGACTAGGATTATTTCATGATTCGGAAGTCGTGGTCTTGCATCAAGACTACCCAATGATAAGAGATCTCAACATCCCGACATGATTTCAACATCTTGCAGAAATCTGCGCGCTCTAAACAGCAAGTGCTCACCTTGACATAATAGGCTTCGGCTTTGTTAAGACGGAATTGGTGCTTCGGAAGGAACGTGGGTTTGTTATGACTCCTGTACAAACAGATAACTCTTTATGACTGCTGGAATGACCATTATTATGGTTTCAAAGAACATCTACTCTAATGACCATCACTAACAGCTTGAGCTTAACTTTAGTTACAAATAGAATATTGGCTTATTATAGAACTTGTCTCTGCATGTGGCTTTAGGCATAAAAAGTAGCCTATATGTATGTTAATCCAGGCCTAGAACTACATCCATGAAAATTTCAATCCGATCCGTTCAGTAGTTATGGCGTGGCAGAGGTAACAAGCATCCAAACTTTCGCATTCATAATATATTAGTGTGATGTGATGTGATATCGGTAACTTGCTGCTGTTGCATGAATAAAAAGATAAATCATATTTTTGTGCAGTCGGGCAAATGTAAATATTTTCCTGTGAAATCGTTTGTGAATTACGTCGAGCTATCAAATCTCATTAACTCGACGCAAAGCGTGAATAAAGGCAGGGGCCAGCTCGGCGGGCGAACGATATAAGGAAAAATATTGGAAATCTTCTGATAACAAAACAATAAAACATACACAAATATATTGTAAAACATGGATAAAGGCAGTGTTGTAAACATGTTATCTTATCAGTATAATAATATAATATAGCCTTTTTATTTCCTTAATACATAGAATTTACAAAATTTCATAATTAATAGAATAATATTATATGACACTTAATTATATAAAAGATTAGATTTAAATTAAATTAAAAATTAATGACGCGTATTAAGGACATCTCATCGAGTGAAGGCCTCCTCCATTTTACTCCATGCTTTTCTGTCTTGAGCTTTGATTAACCAGTCTATGCCAGCTGATTTGTTAATTTCATCTATCCATCTCTCTTTTGGTCTGCCTCTGGTTCTTTTGTTCTGTGGTCCTGTCCATGTTGTTATTTTTTTGATCCATTTGTTATCATCCATGCGCGCAATATGGCCAGCCCATTTCCATTTTAATTTTTTACAGTGTTTCAAAGCATCGATGACATTTGTGGTTATCAGTAAAGGTACTGTATTACGTGGGAATGTGCTTAGAACTGATTCGACAACACTGCCTATAAAAAACCAACACAAACTGTTTTTACATATTCCTTATTCTAGCTTCGTTCATGACTTGAATTTGTAGCGATTCGCCTCGCGATCGAAAATCCTTTCGCAACATTTGCCCGTTTTTCAAGGACGCCTCTCTCTGTCCTATCATTTACAAGTTATTATAGGTAGAAGTGTCCAAAAGGGACATAGAACACGAAACTGGAGCAAGGTGTAATAAATTAGGGTGTCTGTTTCATTTATCTTATCTACGGTAGAGTAGAATGCTGGCACTTTTGACGGGGCGTTATCTCGACCACCCGCTTTGCTTACAACTAACTTAACTAGCTTTCGGCAGGGAAGTTGAACCCTTAGCGGATTAGGTGTAGCTTAGCTAGCTTTTAAATCTATGGATATACGGTCTCAATTCCCTTGTATATTAATGGTAATACAACTGCAGAAATAGTTTCGACTGGATCCTAAAGTCATTAATTATCCTGATTGAACAACAAGATGAACATTTTTCAAAAGGCTTTGTATCGTTTGACGTTCGCACACTGCATTCTAAGCAAATTGCTAATGCCTTTATCCCGCAACATTTACGACAAGGTATGCAAAAGTTGCATACTTAGCGTCTTTATGACCTCCAGTCTGGTCTCTTTTGATCGAGTTTGAAACTAGTTATGGACGCTAAGCACCTATTACAAAGTCCTATACAAGACTTCGTCATTAGGGTTGGCACTAACGAGCAATGACGACCTAAGACTTGTCAGTCTTATCACTATTAAGAATCAAAACATATAAGACAGTGGACACGCCGTTTCAGCACCCGAGGTCCCTTTTTCACACATCAAGTAGTAGCAAGTATCTGAGTACCGTTTTCGATCTGAACAAACCCTATCCGAATTTTAATGATCACCATCCCTCAAACGAGTTGTCGATACCGTGTGAAGATCATAAAAACTCATCACTTTTAATAGCGACTTGCTAAATAGCTGGAATATCATTATCTGCATGTCCTAACACCTAGATCGTTAGGCTGTCGGCGGCGTCACCATGTCTAATATGCAGCAACTATGCAAATGGTTTCAGAGAACTTTCGAACCTGTTCCTTTGGAATCTGGACGAAAAAGGTGTCTTTAAAGCCCTTAGCACATCTCCGCTTCGAAATCAGTCTGGCGAGGGCTGCGATGCTACGGGTCTAAGATATTTGTTGCCGTTTGAGTAGCGGAACATAAATTTGCAACTGCCACAAAATACATGCGAAACAAACGCGGTATTGCAGCAACATGGCAGACCGAACGCGGAGATTTAGCTGGCGTCCGAGCAGATCAGCGCGGCGGTATAATCTATACGTTAGGATAGGTAGAACACACAGTTTCGTCTCCGGTTCACTTGTCGTTCAACGGTCTTGGCGAAACTACTGCGCTGATTTCGCGGCGGAGATTTGCTACGGGCCTAACTTTAAGGTTACCTTTCGAGGAACGCCACTGTACTTAGCTGAGAAAATAGGAACTGCCTAAAGTAACTGATATATCTATAGATAAACATGTTGCATGCAAACGCCAATATACTTAGTTCAATACCCTAATTTACTCAGTTCAATCTGCCAAAAAGCTTGTTCCATCCACATCAATGACGACACCGCCATGCCATTTTATCCATATGGTAAAGACTGGATACTTCGCGGTATAACATCATGGTTACCATTGAAGAAAATGGGTTTTTCGTACAGTTTAAGTGTTAGCCTAGCTAGCTTCAAGGGCCTATGCAGCGCCACTGCTTTGCGGTGCTCTACGGTACATCGCAGACATATAACTCCTCTCGCAGCGCATTAATTAACAACATTCGGTCATTAATCAGGCGCCGGCGCAATCGTTCGCAATCGAGACCAGATTTATTACGCTCCAGATAAGAAGCTGGCATCCTATTCTCAATTGTCGAAAATTATGTCGAACACTCGACTTAATATCTGTACCAACATCCGATATTAAATCGCTTCGAAACGAACTAGTGCCTGAGACCACTCGTCTTTGGCTTGTCGACGACAACAACATATAGACAACATATTTCTGGGATTTAATATTTAATTTTTGAATATTTATAATTTCCTAAAGAAGAATAAGATTTTAACTAAGAATGATGAATATGATGATGATGATAACCATCTGACCCTTCTGACGCATAATGACCAACACGCTTTTTGACTAATTTTTAAATAAGCAAGTGGCTTAAGCTAAATCGTGAAATAGCTTAATCTGAAATAAAAAAAATTATAAGGGCACTTGTTCATGATTATTCACTTTGGATTTGCGATTTTTTGCTTCGAGATTTTGGATCACTTGATACTTCGATAGCGATATATTAGCATTCTTATGTATGTCGATAGACTGCAAGAATAAGCTCCTTGCTTGGTATTCAATGAACGGCAGTGAGAGTTTCCCAGACGGTATCAGAACTGGGTTTTGATAGAACCTGACGGCAAATGCTAAAGCTATTACGTGGAAATTTACATCGCTAGTTAATTAGGGTATGCTATGAACGCGTTCACTTCTAAACTTCTTACAAGACCAGATAGACGTCGTGGGCCTTGAAGCTGTTGTTTGAGACTAGTATCTGTCCGTGGCTTCGCACGCGTTACGTCATGGAATGGTTTGAGTTTTGACAATAGGGGAGTTTTATAGATATCGATGTTAATCTTTCTGAATTTCATCTTTGCCGTTTGCGCCGCCATATATCTACAGAAAAAATGGTGCCTCGTATAGCAGTAATTGTATAATGTAATTGTAGTCTAAGAATATTTATGCTGTTCATCATCATCAGCCTATACCAGTCCACTGCTGGACATAGGCCTCCCCCATTGAGCGCCATAGCGCCCTGTCTTCAGCTTGCCGCTTCCAGCATCTACCTGCAGTCTTTCGCAGGTCGTCATCCCACCTGGTCGGAGGGCGTCCTACACTACGTTTACCGAGTCGTGGCCTCCACTCAAGAACAAGAATTTATGCTGTTACTAAGACATTAATGGACCATTGTAGAATTTTATTATTATTATATTGGCGATCATTAGGTGAGGCCTATGTTCAGCTATGGACTTATATAGGCTGATGATGATGATTATTACTATTTGGGCGTTGTCTTCGGCCTAGCATCCTCAAACTTTTTATTTCAACTTTTTTGGTCGTCAGGTAGAAAAACCCTCCGCATTAACACTTTGACTGCTGAAATCACACAATATGTGTTTTCTACAAGTGACTAATATGCGTAAATCCACACTAGCGCAGCGGCTGAGAAAATACAGATCTGTGTGACTCAGCACAGCCGTAATATTTTTCGAACGAAACGCATGTGCGGCGCAACACAACCGCTGTGTAGAGCGGCTGCACGGATGGCTTAGGTTAAAAAAAAGATCGCAGTCGTCGAAAAAAAATCGCAGTCAAAGTGTTAAGCCCACCCTGGAGCAATTTAGCCTACCATAGTGCAATTAAGTTTTAATGGCAAGAGCATCCTAACCGCGATTGCTGGAAAATTTAACTGTCCGGTAATGCACCAATTGGTCCAAAGGACAAAATCTGTAGTTAATTATAAGTACTAACATCTAGTTATAAGCAAACTAACACCATGGATTATTATTATCTGAATAAATGAATTTAATTATTTAATTTCATAAATAATTAAATTCATTTAATAATTTAATCGGAGATTGGTGGGAGATCGCACGTGACCGCACTGAGTGGAAAGATTTGGGGGAGGCCTTTGCCCAGCAGTGGGACGAAACAGGCTAAATAAAAATAAAAATAAATTTCATAAATAAATAAACTTTCCCCGTATTCATATTGGTAGTTGGTGGTATTAGTACGTTTCTTGTATAGAATTTTCATTAATGGCGCGCGTGGTCCCATATCGATACAAAATGAAAATGAAAAGTTTTTATTTCTTTTAAGCTTACAAATAAGCACTAAGACAGGTCATATTTTATACTATTAAATTATTTTATAGTTCACTTCAATTTTATGTCCACCAGTGGAAGAAGTGAGAAGAAACCTCTAGTATTTTCATAACTTATTTGTCTAGTACATTTGATTTGCTTATCTGTAAGTTGGTAGATTTTGATTTGGAGCAAAACTCGTTCCAAGCTTTTTTATCTTCTAAGTAATCTGATATTTTGTAATAAGCCTTTTTACAAAGAATATGTTTCACAATTTTTTTAAATTTATTTATTGATAATTTTTGCAACTCACTTGGAGTTTTGTTTTGTTTTTTACAGAAACAACAGTTTAATAATAAATAACAGTGGAGCTGGATTTTCCTTCCTTGATTAGCATGAAAACACGTACCATTGATATGCTTCATCAAAATTTAAATTTCGATTGTTTTTTCTATGAATAAGTACTTACTTACTTTTTTTAGGCCGCAATACCGACATTGAAGTTAATCGATTTTAATATTTTCTTTGCTAGTAGTAGTTAGACTAGAAATCGGTAGGCAAGCCTAGCAGGGCTAAGAAAGTATGACCCCTACAAACTGTTAATTGATCTATGTCTCCGTCGCTTTCGCTTCGTCTAAATTATACGCAAGATCCGAGGAGTTAATTGCATGTTTGCTATCGATATAAGATATTAGTGGTTCGTGCTGAACTGTGATCTCGGGATGTTCTACTGTTTCATGATTTTCATCATCAGCCTATCTCTGGACATAGGCCTCCCCCAATGAGTGCCATACCTCCCTGTCTTCAGCTTGACGCATCCAGCATCTAACTGCAGTCTTTCGAAGGTCGTCATCCCACCTGGTCGGAGGGCGTCCTACAAGCGCGTCAAGCTGAAGACAGGGCGCTATGGCGCTCATTGGGGGAGGCCTATGTCCACCAGTGGACAATCATATGCTGATGATGATGATGACTTTTTGATTAATTATTATTATTTATTTTAAGCCATTATTGTCCCACTGCTGGGCAAAGGCCTTCCTTTTCTCCTTCCACTCCTCGCGATCCAACGCTGCAACAGATTAATAAATACTTTTTATTATACATAGAAATTTCTATGTGTTCTAGAACGTCCGGAACAAATATTTGCCCCAAGGCGGGAATCGAACTCGTAACCGCGTCGCAGGCAGAACTTCGCCCGACACGCCACATTTCAGTCCTCTTCAACCTACATTGAAAATTTGAGAAAAAATAAAAAGAAAATAAACTCGAGAGATCTGATTCGCTTGGTTCGCTCGACCCATTAGCCGTCGGATAATGGTTCTGGGCGGTGTATTGTCGTGATCCGATGTTTTCCCGCGGTTATGCAAGCCTCTTTGTTGCGTGGCACATGCCTGAGGTATGGCCTTCGTGAAGAATCCATCAGGGAAGGAATGCCCTGACATTCCTGACTCGTTCGTCAACTCACTCCTAAAGTTTCGCACCATTTGGGTATGTGTTTTCGAAAAGTTAAGCTCTGAGCATAAATCCAACCGCTACCAACCACCCAAAAAGTGCATTCAAATATGGGCTTGTACTCGTTCAGTTAACACTTGAGTGCTGAAAACGCACGGTATGAGTTTTATCCCACCAAAAACATAAATGTAAAATAGGAGAGCCAAGTTCAATGCAAAAATTATGATTGGCTGTGGGCTTCGCGGCAAAAAGAATTGATATCTGAATGAGTGCCAAGTCAAATCTATGTAGGTTAGATTTGACTTATTTTTTATAGTCATTTTTAAACAAGCCGCCATCTATCGTCAACCTTTAACTTATAAAGAAAAACAGGGCCAGGGCCGTATTTAGAATCCAATTATTTTACTGAATGTCCCACGGCTATGTTGAAACATAGCATGTAATATTCTATATTGAAAGTACTTTCCCTCCGTGAGACAACTACTATAATAGTAGTTGTTTAGTAAATTTAATGAAATTGAAGCCCACCTATTAATGCAATTTTAAATTGTGTATGTTCTAGATTTCCATCTCAAGATAATGTAAGACAGCAATGGATCACAAAAATTAATAGACAAGACTGGACTCCGACGAAATATACGAAGATTTGTTCTTTCTGATAATACTGATAATCATATTATTCTTCTGATTAAATCAATAGCTGAAAAATATATAGGTATTCGTTTTAAGCATTTTGCAACCATAGAAAATGATAGGGCAACCAACCGACAACAATTAACCAAAACAGTTATTTTTGCTGAAAAATGAATTTTGTGAATAAAATAATTCTTAGTACGTCCCCTACACTAGTGACATCTAGTGTGAGGTAGTAAAAATATGTAGTTACTTCGAAAACAGAATCTATTATTTGCCGGTCCCTAACAACTACGCTGTATTCTATTGCGCAATCGGAGACGTTAGTACCTACTATTGCTTATTCTATGCAATGCGGATTCTATTCGAATTTAAACCTTATTTCATTGACATAAGGTCGTCGTCGCTAACATCACTTATTTCTTGACTTTTTTTTATTTTTTGGTTTTTTTCCTACGCTTACACACAATTACCGAGCTGGATTCCAAATTTCATCCTTCTAGGTCATCTGGAAGTAGGTTAGAATTAGGTACTATATGTATGTCAGTCAGTCAATGTGAATTTTTACGACTTTTTGACCTTCATATCTTTGTAACCGTTTGAGCTAGCTTCATGAAATTTGGGCTTCTACATGTCCTTATGGATATAATTAAACACACGTAGTTTTATGTGTTTACGTTAATAAAGAGGTTTTGAGTTATAGAAGGGTCAAAAGTGGCACCAAGTGGTTCGTGTAATGATACACTCGGCGCGTTCCTTTGCTTGAACTTGGCTTGGTCACGCTGCCGCGTGCCCTGATACAAGTGACTGCGTGTGACGCAGCGGCTGAGAAAATACAGATCTTTGTGACTCAGCAGAGCTGTAATATTTTTCGAACGAAACGCATGTGCGGCGCAACACAACCGCTGTGTAGAGCGGCAGCACGAATTTTATAGGTAAAAAAAAAGATCGCAGTCGTCGAAAAAAAACCGCAGTCAAAGTGTTAAGAAACATTATACCGTGACAAAATGGCTTCGCACAAGCTTCTACCGAATGTTTACTAGTTGTTTGTCATCTGATGCCGTCAATATAAAATATTGCTGGGCTGTATCCTTCCCTTAATGCACCATAGCGCCCTGTCTTCCGCTTGCCGCATCCAGCATCTACCTGAAGTCTTTCGCAGGACGTCATCCCACCTGGCCGGAGAGCGTCCACTACGTAAAAATACACTGCGTGCGTACACTACGTAGAAATATCTAATACATAGTTCTAATTATAATCATATGTCTTATGGCATACTACTGTGGGGGAACGCTGCAGATATAAACACCGTATTTGTGTTGCAGAAGAGGGCTGTTCGTGCGATCTATAATATGGGTCCCAGAGAATCCCTGCGTGAAAAATTCAAAGAAATAAACATAATTACAGTACCGTGTCAATATATTTATGAAAACTTGTTGTACACTCATAAAAATATCAATCGGTTCACTAAAAAAAGTGATATACATAATGTAAATACTAGAAATAAGAATAAACTCGCTGTGCCCACAACTAGGTTACACAAGATAAATGTATCTTTTAAAGGGCAATGTATACGCTTCTACAACAAAACTCCAAGTGAGTTGCAAAAATTATCAATAAATAAATTAAAAAAAATTGTTAAACACATTCTTTGTAAAAAAGCTTATTACAAAATATCAGATTACTTAGAAGATAAAAAAGCTTGGAACGAGTTTTGCTCCAACTCAAAATCTACCAACTTACAGATAAGCAAATCAAATGTACTAGACACATAAGTTATGAATATAGTGGTTTCTTCTCACTTCTTCCACTGGTGGACAAAAAATTGAAGTGAACTATAAAATATGACCTGTCTAAGTGCTTATTTGTAAGCTTAAAGAAATAAAAACTTTTCATTTTCATTTTCATTTTCAATTGAGTCTTTAGTTGATATTTTCTTTTGTTATGAGACCAGGATTCGCTTTGGGTTGCGTAGCCACCAGTCTTTGCTGGTTTAATAAGCTTAAAGCTGGCTATTTCGAGTAAATAAACCCATGTTTATACAATACAATATAACTTTATTGCACCATCAATACAAAAAAATAATAATAATAAAAATACTAAAGGATAATAATATATATAATTTATTGTTTCATGTATTTATAAATATTTTCTATCCTGTCCTAGCTATTCGTAATTAAGTATCTCCTGTTTCCTGTTTATGACAATTGTAAATGAACCACCCATCGGTCTCGTATCAATAAGAACCTACATGCAACATCTCCTACTTAACACTTTGACTGTTGAAATCAAACGGTATGTGTTTTCTACAAGTGACTAATATGCGTAAATCCACACTAGCGCAGCGGCTGAGTAAATAAAGATCTGTGTGACTCAGCACAGCCGTAATATTTTTCGAACGAAACGCATGTGCGGCGCAACACAACCGCTGTGTAGAGCGGAAGCACGAATTTTTTAGGTTAAAAAAAAGATCGCAGTCGTCGAAAAAAAACCGCAGTCAAAGTGTTAAATAGGGTATCGGTTGTCAAAACTAACTTAAAATCGCAGCTTCGCACGCATTGTTAAGGTTCTTTCTATGGGAAATGATTTAAGGGTAAAAAGAATTGTAAGCTTATGTTTTATTCCAGGCTCAGAACTGCATATATGCAAAATTTCAGCCCGGTCCGTTCCGTAGTTTTGGCGTGAAGAGGTAACAACCATCTCAACTTTCGCATTTATAATATTAGAGACACCAACTCTGTCTTTCGAATACAATAAAAAAAAAACATAATCAAACGAAGGTTTCGAAGATAGCTATTCACTCTTGTCGGAAAGAGACCCAGGTCTGTGCCCAGGTTTAAATTGAACGTGAATATAATAATAATAATAGTAGCTGGGAGCTTGCTGAAACAAAATTAAATCGACTAGTTTTTGTTGAAATAGGACCTCCTCCTCTCAATCATTTTGTAATATGTTCAGATCGAGAACTGTCTCTGTTTTCAAAAGTGAGACTGAGTCATATATTTTCACTTGTATAATCCTCTCACATTATTCAGTTCTCTTTATTCAAGTTAATGTCTTTTATAACCAAGGAGTATTTATCATCGTGAGTTTCACCACCAACAAAGGGAAGTGAGCTAAGGGTCGGCTCACACCGACGCGCGAGACACGACGAAACGCGCACTTTGATTCTAAATATCACCATCATTAGCCTATAGCAGTCCACTGCTGGACATAGGCCTCCCCCAATGAGCGCCATAGCGCCCTTCAGCTTGACGCATCCAGCATCTACCTGCAGTCTTTCGCATGTCGTCATCCGACCTGGTCGGAGGGCGTCCTACATTACGTTTACCGAGTCGTTGTCTCCACTTAAGAACACGTTTACCCCAGCGGCCGTAGGAACTTCACGAGATATGGCCGTAGTAAATAAAGTTATATTTTGAATCAAACTGCGCGTTTCGTCTCGTCTCGGTGTGAGCTGACCCTAACAAGTCTCAGATCTGAGTATTCGTTAGTACCATTCAGTGCTCGTGGATAATGGTCTTCACACTTATGGTCTGTCTGTCTGTTAGAAGGCATTATCGCGGCATGTCGATGGCGCATGGGTGTGAAGTTGTATAGAATGTGATGAGTATTGTTGAAGTTCTATTATATATTGACCTGCTGCTGCCCGCGGCTTCTTTCGCGCGGTACTAGGAACAAGAGAACTGTAGTACCTGAGAATATTTATGACAGTTAGAAGTATCTTGAAGTATTCTTTATAGTATAAGTAAGATATTAGGATTATGAATGGATTTTGGTAATTTTTTTGCTCGAAGAATAATCTATGAGAATAAAGGAACTCCGAGTTTTGTAATACCATCGTCATCATGTCCACTGCTGGACATGGAACTATTTAAAGCCGTCGAGTTTGAGTTCACTGGATTAGTCTTCCCAAGCACTTTGATCTTAGACGGTAATTATTTTTTTTTGTAGAAAAGTATTAAAAATTAAAAACAAGCTTTTTTGCCATACAGCAGGGCAATACAGCCAGCGTCTTGGGGGACGCTTCCGACTAGTATTGACATCAGTTGAGCTACCTATAGATTTTATGCAACATTCAGTTAGCTCAATTATTTCATCTGTAAATATTAGTTCTAATTTGTTTGTATTATTTGATTGCAACATTCATTGTTCACAAAGATTTTTTTAATGTTATTTTTTTATTAAAGTCTAGTTTAAGCACATCCTGATTAATATGAATGAACAGACTGATTGTCTTGACATTGAAATGAAATGAAATGAATGTTTATTTCTTTAGGCTTACAAATAAGCACTTAGACAAGTCATATTTTATACTATTCATTATTATATTGTTGTTCACTTCAATTTTTTGTCCACCAGTGGAAGAAGTGAGAAGAAACCACTAGTATGTTCATAACTTATGTGTCTAGTACATATGATTTGCTTATCTGTAAGTTGTTAGATTTTGAGTTGGAGCAAAACTCGTTCCAAGCTTTTTTATCTTCTAGATAATCTGATATTTTGTAATAAGCCTTTTTACAAAGAATATGCTTCACAATTTTTTTAAATGTATTTATTGATAATTTTTGCAACTCACTTGGAGTTTTGTTGTAGAAGCGTATACATTGCCCTTTAAAAGATGCACTTATCTTATGTAGTCTAGTTGTGGGAACAGCGAGTTTATTCTTATTTCTAGTATTTACATTATGTATATCGCTTTTTTTAATGAATCGATTGATGTTTTTATGAGTGTACAACAAGTTTTCATAAATATATTGACATGGTACTACTAAAGCCGTAGGCGTCGATGGCATCAGTGCCTACATGCTACAGATCCTTTCCGGCGAGCTCGTTTCAGCAATCACTCACATTATTAACTTTTCACTTGAAACGAGCCTATTTCCGTCTACATGGAAAAAAGCTTTTGTTATACCCCTTCCAAAAATTTCTAACCCTTCAGCGGCATCCCAGTTTAGACCCATTTCTATACTTCCTATTCTGTCCAAAATCCTGGAACATGTAGTACATAAGCAATTATCGGCTTTCCTTCACCAACACAAGCTTCTCAGTCCTTACCAGTCTGGGTTTCGACCTGGCCACAGCACGGTGAGCGCACTCATTAAAGTCTCGGATGATATTCGCTGGGCCATCGACAACCAACTTCTCACTATCCTTGTACTACTGGACTTCAGTAGTGCATTTAACACTGTCGATTATGACATTCTTCTCTCTGTCCTTTCCTCTCTCAAGATATCACCCTCAGCAATCTCTTGGTTTCAATCATATCTTTCGGGTCGGTCTCAGTGTGTCCGCTTCGATGAGTCTCACTCAGACTGGTGCAACATTACTGCTGGCGTACCGCAGGGAGGTATTCTATCACCTCTACTCTTTTCCCTCTTTATTAACGCTATCACTCTTGTCATTTCCTCCAAGTATCACCTGTATGCTGACGACTTGCAAATTTACTGTCACTTCAAGGCTGATGAGATATCCATGGGTGTAGACCAAATTAACTCTGACCTCAACAGTATTCACGTATGGGCAAAGGCCTTTGGCCTTTTGGTCAACCCAACTAAGTCTCAGGCCTTAATCTGTGGCAGCCCTTACATGCTGAACAAAGTTCGGCAAACACTCACTTCCCCTCTCTTCTACAGCGACTCTCCTATAACCTTCTCAGCTTCTGCCAGGAATTTAGGAGTCATCTTTGAGCCTACATTATCCTGGCAAAAGCACGTCAACGCAATCAGCCAGCGAGTCCACTACTCATTTCATTCCCTCAAACGTTTTCAAAAGTTCCTTCCATTAGAAACCAAAATTACATTAGCCCAATCACTCCTTCTTCCCCTATTAGATTATGCTGACTCCTGTTTTCTTGATGCCACGGAGGAAATGCTCAACAAATTGGAACGTCTGCAAAATTTATGCATCCGTTTTATTTTCGGTTTGCGTAAATATGATCACGTCTCTATGTTCAGAGATCAGTTAAAATGGCTTCCAATCCGCCGCCGGCGTGATTTGCATGTTCTCTCATTTCTGTATAACATTCTGAACAATCCTCTTTCCCCTTCTTACCTCCGTGAGCGTTTTGAATTTCTTTACCCTCGTGATAGACCGTGTAGACCATCTTTGTCCCTTCTCCTTAAATTTCCTGCTCACTCATCCAGCCGCTACGGTAGCTCCTTTACTGTCGAATCGGTCAGGATGTGGAATTCTCTCCCACACAATATTCGTGCTAGCCCCTCACTCTCCATTTTCAAGCGTAAAGTCAAAGAGCATTATCTATCTTCATGATTCTGTTGTATTTTATGTATTTAGTATATGTATCTATTAAGTATATGTATTATATGTAAGTATAGAATTTAGGTTAAATAGTATTTTTGTTTAGTATCTTATTATAGTATTTAGTAGTATGTATAGAATTTAGCAGTATATATAGTACTTAGTAGTATATTGATAAGTAAGTTAAAATTTAATCTTCTGTCTATTTATAATTTTATTTATGCACATATACCCACTTCTCTCTTTACTATATCTCTCTCTCCCAATAAGGTTTGCTGGAAGAGAACTCTTTTTAGGGTTAAGTTCACCTTTGTATTAATTTTCTAGAATAGGTTTTATATATAGTTTATCGTGCAAAAAGTATAAAATAAATAAATAAAATAAATGGTACTGTCATTATGTTTATGTCTTTGAATTTATTACGTAGGGATTCTCTGGGACCCATATTATAGATCGCACGAACAGCCCTCTTCTGCAACACAAAAATGGTGTTTATATCTGCAGCGTTCCCCCACAACAGTATGCCATAAGACATAATACTATGGAAGTAGCTGAAATAGACTAGTCGAGAAGTATCAACGTCTGTAAGTTGACGGATTTTTTTAACAGCATATGCTGCAGAACTAAGTCTCTTCGATAGCTTATCTATGTGTGGGCCCCATTGAAGTTTACTATCTAAGGTTAATCCTAAGAATACGGTATTGTCTACAATTTCTACCGTTTCTCCTTTTACGTTTACATCAGCCTTAACTTGTTTTACATTAGGTAGAATAAATTTGGACAGCTTAACACTTTGATTGCTGAAATCACACGGTATGTGTTTTCTACAAGTGACTAATAAGCGTAAATCCACACTAGCGCAGCGGCTGAGAAAATACAGATCTGTGTGACTCAGCACAGCCGTAATATTTTTCGAACGAAACGCATGTGACAGCACGAATTTTTTAGGTTAAAAAAAAGATCGCAGTTGTGAAAAAAAATCGCAGTCAAAGTGTTAAAGCAGCGAAGGTATTTTTTAGAGTCAGCATTCGCTTGTCAAATCGCGTAGAACAACGTAATGTCGGAACAATATTCCGCTTTTGCGACATAGCTTTATAAATGGCAATTCATATAGATTTATTTATTGCGTAAATGAAATGTGAAATATTGCTTAAGCCAGCTCATTAGATAGCTAAGCAATATTTCACCTTTCATTTACGAGAAAAAAAACATTCAACCGAATTGAGAACCTCTTCCTATTCATTAAAATATGACGAAATTCGGGTAAACTCATCACTTACATCTCCATGAGCAAATTTCTCTCTGAAAACTCGGGTATCTAAATACCTGTTTAAAAAAACTAAATACGATGTTTTCAGATGACTTTGCTCTCCTTTCCGCTCGACTATTTGTTTGTTGAAATTCAAGTATGCATTATAATCTTGCTGATTAAACGGAGTCCTTAAGGGCCCGGCGACCCTCGCTTGCAAAAATCGCTCCGAATATCGCTGTCCCTGTTTAACCATTGCGCCGCGCCCCATGCGTGCGCGATAGCAATATTAGCCGTTCAAAATTTGGTTTGTTCCGTAATACCAAAAATGATGACTGAAAACTTTTTGTATTCTTCACAAAGTATTGTTATTCTGTAACTAGACAATATAAGCTATGTTCCTACATAAAAAACTTAAGATATTGATGTTTTTAATACGAAACAAATAGCAAGAAAACTTGTCCATTTTCGCATAAAAATGTGCAAAATGCGATTGGCTTTCATTTAATTTTAGGCAAGTATTTTGAAAAAAAAACTATTTAGGAACCTAGATAATTACTATTTAAATACAAATAATACAATATTATAGTGGAAATATGCTTGAATTGGAAATCATTTTGGTATTACGCCTCTTAATGAGTCCGCTCCGCTGTAGAAACCAGGCTCCATCGTGGTCGTGGTCTGTAGCACCTTGAACCATTCCTTACACAATGCTCTTGTTTTGCGACCACTGATTCCTTTCGTTTCGAACTCAATAACAGAAGGCATGTAAATGTCATAGACTATTGCAGCTGCGCGGGCGTTGTGCAAGTGACTGGCAGTTGTCTGTCAAATTAGTTGTATAGGCTTCTGGGAAATTAGTCTGCCTGAGGCGCCAGTTACCTTTACTTTTCCTGGTCTAATCTAGACCATTTTCGAGAATTTGCACAATTACATATATTTATTAACTTTATTAGGACACATAGACATGACAAACAATAATAGAACAACATAAGCCGCCATTCCACCTGGCCGGAGGGCGTCCTACACTTAGGCTCAACTCACACCAAAAGAGCGTCGAAGCGCAGCGAAGCGGAGCGCAGTTTCAGTGTCATATGAATTTTAACTTTATTTTCATTACAATAAAACTTATTATCGCATGAGAAACTCGGAACGATGCGCGGATGCCCGCGGCGCCGCGGGAATTCCGGCGAATTCGACTCGTTCGAGTTTCTCATGAAAATAAAGTTAAAATTCATATGACACTGAAACTGCGCTCCGCTTCGCTGCGCTTCGACGCTCTTTTGGTGTGAGTTGAGCCTTAGAACACACTCAAGAACACGTTTACCCAGCAGAGCTATGTATGTGACCCTCTTCTAGTTAAGATCTTAAAATCCCTAGAGTTGGTCGAGAACTAGGTTTTGACAGCCCGAATTTTACCACAAATAGATGCCCGTTACTGTGTCTCTATTACTGCATAACTAAGCTTACCGCATTCAAATAAATAAGCCCAACATTACGTTCAAAGTGTTAAGTAATAAACGATGTTGTTTTAGATAAGCTGAACCGTTAAAGATGGCATCGGTGCGTGTATCATGCAGATATGATCATGTTAATTCGCTTGGCAACGTTTCTCACGCACTGTTTCTTCGTTTCAGGTAAGATGGTGAAACAGCGGATATGGCAATCGAACCGACATTGCTAGACAATAAAGGCTGGTATCGAGAGAGAAGATCATGATTTTTTTGTGGTGTGCGGTGCGGTGTTGGATATGTGAGCGCCAAGATCAAGGTAAAACCTAATGTGACATTACAAAAAACCTCAATTTAGTCAATTACCAGGCAGATTGATTAATTGTTTGAATGAGAACCAAAATTTGCCTTGATCATCAATAATATAAAATTATAATTCAATTCGTGTATATCAGACATCATTTATGGTACAGAAAAAATTAAAGTGTCCAGTCCGTGTCCATGTCATTATCATAAGCAAGGATTTTACGAATAGCACCTTTTCATCCTAAGTAATTCTCATAAGTAGGTGTCACTAAGCCAAATGCCTCCCCCCCCTTCGTATCTTCAGCCTTCCGCAAGATATTGTTCCGGGTAAATAGGTTGTCAGAAATAGTAATTCTCTTCCACCCACATGGAAGTGACGGGTATAGGTGTCAGTGAGACATGGCGCTCGTTAGGCATGCCTTGGGCTTCGTGCCGCATCAGTATGCGCCCGCGCACCCGGACCGCCACGCGTGAATCACTCATTCTGCTTAGCACGCGTGACGTCACGACTGCGGTGCCCATGCCCAACTTTATGTTATGAGTAGATACCCACCTATGACAGTTTTCAGTCTGGTTTGTACGTTCTAAGTTCACACACCAGTTTCAATTCACGTTCCAATTTGAGAATCGAAATGCTTCTGTGAAATAAATGAAGATGATTTACATTATTAGGATTTAAAGAACTAAGTGTAAGATCTGTCCAGGTGTCTTCATTAATTTTATAAATAATTGATGCTGACCAATTCAATTCAATACTACTCTAAATCACTGGAATAAGGTTATTCTCACACGCGCACAAACCTACATTATACAGCAGGTAGTTGTTGCGTATCCGGTTGTATAACCAGGGCTTTTTCTGACCCTAAACGGTTAAGATGTCCGATGATTAATGAAAACATGTGTCAAACCGTGACGTCTTATCTCTTGCGTTGTTTAAGAGGCCCTTTCACGAACAACCGCGAAGTGATGCCCTCAATCGATGAGCTCAACCTTAATACGATAGAATTCTGCAATCGCGTTGCAACACTAGTAGCAGATGTGGGGAAACCCTCAATTAATAATGTTATGACAGCTGTGTTCTCGTGATTTGTGTATTACCAGTAACAGCTTACGTGCCTCAGTTAGATTCGTTCGTGAGCGCGAATCGTGCTTCCTTCCATCTTGTACATTCCTCGCTATATTTAGACCCTCTCATTTAACATTGTTGCTAGAATCTTGTCATGACATGCCGTGGCTCAGGCTTCACGCCTTTGCGGTTGCTTATACGCCATTGTTCTGTGATATATCGAACTTCGTCCGTCTCAAAAGCCTAATATTACCGATGCAGCACGACAGCTTCGAAGATTTATTTTACTATAGGTAAAATCCATCGTGTCTACCATGATAAATCTACCGCAGGCAAGGGGACAAAGCTATCGCTCTCGTCCCGTCCGCAGCAGTTTTATGAGCAATCCGTCAAAGCGACAGGAACCGTTTAGTTCCAGCAATGTTTATTGCAGGCATTGTACCACTCTCTTGTGCTTGTACGTTCCAACATTGCACGCAGAGGGCTTCGCGCTGCCTGAAGAACTGTAAATGTCAATCTCAATTGCGTTATCTTTCCGCTAGAGAATGCAACATTGTCGAGAATAGCTGAGCTTTAGTCGGATACCGTCCGGTAGGATCGTGCATTCGATACGCAACTAACCCGTTTCCATCATTATGCAAGTTGCCATTAATCTCGCACGAAAAGCAGCCTCCCGGAGAACCGCGAAATGAGACGTAGCGGTCCCACCGCAGGGCTTCAAAAGTAGGCCGCCGCGATTACAGCGTTTCCTAAGTTATTAGCCATCAGAGCAGAGCGCGGTCGGTGGCTGATGGCTGCAGCACCGCCGGCGGCTGCACTCGTTACGTCCGTGCCTGTCTGCAGGCCGACTAGTAACTAGACACCGTCAACTCTCTCCTCTTGCCGCACAGATGGCAATGCAGAGCGGAACGCTTCCTGGTGAGCTCCTGCGGAACACTTTCGGGGTATTGTTACGATTGTTGCAGTTAAGAGGGCAGCCGCCGGAACGTCCTCACAATGGAGGTGAGAGTCGGCTCCCGAGCCGGCTTCCGTAGATCGCTATCAATCTTGGACCCTAACACGTTCATAACAGACTTCCGACATTCGTGCACTCTCACCCGTTAGAAATAATGACGCACTTACAGCTTGAGTAATGGCTACTGTGTCCAACTAAATATACCGAGATTTAATCTAACGTAGTCGCTTTAACAATAATGAAAAGGTGCTCTAGAGCCTAGCCAAGTTCGGCAGTGGATAGACAATTATTTGATTTGTCTCAAGGCAATAAATCAAGCTCAGGCCGATTCGTTTTACAATGTAATAAAATATAAAATGAGCTGTAAAACCGCGAATCTAAAAGGTTTTGACGGTAATATTAGCCTTCAACGGGTGCGTAGGTGCACATTCTTCGAGATTAAGTCACAATGCGTAAGCTTTCCCGAAGATATTGCCGAAACAAGTAAGATTCCAGAAGTCAATTTTACGGTTTTGGTCAAATACGTTTATTTTGCCCTCATTCGAGGTCCTCGGCCATTAAATTGTTTACGATCCTCCTTCGCCCAAGTATGGTCCTGTGCGATAAACGCCTAACGAGACACGTCTCAGTCGTGGGTGACTCCGTGTTGCCAACTTCTGCGGATGTCACGTCGGACTTGGAGGTCATGATAAAAATCTCCGCCATTGGAGGTCGCAGCGTTGTTTTTTGCTAATTTTGGTAAGATAGAGTAGGTTAGGTACTGCTGCTGAATCATAAAGGCCATGAGGTTTGTTGGCTTTGCAATAATAGAGTCAGGTGGCATTACAATGAGCATTGCGATTCAGTGTACTTTATATTCATCTGGGTTGGCGCAATATTCCGTGATATTTCAAGTCGGGAGCGCCTCGAGCCCGCTTGCATTACATTAGACGACCACCAAGACAGGCTGAAACCAGGGTTGTAGCCAGTATTCAACGATTTACTGACTTGCACTTCAAATCGTCATTTTCAATAACTTTGTTACCTTGAAAATAAATGTAATCAATGTTTTCAAAGTCGAAGATTTCCTAATCGCACGCGCTTTGCAAAATATTTGTTTCTGATCATCTTTCGCAAAGCCAAAGTTGTTTCCAGTAAAATACTTCTTATCCCGATTACTCCCTGGTTCCAGCCCTGCCGGAGTCTACCGATGCACGAATATTCCATAACCATTTATCGGCCTCTTTAAGACTCGATATGCGTGACTGACGTTGGCCATTTATAAGTAATCAGGTCCTGATAGAAGCACCAATCATGCTATTATATGCTCTACATCTTTTTCGCTATTTGTAATGCTTGCTAATGGTTTCGGTCGGTGCTTTTTAAGGGACAATTTGCAAAGCTTCGTCGTTTGGTATCTTCTACCGCTCATTTCTTTTCGCGATTTTCAAATTCGTAGTTCGCATGATATTTGGACATAAGGTTTTTAAGGTTATCAAATTGAAATATGGCCGTGGAGAATCAGTCGTTGGTCGGCCATATTGGATTCACGAATATCCCCGAAAACAATGGCTAGGTTACCGGTACTGACCATTTGCATCGCGGTGTTAGCAGCGAGTAGCGACCCCCTAACATTGTTTCCCATTGTTTCAAGCAATTTGAATGGATAATAACGAGATGTTCGTAGACTTTCGCAAGTAGAACGAGAGAGATTTATGATTTTGACTGGCCTTTGTCAGAGTGGTTTCGTGAATGGGGAAAATTGAACTTTATTTCTCTAAGAATTTAACGACTACCAGTAAATCGTCGTCTGAACTTTGTCGGTCTATAGTTGATGTAGGGCCAGTTGGCAGGTAATGAATTTTAGCTTTCATAGTGAAACTTCTGGTCCAACTACTCTAGAATCTATGGTTTTTGGGTGGCGCCACTGTAACACTCTCCCGTGGTTTCGGGTCAAATGCTCAGATTAGAATGATTTGTGGTACTGGTTCGTAACGAGGTTCAAGTTATTCTACCGGCTTCTGCCCACGGCTTCAGACGACCGAGACTGGCCTGATAAAAAGTGCTTTGGAGAAATGCTAGGTTATTCACCGGCAAACATTTCCTAACAAAATAAATAGACAGGGATGTATAAATTATAAAATGTGGATTGCCTAAAGCTCTAGATTACGTAACCTTACTTCAGTTTAGCATCACCAGGATACAGACTAAAATCTGCGCCATTCCAGGATGCAAGAACCTTTCTCACATTCACAATTGCAAGCTAAAGCTACAGGAAGGCTCGGATGCTGTCAGTGACCCTCGCACTGCAGCGGCTATTAATTATTTTATTACAGCAATGGCACTCGTGATCGCTGCGCGCACGCACGTCTTTGATAAGCTTGCTTCATAGAAAGTGTTAGTAACCTCAGCAAACTGTTAGAAAGGAATTATACTATTGCACTGTATTTTTTTGTATTTTATGTGAAGGTCTCTTTGTGCCTGTAATAAACTGAATCTATTATTAATTATATTGATACAAGAAATATTTGACTCTCTGAATAATGATTCACCCATCATTGTCGTACGCAGTTAGATTTTACCCACTGTTGGCTGTAAGAGTACTTTTACACACGAAGTTTATACCATCCGAGGAATCTGATTAAATTCTGACTAAGATAGTGATTTCCTCATTAGTCTTTATATCTGTGCTAATGAAAGTCTCTATGACGTATCATCCCCTTACTGCCTCCATATTCTCTTAATTATTTAACTGGCAATAGGCAACCCTGCCTTATATTCTGTTCATACATATGCATGTTAATATCTATTCATTTCCATCCGAGGAATCCGATTAAATTCTGACTAAGATAGTGATTTCCTCATTAGTCTTTATATCTGTGCTAATGAAAGTCTCTATGACGTATCATCCCCTTACTGCCTCCATATTCTCTTAATTATTTAACTGGCAATAGGCAACCCTGCCTTATATTCTGTTCATACATATGCATGTTAATATGTATTCATTTGCTTACATATGCGTAGTAATGGATCTCGTACGTGACTTCTCTGATTTATTGAATACCCTATCGTCGGCCGGTGCGAGTGTTTCTTAATAGTTTTGTTTATCAGACCTATTTCTCTACATTCCTATTGTGATCCAATATATTTTATCGCTAGCTAAGTGGTTGCTAGCTTCTGTTGTAGACAGTACTTGTGCTCTATCAACCTTCTGTTTTTTTTTTGCAGCTCGGATGATTTTGTCTATAAAGACCAATTACTTAACTAATATTTTATTTTATTTTTATATACTTATTTGGGAAACAAAAAGCTTATGCTACAATTAATAGTACATTTAAAATATGAGTAAATGAAGCGTGATATAGAGTTGGATTTGGTCTATTTCCTTGGAAGGGATGCCTACGACACATGATTAGTACATCAGAGTACATAAATGTCCTAATGATATATTCGGCCATTGATTTCTTCCTTTTGATAAAGATGATTAGCTTTTTTATATAAGGACTGCATTTTGTGAATAACAAATAGCCCTTCCGCCACTCGCTCCCAGTCCACCCAGCACCCAAGGTGAAAGGCATATCGTGCCGAGCATTGCGCGCGCGCATCAAACCGCCCCAATTCCGCTAAGTGGCTGCCCAGCTGACGAATAGCGCTCCATTCAACTTCCCTGATAACGCGATTTATTGCACATAAACTGAGCAGTCAAACTGGCCAATTTGTAATAGATAGCGAAATAGGTCAGTCGGCAAGGTTAATTTGTTTGTGCGGATTTTATGCTACGGTCCGTATGGTTGCATGCAAGATTTGCGCTTGCTCTCTCTTAGATGTGACACTTTCTCAGTTCTCAATTGGTTCTTGATCTTCCTTTCTCATTCCGAAGATTTCTACCCTATAAAAACGCATCTTGGTTTGGTTTAATATACTACATTCATACCTATTTGTGTGCCCGCCCGAATTTTCGGTGGACAGCTAATACGGATTTCAGACTGTTTTGTGTGGTACGTTTGCTCGTTGCATCACTCACTAGGCATTCTCACTCTTAATACTTTAAAGCTGTCAAAAAGTAACTTTATGATAAAAAATATATTGATGATGGTAATTCATATATTAAAGATCATGAGGATAATAAGAAAAAGGTTGCCTGATAAATAATCTTTAATATGTCAGCAAATCCCGAAACTTTAAAAAGTTGTATAGTAGTTAATGTTGAGCATGGCTGTCCCTTTCAATCATGTGTACCTCAATTTCTCTGATGAGTATCAAAGTGATGCGCGGCCCGTAGCGCACATGCGTTGGCATCATCACTATGGATCAGCGTCTAATTGCGCTAATGAGCCGTATCCTGCGCATAGGCGCCGGCGCAGCGAACGCACAAAGGATATTAACATAATTACAGTGATGAAGAACGAGAGATAGGGAGTTGAAATCTTGATTTGATGTGGGCATGGGCATCTCGCGAATATTGTTTGATGGAATTGCGTAAT
Source organism: Eupithecia abbreviata (assembly GCA_943735965.1). NCBI lineage: Eukaryota > Metazoa > Arthropoda > Insecta > Lepidoptera > Geometridae > Eupithecia > Eupithecia abbreviata. The sequence goes on from OX030978.1 coordinate 12,160,166, forward strand.
AGATTTAATGATGTGAATTGTAAAAGTAAAACGATTTTTATTTTGTCAGAACAGATAGTATACAATATATATACTCTTATAAATTAAACTTAGATTAACAGAGAACTGACAAAATCGGTCTCCACTCAGCATTATTCAGTAAGATCTGCATTCTACGGTACTAAAATATGGTCTGGGAGTAAGTTCTTCGAACGTATCCGTCGTCCCTGTAGTCGGAAAGAAGTATCATTTGAATTTATAATAGGCTGTTATAGGTTCATTTACAAATGTTATTTTCCCTTTTGCAATTAACATTGCACTTAAGATGATTCACTAGTCATATCTTATGATTATGACGTAACTTATTGTATTGACTGCAATTTAACTGCTAAGTGGTAAGTAACTCTTCATTAAGGGAATTTTTCACATGTTGGCACTTATAAAGTTGAGTGGTGATTCTACGTCGTAGTGCATTTAATAGGGCTCAATCAACATTATCTGAATCTGAATCCTTTGTCTGAAGACAGTCGAGCATACGCTCAGAAGATTTAATTCGTTCTAAAATTCCATTTACTCGCAAAGTTTTTTTGATTTAGTGTACATTTTCTAGTGCCATGTCTTCGTTCTTTAGGTAGCTACTAGCTAGGCCCCTAAGGGCTATTAACGCTGACATTTGAATGTCTCTAGTTTACTTTTTAATCTGTGGCATCGTCCGTTTTGCTCATGTCTAAGTAATTAGGCGATTCAATGTCATCTGTCAATTGCGTGGGCTTCAGACGGGCAGGACATTCTGCCGGTTCTAATGGTTGATGGTTGTTTTTGTTAATGGTTGTTTGATATATGGGTTCGGCTGTATAGTGAAAGTTTGTTTTTAATTATTTAGAGTAGGAAGTATATACGAAGTTCTTTGTTTGTTATTGATATTGATCTTTGTTGTTATTCTGTGTTTGTTAAGTAGGTAATAAAAGCAGATTTTAAGGTTATAAGACGTTGGACTAAAAGCGTGTTTGCTTGGATTTTGATCATGTTCAACAGCTTTGACTTACAGAGCTCATCATCAGAATAAACTCCTTATTTCAACTGTGTAAAGTCAGTAGAAGTAGTTTCGCTAAAATATTCGCAAAAGTGGCACCGAACAAACGGAATCTCACAGAATACCATTGCCATATCACAATAACTAAAATTCCTCACCCACCGTTACAAAATTACCCAAAACGCGAGTCCACTCTCCAGTTGCCACTGTTGCTTACATGGTGTCGTAAAATGTAAATAAGGCCCACTGACATGGATCCAGCATCTATCGGCGTGTCACTATGTCAAGAGCGCAGGCGCGCCGAAATGTTTGCTTGTTAGAGGTTAGAAGTGCTCAAAGCTGTTTAGCATGGGAATTGTGCGGAATTCGAGAAGCAAGATGTAGAATTCTTGTACCACTAGCAGATAAAATGTTTGGTTTATTTGAATGTGTTGTGCATGTGCCATGAACGAAATTGTATTATTGACTATTGTATTGCACAAATAAACATCACGTAGGAAATCTACTCGACACATTTATGTATATAATAGTTTATGTTCTTTTTGTGTTTCATGTTCGGTCTTATAAAAAATATTTTATTCATCTATGGTGTTTGTTTATCTAGCTTATTAATGTCTACTGTTTTTAGCTTACCAGTCCACTTTAAGTTTCACATGATCACATTACACAAAAATTCCGTAAAGTTGGTAAATCTGTTCTGTTGTTTACCAGTGCCTTTTTGGATACTCGAGTAGGTGTTAAATTTGCATTGATCAAGTACTTTTGCAACTGCATCTGTTTAAGACCAACACTGGAATGTTCCCAGCTTAGTAATGTACATTCAATTCACTGCTCTCAAAACATGGGCCTGAGTTCTGCGTAAAATTTCCTGACTATTTCACAGCCAGCCGATACAAGCCCGTTCTCAATTTCACGCAATAAACGCCCCCAGCAGATTCCATAAACAAACCATCATCCGATACTCATCGACATATTCATCATTTCACAGGTCGCAATTGTTAATAAACAACGTTTTATAGTTGTCATAAGCAGTAACCGAGGCCATTTCTCAGACCGTTCGATATAATCTCGAAATGAATAGAACTTAGATCTGGTCTGCTCTATTTCAACTCAATAAGGAAATGCGCTAAATGTGGCAATCTAGATGTAACACGATTTCTATGTGAACTACTTATAGGAGAGGTCCGAAAAGAGAACCTTGATGTACTCTATTCTTTTACGATGATACTCGTAGTTGGGCAATCAAATATGTTAAATTTATCTTAGAAATAGTAATTTAATACCGATGGCGCCTCAAATTCTTATTTATATTCTGGCACGTGTCGAACCAATCTCAGTAGAACGTCAGATTTATGTGATCATTAGCTTTAATAATAGCTAATTTGCGACCGTAAATTACTTTTTATATCATATTTATTGGTTAGTAGTAGAATATATTTACTTTTGATCGTATGTGTGTCACACAGTCTCAGCTCACAGCGGGCTGTCTTGTTATACGTTACTAGATTCAAATTTGCATCTATAGACCTTCACACGCCAATTTCAAATCTATTTCAGCAATTCTCTGCGACATTTCTAATGAGAATACCTCCTGCTTTGTGTGTCACAGCACTGCCATTGGTTTATTGGCAATAACGTTTTGTTCATCGCAAATACTAATTTGTCGGCGGTCTAACTTGTTTTGAATACAGATGTGAAGTGGTTTGCAGCCGTTTTATTCGAATTCGATACCTCAACGGTTTCGGCTATCCGATTCCGTGTGACTCACTCGAGGTTACTGATCGGGTGTGACTTGCCGGTCACATTTCCAAACGCCACTGTGTGGATGATAAATACTGCCTCTATCAAATTGTGATGTTGAAAATCTAAACGACATAGATGTTGTCTAGAGATCAAAGATATATGTATGTTTTATCTAAGGCCTGTGTTATATCAAGTCGACAATCGTTGCATTTTAAATCTTTTGTCTTGTTATTCGTAGCATTACATTTAGTGGAATGTTGCTAAAGCTATGAAATCCATTTATATGTATTTCTATACTTTAAACCTAGAATATTCTATATATATGAACCTATAGCAAAGTAAGAGAAAACATTTTGCCTTTTGTTGATTCTCTGCTCTACCATTCACTTTGCTATTCCAACAGACACGATTGTTAGTGTTGCTAGCTGTAGCTAAACTGTTTGCAGTAGTGTGGCCTAATTTCGTCACACCTCTCAAACAGCTTCAGTGTTCAAAGTAAATAATAGCATTCCGGTCGCCGCTAGGTCTAACAGAAAACACGCGAGACGTTCAAGACTGATGCAAATTGATGTTTCACATACAGTCGGAATGAGTCACGTGAAATGTAAGCAGTATCTTTAGACGAAAAATACAGCTCGTACCTACCATACTTTAATAACTATTGTAACCTGATTACGATGAGTTATTTAATGATCGCAACAATCATCTTACTTGCTTGAACTTAAACTCTGTTCTGATATTCCATCTCTATCTCTTTCCCTGGGTATATGTTTTCTATAATTTTTTGCCTCTTTATAAGAATACCATCATATTTCTTGGTAAAATTGCCCTGAGGCTCCAACAACATCCATTCAGGTGTCATGAGTAAAGGACAAATGCAAGCTTAAATGAAAAGAGCAAAAATATTATATTAACACAATTTATCCGTGTTATTCTGCTACTTATGTGTCTACTAGCTGCGTCCCACGGGTTCGCACGCGTGAAACACTATGTATCAAATGGTTTATAAAACTTCCTCTTGAATCACTCTATCTATTAAAAAAACCGCATCAAAATCCGCTGCTTAGTTTTAAAGATATAAAGCTACTAGATATTAAGCATACATAGGGACAGACAGACAGCGGGAAGCGACTTTGTTTTATATTATACTATGTACTGATATCCGTAGCATCTACATATACATATGTAAAAGTAAAGTAAAAAGATTTTTATTTTGTCAGAACAGAACAGAGACTCTTATAAACTAAACTTAGATTAACAGACGACAGAGACTGACAAAACTCGGTCTCCACTCAGCATGTGCTATGGTAGAGCAGATCGTACCATAGCGCTGGTCTTCCGTGGAGACCGTGGTGCGCAAGGTGGCCTAATATAGTGAGGAACCAAACAAAAATATAAATTAATCAACAGTAACTAAAACTGTATGTACTAAGTAAACAATATTATTTAAAATAAAATACGTATATAAATCTTTGTACATTTAAAATAAAATAAACCTGTTAAAACTACAATGAGATTGTTAATATGTAAGTAATATTATCAAATTTTTTGTATATGTACATGTACATGTTGCGTGGTTTTGGTCCAGTGTCCAAGAAGTCGTTAGGTAGTTCACATCGGCTCGAGGCATCCTCAAGTTTTTAGCTGAGGAATGTCTCGATGAGACAACTAGCAGCTGTGTAAACAGACGTGAGTGTAGTTAGCACATGGCTAAGTGTTATTATCGTTTGGATGCATGAAATATCCAAGGCAATCACATGCACACAAATGATGAAAAACAATATGTTGATATAAAAATAAGTTAAAACTAAATTACCCATTAGTCAATTCTATGGCTAGATTGTAATTATACTGTATATTAACATTTATTTACAATGTGTATACTAGACAATAAAAAAAAAAAAAAAAAAAAAAAAAACACAAAACCTATAGGGTAGTAGTAAAGTAAAGTAAAGTAAAAAATCATTTATTTCTTTAGGCTTACAAAATAAGCACTTAGACAAGTCATATTTTATGTATAAATTATTATAAAATAAAATTATTTTACTGTTCACTTAAATTTTTTGTCCACTAGTGGAAGAAGTGAAAAGAAACCACTAGCATGTTCATCTCTTATATGTCTAATACATGGTACTCCTATTTCTGTTCACCTAGAATCATATAATTTCGCAAGCAACAATAAGCACAAGTGTAGCGAAAAATCAGAAAACTGTAAAGTAGTTAATTCCAAAAAAACTTTTTTTTTTATTCTCGCAATATAGATATATTTATATATAATTATTTATTCAGGTTAAAACAAACAATGTTACATTTATGTAATACAAGCTTTAAGCCTATATTACATTTAACTAGGCACAGAGTGTCACAGAGTGTGTTCTTGAGTGGAGACCACGACTCGGTAAACGTAGTGTAGGACGCCTCCGACAAGGTGGGATGACGACCTGCGAAAGACTGCAGGTAGATGCGGCAAGCTGAAGACAGGGCGCTATGGCGCTCATTGGGGGAGGCCTATGTCGAGCAGTGGACTGCTATAGGCTGATGATGATGAGACACAGAGTTCCTACCTGGTTCCCCAGGAATTCTTATTTCCTGGGGAACCAGGTGAGCACTCTGTGTCTTTCATAGGGTAAGTACCTACTTCCCGTTGCCTAGTATCATGACTTTCAGCAAGAAACAAGGAGTCCTAATTATACGGAACTGACGGAACTCTCACTTGCCAAGACCGACTTGCATTTGACGTTTTATTTTATTGATGTTTTACCGCTCCGTATAAATCACGTTACCTTCTCAGTATCTTGACGATTTTATTACCTCGCCTCTTTGTCGTCGAGCATTATTTTTTGTAACAAGCTGTTTGTGTCGCAGTTTTGAGAAGCGCGCGCGCATCTTGCCGCGGTATTGTCTCCGCTTATAATAGCCGCATACTTAACGTCTTTCCCACGGATCGGTCGCTTCCAGGGTTGTACTTACTTATTATGGCGCCCATTGGGGGAATCCTATGTCCGGCTGTGGACTGCTATAGGCTGATCATGATTATACTTATTATGGCGCTCATTGGGGGAATCCTATGTCCGGCTGTGGACTGCTATAGGCTGATCATGATTATACTTATTATGGCGCTCATTGGGGGAATCCTATGTCCGGCTGTGGACTGCTATAGGCTGATCATGATTATACTTATTATGGCGCTCATTGGGGGAATCCTATGTCCGGCTGTGGACTGCTATAGGCTGATCATGATTATACTTATTATGGCGCTCATTGGGGGAATCCTATGTCCGGCTGTGGACTGCTATAGGCTGATCATGATTATACTTATTATGGCGCTCATTGGGGGAATCCTATGTCCGGCTGTGGACTGCTATAGGCTGATCATGATTATACTTATTATGGCGCTCATTGGGGGAATCCTATGTCCGGCTGTGGACTGCTATAGGCTGATCATGATTATACTTATTATGGCGCTCATTGGGGGGATCCTATGTCCGGCTATGGACTGCTATAGGCTGATCATGATTATGTCCTTGGGGTTGTAATGTTTATCTGTTTCAAAATAGTTGAGTGCTGTCTGTATTCTATCATTTATTGCTGCCAATTGTAGTTCTCTCCTGAGATTAAAAAAGTAAGGCTTTTTGACAAGCGGTGAATATAAATAAATAAAAAATGTCGGACAATTTACACAGCACTATCTAGCCCCAACCTAAGCAGAGCTTGTGTTATGGATACTAGATAACTGATATTTATAAAATAATACATTACATAGATATATATTTTATAGTATATGTTATTAAATTTGATATTTTACTTTAATTTGTGCTGATACATAGTTTCATTATATCCTAAAGGGGGCGGCTTAATCGGAATGATCTTTTTGTGATTTTCACTGACTATATCCAGAGAGGTCAGCATCAGAATCTAAATCTTGCAATAGATTAACACAGAGATTATGGCCTATTGTGCTTTAATCGTGGCCCAGCGGACTCGTATCGTGCTAAACACACCCTGCCCACTTCCCCATCCGTAAATCTAGAGATACAAGAGTTTGCTTGCGCAAGCGCATGGCGTCGTATTGTCGCGAATCGCGGGTTAAGTCTGTGACATCGTATCTAGGTACTAGGTTCAATTTAGCTAAGAGTGACTTATGTTATAAACACAAACATACTATGTAATTATATTGAATGATTTTTATGCCAATTCATGACTAAACAAACGAATGAATCGTAGTGAATTGCCGAGGATGTAATATGTACGTACGTACATTGTATCCTTGGAAGGTACCTGCTATGTACCTTTCACTCACTCATTCCTATCTCAACTCGCAAGTCCCAAAGTGTATTTTGGCCAATTTGAGTTATCGTCATTTTGGTTCCCACAACATCTATTCAATTTATATTTATTTAAACTTTATTGCACTACTAAGGGTAAAAAGAGGTGGGCTTAATGCCGAGGCATTTTCTACCTGCCAACCAGGAAACACATGTTTTAAATATTATAAATTATATTGGCGTGCTAACATTACATAAAAAAATAGAAGCAGTTCTATAGAGGTTTCCAGTTTTAACCCTTTAAGATACCACGTGAGCGAAACCGCCGACGGCAGACTCGAATACTCGATAACATAAATTCGCCAGAACAATGGCTTTTCTACAGAATGATGATGCTCTGTGCTCCACTTTAGCCTTGTGCAACATTTGTTCAGCTCTCCGCCTTATCACACTGATATCACAACGAGCGCACTTGCGACACGGATCTGTACTAGCGCCCTCGGATTATACTCGGTTATCTTTATCACATTGTGATATTATCTTGTCACCGCGCCACTTCTTAGGCTTTGCTCTGGGGCCGAATTCCACTAAATTAATCGCTTCACGATAACAATGGTATCGTCTCAGAATGACAAATCCCTGTAGATACAGGGACACGTGTCAAAAGTCATCATCATCATCATCATCAGCCTATAGCAGTCCACTGCTGGACATAGGCCTCCCCCAATGAACGCCATAGCGCCCTGTCTTCAGCTTGCCGCATCCAGCATCTACCTGCAGTCTTTCGCAGGTCGTCATCCACGGAGGGCGTCCTACACTACGTTTACCAAGTCGTGGTCTCCACTCAAGAACACGTTTGCCCCAGCAGCCATCGGTTCTTCGCGAGATATGGCTGGCCCACTGCCACTTCAGCCACACTCTTCACTTGTGTCAATAGAAAATGTCATGGTGGAAACCATTCTACTCGCACCTATCGCACCTAGCTAGAGTTTCTTTTATATATGGCCGATGCGGTGTTACTATTGTCATATTAAAGCGATTGGTAAGCAGAATTCGGCCCTTGGTAAATAAACCTTTTTGGATAGGGCTCGTCCTAGCCTTTAGGTATATTTTTGCCAAGATTTTAAGACTTAGTTATCTACTCTACATAGCAATAAAACATAACCTAATAACCTGGTGGATGCAAAAATATATCGGAAAACAGAAAAAAATTCTAATCATGGTAAATGTGACATAATGTACGATACTTGTAAACGTATGATACTTTTAAAAACCCTCATAAATTAAATTTATTAGTAGCTTGGGCGAGCAAAGTAAGGACACAAATCAGGTGAATTCATGTATCGTAATTGCTTTAATTGGAACGTAGGAGTCCATCGTCCTTCATATTTCGACAAAGGCTAGAAAAAACTTACCAAAACCATAGCTATGACCAGTAATAAAGGTCAGGAGCGACTAATTGAAACGTCCGGGCTGTAGGCGGCACCCGACAGCTTAATTACATTGTGAGCACCGCGCCTAGTTGTGCAACGCGACGCGACGGTCGCGGGAGCCTGCGCCGGCGCAGACGTTGCGATAAACTTCTGCGCTGGCCAGGAGTTCAATGATGCTGTGCGCCATATGGGCCATTTTTAACCGACTTCAAAAAAGGATGAGGTTGTCAATCGACTTTATTTTTGTATGTTGGTTCTCCCCAAAGACTGATATGAACTCTAGAAATAAAAATAAAAATATTCTGACTTACTCTGCCGATCTTCACTACATACATAGTATAAAACAAAATCACTCAGCCCGCTGTCTGTCTGTCCCAGTGTATGCTTAGATCTTTAAAACTAAGCAGCGGATTTTGATGCGGTTTTTATAGATAAATTTATTCAAGTGGAAGGTTTATAAACTACTAGCTGCTCCCCGCGGCTTCGCCCCCGTGGAAATCTATGTGTCAAATTGTAAAATCCTATGTTAGACTCCTGGTTCTAAGCTACCTCTCCACCAATTTTCAGCTAAATCGGTCCAGCCGTTCTCGAGTTATAAGTGTTGTAACAAACACGACTTTCTTTTATATATATAGATTAGACACAAAGATTTCCACGCGGGCGAAGCCGCAAGTTGCAGCTAGTTGATCCTAATCCGTAATTCCTCAACCGGGTAACAGATCAAGAACATCCAGTTTCTAGTGCCCATAACACAAGCCCTGCAGTTGGGTCTAGTTGATGCTGTGTTGTCCATTATAATTTATCTATTTATTTACTAAAATCTCATGCACTTACTAATTCTAAGAAGAGGAAGCTTCTACGAAGGTTTTGTGTCCGGAAATAGTTAGCGTTCGCTTGTGAAGATTTGAATGTGTTGACAGGTCACAAGTGTCATGGTCATTCGAACCTTACCACTGCTTCTGTGATTTTTCAAATTAAAATCCTTTCCTAATGTGTAGTGTAGATATTGGCTTCTTCAAATAAATAGGATCTACGAGTATCTATCTAGGAGATGTAGGCATACGTGAAATGCAAACTGACATTTCATTAATGTGTGGGTAATCATACAAAATCTTTAAATATATGCCTAATTTACTCAATCGTCCATTCTTGGTGGCTGTGACTTCATTCAATTTTCAATGAGCCATGATATCCCGCCATACCATCAGCTTCGTCCCACAGGTGAAGAGAAAAAGTGGGAGAAAAATACTTTGAATTAAAATGATATCCCGATTGTATTCCACCAATATTGCTGGGGTGGGACCACAGATGTTAGAAAAAAACCATAGATCTCTATGGGTGGGACGAACAAGATATGATTTAAATTCACTTCACACACATATCACGCAATCATCGACACGATTATTGCATCATCAGTGTAAGTGGTTATTTGTATGACCGTTCTAATTGCATAAATAAATTGAAATTCAGAGGTATTAAGTTAATATACAGAGCTACTCATTACAAAACAGCGTGCTTTAATACAAAACAACAACTGCATTTGTAAAAACAGTGGATTCCGACGTGAATTAAAGCAAAATATCCGAATAAGTGTGCTATATCGTCCCACGAATCTGATCCACGTTTGTAGGTTAGGTAATGTCAGTTTGCACACGGGTTGTGCGTTGGCGTGGTACGCTCTTTGAACAAGTCCAACTTACTCGAAAGTTCGAAACACAGTAATATTCGTCGTATACGTAGAGTTATTATTATTAGAGCCAGAAGGATTCAAAAGATTTGGGTCATTCAAGACACTTCCATTTATCTTTGAATGACATTTTCGTTTTATCATTTTCATTGCCACCAACGCAACGCACATAGACGAAGAAGTCCACCTCATATTATAGCTGCAGGGGCTATGGATCCCACCGTTGATGCATGGCAATCAATGTCATACGTTTACTAAAGTTACAGAGATAGCGGGCTCAAATCATGGTAAATATCCCGACATTCTATCGAGCGAAGTGAGTTGGAATAATACAACAAGGGTTTTAAAAGCATATAGCACCTCAAGGATACTATATGCAACTTAATATATAATTTGTTTATCAGTTCAATCAAAACTCATAATATGTTCAATAAAAGCTTATTGCATATTTGTAACCGATAAGCAGCGACAAAGGCCTGACAATACGACAGGTCAAGGCTAACCCAACACTAAATAGGAGAACAAAGAGACAATAAACATTCATTATTGCTAATTACAAATGTCAAAGTCAAATGAAGGTAGCCACAGATTACAATCTTGAGTATTTTGACATTATCGTATTAGCTGACAATGGAAATTGTTTATTTTATCAGTGGTAATGGCTTAGCCTGGGGGTATGGTATGCTAATAAATTATGTCATTTTGTGCAGCTTGATACGACCTTACGTTCACCTGTACTGTACCGCAGCTTTTCGCTCTTTGTCAATTTTGAATAAACTGATTGTAAACCCCATTGCGCCTTGTCAACACCGGAAAATGCATTTTCAGGTGTTGACAAGATGCAGTGTAAAATTTTCCTTTCTTTATTAAAACCAGAAGGAACCAGAAGGTTAAACGCATTGCGTTTTTTGATACTGAAGGGATTTTTTTAAATAAAACATTAAATAATTAATGTCAGAAGAAAACAACCTCAAAATGGAAGTCAATAAGTTAAAGCTCTCAACTCCTCAAGGTAAAAGAAATGAGTATGATATTTTATTGATCCGGCTGTCAGCTTTTACATCATTTTATAGTTCTTAAAACCAGGAAGTAACTTTATATACTGTTCTCGAATTACTATTTAATATCGCCCACTTGATTGTGAGATAAGAAATGTCAAATACAAGGCCGGTCAAATTTCGTGCTTGATATTTTCATATTCATATCATTTATTGTCTCGATATTATAAGTAAATTGTTTGGTTATCGATTATTAAATTCATATAGATATAATAAGATATAAGATAATAAGACTGTCTCGTAGAGATCGCCTTTTAGCGATAACACCGCCAATTGTCACTCAGTACTTTATATTTATTTTATTGTAAATTGTTTGTTGAATGTTTGTAGATTCTTGTGGTCGATCTGTCTTAATATTTTTAATAGACGAGGGTATGTTTTAAATTCAAGCCTTTCACGTCTTATTTGTGAATGATATCTAGATTTGGGTCACCCGGATCATATCAATTGGAACCGTAACTACTGAATGGCAGATATTCGCCACGCTTAATTTTATAGCTATGCGACCGAAACTCCTCCTTGGCCTCATTGGAATAATGGATTATTTCGATTGGACCTATTGTACTTATCATCTTACGATTTAGAAGACATTTGAAAAGCAAGACTATAATATTTTCATAAATAACGCTGTTTATTGTTATCTTACTTCAGACCGAACAGCAATTTCTTCTAAATTTCCTCCGTCTTAGAATGCTGGCAACCCCAAAAAATACATTAATCAGAATAAAGTAGCCCTTGACGATGTGCAAACAGAGTTAAAGCAACTGTCAATTTTTTAATCTTTTTCGTATAAACTTCTGTTTAAACTGCCTTATATGCACAGTTTATATGAAAACAGTTAGTTTCGGGTTTCCAGTTGCCGCAATAATTGTCTGCCTAGCGCCTTATTCTGTCTGAGGTCCTGTCCCGTGGAACAAAAAGGAACCATGCCTGTTAGCATAGCAACATGGTATATGGGTGCAGCAGCTGATTTACAACAATATATCGACCTTCATCTTTGTATCACTGGACGTACAAATACAAACTTCTTTGTTAGCTTCAATTTTGTTCTATTGTACTTTTTGCCGCCATTATTACATTATTCGGTTCCTGTCGGAACTGTCAATATAGACGTCTTGGTAGCAAAAAGTTTGGCACAATAGATTTGCCTGGTGAGAATTCAAAACGAGGTTTTTATGAATGGTGGTTTGACAGCTGAAACTGAACTGAGGAAAAAATAATACAAAATTGTTACCCCTTGTTTCTGTTGGCTGGACATCTTCAAAACATACGAGAATTAGAATAAGAAAAGAGCTAATGGATTTACCAAGAATAACCAGACAATAATGTGAGAGTCCCCACATGTTCTAAAAAAAATCTAAGCAGATAGATAGATAGATAACACTTTATTACACCACACAAAATAGAAAATAATACAGAGATAAAAACTTAGAATAAAGGTATAAAGGGCGGCCTTATCGCTGAGAGCGATCTCTTCCAGGCAACCTTGGGATGGACTGGACATGAACGAACAATATAGACGGTGGCACTTTAATAAATAATTGGTAACAAATACACTAAATACCTACATTACAAACATTATAATAAACTTACATAGACATAAGATAAGGCTATCAATATTTCATATGGATAAATAATGCTGATGCAGCAGTAATTTGAAGATAGGGAGTGATTTTGCACATCTGATGTCCAGAGGGAGAGCATTCCATAGACGGTGACAGCTTGTACAGTGAATGATTTGTCATAGAAAGAGGTAGAGTGAGCAGGGACTTTCAAGATGAGATAAGAAGGGCTTCGACTACCAGACTAGCAGACTACCCCAGGAGTCAGTATTTCGAATATATTCAAAGACAAACTAGAGTTCAATCTTAGATATGAATCCATAGACAACGACTAGAATTCAAAGAAAAACTAGAAAAGAAGCAGCCCCTCAAGTGTGAGTGTGATAAATGTAGACGGTTCCGTCACGTGACCGGGTCATGGACGATGCGCGTCCGTCATTCCTGCAATGCTAGTAGAGTTCCGTATTGTTGATAACAACGATTATGATAATTAATTCTGTACAGATGTATAAAAACTAAATTAATAATGAAATGTCAAATATTTGTTTATTCAACTTTGAAATCAAGTACAACTCTATAAACTAAAACGTCTGTCTAAAAGTTTATTTTAAAGTTAAAACTCACAATGAATAAACCGCAACCTCACATAATATTATTTATTTATTTATTTAACGTACAAAACACATCACAATCACATTCAATTAATTATGAAATTGTGACAATGGATCAAGAAGACACGCATGCCTTCAAGGAAATAGAGTTAAAATCCCATTGGCATTTGGAAGCTAAGTATTTCCTATCCTCGTATACATGAAAACTTAAATTTCCATTATCAATATAAACTTGCACCTAAGGAACTCTACGCTCACTGCCGTACTCACACTTAACCATAACCACGGGTTTTTATTCCGTAGCTCTCGGAACCGTAGGCGCTAATTGTTGCTTCTCGGCGTTTTGATGCGTTTTTACAGCGATAGAGATGCGGGATGGAATCTAATCCACTTAGGAGGAGAAACTAGCTGAATGTGACAGAATCTTGTCTGGCAATGTTTGGTATCAAGGACGGGCTCATAACCTTGGCTACCCTCATTTTGCTCATAGGCTACTGTATCGGATTCTGATCTAGCAAGATTTCTGATTGATGATTCTTTGGAAAACCAACCAACTACTTACAACTTTTTAAACTTATTTGTTAAAATATAATAGTTAAAATAAAACTAAAGTTATGCGATAAATATCCTGTTAATAACATAATTATACAGGTAGAGCAATATCCAAAAAAATTTACTGAGTATATCGATCGACCTATAGTCTATTATACATATAGGTAACAAGATAATATACAGTTATAATTTTCAACTAATTTCTCATCATTATCTATTTACGTTTTTGTCATCGAGAAATCGACGTCTTCATCAAATATCCACCTAGCCAAAAAGCTTTCTGCAATGACTCACTCGCTTCCTAGCCCGAATGACAATGATCAAACGAGACTCTAGTTTCTGTGCCACTAACGATCGCGATTCTAATACTGTATTTTTCGTTCTTGATTTAGCTGTCCACACCTTTCACTAACTGTTTTCCTCCTTCCGGTTTTTATCGTAATGATTATGATTATACGTCAATTTTATCTATACTATGGTTGGTTGTCTTTGGCCTGGTAGGTATGTTTATTGGACAGTGCTGGTGTTTTTATTGAGTTATTGTCTGATTACTTTACCTTGTGCAGTGCACCTTGCGATAGGAATCCACTAATGTTTTAATGGATCTTCTTCGGTGTTTAATTTCCTTTTTAGGACCAATATTTTACACTTTCTTCATATTTTCAATTTAACATGTCTCTGTCTCAAAATCGTACCTGATTTCTACACTGCATCCGTCTTATTAAATCTGCCCGCTTTTGGAAAATCGTTCCAAACCAAAATCTTTCCTCAACATTTCTCACACCATAATTGCAACTTACGCAACTCAGTAAATCACAATTCCATTTTCCCATGTGAAATGGTAACCCGACCGAGAGCTCACACGAGCCTGCGCCTGCCCATAAAAGCTGCGATTGCTGCAAAAGGCGAAACAAATTAGTGCAGTTTCAATTGAAAGCCTTCCGCGGTTTCAGCCTCTATTTTATCCTGCTTCTATTGTTCTAAGGGTCCGTCATAAAGAACGATACGATATTTATTCAAAAATCAAAGTGATTTATTCCCTTTACACCTTGCAGGACGCTTGGACACGACACGTCAGATATTTACAATTTACATTACGAAGTGATAAAAAAGATTATGAATGATTAATCGTCTTCGTGTAAATGTTTAAGCTTCTATAACAGTCTCTAGTCTGTTTATTACTTTGTTGATGGACTTGAATGAAGGAGCATGTATTATTTTCTTTCATCATGTTCATTCATTAGTTTCTCTTTATCATTCATTTATTAATCTATGACATTTACTCTTATTAGCAGTGTGTCGATGACATACTCTTGTATTTTGGTCATCGATACGATAGTTCTACTTAATATCAGTTCTGTATGTTCCCCATTGTGAATGAGAGCCAAATGAAAGCACAGTTAACTTATGATTATTCCCTTTTTCGTCTACCTTTGCTCTTTGACGCTGCGTGATATGGACCAATTCATACTCACCTTCCGTGTCTCTCAAATTGGACTTTATAGCTAATGTGATAGAGTTTTCTCTATCTGGTTCGTCGGTATCGTGTGCCAATCGGGGACCCTTTGAACCGGCCGCGGGCAGTGGGTATTGGCCATACTGAGTGCCGCGTTATCTGTGGCTGGCCATAAGCCGTGCAATTTGGCCTGAGCGAGGCACGATTTGTCTTAAAACCCCTTTTCTGGGAAATGGTACATTGTTAGATTTTATTAGGATTGTGAGAAATTGAATGGATATTGATGGATCGAGGTCTTTTACGGCGAATGCTGGGAAAACAAAAGGTCTACAACTGTTACAATGCTATGACTAAAACACGATGTATATTGTTAATAGGAAAGCGGACCTAAGATTGCGAATTGTAAGTTCATAAATTCGCACACATAGGCAAGGTCCAGCGACATGAAAATAAAGACATCGCTTACCTTTGTTAATTACAATGGTATGCATAGCGACAAGGGGGCGCCACTGTCGCAGATGCAAGATTTATGCGCGTGCGCACTGCAAAAGTTAATACCTGACATCCGGCATCCACTTTCCAAATGAAGCCATGGAATAAATACTAGTTCCAAGCAATCGTTTGAAAATTGCCGCTTCTCCTGCGCAAGAGTTGCATAATGCACCGAGTTGAACGAGGAAGGAATCATTCAGAGTAAGAAGGATCACTTGGATCCTGCAAGTATGTACTTAGTAAACAAACACAGTTAGCTCACATAAACATTTTACCTAGATTTTAATTATATCATTGTTTGTTTTAAAAATACCAATGATTAAATATTACTGGACAATCCACACAACATCACCTTCTCCCAAGCTAAGCAGAGCTAGTGTTATGGGTCTGATATACCTAATAGAGTAGGTAAGTTACATAGATAGATATTTTTAATGTACATAGAAAATACCCAGAACACCTGAAACAAATATTTGCAAATCGTACAAACATTTGTTCCAAGCTGGAAATAGTCGCAGACGCAGACAGGACCTTCGCCCGCCGCGCCATATCGGTCATCGTCGTCTTCTCGTAAACATCAGAACTTGGAATTTATAAATTAAATCTAGAGAAAAATAATTATCAGAAATATCAATTCCATTTTGTATGTTTAACTGCAAGTTTATTGGGATCTATAATCTCTTAAGCTGTTGTAATTATTTATATTATACTGTCCTGAGCTGTAAACGTTGGTAATACAGCTATTCCACTGCCATTTATCAAACGGCTTATTACAATGTGAGGGCTTAGGGCTCTGTTTGACAATGTTAATATTTATTGGTACTGGATATCGTTGGGAGGCGAGCGTGAGAACATCTCATAAACAAGTGAAAAATAAGCCAAGTATCGCCCAAGATTGCCGTCGAGAATTATCATAGGTTTTTAATAGTATATCATAAATTAATTTTAAAAGAAATTAATCCATGCAAATGTTACATTATTGGTAGTTAAGATAAATAGATTTAGATGCCGACTGAAATTCTATCGACTTATGCACAAGTGTTATAAGGCGTTTTCGAAAATTCCTAATTAATTATTTTTCAGATTGTAATTTGCGGTTTAAGATTCGTAAATTTTACTATTTTTGACTAAATTATCCAAATTTTGTTATTAACATTTTTGTATTTAATTCGCGTGAAAAAAGCGTGTTAAAAGCGTGTATTTAATTCAATGATAGATTACGACTCTAGCTAGTACTTTGTGTGTTGACTTCTGATCGTACCATTTTAAACCCAATTTAATAACCCTCTACCTACATGTTATCCCAATCACGTTCCCGCATTTATTGAATATCAACTTCTAAGCGACAGGAGAACCCTCTACGCTACGTCTTGAGTTCAATATCAAAGACAATTAGGCCATAGATGACAGCTGATCTCCACAGATTACTACCAAGTTAGTAAGAAACAAACGTGCTCGCATCCGCCTAAGAACCAGGTGCATGCAAAGATGCCGTTACTCGCCATATTTATATTTTAAATAGATGTTGTGTCACCATTTCTCGGAAGATTTATAGTTGTAACATCTCTCATGTTGTCCTATATCCTAACCTTAGTATGTAATGTATTGGTATTAAACGTCAATTATGTTTAACGGTGCTTAAAACGACAGTGTTCTTTGTATATTAAGAGAACCATTTTCGTTCAAGATAAAGTGTTTCAAGAATACAATTCAAAATGGAGAATAAAAAAGGGAGAATAATACGGCATAGTCATGACAGCTTCATAAGAAACATCATAGAAGGAAAAGTAGAAGTAAGACGAGGATAGCAAAGACTAGAATTAATTATATGAGCCAGATTTAAGAGAAATCCTAAAGTATTAGAAGTATCGAGACCACATTGGAAGAGAAAAGTGCAGGAAATTGCATTATGGCACCGCTAGGCTCTTTAATCTATAATAATAATATCGTTATACAGCGTCTACATCCGTCCTGAATTTAAAACTAAGCCGCCATAATCTGATATTCCAACAATCAACAGTATAAATCCTCTTTGTAATACAATAACTTCGAAAACCGCCGCCGCAAATCGGCGAACCGTAAAAATCCTTATAAAGACTAAGTAGGAAAATATGAATGCAACTGTCTGCTTGATTTTTTTAGCACATTGACCTTATAAGGTGGTGGTCTGACTGCCGACCACACACAAGCTATGCAATGATGCATGTGCAACCACAGACTAGATTTATCAACTTGTTCCCTAGCCTTACATACTGTACGGGATTTTGTTTATAGTCTGTACATTGCATGAACACGCACGGGGTATGTTGTGGTGATAACGAAGGAGATGAAAGGGATCGCGTCTTGTTAGACATCATGAAGTAGATCTTCATGATTTAATTTTATAGATGTACTCAAAGTTTTTTTTACCTGCAGGTTTTTGTAAGTAACTTTTGTTACAACGACATGACTTGTTATAGAAAAAAGCTGATTGATTTATTCGCGTGTCTAAATTCGCAGTAAAAAATATCAAATGTCGAAGAGACAAGCGACAAGACTAGACATGGGCGAAGGTCCGCTTGCGACGCAGGAGGTTGCGGGTTCGATTCCCGCCTCGGAACAATTGTGTGTACGATCTGCAGATATTTGTTCCGGGTGTTCTGGTCTTTTTCTATATATAATAAAAAATTTATTTCTATGTAATGTATTGTATTATGTATATCAGTTATCTAGTACCCATAACACAAGCTCTGCTTACCTTAGGGCTAGATAATGCTGTGTGAATTGTCCAGCATTATTTATTTATTTATTTATGGCCCGTACTCGTAAAACGAAAATCGACGTTACTTCTATCTAAGGTAAGTGACATAATTTGACCCCTAGTTAGTTTCAAAGTTGCGAAAGAAAAAGAATACAAAAGGTAGAGTGCAACTGTCAATGATTAATTGTAGTAGGTCAAAGCAGCTCTGAATGAAGTCAAACATTGTGCCAGAGAATGCAACGATGCTGGCAGAGAAGAGTTGTTTCATCAGCGACAGTGACCTGGTCAGAATATAATAAATCTCTTGATTGTGCAAATTTAGGAGACATTAGTCTCCTAAATTTGCACAATCAAGAGAGAATTCATATCTCAAAGCACATCATATCTTCTATTCATTAGATAAATAGATCGAGGCGTGTAGGCGTGTGCTAGTATTACATAAATTCATGAAAAAAAAGTTAAAGTTTCTGATTATTAGTTTAGTTCCATTAAATCAGGGGCCTAATTCCACTAACACAATCTCCTCACAATGACAGTAGTATCGCGTCTAAATCGCCACTATTGACACCTATTGGTATCCTACAAGCACAATCTTTCTCAGTCTCAGTTGTATCGTGGTCGTATCTATGAAACTTACAATTGTGACAAGTTGTCGCATTCAACTAATCACAGTCTCAATTGTATCGCTTGCGATAGGCGCAAACATGGAATTCTATTGTTATTTTGACGGCTAATTTAGTCTATGGTTAGAGATTTTGACGAGATTATGGACGATTGAACAAAGGTAGCTCTCGGTGCTATTGTGCTTGTGAAATAATAGTGAAATAATAAAAAGTTCAATGAGTTTCCTAATTCGAGCGCGTCTGCAACTCATTATAAACTCTCGCCGGCTGTTAGAGCGTCAAAACCGGCGACGATCTAGAGCTCTTCTGCGAAAGACGCTGGACCCCTTGCATTGCAGGACAAGGAATTTACAAAACCTATCGTCTTATCAAGGGGACAGTCAAAACATAAGCGGAATATCTCAATCCTCATATTCGTAAGGAACGCCGGCCGTACTGATCCTGATGGCATTTCCATAATGACCAATGTAAGTAAAACAAACTATCTTTGTTGATCAAATTCCCTCTTGCCTAAGCTTTATAATGTTTATTTTATGTAACTAGATAGTACCTACTATTTAAATCAATTTATTTTGCAGATATTGACTACACTGGCATTTGTCGCTCATACGCGCCCGCTGTTTCCAGAGGTGTTGGTGGCACTTATTTTGGTCTATCCCATATATATGTTCCTTTGCCAACACGAAGAGATCAAAGCAACAAATTAAAGAGCAAGTGAGTTCATGAATATGATACCTATATATAGATTAGAAACTGTCGAAATCAGATAAGTGTCTGTCTCCCTTAAACTCGAGACCTTTTACTTACCATATTGTCATGATTAAAACAGAAGCTAGCTTAGCTGTTTAGTCTTTGTTGTACCTGAACCCTAATTATACATAATGTATATACATTCATTGTTATAATTTTCTACAGATTGCAGAAGAATTGAAAGCCAGCGCTGAAAGCTGTTGTTGTAGAGTCAAACCAAAACTTCTAGCCGGTCGAGCAATGCAGCAAGCTGTCGTTGGCAAATAGTGGCAAGGCATGGAATCAGCCATGTCGACAAGATAATGGCTATCATGATGATAATGTAAATAGTATTAATAAATTCATTTAAACACTTTTAACTCCACATGTGAGATTATGCATTGTTGTAGTTTGTGTTTTAGTTTTTAAAGATAAGCTGTTACCACATTGTTTTCTGTTATTGCTATCAGTTATTATAACTTTTCATTCAAAAATGTCTATTTTGGCATAAAAAATCTTGTATTCTACTGAGTATCCAAGAATCTGCAGGTTTAGAGTAAAAATAAATACCATTTTTTATATACACATTTTTTATTCATTAATATAATAATGTATGTACACTTATGCTAATTAAAACAACACTTAAACTAATCAAAAGCGCTCTAAGCTAAACACTTGTCTAATTGTTTTACATAGGTAGGTTATAATTGTGTTATGTTTTGGAAAGACACAAAGATTGAGTGGGAAAAATAATGCTCCGCAGACCATGTAAATCTTTGTAGTTGCAACAATGAAGCGACAACAGCATACATTTTCATATTTTGTATTCATTGTAGTACTGAAAAAGAACGGTAGATTATTATTAGGTATTAGTAGGTAGACCTATACAACAAAGAGTGGGTTCTCCTTACTGAGGACCGAGATGAGTGGAAGAAGGGGGGGGGGGAGGCCTTTGCTCTGCAGTGGGACACTGCGGGCTAATATAACAATAATAATAAAAATTAGTAGGTACTAGTTTATGCTTGTAAAAGTGTGAAACTATCTAAGCAACTACATGGTATTATGGGCTCTCTGTACTTGTTTGCGATAAAAAATGAAGTAGGTATTAGTACAGGTTCATATAGAATAGAATAGTAGTTGCATTTCTTACCAATCTCCACTCGTCTCCCGTTTTTGATGGCGAGTCTGAGCTAATACCATTTCTTTATGAGATCGTTCCACTTCCTTCGAGATAGCTCTAGGATAAGATAAGGCATTCTAGATTAATGCCCTAGCGCCAAATATCGGTGGTAGTCAAGGAGGGCCTTAATTTGTTTCAGCAGTACCATTATCCATTGATTTTGTGTGGGAAATCACGAAAAATCAAACATAAATAACAAAATATTTTCTTTCTTGAATACGAGTAACTTTGACAATTGACATGAGTTGCTATATGACGTTTACATTGACAACTTGAAACTCTTTTATCTATGCTTACTACTCACAAATTTTATTAAAATCGTGATTTTGTTGCGTTGTAAGTATTTGTGAGCGATGTAAATAGACTTTTACGCAATTGCAGTAATAATTTGATTTGTTAGATACCTATAAACCCTTAATTATGAGTGCACGGATTCATAAATATTTGGTCCGCCATTTCATATTTATTTTATGATGTATACGGCAACACCTACCATACTACTCAATAACAATACAATAGTAAGCGATTGAGACAGCTGTCACAATTTAGTAGGATACCTTATAAACGTAAGACACAATAGCTATGACAATTGTATGGAGCCATAGTCGTGTTTGTTTTAAAAATAGTGGAATTAGGCCCCAGATATAGGGGAGAGAACTTATACCACTGTTGTTTGATTTCGCAAATGCGACATACCGAGTTGCAAAGTGCTTTTTAAATAAAATATATTCTTAACAGGATTTTTTTTCTAAGGAAGACACGTTCCACATTCACATAAGTATGTGCATATTCATTTATTTCATTATTTCAGTGAAATAAAGCAATCAAAGCCGACGAAACACCGCACTGCCTCCGAAGCATACGTGATGTCGCGTACGAAATTATCTGCGTGATTGAATTCGCGAAGCATATTCAAAATGTGCCGGAGTTATTCAAGGTCTTTGTCACGCTAAATTTTACATTTAATACTTCAATAGCTTCTTCAACAAGGATCCTAGATTTTTCACAATAGCTACGGTCTTGAATTTGAATGCATCTGCCTACAATAGTGTAACTCCTATTTCTATACTTTATACTTACAGCTTTTTATTCAGATTTTTCTTCACTGAGAGTCTAGTCAATAATCGCAAGGAATTTAACATTCTAATCCAGCACAATACACTTAATTTTACCCTGAACCCCATACTGAAGCCGGCTCGTTTGTAGCGCACGCACATTGCGCAATCGTGTCAGCCGCAACGACACCCGCCAATTTATCAAACAAATACCTGGTTGTTCTCCGTATTTACGATATTATTTGATTGTCTTTCCCGTGTGAAACGTGTTCGTTATGCTTGCACTTTTGTGCCTCAAATTGCTTATTAAACAGTGTGAGACTTGCTTGGAAACATTGCACAATTTAATATTCGTTTGTCTACTTCTGACTTGCATCGGTTCAAGGTCATTAGTTGGAAACAAAACTAGTTACGGCTTCTTAGTTATCTAAAACAATGGATTACATCGTACTTATTTGATTACGAATCATGTAATCATTGTCAACACTATTTAATATCGTATGTATGTATGTTTTTAGTGTAAGAAGTCACATACATATATTATTTTATCTTATTTGGTCTTAAAATTGGTCCATTCCTACTTGATTTTTTGCTACCCTTGGCTGGCCAACAATAAATTTCTTTCCGGCCCTGGTGGGGGTCTCGAGGCTTGGCCTCATTACCCCGGCGTCAACTCGAGGGGTGACGACCCATCGCACCGATCCAATGTTCTACTAAGTTTTTTTAAACATGCTTATTTCTGGAATTGGGCATTATTTAATGTCAGAAGCAGAGGCTAGCCCAACTGCCCACTGCAACAGTTTAACATAACACACACTTTTGGGTCAAACTACTGTATTACCCAAGATATCAGAACAATACAAAGCTATTGTTTCCACAGCTTACTACCGTTAATGCTGAACATAATCGGGTCAAGTATACCGGAAGCATGCGTGCGCGCACGCGCTCATTCGCGCTATCATGACAATAGATGCAGCTGAGTTTGTTTTATGTTTGATATTTATTAATTATACATCGGCCGCTGGGACAAACGTGTTCTTAAGTGATCACGACTCGGTAAACCTAATGTAGGACGCCCTCCGACCAGGTGGGATGACGACCTGCGAAAGACTGCAGGTAGATCCTGGATGCGGCAAGTTCAAGACAGGGCGCTATGGAATCGCTCATCTTTCCATACAAACTTGGTAAGGTACCTACTATTATACTGTTTGATGTTGACCAAGCGAAACTACAATTTATCTCGTATCTATCTAGAGTTTCGCGCCTTCGACTTCTGTACCCTTAAGTGTAGTTCTTCGCAAAATAATGCTCCGATGATTATCATTCTGCCTTAGCTAGTAATTCGACACTTGGTTGTGACTACATGTTAGTTGCCCAAGTCACTCCGTCCCAAGTAATTTTTTTGTCTCTATGATCAAGTCAGATAAGCTCTAAATGTTCCCTGTCAATATGTCATGTTTCTGTCATTTGGATTGGTCACAAAATCACACGAGACTGAGGTTCCCTATTTATTGTTTTCGGGTGACGTCATTATACCTGATAATATAATAGCACTTGCTGCGTCCCGCGGTTTCACCTGCGTGGTGATAGATATTTTGGATAATATGCAATATATCTTTATGAATTGTAGCCTATGTGCTATTCTGATATGTAAGCTATATTATTGTGAAGTTTCATCAAAATCCATTCAGTCGTTTTTGCGGGAAAGAGCGACAAACATACTTACATCATCACAAACTTTCGCGTTTATAATATTAGTAGGATAGCGAGGTATCCTCCACATTTTCCTGTTATGAGTTTTTGGTTCGTAAATTCGTATGACTGAAATCATCAAAACTTGTTCAAAATACGGGCTAAACTTAACCTGAATCTGCAATCTTTGGATAATAAACTGAAATATTTATCGCACTTTAAGACCATGTTAATAATAGGAGACATTAACATAGATATCTACAATCTAACTCAACAGACCGCCACGTAGTTGACTACCTTAATCTGACGGCATCGCATGGTCTCTTACCAGCACATACTCTACCAACTCGCCATCTAACTTGTTGATAGATATTATCCTGGTTGACAGTTAGTACTTTTGCCAGTTACGGGTCCTATTGAAAAAAATTTTTTTTCTAAAACAAGATGTTCTCAATACTCATACCTCTGCTCGCAAGTACTGTTGGCTCCTGTAAAATTAACGATTGATTTCTTCAATTATCTCCATTTATCGCTATCATTATAATATATAATATCATATTTTTTTTTTTTTTTATTCTAAAGTGTATATCATAGGCCAATAATTGTCACTATTATCGTTAGTCAGTGACCTGTTTTCATTATAATGCCCTGAACAGGATAGAACATAGTATAATGATGAGTTTAATATAAATAGTCACGGGTATTTATCGTTATTTATCTATAATTGTGTTTAAATCGCGTAAGTTTAAAAAGCTTTAATGAAGAGTTAGTATGACGTACAAAGAGATTAGAACAGAGCTCATATTCGCTATGATTTTAAAGTAGTAACGCCCTCTGCAATAGTAAATGGACATCAGTAACATAATAAATAAATAATGCTGGACAATCCACACAGCATCATCTATCCCCAAGGTAAGTAGAGCTTGTGTTTTGGCTACACGACTGATATAATTAATACAATTGATTACATACATAGATAGATATTTTTTATTATACATAGATAACGACCAGAACACCAGGAACAAATACCTGCAGATCGTACACACAGTTGTCCTGAGGCGGGAATCGAACCCTCAACCTCCTGCTGCCACTGCAACATCTTTCTCGCTTTCTATAGAAAACTTAGGGTTCCGTCCGTCCGACACGTACTGATTTACTGATTGTCTAACGTAGCTACGCATTATGTATGCCTGTTGTAGTTATACCTGTCTATAAGTGACTTCGAAACCTGAAAACTAAATTCACCGCGTTACGTGCAATGCGAATAAGGAGCCAGTTATTGAACCAGTTCCACAGATTACCGCACAGTCAGTAAGGTACGGGGACAATGCGTGCGCTTATTACGATAACGCTATTATGCTGCGCGTGCGCTTACACGCGTAATATGGCGTATGAAAGTCGATGTTATAATCAATTGACATAATGAGGCTGGTATTGAATCGATGTGTATTGTTTCCTTTCCTAGTTTAATAATTATTGATTTTTTGTTGCTTTCTTTGTCATTGACTTAACTACTGACGGCATCAAACTATCCAGCATTGATGCGACATCAGAAAAAATTGAACCTGAAAGCTTCTCAGGCGTACCTTCACCCAATCATCATCGTCATCAACAGTCCACAGTATAATAGTCCAATGTTGGACATAGGCCTCTAATGAGCGCCATAACGCTCCGTCTTCGGTTTGCCGCATTCAGCATCTGCTTGCAGTCCTTCGCAAGTCGTCGGGTCAGGTGAGGTGAGATGACTTCACCCAATGTAAAAATCTTACTAAGTAGTTACATGCCTATGCCAGTCTTTTCGATGTCGAAGACTATTATGTGGTCTCAAGTATGTTTGTCTTAATTACCGTTTTTTCTGTATTGTCGTGTTTTGCATAACAAATCATTTCTATTCTATTATTTGGCTAGAAGATTTAGACGAGCGCGACGTTGGGAAGATTCCTTTCGTTTCATAGTCTGATAATCTTAACACAGCTCCCCCCTTTTCTCCATTCCAATATTACAGAATTATGACTTGGCTATAAAAAGTAAAAGTTTTCATCCGAGATTCCTCGGATTATGCACGTTCCCTCGTAATCGTAAACTTATTTTTACCGACCGGGAAGATGTAAAGATTCTTGGGCGAAGAATGCTGGCAATACTTAAAATATTGGGACAAAATATTTCCCTAAATGGAGTTTCTGCTTCCTGAACCTTAATTTAAGGAAACTGTTTAAAGATTTATTGACCCGAATTAAAACAGCCACCTAGCAATAATGAAGACTGTAAAATTTTATGTCTAGGTAATATTACTTACCTATATATACGTGAATAGTAATATATATTTTATTTCGAAATTAGATTGAATTATAATATTGTAAGTATTATTATCACTAGTCCCGCCGGCAATTCGAACGGGTGCTGAAATGTATGTACAGACCTTTTTATGAATTCCGAATTTAGTAACCTTTTTTCTTATTTAAAATTTAATCCTAGCAACCCTATTGTGGCTGCACCTCATTTAGCGGCTCGAACAAAGATAAGAATCGACAGGAGTTACAGGCGGCCGCTAATAAAGGCACAACAAATCTTACATGAACCCAACCGACTGATTTACAGACCAATAAAATATGTTAGACCACGATCTATGGTCTGGTCTAGAGCTGCTTCGAATCCTGCCTTTAGCATCCATGTTTTTAAATAGGGCGTAACTGAGGCGTGCGATTTATGCGTTTGTTGCTTCGAATTTTGCTTTGTTAGAATTATGATCAGCAAAACCATGTTAAAAACCTTCAGACAGCTAAGTAAACAAGACAAATTGACTCGCATCTAACCAGTTTATTTGTTTTCTTTCAGGTAAGCAACGAAGCATAGATTTCCGAGAAGGTAAAGCAGAAGCCACTGCTCGTAAGTTAAACTTCAACTTATCAGCTCTTCTTGTTTTGTGGCCTGTAAGTTTCCATAGCCCTTATGATAGATGGCAGCTTTAGCGACAGTCATCAAAAGGTGGATTTACCTCAAACAAAGCCTTTAATACGCTCACGCTGAACTTGGCACTTTGAAAGGGCTTAGGGAGGCTTTTCGCTTTCTATAAAAGCTTTTAGCATAGAGGTATTGCGAGAAAGTTTTTATTCGACATCCAAGGCTTTTGTAGTCTGGCAACAATGTGCTAAAGATATTAACACTTTCATTGCCCATTACGTAAGGGCCATATCCTGCTCCGTGTACGGAGAGGATAAAGGCTGGACAGTGAATACGCAGTAATAACTAGAGTTTGGTATTTATTGTAGGTACATATTTGAATTCACGCAGTGTCTTGAAATGACTGTGAGTCTAGTTGTTAGAACTATATTCAAAACCATAATTACAAAGAAATTAGACCCCACAACATTTCGCACCTAAGTATAGCAATAATGCTTGAGAATGGCCGATAAAGACTTGGCCTCGTGCGAAACTGAAATGTATATAATTATAAAAACTAATATTATGCAAGTAAGTCATGCTAGAAATTGCTGTTCGAGGCTATCTAGTCTGTCTGGTCTGACACAATGCAAAACCTAAACGCTAGCTAGACGACTGTCGCGTACCTATACATTTTTCCGTCTAACACTAAACAATATTTTTGGTACGTTACAAGGGAACAGTAATCAATCCAAAAGTTATATATCAAGAATAATTTGAAGAAGCATAAACAATTTGAGGGCAATATGATCGATCGATCGAACTCTAACTAAATTAACAAAGTAAAGATTTTATTTGTAACATACACATGAAGAAAAGAAATAGGATGTATTCTTCCAAGAACGTATTGGTGTAAATCTGCTTATTAACTGTAAATAAAATCCTGGATTTTCAAGACACACAATATGTAAAGGTTAGTTATAATTTATTATAGTGTGTAGGCACTCGGGGTAATCTCTGAGAAATTAAATAATATCCCAAAACCTTCGATTATGGCCTAACCGAGGGAAGGTTGCGGGATCAAGCCTCGCTGAAGTGCAACATATTTGGCATAATACTTAATTTCGTAGATACAATGTTAGAATCGAACTGTTGCTGGCATTGGTCACATAAATAATCGGTTTAAAAGCGTAAACCTCAATTCAACTTTCATCCACTTGCTCAAAGACAAAGGAGTCACCTTAAGCGCCCCTATCCGAGTGACGTCATCAGGCGCCAGGACTTGACGCAGAAGATATCGTAGTGACTGACACGTCTGAAGGGCGACTGACATATCCAGGCCGTCATGACACACGCCAGGACTTCTAATAACCACTTTCCTTGACCCACATCTAACTTGACAGGGTAAATGGCATTTTAATTAACAAGAGAATGCCTGTGGTATGCCAATTATTCGTCATACTCTTGGGCAGGTGCCTGGGGGACCGGTATTCCAAAAAAGTGGAATGCAAAATTGAAACGATGTCGTAATATGAGCATGCTAAACGGTACATTGGTGTATGATGCAAAAATAACAAAGAATAGTGACAGTAACGGGGCAAGGCTTAGCCCAATTGACACTATAGAGCTTCGTAAAGTTCGCAACCTCCTTACGTTCTAGCTAGAGTTAGCTGATAACGCAGAATAGGTAATATAGTAAGGAATATATCAGTTCTGAAACTCTTCATTCTGTATGCAATGCACTCAAAAGTCTGTAGTAAGACGTATTTTGCAATAAATTGTCTCAGTCAAAGCAAGGTTACGCCCGCATACTGTCACCTTTGTGCAAAAAAACCTGACAAAAACCAGAGCTCATTTTAAAAGAACCTAAGTACTAAGAGTTTTGAGCGTGAATCATGTTAAATCGCTCAAACGTTACAGACTTTCGTTGAGGTGCCAGAAGAACCACAAATGTTTATTTTTACAGTTAAAAGTATGGAAGGTGACTCTTTGCTAATATTGACTGAACGGGTCTTTGGTAATTGGATATGAAATAATTTTGAAGGATTTTCACGTGGGATAAGTGAGCTTACAAGGAACAACGATATCTTTATTTATCAACGGTAAATAACAAGAAAATTGACTCACAACATATTTTTGTACCTTCCAAAATACATTTGAAATGGTAGAAAAACATTTGTAAACAAATAACTGTTCATCACTACACGGCTCAACCCAACGAATTTCAAATTCCAAAGAGTCGAAGTTCAAAAATGTGTAGAATTCTCTGCACTGTTCGAATCTTGAAAACCCGCAGATAAATCTGTCAACAGGAAGAATGGGCGAGCAGGGTTGCCATAGGAGTGTATCAACGGATTCGATTTTCAAATGTATCTGTTTATTTATTGTGGCGCCAACTCTAGTACTTACTATTGTTTCTGAATGTCCGCTTGCTGTAAAGTCTAAACATAGAAAGAATAATGTTGTGATGAAAAGCTCTCTTGGAATTTCAAATATTTGAAAAGGAAAGGGATTACGTTCCCTGTTTTCCTATTAAAATAAATTGCCGTTGTTGTTGATGTTAGTTTCGAAGAATTAATGGCCATTGTATCTTTCAGGTTTAGAATGGTTCCATATTATAAATACTATTGGATAGTATTGAACAAGTGTTGATATTGGTGGTAGTATTTGTCTTTATGAACTTAATATTAGTGTATATTGGTGTTAGTATTTGTCTTTATGAACTTAATATTCAGACACTTAAACTTGATATTAGGTCGCGTAAATAAAGACTGTAATTTAAAATTACAGCCCCTTTTATGCTGTCTCGCTTAGATAATCAAGGGACGACATGAATACGGATATTTTCAGTCCCAATTCCCAAAAGTATGCGACTTGTACAGAATATTTTCAATGATTCCAATTAAATAAATAAATATTGCTGGACAATTCACAGCATCATCTAGCCCCAAGCTAAGCAGAGCTTGTGTTATGAATGAGTAGGTACTAGATGATATGATGATATACATCCCGACCTTCGTCCACCGCGCCACAGAGGTTGCCAGTTAGACAAAGATGTGCCTCGCTTTATTACCACAATACAAAAATAGATAACGTCTATTCCCCGACGCACCTACAATCGACGCATAACTCCAGGACAGGTTACAGGTTCGCAATAAAAACCCGGGGTTGGTGGTTACCGGGGTCGTCGCCCCCCGCCGGCCTTCGCCCCCCCGGCCCGCGGAGCGCCAAGGACGTCGGTTGCATAATTCTGCGCGCACGCAACGACGAAGTACCGTTGATGCACCCTACCAATGAAATAAAACGAATTGAGCTTGGTATTCGTATTTGTTTTTTTGATCGGTCGGTTGCCAATTGAACTTGATTGTTATACATTTTTGAAGGTTTGATACTAGTAATATGTCGCAGGTTTGTTTAGGTCACACAAAACTGATTATTCAGAACTGCGTCGGTAGCATAAACAAGAACATCATTAACAATGTATTGTTTAGGCTTCTATGTATACACGAGCGGTATGCTACCGGACGGCGTGTCTCTGCCGCTGTTGGTAACGTGCCGCTCGCATATACATAGGAGCGCGGGCTCCAAGCTTCAACGGCTGTCGTCCGCGGGTGCCGCTCGTGTATAGGGGCCCTAAGCAAGAGAAAAATGTCATATATGTAGTTTATTCTGCCATATATGCTACAATAAAATAAAATCATTTTTTTTTATTTCTTTAGGCTTACAAAATAAGCACTTAGACAAGTCAAATGTTATACTATAAATTATTATCTTTGATTATTTTACTGTTCACTTAAATTTTTTGTCCACTGGTGGAAGAAGTATAGTATAATTTATCCTTACCCCTATATAATGAAGTTACACATTGTGATAACGTTTCAGAAGGGAAAAAATCTTGTAATTGATCTCGAACAGGTAGGTAGGTTCTTTGCATGCGCTCTCATTCCTTTCCTGTTAATTATTTAATTTCCTCATAGAGTAGAAGAATTTCCTCCAAGTCCTTGCAAGATTTCGCATTCCCAACTCGCTCATCAATATTCAGAGCATATTTACATACAGAATAATGGCGTACAGTAATGGTACACGAGGGTAACCGGAGGCGCAAATTATACGTGAGACAGGCGTGTTGCCTCTGCTTATTACGGGGTGTTGATAAATGTCAAAATGTTGCGGATTTCTGCAATGGGATGTGTGAAAATGTTTTGGACTTCTGGACGTGAGGTGGGATGGGTTCCGTAGGTGAATACGCGCCTTCGCAGGTCACCTATACGCTGTTGTTGGGTTTGCTTAGTTAGCTCATACATAATCCAACTCGCCTGAATAATAAAAGTCAAGATCTTTCCGTAAAACTGAGATGAGAGAATCCTCTTTGTAATTTTTTGTTTCTGAAACGTTAGGTCAATTTTTTTTTTTACGAACGTTGCCATAAAGCAGGCATAAATAGACTAGTTTCATTACTTTTGAAACAATTTTGAATCAGATTATACACTGTTTGTATTTCATTTACACAAACCACGACAGATTGCGCTTAAAAAGACGCGGCAAGTGCGGCAACAGAGTGAATTTTAGCTTAAGTACAGGCGGTTTGTTAACAAACATTCTACATCGACTTTGGCTAAGTTAAAGTTAACCGAACTATATCAGTTGTGTTGTTTGCAAATGGTACCCTAAAATTGGAAGTGTATAAATGACCTGGCACAATCAATAGCAATTTCTAGGAAATATTGAACACCAATAACGGTGTCTCAGACAAATTACACCCTACCGTGCTATTTATAAAGCAGGATTTCGACTGGCAAATTACAGCCTTTCCTGCTTAATAATAAAGCAGTCAATCATATGCACAGTCTGTCCAAAAATAGTCGTAAATGGACCATTTTGCGCTCAATGGGAAGGGAGCGCAAAATGGTCCTCGAAGAAAAAAGTATAGATACGACGTTATTTTATAGGGTATTTTATATTAAAAAAAATAGTAAAGTGAGAGTGAGAGAGATTTGTCGGAGGGCTAGTTTATAACTTTCATTGCCCATGACGTACCTACGGTACATAACAGCCCCAACACCATCCTAAACACTATAGCAGGTAGAATCACCTCTCCCCTGTGGAAATGTTTCGTGGGGATAGTGATTTAATTTAATTTTAGTTTCAATTTCTAGTATTAGGTATAACTAACCCTAGTAATAAGTTCTTAATGTTTAATTTTACTAACAAATTATCATTTAAGTTATCTGAAATAAAATCATTTTATTTTATTTTAATTATAACATAATGTAATCATTCTCAAAACTTTTTCCAAAAACACTCGCCAAACTAAAATTCTAAAATCTCGTCTGTTTGTCAAATGCAACTCGTTTAACGGGCCAAAAATGTATTTTAAATGTTTCCTATGCATATAAAAAATAGTAACTACATTGTATTAAGTAATACCATTGTAATTAGTAATTGTAGTACTTAATTCATAATTCATATCATTTATTGTAATTTCATGCATACAGGTAGTATCTTAGGTGTAGTATTAGTGGGTAGGTACACAATGCATAAAAACCCTGTCAGGGCACAACAATTTTTGGGTTCTTTTTAAATATTAGCCTAAAATTCTAAACAAATATATATGATTAATACCATTTATCTAGCACCGATAACACAAGTTCTGCATAGCTTGGTGGCTTGATAGTATTGTGTTAATTGTCCAGCAATATTTATTTATTAATATTTAGAGCTTTTATAAAGAATTCTCCATGTTTATTAATACAAGGCTGTGCATATTGGCGTAATCAATTTTTAGGTATAGCCACATCCTTTGTTCCTTGCTCAATCTCATCAAATAATAATGGATGTTCTTACATTAGAGGAGTTTTTTTTACAATATTAAGGTCGTCTATAATAAGTTTCTTGAACAATAACCTCACCTATAATAATATCATTAGTATGATTAGAAACCAATACGACATTGACCTGATTGTGTACCTCTAGGTACTATGAAGTACGTCTAGGTTTTCCTTGTTACATCATTTACAATAATAATACGGTATTGTTATTGCTGTTAATGGAACTATCCATGGACAAAGGATTTATAACAAGTTCCTTTTGTAAAAGCGAATTTAAGAATATGTATAGGTAGTTTTAACTTAACTGTCGTTAGTAATTTAAATACGTAGTTTGTTATTAAATAAAATTCATTAACATGATCATCATCATGAAACTATATTAGTCCACTCACTGTTGGACATAGGCCTCCCCTAATAAGCGCCATAGCGCCCTGTCTTCAGCTTGCCAACATAATTACATATTAGGCATTCATTATGGATAGAAGCGGGTTAACTACGAACCTTATTTGTGTTGGAGGAACACCAACGTTTCATCTCTGAACGGACTTCTTACGGGTGAGGATATTCCTAAAGAATTGCTCAAACTACGATAGTTTTTCTAGTATAACATATTAAGTAATTATGTATTTATTTCTAAAGTTGGAAACTGTCTCGGCAACGGAAACATCGATATTTTCAAATTTTATTACATTTTATCCTTTTTCTCGAATTCATTCTAATTCTAAATCACAAAAAACGGTTAAAACATAAAATCTAATTTTAAATATCGAAGGAACCGAAATCGGCTCGGGTACGATCGGGAACGTTCATAAATCCTGTTCGGCGCAGGCGCAGCCCAAGGGCGCACGCTATTTATAGCCAGCCGAAGGCCGCCGGCTCCACACGGAGTGAAGGAGGCAGTAGCTCTGCTCCAAGGATGAAATTCTTCGTTCTAGAATATTCTAGAAGCAATCGGGGAAGATCTTATAAGATGTGTTTATAGCAAGGCAAAGGCTGCCCGCTCCACAAAGCGGGTTCGAGGCGGTAACTCTGCTTCAGTGAAGTTCTGGTACCACAGTACCGTAGTTGATTCAAGTAAATAAAACTACAATATACCCTAGCAGTTTTATTTACCTAAATCTTAAATACTGGTATATTATTACTCATAGTTATGTGTTCAGATTGCGTAAGTATGTTCCTGCGCAGGTACAGGCGCTGACTTCACAGAGTGGGTGGATGGAGGCAGTAGAACCGCTTCAGAGATTTTTGGAGACACTCGTAGAGAAAATGTGAGGCGCATTCGCGAGATTTGGGGCTACGATACTCGTAGGATTCAAATCAAGTCTTTCGTCCATACTTTGCTGAATATGAACTAGATGCCCTTGCAAGTTGCAGGGTGCATGTTGGACTATTTGTACACAGTTTGGTTTTTGCCTCGCATTTCTCCAATATTTTATCGTTGTTAATCAATCAACTTTCTCAGTTTGAAACGTAGAACAAAAACACAGGATATTACGTGTGAGACCGTTAGCAAAACATTTTAGTGAAAATAATGTAGTTCCCCTACTGATTTGTAGCTGTACTGTGCCATCGAAGGACGCTGTGACCGCACGACCGCCACGTTCGTCCGACGAATTTTAATTCGTTTTCCCAGAATCGCGGGCAAAGGCAGGCCGACTTCATAATATAGGCTGGTTTCCGACTGCCGAACTAAGTTATACAAGCCTCCTCCAACAAATGTGGTGTGGTGCCTTAGTGAAGTAAAACTTCTTAGTGTAGAGGAAACTTTATTAAGTTGATTAATTATTTAGATTTTTTTTAGCGACGCAACTAATCGAGAGGCCTTAGCTCAGAGGGTCTCGTTTCCTCGCCAACTCTTATTCCATTCCGCATAAAGTTGCATCGAATCGATAACTTAACTATAGCGATGTATTCGATTGTACTTACCAAGGCTTACCCCTATGAAGGTAGATACAATTATTCGATCGCTGAGCGAGGTTTTTTTTAGCTTTATCGACCAAGAGTTAGCTTTAGTAGACTTGCTCAGCTACTAATTTCTAAGCTAATTTTCAGCTAAGCTTCAGTCAATCTAGCTAAACTCCGGTTTATACCCGGCTTTACGTCGTCATCGGCAAAAGTAAGCCAGGTAACGTTTCGGAGCGCGTCTAATGCGAACCTCTTGGAATATCGATGGTGTGGATGCGATTTGGATCGAATGACGGAATCGAATTTCGATATATGATGGATTTTAGAATTGTGTTTGGTGATTGGACACCGATTGCATGATTTTCAGTTAGGATTTTTACCGCTATGTGATTTTGTTATGAATTTATATTATGACGAGCTTTGGGCATCGCAGTTAACCATCCATCAGTTTTACGCCTTTTTGCAAAGTTGCTAAACGACTGAAAACATCCGTAACATTTTTAAAAGTTGTTTACTACTTTTTTATGAATTTACGGATGTCGGTATGTACAAGGTTCTTGATAAAAAGTCTACCAAGAGATTTACGATACGTTTTAAGACAGGCTTTAGGTATGTCCGTAAACGATAGGTTCATTAACTGTAGATACATGCTTAGTCGCATTGAGCGAAGCAACAATATCCTCCTTCACACAGCAGACGGCCATAATCTCAAAATCCAAAAATTACCTGCGAAACAAATAAAGCATAATTATCTCATAATCCAAAGGAATCCAAAAATAACCTGCTAAAGAAAGGACGAATAACTCCCCGAAGTATGGCAATGAACTGCAAAACATACCTCGCATTTTTGTTCTACCGGATTTTATTAAACAAAAACTTGGTATAATTGCCGTCATATCAACAGTATATTACCATCGCGTCAATCTTAATCTTGAAGTAAAAACTGAAGTTCTGTCCTTTAACATTTACCAAGAAATTGAAAATGATTTTAAGCTGTTTAAGTCCATAATCGCCATATACGTTTTCTTTATTGCTGCCGCATACAAAAATGTTGCTTACTTATGTGATTCTTGTTGGCGTAGTATTGTCGACACAGTATTACAATTACTACTTCGGAAACTATTATTGGTCACTCATATCATTAAACACTCGGTTATAAGTCCCACGTTTGTTTTTAGCATGTCTCAAGACCCCTGAAATATGTTCCATCTTGTCCACAAGTCACACCGTGTTCTCTTTTTTTTTAACTTTCGCTTATTGTTTACTTCTTAAAGAGACATATAATATTGTAACGCGATGGAAACGTAGGGAAAAATAAAAGAAAGGGTACGCGATAAATACCCGATAAATAGATAATCTTTAATATGTATTCTCAATTAGATGGTTTCTTTTTTGAAGTCAATAGTCATTCGTTTGACCAATCTCACCTGACGGAACGTGACGATGAATGTTAGCGTAATCAGAATAAAGTACCCATGCCCAACCCAGCAACTAGGTTCAGTACCTAGTTGCTGGGTTGGGCATGGGTATAATCAAATCCCACAAGTATTCCTCTACAACCCTACATACTTCCTCTAGAAAAAAAAGATACAGATACTTGCGGTACCATTCAAACTTTACTATAACACTGAAGGTTGCAAGCTATATCATAATAGCACCAGCTGCCGCATTCCCTGCCACTCCATTATACCCCATAATAGCTAGTGGTAGAGTCCCATATGGTCTGTGGGGACGGTGACACTCGATATCAGCGCACGTGGTCCATTAGTGCAGCATTCGAGATGTAGTTGTAGATGAAATAGTAATGACTTGGGACTTGTCTCACTCTGGACAGTTTAGTTCACAGCGTGAAAGCTATTTTAAACCCTAAATTAAGTAGGAGATGGGTTCGTTTACTCTATCTAACGTATTATGGAAAGCTCTAGAATAAGGTTTTTTAACAGCGAAACTGAGTTTGATAGACAAACGGAATTTCGCTCTAATCAAAGCTCAGTATGTAGAAAAAGCACCCAGTTTACTAGAACATCGACGATTTATAGATGTTTTCGATATGTGATGCGACACATACTTGCGCACACGCACACTCAAATTAACCGTTCTACGTGCCAGATATGGCTACTGCCATTTTCTTCTTTCTGATTGAGCGATCTGAAAATTAATCGAGACTTAAACGCCCGTAAATGTTAATTTCCGCTTATAGGTCTTATCATCAAGTAATAATGAGTTACTGTTGGATTTAAATATACGCTTACCTTATGAAATTAACCTTAAACCTTAATACAACTCTTTAATACTTAGCTCAAAATTACCATTTTTCCATTCTTTTGACACCTTTAGTAGGTAAGTCCAGTTTTCTATCACTGCTGAGGGATAGATGTATGTATTAGTTGATAAAGTCTTGATTTCAACATGTTTTACCGTCAGAACTTCGGTATGGCATAAATGGAGATAAAATATGGATGCTAAAAGTCCCATTCCGGTAGAAGTGGGTTAAATCATTATAACGGTTAATTTCTGTCTCTCGTGTTACAATACCCACAATGGCATTCACATTTCACGACTCTGGTTTCCTATTTATATTGCTTTCCGTTGAATTATGCGCATTAAATTATAACAATAGAATTTGCCAATTCACACCCGATTTGTTTCACAAGTTTTACAATCGCTGCCAATACTTTCAACTTCAAAGTCATTAGTTTCAAAATAAATGCGAAATACAGAAGTAATTTATATTTATCGACGCAAGCACGTGCCTTTCGAATAATGCTAAAAGGATTTGCAATAGTAAGGGCGGTCGTGTGACTATTGAAACGTGAAATGTAAACATAAAGAGAATTGACCATAAATAGCGAGGGTGACGGCGCACGTGACCACCCTTAATGCTATAATCCTCACGCTGCAAGTATTTACAGTTATTAATACTGGCGCCCAACGTGGTACTGTTTATTTTGTCGTTATTCTGGCTGGCGACTGCTGTTTGCTATAGTCCCCTTGTCTAGAGAAGATGGATAATCTTTAGATCGTTTGGGGTGAGGTATGAAAATTGGGTGATGGTGAAGATTAGTTGGCGATCAACGTGATGCTGATTTTTTTTCTATGTACTCACTGTTTTCTTTTGTACCCTGTAAAATACACAAAGAGACAAGTAATGTTAGTAAGTCACATGATCACTGTAATCAAACCCTCCTTAATAAATAAAGATTATAACAAAACCGAGTACCTGATTTGAGCAATCTGTTTTATAAGACTCTTGCAGACTTCTTGCGTAGCGATATATCGTATTCTTATATATACCCCATTACTTACCACCTAAAAGCAATGTTTTGATGTAACTTGGGGATCAAAAGGCGTGTTCGCCTCCCCGCTGTGATAATGTTTATTTTAGCATAACATTGTTAAACTCGCCGATTTGTTTGCTTCACGCCCCTTGTTTATACGAGTTCTGTTTCATCGGGAGTTTGTTTAGGACTGCGCGGGCGCCTCAAAGCCTTATTCGGGTCATCCTTTGTTTAAACATAAACGATTCGAGAACTGAATAACGGTTTAAAGATATATTTCTCATTTGCTTCTGTCTGCGGTGTCGTTTATGCACTTTACTAGCGACCCGCCCCGGCATCGCACAATTTTCGGTATATATACATACATATGAGTACATATAAACCTTCCTCTTAAATCTCTCTATCTATTAAAAAATCCGTTGCGTAGTGTTAAAGATCTTTTTATAGATATATAGGGACAGACAGACAGCGGGAAGCGACTTTGTTTTATACTATGTAGTTAAGAAAATAGCCTGCTTGCTAGTATAATGAAGCGTTACTTTTAACTAGGTATTATTTTCACTCATTATCATCCTCTGCAGGGGCTTCCATGTTTGGCAAACTTGCTATGTGTGGAGGGCTCCTTTTCC
Source organism: Eupithecia abbreviata (assembly GCA_943735965.1). Classification (NCBI taxonomy): domain Eukaryota; kingdom Metazoa; phylum Arthropoda; class Insecta; order Lepidoptera; family Geometridae; genus Eupithecia; species Eupithecia abbreviata. Next base: position 12,198,576 of record OX030978.1, read on the forward strand.
ATAAACGAATCAAGTTCTTTTCGCCATTTCAGTCCTTACTGAGACTGAACCAAGACCGACCTATATGCGCTTCCTTGTATTGTATCTAGCTAGCTAGGACATTATATTATCAAATCATTCGTTCTAAATTACCGTGTAGGTAACTACTATTACTTCTTATTTTACCACTCAATAATAATAATCTAGATAATAAGGTCTGTTGAAGTTGACATGATGTTGAATGAACTGTCGTTGTCATAATGAGTCCCCGATCTCGTGCAAACGGTGCTCGTCGCAAGTATGTCCGAAGCGTCGTTTTACCCACACCTCTGTTACTTTACCTTACCTACATACATAAATTTATGCTTGTTTCCCCACAGTTCTTTAGATAGGTGGTCTTTGAGGGCCGTAAATCATTTTGCTCTAGTAGAAAAACCTTGAATATGAGTCGCTAGAGGTCAACTATTGATTACGGGAATCCCTATTGTATAGTTTTTCGGTGGGAGCATTCTCAACGAAAGGTTGTTTTGGCAGTTCGCGACGCGTCCAAAATTCTCTTTTAAAGCTGTCAAAAATCCACTCATAGATATGTACCTACTGTCCTTCGCTATTGTTATAGCTACTTAAAATCCCCAAGCACATCAAAGTTTTCTCTATTCCATTATTAGAGTGATTAAAACAAAATTTTACATGTTGACAACTAAACATCCATCTCCATTGTTTTAAAGTTTAAAGGCACTTAAATACTGTCGTTTAAGACTTAAACGACAGTATCATTAACAATGACTATCAATCCATATAATAAAGGTGCCATAATAACTCCACGTGCGTAAAGCATACCTATAATAACTATTCCACGTTATCTCATCGACAAAGCTCATAAATCAATTGCGCAATTATTGTATTGCCTTCGTGTTGTTTATAGCCTGCCTTTAATTGAATCTCGCGACAATGCTAATTCTAATGCGGACCGATGGTTGTTTAATTCTGCGTGGGCCCTCTGTCGGAAGCGGCGGTGAACAATGGCAAGGTTCTTAACGAGAGCCTATTAGACGGAGCTTGTAGGATCTACTATTTCTGTACCGCGAGCGTGTTTTGTTCATCTTTTGACTGCTTCTAAGGTTATGTTCCTGGCTAATGAAAGCCCTATAGAAAAGCCTACGCTGTCTGTCTGATGACCTGTGTATACGACATTAATTGTATAACGGCATTTGGAGAAGTCTTGGTAAATAATTAGAAACGGGATAGTAATTTAAAGAATTCCCTTAAAGGCAATGAAGACTTTAGCAATATACGTCATCGAACAGACAGTTAGTTACTAGTCATTTCTTACAAGACTTTTACTTATTAACATATCAGCAAGGCCCAAAAGAATTCCGCCAGTGTCTGGAATGTGCGAAAGTCATTATTTCTCGCTCACCGTCCCATAAATCGTGGTATCCTTCCTAGCACATGCATCATTGGCCCGAACTTCATGCAAAGCACTATTTATTACCACAAAAAACTGACACGACGACGACAGTTCGAGGCCTCGACTTAGGGAGACTTGCTTTCGTCAGTTGCTTGCTCGCTTACTACATGAGTAATGTCTGTCAGACGAAAGAGTGAAACATCAACGCTCGAAATATGGCAACATTATTATTAAGAATTTCTTACATCCATCGATCGTTTCGATTCGTCCATTGTAAAAGTCGGCGTAGTGTAAAATCAAAATTGAACTCTAGCTTTTGATAATTAAAACTTGACTTATCGTGTGTCTTATCTTTTATAATTCCAATTTCGAAATAATTGTGCAGGAATTGTGTGAAAGAGAGATTTCCTCAAAATTCGTATATTGTAGGTATGTATAAGGTGGCCTGGAAGAAATCTCTCTTAACCCATTGTGTGCATCTGTATCTTTGTTTGTTCTTTACTGTTTTTTTTTTCGTGTTTGATGTGCAATTAAGCGTTTTTGTATTGTATGTAGGAAAAATACGTGCTGTGCCAAGCACGTAGAAGTAAGAAAATTGCAAGAACGGTAACCCCAGAATCAAAGCCCTGTAGCAGCCATCAAGCAACGCTTCTTAACGCACTAAACTGCAAAAAACAGAGTACACCTTAATTAATGTCTTCCTACAATCCTAAGCTCCTTGTATAAGATTTATCCCCTACCACCGCTAAAATATTGAGCTGAAGTTCTGCATACCGGTAAAGTGTAGTGTAACCTTTATTTATGGAGGTTCTGTTCTGTATCCGTTGACTAGGAACATTATTGTATATCTATAGAATACACAGGCGAATTTAAACTCTATTCAACATTCCACACAAAGACAAGACAAAGATTCCACTCTAACCCTCCGAGATTATATTATGTATATGTGTAGACGCCGTTAGCTTTACTAGAAAATAATTTATGAATGGCCACATAGGACAGGGCTTTAAACTTACAAGCTACTATAAATATCTTAAGATCTATTAAAGAGAGTTCCCGCTTACTTCCTTAACTCTATTCACTTGTACAGGAACTTGTCAAGCAACATATCATTATCTGACCCGACATAGGTCCTTACAGTACGTTTTTTTTTTTAATCTATACTAGGAGACTGCAGATATCGCACTGCCCAATAGAGTATTCTAGCACTTTGCACCGAATAAATTAATATAAGATGGCGAAATTTAGAAAAGACAAAGTTGAGTCGTTGAATTTATCAATATTTAAGAACTGTCGAAGAAATCCAAATCTTCGATAGAGCAATAACTTGAGCCAGACAACACGTACAGCCACACAAAGACAAACAGACGGACAAAAAACAAATGAATCGAGTGATAAATTGGTCTCTGGTGAAATATTACAAACGTGCCTTTGAGATTAAATTTCAATCTTGTTGCTAACACTGGTGACATCATAATCTGGTGTGGGAGCTAGCAAAATTGGAGTTAGTGAATGTCCCAATGGCCAGTCAATATATAGCTGGGAAATAGCATATAGCTGATTATGATCGTCATCATCATCACTTACTGCTGAACCATAAACGCTTGTCAAAGCTATAGGCCCTCGGAGGGCCTGAGGGCCTATAGCTTTGATAAGCCTTTATGGTTCAGTACATGCTATTCTATACTCAGCAGTAAGTGATGACGACCTGCGAAAGACTGCAGGTATGTAGATGCTGGATGCGGCAAGCTGAAGACAGGGCGCTATGGTGCCCATTGGGGGAGGCCTATGTCCAGCAGTGGATTGCTATATAGGCTGATGATAATGATGAAAGCTATAGGTCTGGCATCCTCTGTCTTGTCCTGTGCTCAAAGTTGGGTATTGACCGGCCGTTTTTTTTTTTATATTTTAGATATTATTGAATAATACGTAATATAGCGTGTCACACAGCTACGTTATAGCAGTCAGTACAGGTAAAGAAGGCTCTAGCAATGGTCAACGAGACGGATTTTAGCTCACGGGCGTAAAGTTTTATGCGCGGTGTGAATGGACCATTACTTCGCCCCGTATCAGCGATCAGTACCCGGCTCTAGGCATCCTCGTTGGTGTTATCCTGCGACGTGACATTCGTCGCCAACCCAACTTGGAAGAGGTAGACCCAGCTTCTACCTAAGCAGTTTGTTTTCTAAAACAAATATTTTATTTTTCAACGTGATCTCCCTTTAGCTAGATGCACTTAGTCCAACGATATTCCAAATTCTTTAACCCTTCTAAAAAGTAACTTTTCTCGAACTCTGAAAAATAGGCGTCAGTTTCAGCTATGACTTCCTCATTGGATGAAATAGTTTTCAACCAATTAAATGATCAATTGAGTCCATGGGACATCACAACCTTTACGTCATTTGATATTAGATCATCATCAGCCTATAGCAGTCCACTGCTGGACATAGGCCTCCCCCAATGAGCGCCATAGCGCCCTGTCTTCAGCTTGCCGCATCCAGCATCTACCTGCAGTCTTTCGCAGGTCGTCATCCCACCTGGTCGGAGGGCGTCCTACACTACGTTTACCGAGTCGTGGTCTCCACTCAAGAACACGTTTGCCCCATCGGCCGTCGGTTCTTCGCGAGATATGGCCGACCCACTGCCACTTCAGCTTGCTAATTCTTTGAGCTATGTCGATAACCTTGGTTCTCTGTCGGATGTATTCGTTGCGAATCCTATCCTTCAGAGAAACTCCGAGCATAGCTCTTTTCATAGCTCGCTGAGCGACTTTGAACTGGTGGACCAGCCCTATCGTGAGTGTCCACGTCTCAGCTCCGTAGGTCATAACGATATGATATTAGATATTGCTGTAAAATACATTAAACTCTAAACTTTCCTTGAAATTGGTTCAAATCGTTCCGTGATCTGTATAAGGAGGCTTGTGACCTTTATAGATATTATCTACGACTCGTATTTCTTTATTGGTTATAACAATAATCATTGGATTCCATCCGTCAGGGCTGTATGACTCAGGTGCTATGTTTTTATTTTTATTATATTCTGCAACAAATGTCAGAGATTCTAAGACTTGATGCAATACTTGCAATGAATATAATATGTAAATGTGTTCAGCCGGATTTTAAATTTGATGGACTATCTATTTGATGACGACCGACGTGGCGCGGTGGGCGAAGGTCCGCCTGCGACGCAGGAGGTTGCGGGTTCGATTCCCGCCTCGGAACAATTGTGTGTACGATCTGCAGATATTTGTTCCGGGTGTTCTGGTCGTTTTCTATGTATAATTAAAAAAATATCTATCTATGTAATGTATTGTATTATGTGTATCAGTTATCTAGTACCCATAACACAAGCTTAGATTACTTTGGGGCTAGATAATGCTGTGTGGATTGTCCAGCATTATTTATTTATTTATCTTGTCTATACGTTCTTCAAATTTGTATAATACAGTTTATTATGTTAAAAAAACATGGACGATGAAAAATCTATTCAATTCAATAGCTACGTTTATTTCGGCTTAATGAGATACTATGGAGATAATATTTCAACAATTCAGTTTTACATTCTAGATAACGCTGTGTATGTAAATTGTCCAGCATTATTTATTTATTAATGTATTTACATATTTTGAGAATAATTAAATCCTACCCGATGCAAGAACTCCATTTGCAAACACACCGAAATCCTGACCTTATGTATGTGTCTAGACAACAGTGGGGGTGAAATAGAACATAAATTCAGTCACGCATATCAAGAGACAAGGTATGCTGAACTAGCCAACTATGCAAATGCAAGACAAACCAATGCACCACATTATGAGTTACAAAAGCGGCGCCAAGCTCTATTTAAGCAACGACACCGGTCTCAAATAAAAACTACTTGGTGGATTGAATTTTTACTGCCGCTTTACTATGTTATGTCGAGATAAGGTACAGTTAGATGTTCAGAAAGGCGCCAGCGGTGATATGCCTTTTTGGATAAGACAGTACATCTTCTGAGGAAAACAGCGGTGTAGCGGTAGTATGGAGTTCAGATTTAGTAAGATATCAGAACAGTGGGAAAATGTGGATGCAAATGAGCCTCGAACCTGAGAGACAAAACACATCATCATCTTCTTAAAAATATTCAGAAAATATATAGCCTAGTCATGGGAATTTTTGAAGTATATGTATTATATACGCACAGAAAACGCCTGGAGATGCTATTGGTCAATGAAAGAACTTATGAAGGGCAAACTACCTCTATCCCTTAAAAAGAAACTAATGGACGTACGCATTCTTCCCATCCTCACCTATGGCGCTCAAACTTGGTCTCTAACCGATCGTCAAAAGTCCGCCCTTGGGGTCTGCCAACGATCCATGGAGCGTAGCATCTTAGGAGTCAAGCTGTCAGACCGCGTGCGGAATAGCATACTACGCTCCAAAACACGCATCGTTGACGTTGGTCAGACAGCCGGAAGCCTGAAGTAGAACTGGGCTGGACACGTCTGCCGTATGTCCAGTGACTTGTGGGCAAAGACCACCACAGAGTGGAGCCCACCCAACGCTAAGAGGCGATGTGGAAGGCCCAGGATGAGATGGCGCGACGAGCTCGAGGTATATCTTCCATCATGGCCTGTTGCAGCGTTGGATCGCGAGGAGTGGAAGGAGAAAAGGGAGGCCTTTGCCCAGCAATGGGACAGTAATGGCTTAAAATAAATAAATAAATGTATTATATATAGACTTATAATTATGATCTACATATATTCTTGCCTAGACTAAATACTGGTGTTATCAAAGATTATTTTAGACGACCACTGGTTGATGCTGCTATAAAATTATTTAGGTAAGTTTTATATATAATTTAGTTTTAAGTAGTACCACCTAGTTTATTTGTTAAAATACGGAATTGCCATAGTCACATCGATGTCTCGTCCCCAGAAAAAATTTAAATTTATAAAATGCTGCCATGCTCATCTGTTTTTTAGCAATTTACGCTATTAAAACGTTGGTGCTCTTTGAATACCAGCAAGGTTCGTAGTTAACCCACAGTTACATTTGTAATGAATTCGCTATATTAAAGATCTGTATATAATACTGTTATGTTTGGATCTCTTACACCACATCTATAAAGTGATTCGCCTATACAATACAAAAATCTTTATTTGTAACATTAAACTTAACCGCAAAAGTTAAAATACTGTGTAGCGGATAATTTTATACAAAACTTCTTGAATTTTCTAACGCTACAAAGTCTAGGTATAGTCTGCCATTTCGTTTCCCAATGTCAATATTGGACGCATTAGGGAAATCGACGCGAAACATCAACATGTCGTTAACCCCTGGGGTTGCCCGCAATAAAAACTCATCAGTCTGTCTGGGTGATTAAAGGGGTGTATATGCATACTTGGGGTGAGTGTTGCCTGCTGCAGTAAGCTTTTAAAGGAATATGTCTAGACACCCTTGCGTGATATTTGAGAGGTTTTTGGCGGAATTGTGAGAGGACTTGGTAGTTATATACTTACTTTACTATACTGTTCTGACAAAAAAATCTATTTACTTTTACTTTCACAGTACTTTTACAAATACAGATAAGATACAGTAGGTTTTTTTTTTTTTGGTAACATCAACTCCGTTAATTTTATACAAATAGTTAGATAATAAAGTACTTAATGGGTAGGTATGGGTAGGTTAAAGGACCGCCTTATCACTATCAAGACGTTAAGACTCCAGTAGGCCAAGCACGGGGATTGTCCTCAGGGTAGAACAGACAATAATGACATCGCTTCGTCATACATTGCGTACATAAATGTTAAAGAAATGCATTGGAAATAATTTATTACGCAAAGTGACGTAGTTTTTCTCCATTCTACCCTTGATAACAATACCCATGCTTGCCCTACAGGCTTAATTTGCATGGTCGCGGATAAACAGGACAATTTATGGTGTTTTGCGATTGCATACATAAAAGGATACCTATTCAATTAAATGCTTGTAATTTTTTTACCTCATGCAATCTTTTCTTAACGTGCTTACGATTTGCATAATTAATTGATGGCTATTTGCATATTAACGAGAATCATTCTAGGTTTATTGATCTGAACCAGCGAAGATTCTTCGAACTGCAATCAAAGAAAAAACCTATCATTCGAAGTGAATCAACATTCCAGAGGCTTATTTTGATCTCTTTGATGAACAATAGACAAATCAACAGCTAAGAATACCGCAAATTAACATCTAATGACTGATTGTACATAACACAATGATGTGAAATGATGCGCGGGACTTGCGGGCAAGGTCACGGTGAATCACTAGTGTTTACCGTTTGGCGTAGGCTTCTCTTATATTGTTGGCAGAAAGATATTCAAGTTTTCTTTTTTAATACCAGCGTCATTATCATCAGCATTTATTAGTCCTATGCTAGATATAGGATAGATAGATAGATAGATAAATCATTTATTCGACACTGCAGCACATGATTATAAGGTAGCAATAGTAAAAGTAATAGTAAAAACAAATAACAAGTGGAGATTTAAAAATTGTGTGCGTGCTGAAGCCTGTCAAAGGTAATAGCTCAGCGAAAAGCTTTGCTCTAAGAGCAAAACACTGATTTTCAGTATTACCCTTTGAGGCGACCAGAAGAACGATACACTGACATAATAATGATGTATGATTGCATAATATTTTAAATACAATCGAATTTATTATAGGCCTACCCTAATGAGCGCCATAGCGCCCTGTCTTCAGCTTGCCGCATCCTGAGTCGTACATTTCAACTTTCTTCATAGTACAGAGCTCATTATGGTGTTCACCATTAAAAATAAACATGTTACGTTCTTGTGTAAGATTTGTAAGAAAGGACTCTACTTTTGTAGTTAATTACCGACCACTAAATGTAATTAAATTCATTTATTTCTCATAGGCACATTAAATTGCAAAAGGGCCCGGCGATCCTCGCTTGCAAAAATCGCTCCGAATATCGCTGTCCCTGTTTAACCCTTGCGCCGCGCCCCATGCATGCGTGCGCGATAGCAATATTAGCCGTTCAAAATTTGGTTTGTTCCGTAATACCAAAAATTATGACTGAAAACTTTTTGTATTCTTCACAAAGTATTGTTATTCTGTAACTAGACAATAATAAGCTATGTTCCTTAATAAATAACACGTAAGATATTGATGTTTTTAATACGAAACAAATAGCAAGAAAACTTTCCATTTTCGCATAAAAATGTGCAAAATGCGATTGGCTTTCATTTAATTTTAGGCAAGTATTTTGAAAAAAAAAACTATTTAGGAACCTAGATAATTACTATTTAAATACAAATAATACAATATTATAGTGGAAATATGCTTGAATTGGAAATCATTTTGGTATTACGTTTGTATGAAGAATTCGTCCCTCCGGAGGCCTCTTAAGAAAGTCTTGAACATAAATTAAAATTACACAGTAAAACAGTAGGTTTGAAGCAAAAAAAGTATTGTTATCTTATTCTTATTCGATGTTGTTCCAAAAATTGTGATCTGAGTTAAAACCCTTTGTTTTACTTCGCATATCTATTGATTTATCTTTGTATTTGCCTGATCTACATTTTACATAATAGTCGTTCTGAAAATTCTGAATTTCTTTTTGAAATAAATTGTGGGATTGGATATAGAGTTGCGTGGATCTATGAACGTGCATCAAGCTTGCAACAGATCTCAAGAATTTGCGAAAAGACGTGAATCTACTACCAACATTGTAGATAACACTGATTACCATCAGAAATAGTCAGGACTTCTGGAAAAGTAATGTAAAAAGCTTCCTTTACGATTGCTAGGAGGCAAAACAAGCATAATTACTAACTAATTGAGTTTAAACGAGCCATTCATGCATTCCCACGCGTAAAAACGAAGAACTTAATACACGGTGGATACTGACGATCCAACTTTTAGTTAGTTAGACAGGAAGCGGCAACGGGGCGGCGCGGCGCGGTGGCGGAGCGGCGGCGGGGCGGGGCGGCTGGGTGGCATGGCACGTTCTTTTGTGTTAAATGCATTCTCTTCCTCACCTTATATTCATGACCCAAACAAACTTAATATATTCTACGAGATCTGAACACATAATAATTATATATATAAGTACTTATTTAACGGGTATTTTTCGCGTTTTTTTACCTATTTTTCCCCGACGTTTCAGTCATCCCGTGACTACAACAATGTGTTTGTGTTCTGTTGAAATTTCGGGAAAATAGGTTAATAAACGCGATAAATACACGTTAAATTAGTACTAATAATAACATTCTACGCTACTCCAAGACGAAGACGAATAAACTTGATTTAATCAAGTAATTAGTCTGTCTGATGCTAAAGATCCATATCTTCCTGATCCATAACGTCCTGTAACAACAAGGGTCCCATCGCCATACTCTAGCCGTCAATGTACCATAGTATGGCTTTCTGATCAGGAAGTTATTTCCAACCATGCACCTGAATGAATTCGCTGAATGAAATGTGAAACGATTAAAGTTCGTTTGGGTTGAGTAACGAATCGGAAATCATTGTTTTGCCACAATTCAACTTTGTGGTGTAATTTACGAAATTGCATTTGCGCTGCTATTTGTGTTATTGTGGGGAACTGGAAGAAATAAAGTCAATTACATACTCATTTACTGTAGCCTTATCCAAGGGAATGATTACTTTTACTTAGGTCTTGTGGAATATTCAATCCATGTGCCGATATAGAAAGATATCCTCTATAAAGGCACATCATGATGAAATTGAGGAGGCTTGCTCAGCTCCATTCCTCAGTTTGTACAGACTCTATTCTGTCCGCGGCTTCTCTCACGTGAGGCCGAGATAAAACCGCAAAATACGAGTATGTAACTACAGTATAGCCACAGAATAAATTTTGATAAAAATACACAAGTATATATAAAATACACAAGTATATAGATAGGTAGATAATGGGAATAATGCAATATAAATCAAGTAAAATATGTAATAATAATTAATGTCCTCGCCTTCAGATTAACTCTCTTAAATGGCCTATGTGCTGTTGGCTTCGGCCCCACGCAAGCCCTCCAAAGGGTCGGGTAACTTTATGGCACGAGATCATGGTAATGAGAAACACGTAATAATAAATGTTTATCTAGATAACTTATATATACATAACTGGAGATTTCGTGCTGAAATTCATCGAGCAAATAAATTGACGTAAAGGGTTTCGCTGTACAAATGTCAAGTGACAAAAAATAAAAATAAAATTGTTGCTCATAACGTTGTCAAAGGAGCGCCTTAAAAGTTGATTCACCCCAGAATGTATTGGTCATTTTGCAAAACCGTCTAAACACTGATGTGTCAATTTGCGAATTGGTTAATATGCTGATGTATCATTTTACAAATGCGTCGTTATGCGATAAAAAAACAGACTATATTGGTAATCATTATGCGTCAGAAGGACATTATTTGATGTCTCAATCATACTACAAGTAGTAGCATTGGAACCCCTTTGCCGTTTATCAGCCCCTCAATCTTGGCGGAAATAATTCGAGACATGATTTTGTGGGACCGTTGATGTGGCAAACTAAATTATAGGGTGTTGATGGTGTCATTTCGCAGATTCCGATCTACCCTCTTGAAGGGTAGCAGGGGCTGACCATTACTGACGAAACGAGTCATGGAAATCAGGAAAAGCTTTTGCAAAAGCTGGAAAATCTTTCGTTTTCAAAATAGTAGACAGAATTCTGAAGATCATCGCATTGTCTAATAACTTGAAAGTAGAAAGCTATAATGTTTTAATTTGTATGGAAATAATTCACAATTAGAATGATAAGTAAAAGTAAGCAGTATAAATAAGTAGCACTAAATAAAAATAAATAAATAAATAATACCGCAATCCACACAACATCTAGCCCCAAGCTAAGCAAAGTTTGTGTTATCATATCATAACATACGAGTAGATATACGTTTTAAATTATACATTGATAACGACCAGAACACCCGAAAAACAAATACAGACATTTGTCCCGAGGCGGGAATCGAACCTGTAACTCCCTGCGTCTCAGGCAGACCTTCGCCCATTGCGCCGCAGAGGTCGTCACTACACACTGAAACGAAATAATTAATAAAACATCGGATTTAAGATTTTTTATATTAGGCACCTGACTCAAGAGACCTTTTAAAAGATGTCAAGCCTGCTAGAAGATTCCAAAGCTATTGGCTGCAACTTCAGGGTAGCAGCAGTCATGCAGCGCTGTGATTGTGACTCACGCAAGACCCTCGGAACAGTCCGTCGAAACACGGTCATACATACATCAAATACATTTATGTCCAACATCCAATAAATGTTGGTACTAGGAATTTATAGACTCACTAATATTCTAATGCGAAAGTTTGGATGGATTAATGTTTGTTACTTCTTTACGCCAAAACTACTGAACGGATCAGGCGGAATATTTCGTATATGTAGCTCTTAGCCTGGAATCAACCATAACCTACTTTTTAATACGCTTTTTTATCCCATATAATAGTTTCCATGGGATATAAATAATCTTTAAACGTTAACAGTTTGCAGTAACTGAAAACAGTTGTATATATTTGTATCCAATGACCACTGTATTTTGTCAAATAATATCAAAGTTCCTAGTTACAAGCCTTTTGAAGCGCGTGCTAACGTTATATTTTTCTTTACAGGTAAATATCGTATGTCATTCAACTGAATACAGTAAACCAATAGCCACACGAAGTTAACTCCAACTAGGTAAGTTTACCCTGCTTATGTCTTAGTACTGTTATTGGATTAACCATGGCAACCATCTGGGGCCGAATTCTGCGAACCATTCGCTCTTTGTCAATGGTATCTTCGCAGAAACATCTATTGATGAAATAAACTTTAGATAGTACTTGCGATGCTATTTAGGTATACGGAGAATGATTTCAACCTTGAACATTTTTATACGTGTCCCTCCATCTGTAGTTTATTTTCATCAAGTCTTAAACACACTGGCATGAAATGCCAAAATTGCCATTCTGAGATACAATTTTGTTGATACATCTAGGAACCAGGGCCCGAATTTTATTGGGGTATCAAACCCCAATAAAATTCGGGCCCTGGTTCCTAGATATAGCTCTGCTCTGCTTATATTGGGTTCAGATGATGCGGTTTGAATGTGTCCAGTATTAACTTAAGTAATTAGTAATGAAATCTTTAAGCAAACCTTGTCGTTGCCCGATCCCGATTTCCCATGTTATCATCCACACTATCTGCAAGGAACACCTCTTGAACCACGCCATGGCATATTGGCAACGTTTGAATATGTCCAGTTTTTACTTTAGTAATTAAATAATTAAGCAAATCTTGTCGTTCCCCGATCCTGTATGATTTCCCATGTTATCATCCACACAATCTGCAAGGAACACCTCTTGAACCACGCCATGGCATATTGGCAACGTTTGAATATGTCCAGTATTAAATTAAGTAATTAGTAATGTCAATCATTAAGCAAACCTTGTCGTTCCCCGATCCCGTATGATTTCCCATGTTATCATCCACACAATCTGCAAGGAACACCTCTTGAACCACGCCATGGCATATTGGCAACGTTTGAATATCTCCAGTTTTACTTAAGTAATTAAATCATTAAGCATACCTTGTCGTTCCCCGATCCCGTATGATTTCCCATGTTATCATCCACACAATCTGCAAGGAACACCTCTTGAACCACGCCATGGCATATTGGCAACGTTTGAATATCTCCAGTTTTACTTAAGTAATTAAATCATTAAGCATACCTTGTCGTTCCCCGATCCCGTATGATTTCCCATGTTATCATCCACACAATCTGCAAGGAACACCTCTTGAACCACGCCATGGCATATTGGCAACGTTTGAATATGTCCAGTATTAACTTAAGTAATTAGTAATTAATTCATTAAGCAAACCTTGTCATTCCCCGATCCTGTATAATTTCCCATGTTATCATCCACACAATCTGCAAAGAACACCTCTTGAACCACGCCATGGCATATTGGCAACGTTTGAATATGTCCAGTATTAACTTAAGTAATTAGTAATGAAATCTTTAAGCAAACCTTGTCGTTCCCCGATCCTGTATGATTTCCCATGTTATCATCTACCTACACAATCTGCATGGAACACCTCTTAAACCACGCCATGGCATATTGGCAACGTTTGAATATGTCCAGTATTATATGTCCAGTATTAACTTAAGTAATTAGTAATTAATTCATTAAGCAAACCTTGTCATACCCCGATCCTGTATAATTTCCCATGTTATCATCAACACAATCTGCAAGGAACACCTCTTGAACCACGCCATGGCATATTGGCAACGTTTGAATATGTCCAGTATTATATGTCCAGTATTAACTTAAGTAATTAGTAATTAATTCATTAAGCAAACCTTGTCATACCCCGATCCTGTATAATTTCCCATGTTATCATCAACACAATCTGCAAGGAACACCTCTTGAACCACGCCATGGCATATTGGCAACGTTTGAATATGTCCAGTATTATATGTCCAGTATTAACTTAAGTAATTAGTAATTAATTCATTAAGCAAACCTTGTCATACCCCGATCCTGTATAATTTCCCATGTTATCATCAACACAATCTGCAAGGAACACCTCTTGAACCACGCCATGGCATATTGGCAACGTTTGAATATGTCCAGTATTATATGTCCAGTATTAACTTAAGTAATTAGTAATTAATTCATTAAGCAAACCTTGTCATACCCCGATCCTGTATAATTTCCCATGTTATCATCAACACAATCTGCAAGGAACACCTCTTGAACCACGCCATGGCATATTGGCAACGTTTGAATATGTCCAGTATTATATGTCCAGTATTAACTTAAGTAATTAGTAATTAATTCATTAAGCAAACCTTGTCATACCCCGATCCTGTATAATTTCCCATGTTATCATCAACACAATCTGCAAGGAACACCTCTTGAACCACGCCATGGCATATTGGCAACGTTTGAATATGTCCAGTATTATATGTCCAGTATTAACTTAAGTAATTAGTAATTAATTCATTAAGCAAACCTTGTCATACCCCGATCCTGTATAATTTCCCATGTTATCATCAACACAATCTGCAAGGAACACCTCTTGAACCACGCCATGGCATATTGGCAACGTTTGAATATGTCCAGTATTATATGTCCAGTATTAACTTAAGTAATTAGTAATTAATTCATTAAGCAAACCTTGTCATACCCCGATCCTGTATAATTTCCCATGTTATCATCAACACAATCTGCAAGGAACACCTCTTGAACCCCGCCATGGCATATTGGCAACGTGCATTAACCTCGGGTGCCGTGTCGTTGTGCAATGCAGTTGACATTTTATAGGGCTCTAATCTTTATTGGATCATATGCAACCTTTCGTGCGAAATGAGAGAGATATGATCTGTTGGATAATTTATTGTTAGAAGTACGCAAATGGCGCATTCATCAATCATAGTTGATCCAGTTACTGGATGTTAGTTTCTCTTAGAATCTGCATCATCATTACTAACTCCGTGCGTGACTATCCAATGTTCAACGTTCAAAAGTGTTTCCGCTGTGCATTTTTCACCACCCTTGGTGGATTGATGGTGTTGTATTTGTCCGGATCAGTGTGATTACGCGATTTGAGGAACTATAAGTGAATCCACCATAGCTTCTATTCGTTCCTGCGCATTAGATAAATAAATAGAAAACACTTCATTATACCACAGAAAACAATACAGGAATAAACAATAGAATAAAGGAAGTATAAAGGGCGGCCTTATCGCTGAGAGCAATCTCTTCCAGACAACCTTAGGATGGACTGGACATAAAGGAACAATATAGACAGTGGTACTTAGATGTAATATGTAGTTCATTATTTAGGTAAATGCTAGATACACTTACAAAAGGCAAATATTACACATGAACACGATGAGTGAGATCCAAGTCGCCTTGTTCGACCTTCACTGATTCAATAACATAATTATACAGCAGACGATTAAATAATTCCATCCTTCTCTACTCCAATAATAAGCCCCCTGATTCCAAAGTCCCAGTACAAGCTTTTTCCCCGTCATTTATGCCTGCTCTTAATGGCCACCGGTGCTAAAGACTCCGCAATCAGCGGGCCTCATTACTGCCCGTAGTGCTTTATGGTGGCTTAACTGCTTTATTCTGTGTATCACTATCATTAAGCAGCAGGAAATGGTTCGAATTATCACATTACTCTTGCCTACTGCGCTTTGCGATCCGAAAAGACTTGTTAGCAGTTCGTCCAAAACGCGTTTCCAGGATGTGCTTCGTCCAAATAGCGATTCGTCCACTAAGCAGCTCGACAACATAGTGATTCTTTGTTGCGCAGTTCGTCCAATTCCTACTATATTTTCTTTAGAATTGTCCAGTTTTTGAAATATGACGCGGATAGGCGCTGCAACTAAAAAATATCTATCTAGGTATGTAATGTATTGTATTATGTATATCAGTTATCTAGTACCCATAACACAAGCTCTGCTTACCATGGGGCTAGATAATGCTGTGTGAACTGTCCAAAATTATTTATTTTATAAAAAAAAAAAAGACAAGAACTGTTTGTTGAGTATTTGGGCGTTAGTCCAGATTTAAGCACGTCGTTGACGATTATCTGACAG
This sequence comes from Eupithecia abbreviata, assembly GCA_943735965.1. Classification (NCBI taxonomy): domain Eukaryota; kingdom Metazoa; phylum Arthropoda; class Insecta; order Lepidoptera; family Geometridae; genus Eupithecia; species Eupithecia abbreviata. Next base: position 12,214,598 of record OX030978.1, read on the forward strand.
ATTTTCATTGATAACTGTAAAAAAATGGCTACTTGAGACGTGCTTAAATCCGAGATGCGTTTGAGTATTCGGTCAGGGGTTAGAATTTTCGCGTATATTCGGGTTCGAGTCGAACTGTTTTTTTTTTTTGACTTGATTTGACACCACAGTTCTCCGAAAGAGCTCCGAAAATGCGGAAGCGAAACATTTTATCTCTCATTGCGTTTAACCTACAAGGGTCAAGTCGAACCGCGCTTTACTGGCCGTGGGGCTTTATTATTTAATTTCACTTGAAGTTAGAGGAGTCATTATGTTAATGGTAGCTTCGATACTTTATGGATGCCTCTAAAACTGTTTATTGACACTATTTGCCCTCTAAAATCCTTCTTATAAAAAAACATAAAGTCGTAAGGTATACCTAACTTAACTTTTCTTCGGGAAGAAACGTTAAATTTATTTGAGATTACGCTTTTGGAAAAGGATAGAGGAGGAGGACCAAAAAAAGGCGTAGTCTTCTGCAATGAATCAACAAAAACCAAAAATTTACATTTTCAAATGATATTATTAGGTAACCTTTTATTAAGTAAGTAGCTATTTAATTCAGAGCCCCGAGTTCATCGAGAAGTGACGTCTCATATTTGTATGGGATTTGCGTAGTTCCCTGTCTTCACGACAGAGGCGCTGTACCTATGGGAAAATGATACTTCACGATCACGTCTCGATACGATCATCAAAAAGACTCTGGTCTTGTACAATGAACACAATGAACGCGATAAGTGTAATCCGACCTTTAACTCAGGTATCCTTCCACCGGCAGTTTAAACATTTAAACGCACGTTTAACTCAATTACCGCTTAAATGCCAGATCATCAAAACGAGAGCCGAAGAAATCTTCATTTAATTATAGGTTTCCTTCGACCAATTACGTTGGTGCTTTTATTTTGTTGGTTGTTTTGATTGTGCTTGTAAATGGGTAATTTTTATGGTGTATGAAGTTATATTTTGTTACTCAGTAGTAGGCGTGTTTGGTTTATATCTAAATAATGCTCGACACACAGCATCATCTAGCCCTAAGCTGAGCTTGGGTTATGGGTACTAGACGACTAATTCATTTAATAGAATAACATAGATATACGTTTTTCTGAAGGAATTTGAAGTCGGTTTAAAGTTTATTCCTAACAATCAAATTATCGCGTTAACTGTACTAAAGTGTTGGCAGACTTAGCGTTAAACATTTTGTTTCTCATTGCAAAAACAAAACACAAGAATGTAAACAAAAACAAAGCAGCCAGTCATCGCGGTCGGCCCACTTCGCTAACTATCGAACTACAGGCCAATAACTTCACCCCTGTCACCACAACCTTTAGCTGCCATGCCTACCGTCTGTACTCGGTGCGAGGAACCAAGATATTCTTTGTAAACAAAGATATTTGGTATGAACTTTACAAAAACTGATAACAATAACAGAAAGAAAAAGGTAACTATGTTGAAATCAAAACGAAAAATTCAAGAGAGCATAATTTGAACAAGCGCAGTGGAAAGGGTGCATAATTTGCAATTGCCGTTTTAATTTCGAAAACTGACGACAGTCGAATGAAAGCTGCCAAACCTAAAATATGTTTTGGCTGCTTCGATTTGTTCCGAACATACATTCAGAACACATTTATACCAATATTTCTTGGTTTTTCTTACCCCTTTTTTTACAAAAAATATCAAGGACTCTAGAACCGAGTATAGCTAGCGACTTGCGCAAGCGCAGGCGCCTGCAACCTATTTCGATTGGATCGCCTGGAAACGACAATTGTTACCGATCACGATTCATTTCGCAAACGCGAAAAATACTTTGAGAATGCCACGCCGCGACACGACTTGTCGTTCCACAGTCACGAATCGCTTGGAGTTTGGAAATGTCATAGGGTTTCGTAATGTACTCGCTTTTGGATGTCGGTTTACTTAGGGACTTTGTTTCCAAGTAGCATTAGCATAGAACTACTACTGATATAATAATACTCTTATTAATGAAGAACTAATAAACTATAGATGATTGAGGCGTGTGCAAGGACTAGCAATTTCTCTACCAACGCACGTAAGTAAATTGTAATTTAAAACCAAAGAGATTAAACATAGTATGATACATTTTTGAATACATTTGAGCCACAGCCTGCGCTGTAGGTAGGCAGTACGATCGAATGAATTTAGAAAATTAATCGTAAAAAGAATTTTGTTCCACCAATTGCCGCGAGACTTCTTTCGTGAAAAGCACTCTTGGAAATGGTGTTTGTAATTGACAAAGCCAAGTAGGTAGGTAGGTACTTATTTATACAATAGCCATTTTCAAAATCAGATGTAAACAACTCGTAACACAAAAATCCAAGATAATATGTTTTGCTATGAGTTCGTTAACACTTTGACTGCTGAAATCACACGGTATGTGTTTTCTACAAGTGACTAATATGCTTAAATCCACACTAGCGCAGCGGCTGAGAAAATACAGATCTGTGTGACTCAGCACAGATGTAATATTTTTCGAACGAAACGCATGTGCGGCGCAACACAACCGCCGGCAGCACGAATTTTTTAGGTTAAAAAAAAGATCGCAGTCGTCGAAAAAAAATCGTTTTTATAATAATTGTCAGCATTATGCATTGTAGGAACTGTATGGATTTGACAAGTAGTGCAATGCGAATATTGTCAAATAACTGATAAATAACTCTCAAAAAATAAAAAGTAATGGATTTTTAGGTTATGTTTTCAAACATTTCATAAAACATGCTTGACGTGTTTGCATGACAGTTTAACATACTCGTGTGACATTAATAACCTGAAGACAAGAGGCGCAGTCCATAGATAGTCTTGCAGCCGTATAAATCACCTTTATCGATCCATAATAATATTATATCTATTGTGTTACATTGTAACAGTGTAATAATCCAGTCGCAGTATTTTTAACTCGTCCTGGCACTTGCTAAGGGTGCTTTTCCACGAGCGACATAGCTAGGCTAGCTAACATTGTGGTTTTTCAATCGCTTATATCGCCTAAGATATTTTTTTTTTAACAAGCGCTTGGATTGGTGATTGTGATATAGGGATCAATGATTTGGCCATAAAACTTTTGAAACTATCATGGTTATTAACACTAAAGTTATTTAAAACGGTATATTTACCATGATTTCATTTTTGGGTTTTCATATATCGGCACAGTTTCATGCGCCATGATCACGAAATCAAATCATGGTAAATATCCCGTTTTAAACGACTTTAATAATTTGGCCAGTCAGTCAAATCAGTGAAGTCAAAGAAGTCAAGGGGCAGAGTGTCCAGCTGAGGACTAGCTGATGATGATTATAAATTCCCTGGGTAGAATAGATGGAATGTCATACCATTCTGCCGGTTAGCTCAGCTACATAGCACATCTCTTGTAGAAACGCACCCTTAGGGGTCTTTTTTCCCGGGACATGCTCCGTTTAATAGTTCCTCGGAAGCGGGTACAGCTTGTACTGGTTAATTGCTCGTTAATGGCGCTATTTTACTAATAAAAGGGAGCAAGTTTGTTAATGTAAAGGGTTACGAATGCTAAAGCATACAAAGTTCCTGGTCCTTCGGATTCCAGTGTCAGTTAATGGTTTTTACTGGCGCTGACTGGCGCTGATTTATTTTTAAATCAGTAAATTTATTAAATTCTTTTTATTTACCATTACGTATTCGACAAGAGGTAGATAGATAGATAGATAATACTTTTATTCAAGACCCTACAAAACAGATTGTATTTAAAAAAACATTATTAAAGATAACAGCAACGAATTTAGTAGCCTAAGGCACCAGAGATTTGAAAGGTTGATTTAAAGAAATTTGATTAATGATTAGTTAATCAGCGTATGGACAACCGGCTTTGAGACTCTTCAAACCTTCCTTTTGGCCTCTTCTATTATCTTAAAAAGTAGGCATGTGACCTGCGATCACAAAACACTTTCTAGATTTCGGCTAAAAGCTGTCTTCGTAAATAAGAGCGCACTTGAGGTAAGTTAATGTAGAACAAGTTATATTTTTAGCTTTAACACTTTGACTGCGGTTTTTTTTCGACGACTGCGATCTTTTTTTCACCTAAAAATTTCGTTATGCCGCTCTACACAGCGGTTGTGTTGCGCCGCACATGCGTTTCGTTCGAAAAATATTACGACTTTGCTGAGTCACACAGATATGTATTTTCTCAGCCGCTACGCTAGTGTGGATTTACGCATATTAGTCACTTGTAGAAAACACATACCGTGTGATTTCAGCAGTCAACGGGATCATATACAAACAAATCATCTTTTATTTTTACAATTTTTGAATGCACATTGTGACACGTGTTGCGACAATAGTATGTAGTAAGTAATTTGTTGTTGTGCATAGCTTTACTTAAATATTGACATGTATCGAATCATATTATATTTAGACTTAAAATAGGCAAATAACCATGTATTAGACATATAAAGAGATGCACATGCTAGTGGTTTCTTTTCACTTCTTCCACTAGTGGACAAAAAATTGAAGTGAACAGTAAGATAATTTTATTTGATAATAATTTATATTTAAAATATGACTTGTCTAAGTGCTTATTTTGTAAGCCTAAAGAAATAAATGATTTTTTACTTTACTTTACTTACTTTACTTGTTTACGTTGGCTGTGTTTCAATCGAACTAAACAAAATAAGAGCTCACATTACAATTGCGCTCTTATTTACGGAGACGGACTTTTTGGCCTGACCCGACATCTAGATAGTATTTATGATCGCAGCTTGGGACCTAGGAATAGAAAGTAATGCATCACACGGCCTTGCCAGAAGTAATGATAAGAAGCTGGCGCAATTTATGGGTCGTATAATGCAGTGAAGAAGCTGCTCCACTTGTGACTGCGGCCTTGCTTGTAATTGTAGGCTTAATGATCGCTAATGACTTTGATCGCTTCCTCTTGGAAACGTGATGGTTATGGGCAGAAGCGAGTAATTTAACACTTTGAGTGCTGAAAACGCACGGTATGAGTTTTCTACAAGTGACTAACATGCGTAAATCCACACTAGCGCAGCGGCTGAGAAAATACAGATCTTTGTGACTCAGCAGAGCTGTAATATTTTTCGAACGAAACGCATGTGCGGCGCAACACAACCGCTGTGTAGAGCGGCAGCACGAATTTTTTAGGTAAAAAAAAAGATCGCGGTCCTCGAAAAAAAACCGCAGTCAAAGTGTTAACAATTGGTTTCGCTCGCGGCTTCGCACGCTTTTTTCCAAGATTAAAAAAGTAGATTATATTTATTTATGAAACAAAATCCACAGACTTTAAATACCTACTAAAATTGACATAGGTACTTAATCACTAAACATAAGTCCAATTAACGATTTACTTTTTATACATAATATGTCTTTGTAGTAGAATAGAACTAATACGTCTGTGTAAAGGTTCACGTCTCAATATTTTTACAAACATAAAATCTATCGTAAGTAATTTGAATAATACGGACGTGCTCGGGGAGATAAAGAACGCAGGGGTCTAGAAAAACTCGATAAGGGAAGAAATATTGGTGTTCTTACAACATTCGTAGTTAACCCACTTACATCCGCAATTAATCTTTACAAACGCCTGTAAATAAATAAATAAATAATGCTGGACAATTCACACAGCATTATCTAGGCCCATGGTAAGCAGAGCTTGTGTTATGGGTACTAGATAACTGATATACATAATACAATATATTACATAGATAGATATTTTTTATTATACATAGAAAACGACCAGAACACCCGGAACAAATATCTGCAGATCGTACACACAATTGTTCCGAGGCGGGAATCGAACCCGCAACCTCCTGCGTCGCAGGCGGACCTTCGCCCACCGCGCCACATCGGTCGTCAAAATATGTTATTGTATTATTTATTGATAAACTTAAACATTATATGAGTAATATGCGTCTAATAGTCGGCGATTTACCAATATGCAACGAACATTATAAAATTCCTCAACGTCAAAACCATTTAAATTAAATGTAATTTTATTTTAACCGCATGTAATATTCATGACAAAATAATGATATTCAAGATACATACGTGTAGCGTCATGGACAAATGGATATCATTAAAATATATTGACGTATGGGCATAGACGACCTAAGCGCAGCGGGAGAAGGTCCGCCTGCGAAGCAGAAGGTTGCGGGTTCGATTCCCGCCTCGGGACAAATGTTTGAACGATATGGCAGACTAGAGATGCAAATAGAATATAAGACCAATATAAGTTACCACCTAGTTATACAAGAATAAATTCATTTATCATTTATAACCTCTACTTAGGGTTAGATGATGCTGTGGTAAGGGTGCTGCATAATGTATTGTGTATATCATAAGAATACATATACGATAGGTTTACATATTAAATTCTTTACAACAGTTTGTTTACAAATGCGGCGAGTGCGGTAGCTTTATCGATATCGATATCCACCTACCGCAGTTACTCGCTCATTGTTTTGCTCCCATTCGCCGTTCGCGATAATAATCGCCCCGCTTTTGTCACCTCATAACGACTCACAATCCAAAACAAGCCTTATATTCTCTTGCTTAAGACTTAAAACAGTTCTGCTAATTCTGATGCAAAGCCTCCAATCTCGGCGAATAGATATGAACTGTGATACGTTGGAAATAAGCTTCAATATCGGATACACAAGATCTGTGCAATTTCAAGCAGGCCTCTTGAGTAAAACTTCGTTATTGACCTATAATCTCTTCTGCGATACCTGGGCAGGGTCTGACGATAAATTTAATTAAACCACCTGTCGGTGGTCGCGGTGAGATTATGTTATCTAGCGCGAAATACGAGCGGCAAAAAACTGTGATTGTGCGTGCGATAGCGCAACACTAGTGTAATAGGACTAATGAGGGGACAAAGAACATGGGGCGCAGTGCACTGAATACGCCATTTTACTTTCAAAAAGAGAATCGCGTTGTTGGAATGAATCGATATTATAGAAAAAAACATCGATGATATGGAGATTCTAGAGTTGGAGTTCACGGCGTGAAACAAAACAACATTATTTCACGGAAAATTTAACTAATACCTCCTTTGCCGTTCGAAGCAAATCTTTAAACGATTTACCCTTAGTTGCACATCACATAATTATGCCTGAACTGGACACATCGTCGCCATTTTGAAAAGCCAGGCAGGTCACGTTGCCTTGACAGAGTCACCCAGTGAGTTTGTTAGAGTATCACTCTCTCCCTTCGCTCTTTCCTTTGCCATATGTTAAGCTGTTCAAACAGTACTAAGTAATGGCAGTAACCTCATTAAGGGCGCCTTGTTCGAGTGTATTTTTGCCTTCTGCTGACGTCCCCCTATTTCCGGAGGAACTAATGACGGTGACAATGTTGCACTCATTTCTTTGTTGCTGCTTCCTTTTAATTATTCGTTTGTTAGTTTACAAATACACTTCAAATTGTGTATTTTTATGGTAAAATTAATTGCTTTCTTCTTCTTGATTTGATTTATTTTACTGTTTCTAAGTAGTTATCTAATCTAATCTACCAGGAGAACAAACATTTCTACATATAAGTAAAGTTAAGTGTCAATGTTAATTAAACGCATGGTTTTCTATTAGAAAGCAATGTGTTTGTTATTCTTGAGATAATCAGCGGTATTATAAAGCACTGTGGTGTTGTCGTTACTTAAACAACAACATATCAAGAGTTGCCAAAGTAAACCAAGAGCCAGACAAATAAGAAGTCATTACTGGCAACTCTGAAGCCAACGACACTATAATGCCCCCAGTCTAGACAAGCACTAAACGAAAGATTGTATCTCGCCAAGAATACAGCATTATTTCAAGTTTCCCCATTGTGATACCCGGCACATTTCCCTTAGAAAGCTGCTCTATAAGTTCAAAGGGCCTTATTACGTAAAGTTTATGCACCCAAAACACGTGATTACGTTATGATGTAATCGATCTTTAATCGATTGGAACGCTGAAGCAACGCGAATCGATTCGACTCGCAGCAGTTGGTTTGCCGTTTCCGAGCTTGACGAGTTCATTTCCATTGCGTGGAAAATTGTTGAGAATTCATTTGGCTGGGAAAATATTAGTCCGGGATGTTGGTGCTTTGCCTGCATAAAATGAAGCGCAATAATGGAAAACTTTTACAATTTGCGTGAAGTGGAATAGAACTCCGAAAAGCAACGAATCTATTTGGGTCAACCTATAATCCCTATCGGGAATTTGAAATGGGGCTCGTTCAATCTCCATTCTATCTGACATTTTGGCACGACTCAATGACCCTTCGCAATTTGAAATCTGTACCTCAGATCTCGGCAAACAAAACTCATTATCTATGGTCTACTATACGTCAAACTGTCAAAACGCATTCGATTTTCAAATTGACCCGTGACCTTTAGGCCGTATACTGCGGTCTGGTCACGACAGACCTTGGATATAGGTGCTGGGGCGCCGTTTGGCTCACAGAATCACGTTCAGGCACTTAAAATCATAACACAATTAAAATGAGCTGTATCACTCGCATCATCCCGGTCCGGACCCGGTGGCTTAGTTAGTAGAATAAGCACAATTGATAGTATTCCAGTTTATGAAGAGACTTATTCTTGATGAACCTTCGACGACAGCAGATGCAGATGGTGCAATACTTAGTACACATGATTTAGTTATTGCTTTAATAGTGGTCCTAAAGGTAAAGTGAAACTTGTGCGTAACAACTATGATTACTTCTACAATACCCTATGGCGAAGCAAGCTGCTCTTTCTAATCGTGACCAGCTTTTGGCCTTGGGTCGCCGCTCCCTTCAGATTTGCGATACAAATCTAGCGGTGTGTTTGTTGGTTAATAGTCTTGTGGGAGTTTCTTGTGCTTATGGGAATTGGATTGATGGTTCGTTGTGTGTGTCATTAGTTTTTGTGTATTGATAAGACATAGTTGTGTTGTGATTTAGAACTAACACTATTATCTCTAAGGTGGTCGATATATTTGAGAACAGCTTGTTCTCAATTGTGGCAATACTAGTACAATTATGTCAACTCCTGGTTCGTGATTATAGAAATATGTGCTTCAATATAGAAGCACAGGACAGAAAAGGCTGGCATAGGCGAAAGGAGGCCTATACCCATCAGTGGGCTAAAATGTTGATTATATTTTAGCCGTGAAGGCCATTTATTAGCTTTTCTGTTGCTAGGTTAATGTTGTATATTTTGTATTAATTAAACTGTAGGCCTTTCTTAAAATAAATATTTTTTTTATTAAATTGCTCCTTAGAAATACAACACCTGCATTATCATGAGCTTTTCTGGCCTTTTGCATTCTCGTCATTGTAGTGTCAAAAATTGTAGATAAATTTTCTTCTTAACATTTACAACATCATCAGCAAAGTAACGAACCCGTTTCAACACTTCCAAAGTGCCTTCCATAAATCGTTCCATATCTTTGAACACGGCAAAAACTGTACCTTTCCGGGTAATAAAGTACGGCCTTGCCGGTACTTCACTCCTTGCGCCTCATTAGTAACGCTTCGGAGGATACGCAAAGGACTAACAGGTTTACTATTAAGAGCTTTTGGTATATGACTGCCACTTCCTATTTTATAGTCACCGTAAAGTTTATTTACTGTATCTTTATTAACTTGATAGTAAATGCTACTGGTTGGGTGGGATCTGAGTGTAGTAACCATAATTTTTGTTACGAGCGGTGTACGCGATAGGTATTCATCGTCCTTTTATCGTATGCAAAACCATTTGCGCTTCTGAAACTTTGAATCACCATAACAATACGTAATACATGCAGGAATTAAAAGATACTGTCTAAATACAAGCTTTGCAAAACACTAATTGACAAAACATTTTGTGCCATGAACTTGACTTTAGAATTTGCCATAAAACAATAAATCCTTAAGATCTCGCAAAAAAAACAACGGAGATAAACGTGGGAGTTATCACCCAAATCCAAATAAGGTAGTTTTCTGTAATTAAGGACTATTTGGCGAGGCGTACTGTTGAAGGCCTCAGCAAGTTCCGCGTTGTGGTCTAATGCTGGTATAGGCGTTTAATGGTGATTACTGGGCTTGCTGACGAGGCGTTTCGTCGCGGTACGTTTACGGAGTAATTGCAGGCTGGCGAATATGTCTTGTCTCGCTTGACCACTTAGAGCCCTGTAATAGGTGTGTTTAGTGTAATGTGGGCATGGATTAGAGATTTTATGGATAAGGTGCGTTTATCTGTTTGCAATCGACCATTATCACAGATCAGTGATCAACTCCTGTCTGTTTTATCATTTATATAATCGCTATTTATATCTCTTTCGTGAAAGGCCCTGATTCTCATTTTATCAAAGTTAGCTTGCGTAATGTTTCTCTCTTCGTCGGTCTATAGACAAGTTTTAGTCTATAGGTCGAGATCAAAGGGCACCTAGCAAAATATTTACCCTCGTGTCATCCGCCCCCAGCCAAGCCCTACAAAGACAAGACCACACGCAGCAGGGGCCCGATCCTTTGTGTCACCTGTTTATACTGCGCTCTGAGTGTGGTCCTGTACTACGAAGTAATATCCCTGTTTGAAGACATGTGCGCAACCCCTGTTAACTGCTACTATAAATAAGGTGGGATGGTCTAACTAGCTGGTTTGGACGGTCCCCCAGAAGCAATGATAGCCGTGAAGTTGGTTACGATCCTGCGGTTAAATTGATTTTATATTTATGTGGAATGTTAAAAAATCAGAATCAACAAAACACAATCATTAATTCAACAAATGTTTTTAGCAGATAAAATGAATAGGTACTCAAGACGCCTATTCCATCTTTCCTATAATATCCCAGCCAGCTTCACACACTGTTATTTATACCAGACAATGTAAGATTTATTCATAAATTTTGTGTTTGGATCGGTCCTTCCCGGATTATTCTGATATTATGACATAAGTACAGGATTTCTTTCAATTGCTTCCATAAAAATTATACGCCCAATATCAAAACGCCATGTTTAATTTACCCGGTTGAATATACAACCAATTTGTCCTTGATAAATAGACCATAAAGGTTTTTTCTTTCTTTTTTACAGGTAAGTGCCACACACGAACGAATGTTACGAGTTAGGTGAGGCGTCAATAAAATAAGCTTTTTGTGGGGTAAGGTTTTTTTGTATTTTTACTTTAGTTCTTTCGTCTTGTTCCGTTCGTTTATCTCATTTCATGTATGTTGTATATTTTCTATTAGGTACATGTAATTTTTATATAGTTCAGTTTGAATAAAATCTGGAATCTGACTTAGAACTGCCAGCCTATTACCATGTAGGTAGTCATTTATTGTGTACCGTCGTTAATATCTCCGTTATCATTTTACACACGGTTTTGAGATCAAAGGCTTGGACGTTAGTTCATCATTATCCGTATTTTGTAGGGCATTTAGGACATCCGAAGTTTTTGCCATCCAACACGGTCCTGCGCCATCTGCATCCATTGATTCGTGTATAATATGTCGACGCCCTTCGTTTCTTTCTCTGCTGTTCCGATTGTTTACAGCCTTATTCCCTTTCATTGTGCTTAATCTAAGTGTTCATCGGCGAATCATCCTTGACCCAAGGCACCTGTATCCTTCGGCGCACGCGCACCGAACAATAGGCAGAGTTTACACCGATAGCCGGTGATCGCATGCTAGGTTATGTCAGTTTCTCTTGTAAAGTAAAATTAAAAAGACTTATTTGGCCAGAACAGAGACGACTATTATACATATTAATTAACCTAAAATTAATAGAGAAACTGTCAAAGTCGTCTCTACTCAGCATGTGCCATGGTAGAGCAGATTATACCATAATAGCGCTGGTCTTCCATGGAATCTGTGGTAAGGTGGCCTAATAACCGCATACAAACGAACGAAGAGCAGAAACGAGGAACAGAACTGTGTTTACATTACACATAGTTTAGTGAAACACTCTTGTATTGTTGATTCTTCTTTTGGTATTATTAAATAATGCACATGCATGATTATTCATGCCACTCCAAAACACGCCACGTTACGTTCAAATCTTTTAAAATTTCGATTGTACCGAATTCTATACAAAAATGGAGACAATAATAATAATTAATTTAATTGTCGTTCTTTTCGTCATCTCAGTCCTAATTTTTCCTCAGCTGGATATGTTCCTTCTTTAATTCTTGCAAGCAGGTCCTGTGGTTTTTCTTCTTTATAAGCGCCGAAAACCGGTTTGCAGCCTGAAATAAGTCCCATGCTATAATAATAGCAGGTTTCGAACAATAGACACTAATGCCGACCCTCTGACGATGCATTGTCCAAGCTTTTTATTTTGAAAAGTAATTATAAGTTTAGTCTGAAGATCGAGGCAGAGGTGACCTCTGATACTAGCTTGAAATGATTTAAATTGGTTCGGGATCCAAGGTTGTGGTTAAGACTAGGAGACGAGACGTTTGTTTTTATCCTTTGTTTTTGTTTTCGGCCAGTGGTCATTTGTGGAACATAAATCTTGTCATATCAAATAACGATCTATTGAATATTGATCGTAGTGATTAAAATTCAGGGTGCAGTTTAAATACCTACGTCACTAGAATGTTTCTAAAAAGAGAACAGATAACGAAATGCTAGAATTGGGTCCTATTACTCGTCATTTTCATCAAGCCTATCTTGTCAGTCATCATCATCATCAGCCTATATTAGTCCACTGCTGGACATAGGCCTCCCCCAAGGAGCGCCATAGCGCCCTGTCTTCAGCTTGTCGCATCTTGCATCTACCTGCAGTCTTTCGCAGGTCATCATCCCACCTGGTCGGAGGGCGTCCTACACTACGTTTACCGAGTCGTGGTCAGTTCTACTCAAGAACACGTTTGCCACGTCGCATCGGTTCTTCGCTTGTCTTCAGCTTGCTAATTCTCAGAGCTATGTCGATAACCTTGGTTCTCTGTCGGATGTATTCGTTACGAATCCTATCCTTCAGAGAAAATCCGAGCATAGTATCTTGTCAGTCGTAATCATAAATTGTTTTAAACGTAAGGAAAATGCCAAAATCAGATACAAGCTGCCAATAACAAAGAAGTTTGTTTGTTTATTATTTACTTTTCAGCTTCTTACATTTTCACCGTAAAGGCAATTTTGTCTGACATCCTGACCCGAATTCAGGATATGAATAATGCATACCATAATTGCTCCAAGATAATTGCAAAGAAAGTTATCTCTTGCGATCTGTGTGCCTAATTACCCTTCTCTGTGTCATAACAGGGCACTCCATCATAAAGTACAGTTAGGGGCACCCTTTAATTTGGTTCATTGCAATACAGTCGCCAAAAGTAACATGTCAACAGTTTTCTACCGTGTCAACTGGTAGTGGATCGGACCATTACTAGTTGACATGGTAGTTAACTTTACGATGTGATTCTAACCCCCGAACCTTTAAGCACGTCTCGAGTAGACTTATTTTGATAGATTTTCATTGATTACTGTTAAAATAAATCGACCCGACACGAGACGTGCTTTTATCTCTCATCTTAGTCAGTTCTAGGACCCCATAGGCTAGGTCAAGGTCTCCTCTTTTACAGACCAGACCAATCATACCTGTGTGAAACTCATTCCCATTCTTCCGACTATCCCGACGATATCATCTGTCTGACCATTTGTCTTGATTTTCTTGAAACATAATTATATCAATGAACAAGGCCACCATTTTATGTTTCACACGCACCTTTTGGCGATAGGGCTCATGCGTTGGCTTGAATCAGAGCGCTGCCGCTGTCATTCCGTTGTGAACTGATTGATGATTGAACCAGAGCTAAACCTTCTTAATAGATCACTTTCTGGAATGGAGCTCGAAGTAATCAACATTGTTCTAACTAAAGTGACCTAATCTGAAAGTGTAACATGTAATTGTTGGTGACTGTACTAAGGTACAGTCACCAACAATTACATGACCGATAAATATTCCCGAGCATTTTTGGAAGGCAGCAATTTGGTCATAAGTCATCTCTGATTGGCTGAATATAGGTTAGTTTCTCCAATAAGATTTACTGTTACGACTTGGGTCGGAAACCCTTTTGTTTTGGTCAATTTAAGTGTTTTATGGTTATCGTCGAAGCCATGCAAAAGACTGTGGACGATGACACCTATGGTGGCTAAGGAAGATTTATACACAATGTTTTAGAATCCACACATAATATACAAAGTGTAGAAATATACAGTAAACATTATTCCACGATATCATCGCTTCGAAACACCTGTGTTTACTGAACATTGCAAATGTGTTAGGTATGTATGGGAGATGTTATCAGCTGCATTTTTCCACCATGAGTAATATCAAAGGTGACTGAAAAATAAGAAAAAATCCCTTTTTTTTCTAGATAATAGTAAAATGGAACGCGCAGAAAACCGCTGGTCGCGGTAGCGCCCGTATTTGGTTGTATGACGAAAATTATGGCAAAAAAGACATTTACATTTCTTTGTCTCTGGAAAGAAACTTTAGTTAAAATTTATAAATCATACCTCTAGAACCCATGCTTTATAACCGTTTAATATTATCTATTTTTTATTCATTAAATTCCAAAAATAGCGTAACGGATAACAAAAATTAAGATTTAGTTTTTGTTTGTATTGCGCAACTTTTACGCGAATTGATAAATTTGGCAAGTTTAATAGCATTTTAAATAATCGCCTGGTAGGTATGTTACGTCACACGTTAGTTTGTTTTCGATTCTTAACTTATTAATTTCAACATAATATAACAATAGATTGGTGAATGCGATCGTTTAAATGCTAAATAATTGCAAAAATAATACACAAAATAATAAATGTTGAGTTAGGTTACGTATATTTCCATAAAATATTCCATATTATATTGACTTTCCCCTAACGAAATGTAATGTTCAAGTTTTAGGCGTGACACATACATAAACTTACACAATACATATAAATTTTCATTCAATCATTAACCATATTATAATGAAGAGGTTTGAAAATCGAGTAAAAGAGTACTGGCACTCCAACATGACTCGATTCTGCTATTCAAAAATAGTAGAATCGTTGTTTTTTTTTATTAAACTTGTTATTTTCTGGACTGCATTAACCTGGTTACCGCTGCGATAAGTTTCCAATAAAATCGATTTGAATGACTATTCGATGTTAATTCGTTTTCCATGTTTACCGCTCGGTCTGGTTTTAAAATTAAAATCTATTAATAGGTAGCTTCTGATATGGAGAACGGATATCCAATATTTACCTAATAACGTTTGTTAGAATTTGCAATTTAATCGATTTATCGATGCGATATCTCGATTAATTGCTTGTTAGGTTTCCTAATGGGCAATCGAGATTATTAAGGATCGTGTAGTCGCTAATTGGACTGATAGGTTGCTATGCCTGCTAGAACTATTTGTGAACTCGATAGGTAGGTATACTATTCGTCGCTATATAAGATTTTTGTCTTCATCGTTATGATTTTTGACGATTTTGATAGCTATCCGATAAGTTACGTTGGTAGACTTTATCAAAACTCAAAGAAAAATAATACGATGAGGTCTATCGAATATTGCAGTTTCAGAACAATAGTCGTTTAATTAAATACAGCTTTGATTGTATTTGACAACAATAAGCTAAATATACCTAATAAATATTAAATGTAGGTACTTTAAATAAGAAAACACTTTATAATCTCACGTACAAAAATAAATACAAAATATCCTGCACACTAATTGCATCATTAAAACCATATCAAGAACATAATGGAGCTTGTGATTTTATTCTCGACAATCGCGATTCTCGTCTGTCGCTGCGTTATTGCCAACTGTCAGATTTGACATCTCGTTGCACGGCGCATGCGTCATCCGAGAAAAGCGCCGTCCAATTGGATGCACCTACGCGTTTCTGCCTTCATGTTATTCCTTTTTTAAAACCTAGTTCCTACTCTCTCCTAGGGCCTCTTTTAGTCGGTAGTAGGTAGGTGCACATTTTGTAACCGATGTTGTAAAGTGTTTTGAATTTCAATTTTGTGACGTGTCATGTGGAAATAAAGCGCTTTAATATTTGTTATAATTACAGAATTGAGAGAATAGATAGAATATACTTTATTGCACAAAAAGTTGTACATAGGCGAGCATAATGCTAGATAGCATTCTCTACCTGCTAACCTTTGGGTAGTGTGGACAACAGTTTGGTAGGTAGTGCTATATAATAGAGATAAAATATACTACTCATAATGATACTAAGCTACTTATATTATACTTAAACAGTAATATATATACCTATATAAATAATTCATATATAATTATAATTACGTACCAAATTATTCTTGCGAAAGAAAATAGTTATAGACTCTAGATCTGAAGACATTTATCGAGGATGCCTCGCGATATTCAATGGGAAGACTGTTCCATAGCCGAGTGGCCTTTACAGCGACGGTTCTATGATAACCTACTGTACAGGCGTCAGGAGTTCCAAGCTGCTGTCGTTTCGAGTCCCTCGCAGGTCGCTGGGGTCCGTAGAGTGGGCTGATGATTGATGATGACGATGAAAATAATTATTGTATTATTGTCTTAGTATTGTAGAAAATAATTATATTTAACCGCAGGCAAAATAGAAGAAATACGTTTCCAATCAACCTTTTAATAATAGTTCAAACATTCAAACAATAACAGCTATTCTATCAATGACATGTCACTAAAACTCAGTGACACTGACAGTTGTTTAACGCTTCAGCAGTCAAATGTCGACGGAAAGGTCGCTCCTACAACCTTAACTTTTATTTTAATTATATTTATGTTCTTCAATAAGTCAGAGTTGTATAACAGCAGTCGCATTATGGTTTTAAATATGTGCATAAAGTTTTCGCTGATGGATTACTCGAATAAATTTGATTCGTCTCGCATAACTTTCCGTTGGCAATGTTTTGGATTCCCATTTATTGTTATTACTAGCCGCTGCCCGCTGCTTCGCTCACACGGTACTTCTAGGTCGCTTTAGGTAGATAAGTTCTAGGGAAATAATTTTCTAAATTGAATCTATAGTTTACTAAGATAACCTTCCGGCTGTATCCAAATTTAGAAATTGTAGATTCGAGGCCCGTCTTAAATATAAAATCAATCTTTATTAACAAAGAAAAATATAATTAAATAATAGAAAAAGTAGCACTTAAAAATTTAATAGTTACTTAATATTAAAATTATTTTTTATTATCAAAATAAATTTTGATGTCGTTGAGACGTGAACCCGCGACCTTCCCTCAGTACGGGAATGCTCTAACCAACTGAGCTACGAAATCGAGATTATCCCAACTGTGAGGGCTTTCGCACTATATTAACTATACATTTTATGATATGTATTTAGTATACTATGTAAATATTATAAGTATTTTATTTATAATATCTCGTATAACCTACAAGCACACAGATCCCCTGGTACTGTCCACAATCCTATCCATCCATGGTTGTCTGGTAGACATCGCTCTTGAGCGATAAGACCGCCAATTGTAATTTATTTTTAAGTTATTTCTTTACATAGGTTTCTATTTAGAGTGCAATAAAGAATTTTATATCTATTTATCTAACTAACTTTTCCACGGAAGACCAGCGCTATGGTACGATTTGCTCTACCATAGCACATGCTGAGTGGAGACCGAGTTTTGTCAGTCTCTGTCGTCTGTTAATCTAAGTTTAGTTTATAAGAGTCTCTGTTCTGTTCTGACAAAATAAAAATCTTTTTACTTTTACTTTTTTTTTACTTTAACTGCAGAATGTAGCTCAACTGATCTCTTCCGAAACGCCACGATCGAAGGAGTATTATTAAGTGTCCCGTTTTCCAAAGACAACGCGGAACTGTGGATGATCAAACGCAGAAACGCTAAAGAAATCAAACGAACAAAGGTTCAAAATAAACACGATTTCAAAGCTCTCATTATAATTCTCTTATATAATTTAATTAAACATCGCTTGTTAACACGAGATGAATAACTCTTACATTAATCATCTCGTGATTACGGGGGTTTAACTCTGACAGTGACAGCAACGCTGTGACAGATTTTATTGTTCGACCAAATGACGTTTCGCAATCACTGTGTTTTAAAGATATGACATTTCGCAAAAATTATGGCGTCGTACGTGAGGTTTGAGCGATTTGCGAAAGACAGATGTTATGAACCTTTAATTTTGAAATTATACGTTTGCAATCGATCTTTTATGAGTTTTCTGGTTTTAATATCAAAATTGTGATTGCTCTCTGATTATATGTTCTTTAAATTATTGGGTTTTTACTGAAGAGAAGGCTCAATTATTTCAAAACTAGTTTCCATATTCAGTCTTCGAAATTAGCTGAAATAGATCAAACCTGGGAGGCCCTTTTTGAATAAATTATAGGTATAATAAGTATTAATTTATTTATGTTATCTATAATATATAAAATCAATTATTTTTATGGCATACCTTTTATTTTGTGTATTTAGATGAGCTTTCAAGAGTTTTTGAAAAATGTTCTTAATTCATATTGATTTTAAGTTTTTTTGCTTTGCATCAATTTTTATCGCTAGGTAAAAGGTACAGATATATGTACATATATTTATACTATATTTGTCCAGCCAGGTCGTCCAGCGGACAGACATACATTATTGACTTTCCTCTTACAATTACTCAGGTATATTGATTGGTTATTAGGCGGCCTCGGGCGACTCTACTAGTTTTGCTTCGGACATTCTGTTCTGATATAATATCCTGGTTACATCATTTAATAGAGCTATTTGCATAAAACATAGTATTTTCGATATTAAATTATATATATCCGCTATCTCCCTTCGTATACACAAGTTTACGTATTATGTAGATTGAACATATTCCTCAATTTGCTCTAGCATGAATATAACACCCTGTATAATGTGTTTCAATAACCAAAATAACGGATTTCGATGCGGTTTTTTTAAATAGATAGATTGATTCAAGAGGAAGGTTTATAAACTATTTGAAACATAGATTTCCACGATAGCGAAGCCGCGAGGCGGAGCTAGTTTACTATAAAAGCTATCATAGTTTGATCGGTTACCGCATCCCCGAATCAAACCGCATCCATCTGGTCCGGGAGCCAGTGACAAATTTATAAAAATATGTATACAGAAGGAAACGCATTGCGTAGAAACGCATTTTCCTTGTCATCATCTACGGTGTATATTTTACTCTGACGAGTGCTAACGAGTGTGCGGAGCCCTAGGAAAGTTCTAGACCTCTTTGTTTGTAGCACTCTGCCCTTTCAACCATCCGAGGGTTCCTTTGTCTGCTCTGAGTAAGGACAGGGGAATTCGTATGGCGGCGATTCTCGGTAAAACCTACGTCATATGCTAAATGTCGAATGTTAACATTAAATCTCGAATAGATAGATTTTAGATGGTTTTAAATACTGCTGCTCCCAGCATTAATACATAAAATATCTCCAAGCAATGATATACATAGATACAGAAATGGTCAACCAATAAAAAAAAAATATAAATAATGCTGGACAATTCACACAGCATTATCCCCATAAGCAGAGCTTGTGTTATGGGTACTAGATAACTGATATCCATAATACATTACATAGATATTTTTTTCAATGTTGAGTTAATTTTTATTCGTATGTTGGATTATTAAGGTTTAAATTTTTTAAATTAAGGGCTGTTGATTTTGTTGAAACAATAAAAATTAAATAAAATTAATATACGAGTTTCATACAAAAGTAAATACTTATTGCGTGACATTTAGTATTGTTCTATAGCTGAAAATGGCTATATAATTATTGATGGCGATAAGAGAGGTAGAATACGCTAGTTCTATCTTAGCTAGTGCCAAAAAGACGAGAATAGACCCCCACCCCAGGATTGTGAAGGTGTCTGAAGTGTTGCGGAGCTTAACCAATGGCAACACCAGATGGCAACATAAAGGAGGCTTTGCTTTTTGTCAAAGGACTGTGTTTTTGTTTCGTTTCGTTTGCTGGGAACATTCATATGATTTTTCTAGAACTTTAAATAAAGCAAAGTGAAGGGGTAGATGTCTTAACTCAGTACAACCCAGTTAATAAATCTAGGTAAGTATGTCTGGTTTTCCTTATTGTCGTATCGTAAACAACCATATGTATGTATATATATTCGTACCTACCTATAATGCGAGTACATACATTTATTAAAATCCTATTAACAATAAATAATTCTCGTTTACAATGCAAATAACATTTCCTGATAATCGTAATTTTAATTAAATTTACTCATACATTCCATAGTACGCAATAAACTTTCAATCAAATCACATTCTGCAATAAATCGAAGGAAATTACGTTTCGTTATCGCCTCGGAGATCTTAATAGTGAAATTAATATCTTCTTGTGACCTTACAACCACTTAAATACTCGATAACTATTTAAGTTGTATTTGATTATCGGTTTTCATTAAAACCCATCGATTTGTTGGCTCCATCGGAGTTGTGTAAAGTAAACACGAAATGTGGCATCTCATGAAGCTACAGTCGAGCACTAAACTTGATACAAACTGGATTTCATCACTACATAGTAGAGTAGGTATAAAACAAAGTCGCTTCCCGCTGTCGGTCTGTCCCTATGTATGCTTAGATCTTTAAAACTACTCAACGGATTTTGATGCGGTTTTAATAGATAGAGTGATTCAAGAGGAAGGTTTATAAACCAATTTCCACGCGGGCGAAGCCGCGGGGCGCAGCTATTATATAATTTGTAAACAAAAATAAAAAACACTTACGTAATATGTAATCATAATATTGTATTCTTTGCAGGTTTATTTTCATTAAATTGTTTGTTAGTGTTAGTATGTCTCAACTTAACTTAGCGTGGTCTTTTAACACTTTGACTGCGGTTTTTTTTCGACGACTGCGATCTTTTTTTTACCTAAAAAATTCGTGCTGCCGCTCTACACAGCGGTTGTGTTGCGCCGCACATGCGTTTCGTTCGAAAAATATTACAGCTCTGCTGAGTCACAAAGATCTGTATTTTCTCAGCCGCTGCGCTAGTGTGGATTTACGCATGTTAGTCACTTGTAGAAAACTCATACCGTGCGTTTTCAGCACTCAAAGTGTTAATAATTTAACCTTCGTATACTTCTTTGTTTCTATAGTGAAGGCACAATGCAGTCCTTAATGTGTTTCTTTAAATTCTCTTTGTAACTGTACTTATTCTCGTTAAAGCTGTGTGAAAACATTGTCGAGTCCCGTTGCCTTTTAAGAGAGGTATTCTCGTAAATTTGAGATTCGTGAACGTTTTCATTCTCCAGATTGGACACTTTAGGCACGATGCGTCCATTGATTTGTGGGCTATTGTTGGGTCTCACTCACTTCACGGATTCTGACCATTTTTGCCGGGTCCTGCGCACGTGGGAATTTTAATGGTCTTTCGGAAACGTGTCAATTTGTATGGGTCAATTGGTGCATTAACGTGCTGGGTCAATGAAGACGTTTATTCGATTGTGGTGTTGTAATTTTTGGGATTTTTCCTTTTTGGGCTTGCGATTGCAACTTTCACATACATAATTTTAACTATAGTCGTATGCATATAAGTACAGGTAACGCCAGAAATTGCTAAGCGCTTACATTTTTTAAATCTCGAATTGTAATAACTATTACTTCTTAACACTTTGATTGCTGAAATCACACGGTATGTGTTTTCTACAAGTGACTAATATGCGTAAATCCACACTAGCGCAGCGGCTGAGAAAATAAGCATGTGCGGCGCAACACAACCGCTATGTAGAGCGGCAGCACGAATTTTTTAGGTTAAAAAAAAGATCGCAGTCGACAAAAAAAAATCGCAGTCAAAGTGTTAACCGTCCGTCCGTCAACTAAACTTTTAGCAGGCTCACCCTACGCATCAGCTATTTTCTCATTGATTGTACATAATCGTGTCCGCGTGGCTGATAACATTTTATAGCTTCATAAAGTCAAATTATGGCTGTGCACTTCAAATTCCTCATCCGCCATTCCTGCATTATTCATGTCCGGAATCACCGACTCTATTATGTATGTCTACTACTGTCACATTTTAGTTAGGCTAATAGTGACTACAATGAATGATACAAAATTTTTTCCGAACACATAATTATAAGCACAAATACAACGGGTATTTATCGCGTTTATTTACCTATTCTTCCCGACGTTTCAACAGGTTTACACACTGTCGTACACCTGCCCCCGCTTCGCAGAGGCGGTAACTCCAGTACTCCAGTCATCCCGTGATCACGACAGTGTGTAAACCTGTTGAAACTTCGGGAAATACTAACGCGATCAATACCCGTTATAATGACACTGTTGTCGACCGATGTGGCGCGGTGGGCGAAGGTCCGCCTGCGACGCAGGAGGTTGCGGTTTCGATTCCCGCCTCGGAACAAATGTGTGTACGATCTGCAGATATTTGTTTCGGGTGTTCTGGTCGTTTTCTATGTATAATAAAAAAATATCTATCTATGTAATATATTGTATATTATACAATACGGCCATATTTCGCGAAGAACCGACGGCCGCTGGGGCAAACGTGTTCTTGAGTGGAGACCGCGACTCGGCAAACGTAGTGTAGGACGCCCTCCGACCAGGTGGGATGACGACTTGCGAAAGACTGCAGGTAGATGCTGGATGCGGCAAGCTGAAGACAGGGCGCTATGGCGCTCATTGGGCCTCCCCCAATGAGCGCCATAGCGCCCTGTCTTCTGTCCTATGTCCAGCAGTGGACTGATATAGGCTGATGATGATGATGATGAATATATTGTATTATGTATATCAGTTATCTAGTACCCATAACACAAGCTCTGCTTACCATGGGGCTAGATAATGCTGTGTGAATTGTCCAGCATTATTTATTTATTTACTGTTCTTGCATCTGTTAAGACCAGACAGACCCAGACACGGAAGTATAGGACAAAACATGGTTTCCACAGGCACTGCCAGACAATCCACTCAATTACTTACAATACCTCAGACACTCCTTAGTTCGGTCAACATTGTTACTCCCTGTTAGCTAACTAGTTGTTCTACGCTTACAAATTACCATGAGTGAGTGATCACTCCTGTTTATCTTTATGCATAGTTATATGCTTTGTGAAAATAAAGGTAAATATTGCATAGAAGAATATGTATTTACAATAGGGAAGTGTACAACCTATTATTATATTAATATCTATTTCATAAATTATATTTACTTTGTTAACATAGAGACTTACAATCTAATAATAGAAACAGAAAAGAACTAGTATTTAGAATTGAGCTAACTGCAGACTGTTGCAAACAATCTACAGGTATCTTACTGATCCATACGTGTCAGAAACGTCACCAATACACTGGCTGCACTGCCCCGCTATTTATTATGTATTGAATTAAAACGTAAACAAATAAACAAATTAACAATTTATTTGTGGGGCAAACGTGTTCTTGAGTGGAGACCACGACTCGGTAAACGTAGTGTAGGACGCCCTCCGACCAGGTGGGTTGACGACCTGCGAAAGACTGCAGGTAGATGCTGGATGCGTCAAGCTAGCTGAACACAGGGCGCTATGGCGCTCATTGGGGGAGGCCTATGTCCAACTGTGGGCTAATATAGGGTGATGATGATGATGATGAAGAATTAAATGTATTAATAAAACCAATTACCAATGATATTTTTATGAAAACCAATCTCCGGAACTGTGATACTTAATTACTTACCAACTGCATGTACCTATGATGTTTAATTTTTGTAAACCTAATCTATAAAATTATAACGTATGTTAATCTTTATTACTTTCATAATAACCACTTTATACATCGTAAAATTTTACATAAAAGAACGCTTAATTTAATGCATTCTATATAATGCAGGTATGTTTTTAAACAATTTCTATGCTAAACTAAGAGATTGCAAGTTATTATGTAAGTTATAGCGATTATGTGCTTTGCCTCGTAATCGTCCTTGTGGCATGACTATGTGTATACAGTCACCAAATTAATTGCACATTGCATTTCTTTGTCAACGTTATATTAAATAGCATAAGCTTTGTTGATTGCTTTTTCTTTATTCATTTTGCAATGGCTTTTAACACTTTGACTGCGGTTTTTTTTTCGACGACTGCGATCTTTCTTTTTACCTAAAAAATTCGTGCTGCCGCACTACACAGCGGTTGTGTTGCGCCGCACATGCGTTTCGTTCGAAAAATATTACAGCTCTGCTGAGTCACAAAGATCTGTATTTTCTCAGCCGCTGCGCTAGTGTGGATTTACGCATATTAGTCACTTGTAGAAAACTCATACCGTGCGTTTTACAGCACTCAAAGTGTTAAACTCTATACTGTTGTATTAAGGGTTAATTTAAATTTATAGCCACATCAACTTTACAGAGCTGTCAGCAAGTATGCTTAATTACGTGTCAATTTAACGACGACTTTTCAAACCTGAATACCGTGTTTGTAGATATGAATGCACAGTTTTTATGGTTGATCCCAAGAAGTCTTTAATATAATGCTGGAGATGACACATAATTAAAAGTAATGCTAGTTGTAGAGGTCGGTTATAGACTTATATAAAGCTTGTACCTACAAAGGTAACTCAGAAATCAACCTTAAGAGGCCTCCGGAGGGACGAATTCTTCATACAAACGTAATACCAAAATGATTTCCAATTCAAACATATTTCCACTATAATATTGTATTATTTGTATTTAAATAGTAATTATCTAGGTTCCCAAATAGTTTTTATTTCAAAATACTTACCTAAAATGAAATGAAAGCCAATCTCATTTTGCACATTTTTATGCGAAAATGGACAAGTTTTCTTGCTATTTGTTTCGTATTAAAAACATCAATATCTTACGTTTTATTTATTAATGAACATAGCTTATATTGTCTAGTTACAGAATAACAATACTTTGTGAAGAATTCAAAAAGTTTTCAGTCATAATTTTTGGTATTACGGAACAAACCAAATTTTGAACGGCTAATATTGCTACCGCGCACGCATGGGGCGCGGCGCAAGAGTTAAACAGGGACAGCGATATTCGGAGCGATTTTTGCAAGCGAGGGTCGCCGGACCCTTAAGACACGCCATTATGGAAAACATGGTTTAAGTAGAAAATTTACTTGTAAGGACGCTGTTTTTTCAAAGCTTTCAGACTGTTTTTAAACGTGAAGAAATGAAAAACTATTATAAATCATCACAACATAATTTACTCATGTTCTTATTGTAGTTTTAAAACGTTTAAAATGAAACAAACTAACTCAAATGTATAGTAAATATTGAGAAATGAACTTTTAAATCCTCCCAACTCATCTGCACTGCGCCCGTCTATTGTATTAATTGTTCTGTCGAGACAGACAGACGGACAAAAAATAACCAGACTTTCAAATTACAAGCTACTTGTAAGAAAAACAAAAAACATAAATGAAACAAAGGAACCTTTTGCCTCGTCACAGTGTCCAAAGAATTTAAGATATAGAACAGAAATAAGAAGGACTTTCTTATACGGTGATTTTTATTAAAAGTTCAAACGATAAATGTTTTCTTCAGAATATGATTAGTAAGCAAGACCTTGCTCTTATTTTAAAAACAACTTCTTTATGACAAAATCACAGGAAACCACATTTTCTATCTGTGATTAATTACTACTTCTATATTTAGGTTAGTATTGAATTACAGCATGCAATAGGCGTTAGAATTCACTGATCAAATTCCTTCTATAGTTCGAATTCTATGGTAAAGGCTATACAAGGTAACAATAAAAAGAACCTACGCGTGGGAGACAAAAACTGGAAGCGTCGCACGCGCCTTTACTTTTTAGAACAAGTGGTTTGTGAACGATGTAGGGTTCTTTACGAAGGCAGTATACCTTCGTCATTTAAGTAGAGTCCCAATTTAAGTTTAATATAGCTCAGAAAATAACGCAAATGACTATCTATGTATAACTTAAGACATACATAGATCCTTCATATTATGTATTTTATTACGGGCAATTATGATCGATCTGTATATTTGCTATTATTATTATATAATTTTGTACGCCAAAGCTGTTTCAGCTGGTAAGTCTTCGCATGGGACGTTTTAGAATGAATGAATGAATCAATAAATAAACACTTTATTGCAATTAAAACTATAAAATAACTCAAAAAATATCTAAATATTAGACATTAAAAGTACAATAGGCAGCTTTATCGCTGACAGCGATTTCTCCCAGGCAACCTAGCTAGAATAAACATACTAACTTATAATTATAACCCTAATTTGATTTGATGATCCGTCATGAAATTCCTTTAACGTCAATCGTCATTAACTCCTTGGCATTTTTGGCTAAAGAAAAAAAATGGAAATAAACTTAAAAATCAACACCGTTCAAATTGAAAAGCTGTAAAAAGATTGCATAACAGTGAGTGCGAGCGTCGTCGTCGACTCGACCGCGGCGCGCGTCCTAATCGGTCATCGGCGCGCGCGCATTGAACTTGTAGGTACACGCGGTCAAGTTTACCATTACCCAACTGCGATCGCGTAAGTGCTTTAAAACTGGACGTTTCACATCATCATCTAGTAGCCCCAATGTAAGCAGAGCTTATGATGACAATCCTTATAGTACTTTTTTTTGTAAATTGCGCTACACTCTATGGAAACATACTAAAAACGCAGACCCTTGTAACTAATATTTGCAAATCATACAAATTCATCTAGTAGCCCCAATGCAATGTAGCAGAATGTAGCAGAGCTTATTATGACATCTTAAAAGCTTTTATTTTTGTAAATTGCTCACACTATGCAAAACATAGGAAAAACGCAGACGTAACGAATATTTGCAAATCTCACAAATTTATTACGGAAGTTATCGGGTTATCTACGAACCTTATTTGTGTTGAAAGAAAACCAACGTTTCTTCCGACGCGACGACTCTAACGAGGGACTTCTTCAGGATGAGTGCGGTTCTAGACGTTCGCGAACTGCGTCCCCCCGAGCAAAATTCGGATTGGTGCGGGAGCCAGGTACAAATTTGGTCAATTATTTATTCAATAATTATACAATGTGTCTGGTCACCGGTGTCGGAGACTTTGGGGGGGTGAAATACGGTAAATTTTATCGAAAAATCACTATCCCAAATAAGTAAAATACTTTTTTCCTCTATTATAAAATGGAAATTGAAACAATGTTATCATTGCTTTATTATCCACATTATTGGCTATCAAATGATTCCTCTATCCTCTTCCTAGGATCTCATCATGGGTAGCTATAGCTTAGCAGCGAAAATTCGTAAAATGCATTAGGGACTTGGTCATGAATATCTGTCACTGGCTCCCGGACCGGATGCGGTTTGAGTCGGGGATGCGGTAAGCGATCAAACTACTACTTGGGGAATAGCTGTAGCTTTTATGGTAAACTAGCTGCGCCCCGCAGCTTCGCCCGCGTTGAAATCTATGTCAGATGGTTTATAAACCTCCCGCTTAAATCACTCTATCAATTTAAAAAAACCGCATCAAAATCCGTTGCGTAGTTTAATTAAAGATCTAAGTATGCATAGGGACAGGCAGACAGCGGGAAGCGACTTTGTTTTATACTGCATATGTAGTGAAGCATACAAATTTTTGTCTCGTGGCGCATCTATGAACCTTATATCTACGTCTCATGGCAGATCTTTACCATCAGCGCACCAAAGCTCAAAGGTGTTTTTTCATGTCAATTTGAAATCACACACATATTCAATTTGAAACTTGAACCGCTCGAATCTGGGAGAAGCACTTGATGAAAAGAAAACCAACGGCCGTTAGCAGTTCGCAGTAGGAATAACAATGCTGGTTTTGCATTATAAAACGTTGGCGTCTGCCGTGTGTATGTTTTTATTGATGTCCCGGCTGATGCCGAGTGCGATATGAAGTGGGATTACACCGAATTGGAATGACAGGACTGGAAGTAATAAGAAAGGCCTTCGGCTGGCCCGGACGGATAATGCTGTTTTCGCAACATGATTACCCCTTTCAACTTCTTTCTTAAAATGTGCCTTGTTGCCATCAACAAAGAAGTCAAGTTAAGAGGCCTCCGGAGGGACGAATTCTTCATACAAACGTAATACCAAAATGATTTCCAATTCAAGCATATTTCCACTATAATATCGTATTATTTGTATTTAAATAGTAATTATCTAGGTTCCTAAATAGTTTTTTTTTTTTCAAAATACTTGCCTAAAATTAAATGAAAGCCAATCGCATTTTGTAAATTTTTATGCGAAAATGGACAAGTTTTCTTGCTATTTGTTTCGTATTAAAAACATCAATATCTTAGGTGTTATTTATTAAGGAACATAGCTTATATTGTCTAGTTACAGAATAACAATACTTTGTGAAGAATACAAAAAGTTTTCAGTCATAATTTTTGGTATTACGGAACAAACCAAATTTTGAACGGCTAATATTGCTATCGCGCACGCATGGGGCGCGGCGCAAGTGTTAAACAGGGACAGCGATATTCGGAGCGATTTTTGCAAGTGAGGGTCGCCGGGCCCTTAAGCTGTCTTGATTTTCTCATTCTTGTTAACATTAGAGTGTATTTTTGTTGCTGTATCGTTTTACAATTGGGGAATAGCAGTAAAGCAATTGTTCTTCGAGTTGCTGTTTTGAATAGTGCCCTTGGGTCATATGCTGTGATGACATTATTTTATATTATCCAGGGGGCAATCAACACTGTTTTTGAACGTGTTTGTAAATAACAATATCCAATTATTATAATTAATTTTGTTTGTTTCAGGTATGTACAGATAAAAGGTCCTGGTTTGTGCAGAATTAAATTATTTTCGGTAAATATACAAACTACAATATACAACGGTAAACTTTATTTTATTGACGACCTCAGTGGCGCTGCTGTGATTTACTTGGAAAGTAGGCGGGTGCGGGTTGGATTCCCGCCTCAGGACAAATGTTTGACGATATGCAGATATTTGTTCCGGATGTTCTGGGAGTTCTCGATGTATAATAATAAACATCTGTGTATTTATGTAGTAAGTAATGTATTAAGTTTAAATTATATCAGTTTTCGAGTACCCTATACACAAGCTCTACTGAGCTTGGGATTAGATGATACAAACAGTGTGATTTGCCCAGCGTATAAAAAAAAACTTTTACAAACTTAATTTTATTAGCACATTGATCTGCCAAACCCCGAAATAAATGCACAAAGCTGATTCAAATCTCTTTTGTAAGCAGCGGTTCCCTCAAAGTCGGCATCTAAACAGTATCGCATGGCATCTCGCCGAATTCAAATAACTTTACGCTCGTTACACGCTCGTTATATCAAAAATACCGCAAGTCGCATCAAATTTCATATTTTTTTGCCCGGGGTCAACGGCCTAGTCTGAACTCGGCGGAGAACATTAAGCCGACAGCCAATAGACACGCACGCAAAATGCGCACGTAGCTTACCTTTGAGAAAAAGAAGGATACCCCAAAGTAGAGCGAGATACATTTCGACCGCGATACTCGGTACTCTGTATACGTACATCATTTCAAATGTACCTAGCTTACACAACACAAAAAAAATAAAATTGGTTAAAATCCACACAGCATCACTTAGCCCTTAGCTAAACAGAGCTTTGTGTTCTTTGGGTACTAGAGGACTGATATACATAATACAATACTTTACATAGATAGACATTTTACCCATGTACGAAACATGGGTATAAGTTAGAGAGAGTAGAGTAGAATATACCAACAATAACACCGACTGGTTGGTACCAATGTACGTAGACGTACTTTGGAAAGTTTACCTGACATCGAGTCCTGAAGAGTTTTAGGGGAGGCCTATGTGCAGCTGTGACCGCTATAGGCTGATGATGAGTCCTGAAGAAGATGCGCTTAAATAAAAATGCGCTGACGACAAAAAAACCAGTCATTCGCGTGCCGTACGGCGAAGTTAGTGGATGCCTTAATATAATCTGTGCTCTGGTTCACGACCGCGAAATACTCATAATCCAAATGTAATAGTGTGCATGTACGAGTAACTTAATGCGTGGACAGCGTGCACATGCCGTTTGAGGTGTGGGATTTGAAATGATGAGATTTCGGTTCGAAAATTCAAAATAAATATTCCCATTAGAAAAGCCTGTACATAGTACATGGGTATACGAGTAATTCATTCCATTTGGCCAAAAATTACTTCTTGGTACACGTAAATTACTTTACCTTAAACGCTGACAAAACTTATTGACCGATTGATAATAAGGTTATGGTGGTGGCATCAGTTTGGGAGTAGGGAGTATAAATGACGCTGCACTAAATAAATAAATATATAAATGACACAGCGTCATCAAGTCCCAAACTCTTTCATGGACACTAGATGACTACAATACATTAGTTATTTTTATTGCTACACTTATCACTTTCGTACGTAGATTTAAAAGGCGTATGTATTGACAAATTCAGGCCTATTATTATCCTCATTCAGAGCTTATCCTTTGATATATACATTAATCATAAGTATTTCTAACAACAGTATGTCAGTCATCGGATCATAATCCCCTGTTATCAGGTTATCAGTATACCTACTAGCTAGAGGTATCGTCGCGCCGGCGGCGGCGCCTGCCTCATACAATATTAATGTAAACGCAGACGTATCTATTACTGGCAATTAAACTGCTATTGATCACAGAAAAAATAGTTATCTCTCGTCTAGACCACATACAGTGTGTGGGCTGGTATTCGGATAATAAGAACATAAGTGTTATCTTAAGATCCGCGTTGACATCTCATAGTAAAGGCCGCTTGATATACTTGTATTGAGGATTTTCTTTAGAAACAAACAGTTTTTCAAGCTCAGGATAGATGGCCCCACACTGTTTGGCAAGATTGAGATGTCAATGTCAAAATCAACAACATGCACTGCCAATGGAGACACCATAGAGGTACAAGGAAGATAGTGTCCTATTAAACTGTTTATGAATTAATAGCCGTTAAATATTATATAGGTACGAAATAGATAAGTACCTAGGTACTTTAAAAGAACGTGGATCCTGATGCATAGGAAATCAAAGGAAGGAATTTGCCCAACAGTGGGACATTAGGAGCTAATGTTCATTGTAAATATGTCACAACGAAAACTGCAACGCGCTTTGTCAGAATACATTAAACGAATAAGTACCTATCTATTGCAACATGCATTAGTGGCCGGCTGATCTATTGCAATTTGTATTGCACACCAGATATAGCGGTCCGCACAATTACAGAAACATTGAAAAATACATAAATTAACCACCCACACTATTATAAACAACTCAATTATATCTATTCTCAACTGGGTACTTATAATACGCACAAAGCAAATGCAAAGCAACCAAGAAAATGTTTACATTATTCGTAATATATTATCTACTACTGTCTCTGTCAAGACATTTTACTGCTATTAAGTCCCTAAGTGTAAACACAAGCAATTAAAGCTGCATTAATTCTTATTTTAAAGTGCCATGCTCGGCAACAATCGCCCGGCATCCGTCACATGTCAATCTGACACTTGACAGCTGTCATCGTCATTACCGCATATCTTTTCTCAATATGTCGCTGATGCGAATCGATTCATAGTTACTTCTAGTTATTGAATCAATTAGTTTATGCATTGCCAACAGACTGTTCTTTAGGTTTTTTGTTGTATTTATTAATATTTATTATGTGAACGTTCTTGAGTGTGTTGAGCATTCTTTCGAATGAGATAACTAGATCAAATTCAATGAAGATGTTAGACTTAATTAAATTAATATTAATGTTGGTGTTTCATACATTATTTGAAAATAAGTGGAAGTTAGGCGCCCGTCACTACCCTTTCTTGAATTTGACATTGACAGAACAAACAACTTAAATCTTTTCAAATTGAAAATGAACTCTGTCATCATCGGACAGACAGCCTTGCGACCAATCTCGAGGGTCACCTGGCGCCAGATGTTGATGGGAGCTATCAATCAGAATCACGCGAAATGTCCAGTCATCGGCTTTTAAAACTTAATTTGTTTGATGAAACGGAATTGTAGTCATTATCTTTCAATGAATGTGTTTTGCAATATTTTTTTATCGGTTTAATGACGCTGGACACTCCGAAACGGTTAAATCAAACGCTCTTGGCCCACACTTCCTTCACTTATTTCGTCATTAGGGTGTCATCACCGCTCCATCAAATCAAATGTGAATCAATTTTAGATATTTCGAAATCGATCAATCGCTTTTGATCAAACCACTGGGTTGTGAACGTTATAAATCAATTTTGACAATATTTCGTAAGAGGACGGTTACGCGTGGCTGAATGGAGCGTCGACCGATGCCGCAAGCCTTCAACTTGACAGTGACAGTTGACAGCCGGGGGCAATGTCACGCCGCGCCTAATAAGGGCACAGTGAGAGTTCAATGAATTAGGAAGTAGAACTTTCTATCTTCATTAGGTTTTGAAGGTCACATTCACATTACGACACCAATCAACCAACCATTCAGATACCAATTATGATACCTATCAGTGGCATTATAGGAACTTTCTTATTTGAGCGTTTTAATGGCGCATTCAAATTATTCTCTTGTTGGTTGGCCTACTAGAACATCAAAACAGAGATTGGTAGTAAGGGAAAGAGGCTTTTGCCCTACAACCTGGCTAACAAAACAAGGCATCTAAGAGCTATCGTAAAGCAACTTAATTAAAACAAGAGTACTTATGCATGACATATGAATGTATGTCATCCATCTAATAAATAAGTTATACAATACAGTCTTCAGTAAGTTCAGGCAGATTTAAAAATGCCATTAACCTCTGAGTTATCATCATTTTGAGCGCACTTTTTGCATCATTTCCTGGTTCAACAGCATTCGTTGTTTGCGTTCAATCAACCGACCATTGACCGTTTTAAATCGATTAGCTGTGCAAACACGACCTCTCGGATTGTGCATTCTTGACAGATGGCCACTAGCCCAGCTTTGAGTATACGTTCCAGATGCTCGCGCAAAATAACAATAAGCTATATAACTTTAAATTTGTCTTTACCTACTCCTTGAGTCGATTATGAATTAATTTCTATCAAGACTTTAACGATCTTAAATAATAATAAGTATAACCGCGTATCAATCGCGGGTCGAGAATCTGGCGAACTGCACACGATTTACGCGCGTATTTTGTGTTCGCAAGATGATAGTGAATACGCTTTATTGGTGCCCAGTACCTCGCTAAAACCTGTAATCATTCTTATGTTCATTAGCAATGACCTCTCGGCTAAGAAGCTCAGAAGCACATCAAACTAACCGTCTCCTGCGGAACCATGAATGATCCGAACGCATCAACGTCCCTTTACACGACTCATTGTGAATATGCTTGCATTGTTGCCGTGAGAAGCGGGTCCCTAACGGAGTGGACTGGCTACAATTGACGCAAAACGGCTGTTACTGGCCAAATTATAGCCCGTGGCTAATACCAGTTGTTTATGGACACTATTGAAAAGCTTAGATTAGGTACCTAATGTAACAGTCCGAACGTTTTATGAAACGACGCTGTTACACGGTATCTTGGGCATTCATTCTACGCGCTAGCCAAGCTGTGTTGGTAATAGCGAAAAATATATATTAATAGTTCTTATGATGGTGATTAAATTTATATCGTTCCTGCTGATGATCTAGCCACCTCTTTCTTCCATCTTTTCTCATATTGGGCTGCAGTGAGCCGGTTATGGGACCAATATTAATATCGGGACCAACTATTATACATTATTTGATATCTAATTAATTATATACATTATGTACCTATCTTATAAAATAATCTAGATGGTCTCACCATACGCGTCGCTGTAACTAAATAATAAAAATATTCTCCATCTTAAATAAAATAACAAGTACCTATAGGTACTTATAATGACTTTGGTATACTTCTTTATATCCCAGTTCATGGAATCACTCGCTAAATATAATTCGGAAAAGCTTTTAAAAATATTAATAACCCTTTGTCGTCTCAGTTTGTTTTGCACTTCAGATTAATTTGTCCTTTCACTTTTAAATGGTGTTTCCTTTCCTTTGTTTTATGCCAGCTTTTTTGGCCTTTTGTTACATATTTACCTTATCTCTTTTTAGTAGTTCTAAGAACTGCAAAAAACAGTTTTTTTAAATAGGTTATTTCTAGGTTATACCTACTATAGTTTATTTCTAATGAATGATCAAAGAAGAAGAAAAATCAACACGATCACTTTATTTCCGAGTTTTACATAAGTAACCCTAAATGGCATGAACATAAATAAAGTCACATCTTTCAAATATCTTGGGCATTATATCACCGACAACCTTAAGGACAATGTAGACATTGAACGTGAACGTAGGGCTCTAGCGGTGAGAGGTAATATGTTGATACGTAGGTTTTCCCGGTGTTCAGAGGAAGTAAAGGTAACGCTTTTTAAAGCCTACTGCCAGGGTTTCTACACTGGGAACCTATGGATCAGCTACACCAAACAGGCGCTGGAGACCCTACGTGTACAGTCAGTACAACAATGTGTTTAGGATGATGTTGGGACTGCCTCGATTTTGCAGTGCATCGGGAATGTTTGCGGAATACCAGACGGATGGCTTTGCTGCCATCCTCCGTAAAAAGACCGCATCCCTGATGCGCAGGGTGCGCGACAGCCCCAACACCATCCTAAACACTATAGCAGGTAGAATCACCTCTCCCCTGTGGAAATGTTTCATGGGGAGAGTGATTTAATTTAATTTTAGTTTTGATTTCTAGTATTAGGTATAACTAACCCTAGTAATAAGTTCTTAATGTTTAATTTTACTAACAAATTATGGATAATTTAAGTCATCTGAAATAAAATCATTTTATTTTTATTTTGTAAGTAGAAGAATAGAATAGAATAGAAATAAATGTTTTTTCTATTCTATTCTTTTACTTATGTAATTAGAATTTTTTGACGTGTCATATTTCATATTTATTTTTTATTGCATCATTGTGTACCTACAGTTGTAGGTCTTAGTATCTAGGTATAAGAAACACAATGAAACTTTTGAAACTATCATGGTTATTAACACTAAAGTCATTTAAAGCGGGATATTTACCGTGATTAGATTTTTGAGTTATCCAATATTTCGGCACAGTTTCATGCGCCATGATCACGGAGTAACTGAAGGCACTGCGAGTTTTTATGGGCAGACATACCGATCTACCCTCATTTTTTGTCTTTTGCTACGAACGTTACCACTACCGAAATATTGGATAACTCAAAAATCAAATCATGGTAAATATCCCGTTTTAAATTACTTTAGAAACACAATGGTACCCAAGCAGGGTGTGGCAATATGTACTGTGAATGGAAGTGAGCCGGGTTTCTAAAAAGCTCTGTTATATAGATAAATAAAATAAAATAAATAAATAATGCTGGACAATTCACACAGCGTTATCTAGCCCCATGGTAAGCAGAGCTTGTGTTATGGGTACTAGATAACTGATATACATAATACAATACATTACATAGATAGATATTTTTTATTATACATAGAAAACAACCAGAACACTCGGAACAAATATCTGCAGATCGTACACAATTGTTCCGAGGCGGGAATCGAACCCGCAACCTCCTGCGTCGCA
This sequence comes from Eupithecia abbreviata, assembly GCA_943735965.1. Lineage (NCBI taxonomy): Eukaryota > Metazoa > Arthropoda > Insecta > Lepidoptera > Geometridae > Eupithecia > Eupithecia abbreviata. Next base: position 12,250,122 of record OX030978.1, read on the forward strand.
GGCGGGCCTTCGCCCACCGCGCCACATCGGTCGATAATAGAAAGAGAGAGCGGAAATTTTTAATTCTAATCCAAAAGTTCTGTTAAGTCTAAAGGAAATAAAGCTCTTTGATACTTGAATGAATGAGTGAACTTCACCCTGGGTCCACGTAAACTGTGAAGGTACCTAACGCCCATTCACACAGCGAAATAAAGAGTTCCATTCACAGAGAGCATTCACAGCACACTGCCCATTCATTCGACCTACGCGTGGCTTCCATAACTCTTTCGTTGTAGACAAAGTCGCATACGCATTCGACTAACGAAAATACAAACTTGGTCATACTAGAATTTTCTGTAAATATGCTAACACTTTGACTGCGATTTTTTTTCGACGTCTGCGATCTTTTTTTTAACCTAAAAAATGTGCGGCGCAACACAACAGCTGTGTAGAGCGGCAGGCTCTACACAGCGGTTGTGTTCCGCCGCACATGCGATCGTTCGAAAAATATTACGGCTGTGCTGAGTCACAAAGATCTGTATTTTCTCAGCCGCTGCGCTAATGTGGATTTACGCATATTAGTCACTTGTAGAAAACACATACCGTGTGATTTCAGTACTCAAAGTGTTAACGAAGAGCTTCCATCTTTACCAGTGCACCTATATGTACTGGTAAAGAGTTGAATGACTACCTACGTCTGTTTTACTGTATGAAATATATTCGGAATCTTCAAGTCGCGTAAATAAGTTCCTTTTGGAAAAGCTCAATGTTACGCCACTGATGACTTCTTACTGGCTTGATTGAATCTGTATATCCTCTAAATGGGCTTCTTAATGTTGAAATCACTACATAGTATAAAACAAAGTCGCTTCCCGCTGCCTGTCTGTCCCTACCATATGTATGCTTAGATCTTTAAAACTACGCAACGGATTTTGATGCGGTTTTTTTATTAGATAAAGTGGTTCAAGAGGAAGGATTATAAACCATTTGAGATCGCTTTCCACGCGGGCAGAGCCGCGGGGCGAAACTAGTTAGATATAAATAGATCACACGCATCATGTAAAAAAAGAAATTACGCCAAAGAAACCGAGGTAAGAACGGCCTTACTAGGCTAAGCAGTACGTTTTGCGAGTCAATTAAAAGTAAGTTAAAAATTTAGTTTTGTCTTTTTTCATCATGTTTGTTTTTTTTTAAGAAATTTAGCAATATCCCAAAAAAAAAGTCTACTTCGACCCGCAGCGTCAAAATTATTTCGCGATCAATTTTTCTTAGATATACCTAATTATGAGAGCTTACGCACTTTAATAACAAGAACCTTATGTTTGTATTTGTTTGAGTTAATAAAATTTTCGCATGCTCACGCGCTTTTGCGTTTCGTTAACTTTCACATATTCCTCTTGCTAATAAATGTCCCGCTAAATGGAGTCCAGTGCGACACACCTATGTCTGAGTAAAACTCATTAGATATTAACGGCAAATTAAATGAGTAAGGAATGTGACTGACTCATTCACGTGAGATGCTGGCATTTAGCTTTATAGCACAGACACATTTGCACAGTTATTTCTTTAAGATATATTTGGCATTTGTGGGCTTTTCAACTTTTAGAAATAGGCTTGCAATAGGTTGACTACGCTGGTCACATTGATTTGAATTACGCGTAATCTATATACATTTATCAATCTGTAAACTAGCAGTTACACCTCAGGTATTCAATGTAGTAGCAGATCGTCATCATCAACCTATAATAGTCATCTGCTGGACATAGGCCTCCCCTAATGAGCGCCATTGCGCCCTGTCTTCAGCTTGTCGCTTCCAGCATCTGTCTGCAGTTTCGAAGGTCATCATCCCACCTGGCCGGAGAGCGTCCTAAACTGCGTTGCGGTTTTTTTAATAGATAGATTAATTGAGAGAGAGAGAAAGGTTTATAAACCATTTGACACATTGATTTCATATAAATATACCTAAATAAAATAAATTTCTGCAGATCGTCAACACAATTTTCCCGAGGCGGGAATCGAACCCGCAACCTGCAGCTAGTAAATGTATAGACCAAAGACAATAATGGCAATCCATTAGTCGATTCCATCGTGATCCGGGTCATCAAGTGGATTGATATCATTACAGCGATCTGAGCTGGAACAATGGAGCCCACGGTATCGGATAATCTGCCGATCGAGATGAGGCAGGGAGGTAGGCAAGGGGGTGCTGGTTAGGGTGCTGAAGAACCCAAAATATTCTTAGAATAACCTAGGTATACTAGACTACTTTTTATCAGAGATTAACGCATGCTAAGTAGCGTGTTTTTTAAGCATTGTCTTCAAGTGTATGAGATAATGACTAAAATAACGAATAGGCTACTTTTTATCAGTGATAAAAGCATAATAAAAGTCGTGGGTTTTTTAGTGTTGTCTGAAAGTACCTATATGAGCTGATAGCATGTTAAAATAAGTTATTAAAATTGACCTGTTGATTGGTTAGTTATATTATTTTCTTCTTGTCAATTTCTAGGCTTCTATGGCCTAACAAAGTATTAGCAACAGCACCATTTAAAAAAACTTGACATTATTAATTTTAAATCCTCAATTGAACATAAACTTATGTCATCGATCTTTTTTTTTCGATAAAAAAAGCAATATACCAGAGATTTTTGCGAACAACTTGAACACTTCAATTCACGTTTAAAGCTCGTATAAAATTGTGGTATGACCCAAAAATAAGGTTCTAGATGGGTCCCTGGCTTCGACATGACAGAAGTAGAGCATCTCAGGTCATGAGAAAAACTGTGCATAGCACGGAAGCTGAACAATGCGTACCAATGCAACTCGATTGCACTGCAATTTGTACTACAAACAGATTACAGTCTTAATTACATGTGATTTTAGGCTCAATTACGCTTGTGAAATGGCGTGTCAAGGCGAAATAATGAGAAACTTCTCGTCACTTGTAAGTGTTGCCATCTTGGCTTATTCATTTTGGATAATTGGGAGCAATCATATCGATATAATTCCCTCTATTATACCGTGTTGGAAATGGCGAAATTCTATCCTAATGCAGCAATAATCTAAAACAGTTGCCACATAAAAATAGTACAATATTAACTAAGTAATAGTCAGTTGTTACTATAGAGCAGCTTATTACAATAATGTAGTGTCAATGAGATCAATTTAGAGTTACATAGGCGCGACGTGGAGGGTTCAGAGTTGGACATCAATTGGCGGTTATGACAGCTCTAGTTTGACCACCACTGAACTGTCAAACATAGGGTTGCCACGTTATGGAATATTATTTAGTTGCACAAACATTATGCGTGGCTGAATAATTCATATTTTATGACGGAATACAAATATTTAACGAATCAACAGTTTTTGTTCAATACATCATTAGTTTATTGATAAATTATAATAACCTTGGCGTGCAACCATGGCAACCCATTGCAATTCCACAATATTTGGCCACTGTTTGTTGACATTGCCCACGATTATGGCAATTAAATAAATGTATATTTTGGCTACAAGCAATTATTTAAAATACAAACTGACCTTAACGACAGCTAAATTCAATTACACATTCATAATTACGTGTTTAAAGCTACAATTTCGTGTTAACATCGCTCGTAAAGTTTCGTCACCGGATCTCTGAGTAAATACGACATCGTTATGAAATATGATAGAAGAATACATTTCGGCATTTTTGAGTTGCACGCGAGTGATTTCACCCTTATACCTGAAAACAGACGTTCGTAACATACTATCCAACAGCTACTCTGATAACAACTCTAACTTCTTTGTATTGTCACTTTTGATTTCCAAATAACAATAAGGTTTTTTATAAAATGCTTTTTATCATTATTTGACGATATTTTACGGATATCGTCTTAATTATTTAGATAGCTTTTTAGTTACCAGGAGGATTGTACTAGTAGGTACTATAAAATTATAGTTGTTTTGTGAGCAATAACAAAACGATTAGGTACCTCGTATATTTCATTTTATACAATAATTTTATATCATAATAATGTTGGATACAATAGATACAATGGTCATAAAAGATGGTAGCATCTATCTAATATCATGAATCATCTCTAGAGTCTTACATACATTTAGCATTAATCCTTTTAATCGTTTTTATGATCATAGATCGGTTTTATTACCTTCACCATTTTTCTCTAAGCATTGTCCACTGCCAGATTCGGCCATACGTGGGCGTACGTAGTGTACTGACCGGGGGTCCGACCCACGCGGAACGTGAGCGAGAAATAATTAACTGATTTTGATAGAGCTGGGCGTCTTTGCCCACTTAGATAAAGCAACTTGTCTTTGCCCACTGATAGTAAAGCATCGGTGAGATAATGAGGCCTAGTGTCAGAGTTATTGAACTCTTAATGCGTGAATGATTGCTCTTGCTGTTGCCTTTTAAAGCTCGGTTAATTGGTCTAAGTTGTTTGTTTTTTTGTTATGGCAACACCATAAATAACGTGGCTTGTATTCTAAAACTTATGTTCATATTGCCACAGGTTTTGTCCCGATCAATATAAACACACACCACAACATTTAAATTAAGTTAAACTTTTTTTTTTAAAATAATTTAAAAGATTTGTTGTATTAAGATTACATAGACCTTTGGTAGGTAGGTCTTCAAGGTTGCCATGTCAAACCAATTATGTGCAGTGATCTGATTATGTTTTAAACTGGTTGGGGAAGGAAAACTAGTAGTAAACAAACCTATCTTGTGATCGACAGCGGAAGCAATACGGCTCTGTACTTGACCATTTTAATTACCGGGACATTTGCATGTCTGCAGGCGTCTTCCTAGCCATATCGGTTCACGTGTCCTGGTCAGTGTTGCCTGCTTTGCTATGTTCTAGGTATATCTGGCTGGATTGCAAAAAGTGCGCGACGTCGACGACGATACGATGATGAAAATTATAATGGTAATTTTGCAATGCCATAAGATTTGAGATAAAGACCCATAGAACTAGTCGGTAATGCTTGATATTATAAATATTTTTAACAAATATGACCCTTAGGCCATATTTATAGGCTAAAATCGAGCTATTTAGTTTGGGACAACATGGCCGATATATTAAATTTAAACTGGCCAATCCTTACCGAGACAATCCATGGACTTCAATCCAGATTCTATCACTTTCCATATCGTTAAAATTATCTATCAATATGTCCTATCGGCCAAATATTGTGAAGACATATTCCGCGACAAATGTAGCAAACTAGCAAGCAAGCAATCCGCAGCTTTGTAACTGGCACACGTGTTGGCTACTTGCGATTACCATGGCCATGAATGACTATTGAGGTACTGGTACTAGTACTGAGTACTGACCGGGGCGGCGCGACGGCGCCACTAATCGATCGACTGCTGAGTGGTTCATTGATGGATTCTAGTCGATGTGTACTTTGTACCTAGTATCTATTTATAGTACCGAAACTATAATGAACTTCATTCATGAATTGCGACTGCTTGGTAAAGGTCATGTGAGAATCTATTGGAATTTTTAGAGGCTTGCTTGTACGATAATGATGATTCAGTTGTTTAATACAACAACACCAAACTACAAAATAATTAAAAAAATATATATAAACTGCTGTATGCACTAAGCATAAGCAATATTTCAATATCAAATCTATGTATTTATAAGTATTTTATTTGTTTCAGGTAATTACGACAATAAGCTGGTAACACTGGAAAAAGAAGGATAACGGGCTCAACGCGTAGGTTTGAAATATAAAAAAACGTAAATTTCATAGAATTTTCTATGAAAGTTTATGCAGTTTCGTATATACACCTATAATTTTACACCTACGTCCTGTCAAGTATATTATAACATATAAATTGAGTCATTCAGACCGGTTGCATAGAAACAAAACCTGTTACATACAAAGTCCACAACAATCATAATATAACATTAACTGCCTACCTATTATATGTTGATCCTTTTTTCCGAACCGAAGCTGTATGTATGTGTGACTCATTTAACAAAGATTTAGGGTTACCTGGCAACGGTGATGCAAACATCGACGACCTTTCTACCTTTCTAATAAGTTAGATTCCGAAAAGATGAGCTAATCTTATAATAATACATTTTTGTTGTGCTTCTCGTTGAATTCTCGTTACAATTTTAGTTTTTTTAACAATGTTATATCACAATATGTATAACATAGTTTAAAAAATGGGTCAAAGAGTATCTGCTATCTTTGGAAAGAAGTGGCAGTACCTACCTAGCAGTACAATAGGATTAAAAATGTTTATTACAACTCAATCAAACTTTATAAACAAGTGTTAGGTATTTTAGGCTGAAGAAAACTTGGAAAAGCGTGTGTGAAGATAATGCAATTTGTTAAACAGATAATGGCAGCCCTATAATATAAACCATAGAGCGTGTAGGCGTCACGGGTCCCGGTCAAAACACCGCAACGTATGATTCAGTGCAAAAAATCTACTGTGGACTCTAATTGGTCCATTATCATAAATATTCATTTGGAAATGCTCCATTTTAAAATCACATCGCAAAAACTTTGAATTATGATGGTTTAGCTTTGACAGTTCAATTTGTAATAATAAACGGTTTTGGGGAATTAAAATTTATGGGATGACCTTTTAAAGAAGCTTTTTCTCGGTAGGTATGTTTTGCTAGAGTTATGTAGACGTGGTTAGGATACCTTTACTTTTTATAAGTGGGTATACCTTACCCAATATCAAATAAAATTTAGAATTCGGCTATAAATCTTAATTTTATATTTCAAACTGCATCTGCTGCCTGCTTTACCTATAAAATTAAATATTATTTTATAACAGGTCATGTAAAATCCGTTACGTCAATACTTAATGTTTATTTATTTATGTTATTGCAAATAACATTGGAGCCCATAATGGCAATCCTTGGCATTCGGAAAATATTGACATTCAAAACTTATAATCTATAAATTGAACTTATAGTATAGATTCAACTGACTTGACTTCTTTGGTATTGGCAATTTGTTTTGTTTGCCACTTTTTTTTTAATTTATTTATTTAAACGCACAAAACATAAAATAATCACAAAATATACAGAATTTGAATAATAAAGGGTTTAGAACTTGATCATTTCACAAATTATATGCATATTGAGAATAATAACAAAACGTGTAGAGCAAAAACATTTTCTGCCAGTGTGACTATGTAATTTCTAATAACTAATTAAATAGTCATGGAATGTAGGCTAAAATAATATGAGCGGTAATAGATTAAACTTGAAGGGACTAATTTAAATTGACATGTAGATATTTCTGTCCCGGCCCCACTCGGGCATCAACATAGCAAGAACGACTCGTACTGAAATCGCAATGCTATTAGCCCTCAAGACCCATAATTATTAAGGATTTCTCAAGAATCTCATGGGTTTGAATTAACTGGTGCAAAAAATAGCAAACGCAAGCCTAGCACAAGTAAATGAAGGAATAGGAACAAATAAAGCAGCCAGTCGGGCGGGCGACCACCACCGTCTTCCGCCGATTGAATAATTGTCAATAGCGCTCAACTGCGAGCTGGGACAGTCAGCTCTAATGGCGCTCCCGGCGGGCGCATTCCTTCCGCCACGTGCCACCGCCACCGCCACGCTCCCAGGACGCCTTTCACTCTCCATATTAGCTCGTGTTTATTCCGCGGTTCGACGAACTTTATTCAACAAATTGTGGCGCAACTCCGCGTGAATGTCAGTCAGCGGGTGGGAAAGTCTGGAAGAATGCACGCACCGCGTTGCCATTCAAGTGAAGGCCGGGAAAAAAATGCGACTAAACCCACGTCTATGCGTTTCCGTCGTTCTAATTTTAAAATCTGTACGGACGCTGCGCCAACAAACGGAAATGGAACCTTACGCCTAGCTATAAAGTTTAAAATGGGCTGTAAAAAAACCGCAGCGGGAGTCATTATCGACGCGATTCCTTTATTTTTAGCCGCATAGTGCATGGTGATTCACGTCATCGCAGTGCTTTTGTCTGAGACTTACTACAGACGGGAGTAAATCTTGAAATTTTGCCAATGGTATTTTCGCGGGCGATTATCGTAAAATCCTATGATGCCTGGCATTGACCGTTGAGGCAGGTCACGGGGATAGGCCAGTAGCGGAGCAGGGTCATACGCAAATAGGCGTCCAGTCATGCAAGGTCAATGGACTTGGTGTTGTTTTAGCGAATCGAGAGGGCGATGTAACTTGCAAATGTCTGGCTTCAGGCGAGACTTAATTAACACGAGACTTTATTCTTCCTTAAAAGGAATACGATACTTGTCTCGATGAAGCCACAACACATTTACACCGACAATAAGAACTAGGATTTATTTAAGTGCCCTCTAAGCTAAGCAACTACATGCTTTGGCGTCCCTGGCGCATGGCGCCGATGTTAGCTGAGTCCGAGTTTCTATATTTTGTTTTTTACTCATAACTAAGGACTTGTTTCGCACGCCGTCTCTCCCCCTCCACACAACAATCAAAATAAGTACCTAGCCCTCCTGAAGGCGCCACCAACTGTAAAATGTCCGTCGGTACGGTACAATAAGAGCACCTCTTATCAAGGTCATGTCGGTTCGTATCCCGAGACATGCCCTGACTCACAATACCAACAGACGCCTGTTGTTCCGCTGTACCAGTGTGCACAGATAAGGATGATTTATCCGCTTCTTTGATGTGCAGCGGTGTCGGCTTATCTCAGTCAAATCCATTAGAAATGTTCATAGTATGTTGGTTTTTTAGTTCCTTGTACGTTGTAAATGCAGCTCTGGCAACGCTCTGTTGATATCCCACAGCAGTGCGTCAAAACAAGATTGCTCCGTCAGTCTTTGGAAGTAAGTAACGGGTGTTCGTAAAAAACATAGAAAACTAGAATAAATTTCCCCCAGTATTAGAAGGCGAAAGTATGTGCAGTTGTGAGATAGAATAAATTTCCCCCAGTATTAGAAGGCGAAAGTATGTGCAGTTGTGAGATAGAATAAATTTCCCCCAGTAATAGAAGGCGAAAGTATGTGCAGTTGTGAGATAGAATAAATTTCCCCCAGTAATAGAAGGCGAAAGTATGTGCAGTTGTGAGATAGAATAAATTTCCCCCAGTAATAGAAGGCGAAAGTATGTGCAGTTGTGAGATAGAATAAATTTCCCCCAGTAATAGAAGGCGAAAGTATGTGCAGTTGTGAGATAGAATAAATTTCCCCCAGTAATAGAAGGCGAAAGTATGTGCAGTTGTGAGATAGAATAAATTTCCCCCAGTATTAGAAGGCGAAAGTATGTGCAGTTGTGAGATAGAATAAATTTCCCCCAGTAATAGAAGGCGAAAGTATGTGCAGTTGTGAGATAGAATAAATTTCCCCCAGTATTAGAAGGCGAAAGTATGTGCAGTTGTGAGATAGAATAAATTTCCCCCAGTAATAGAAGGCGAAAGTATGTGCAGTTGTGAGATAGAATAAATTTCCCCCAGTAATAGAAGGCGAAAGTATGTGCAGTTGTGAGATAGAATAAATTTCCCCCAGTATTAGAAGGCGAAAGTATGTGCAGTTGTGAGATAGAATAAATTTCCCCCAGTAATAGAAGGCGAAAGTATGTGCAGTTGTGAGATAGAATAAATTTCCCCCAGTATTAGAAGGCGAAAGTATGTGCAGTTGTGAGATAGAATAAATTTCCCCCAGTAATAGAAGGCGAAAGTGTGTGCAGTTGTGAGATATTTGGGCGAAGTCAACGCCAAAACTACTGAACGGATTGAGCTTTGCAGAAATTGCAGACATGCTATCAATGTCTATTCTATCGCGTTAAGTGGGTGGAATACTTCAGAGTATAGGCCTCTTCCTCTGCTAGAGTATCTAATTGTAGAATCATTTTGACCAAATAATTTTAAGTAAATAAATAATAAATAAATAAATAATGCTGGACAATTCACACAGCATTATCTAGCCCCATGGTAAGCAGAGCTTGTGTTATGGGTACTAGATAACTGATATACATAATACAATACATTACATAGATAGACATTTTTTATTATACATAGAAAACGACCAGAACACCCGGAACAAATATCTGCAGATCGTGCACACAATTTTTCCGAGGCGGGAATCGAACCCGCAACCTCCTGCGTCGCAGGCTGACCTTCGTCCACCGCGCCACATCGGTCGTTAAGTACTCTCTTATGGATGATATATCGATAACAGACTTCTCATTACCATCATTTCTTCTCATTTACGCCGCAGCAGCCACACCAGCAACAGAATGGAGTAGAAAGTGGCCCTGGTAGCGTCGTGAGGTCGGCTGAATCAGATCACCCTCGAAGGTTATCTGGCGAAAGTGGCGGCACGACTGTGCATCTAAGTTGAGACGGTCAAGCTTTAGCATCAAGCCAAGACTGAAAGTCAAGGCAAGGTCAATTAATCAGCTTGAGACAAAATTGGCTCCTAGGTTATAGTCGAACGAAACTACAGAAGGGCTTAGCGAGCTTAAACATTTCAAGGATTCCGTACTAATAATCGTATTTCTCAGTTCTAAAACCTTATTGTTTTCAACATATTTTCAACATGACGACCGATGTGGCGCGGTGGGCGAAGATCCGCCTGCGACGCATGAGGTTGCGGGTTCGATTCCCGCCTCGGAACAATTGTGTGTACGATCTGCAGATATTTGTTCCGGGTGTTCTGGTTGTTTTCTATGTATAATAAAAAATATCTATCTATGTAATGTATTGTATTATGTATATCAGTTATCTAGTACCCATAACACAAGCTCTGCTTACCATGGGGCTAGATAATGCTGTGTGAATTGTCCAGAATTATTTATTTATTTATAATCATTACAAAAAACATTTACTTATAAAATGAGTCAAATACACAGTTGTTGTTGTTCGAGACACACTCTAGCTAGATAGATAGATGGAAAACACTTTATCCACACAAAAACAGAAAACAACTCTAACAACCACTCTAAAACTTGTCATAAGGAGGATTTTTCTTCTGAGTCTATCGCATTTCTGGCATAAAGTAGTTTCAAGCTAAATCAACAATGTATATTTTTGATCAAGCCAGTCCTCAGCCAGTTTGATCGTGTACAGAGTTCCATAGGCCCATCTTTAACTTTCGCGAGCATGCGCTCGTGGGACAATCATACCACGACTTCATTGTTTGCTCTCCCAAACTTTGAATTATCACATTAACAATACTGAATATGAGTTATTGTAGTCATGGTCTATTCATGATCTCAATGAACCCGGTACCAAAGATGATTGCAGGCTTTATACCTTCTCAGCCCACTTGTCTTCGCTGCAGAAAGTGCCTACCCAAAACCCCCCTTTAGCCCAATCGAATAAGCTCAAAAAAGAGATGAACTCAGAAAAAAATTTGAATTAAATTTACTACAAATTTTGGTTCTCAATGTTTTTCCTAGGATCGGTATATTACGATCCCACCAAAAACATAAATGTAAAATAGGAGAGCCAAGTTCAATGCAAAAATTATGATTGGCTGTGGGCTTCGCGGCAAAAATAATTGATATCTGAATGAGTGCCAAGTCAAATCTATGTAGGTTAGATTTGACTTGGCCAGTTTTCATTACATCAGTCATTTTATAAAGTTATTCAACGTTTTAATTCTGATAAAAACTGGCCAAGTCAAATCTAACCTACATAGATTTGACTTGGCACTCATTCAGATATCAATTATTTTTGCCGCGAAGCCCACAGCCAATCATAATTTTTGCATTGAACTTGGCTCTCCTATTTTACATTTATGTTTTTGGTGGGATATCATTACTTTTTGTAAAGAAAACTAGGCAGGTATTGACTCGGCGTTTCCAAATAAAATTCACTTTGTATCATGGGAAATAAACCTACGTAGGGCTCAGTAATAATATATTTTAATAATCAAATGTACTGAAATTTGTTCAACTACACAACTGACCAATATAATTCTTTTTGGATTTTTCTGAATACCGCATCATATTTTAAAAGTTCTCGAACATTTCCATTGCGACTCGGCGTTTCCAAATATAATTCTACTTGACAATAGATGGCGATACTTTGTATCATGGGAAATAAACATTTATAGGTACGTAGGGCTCAGTGTTAATATATTTTAATAATCATATGTACTGAAATTACTTCAACTTAAGTTCCTAAAGACTTTTTAGTCGCCAAAATTTTAATTTTTTAGATTTTATAGTCATTTTTAAACAAGCCGCCATCTATCGTCAACCATTAACTTATAAAGAAAAACAGGGCCAGGGCCGTATTTAGAATCCAATTATTTTACTGAATGTCCCACGGCTATGTTGAAACATAGCATGTCTGGAATGCACCTATGGAATGTTTTATAATAAATATTCTATATTGAAAGTACTTTCCCTCCGTGAGACAACTACTATAATAGTAGTTGTTTAGTAAATTTAATGAAATTGAAGCCCACCTATTATTGCAATTTTAAATTGTGTATGTTCTAGATTTCCATCTCAAGATAATGTAAGACAGCAATGGATCACAAAAATGAATAGACAAGACTGGACTCCGACGAAATATACGAATATTTGTTCTTGCTGATAATACTGATAATCATATTATTCTTCTGATTAAATTAATAGCTGAAAAATATATAGGTATTCGTTTTAAGCATTTTGAAACCATAGAAAATGATAGGGCAACCAACCGTCAACAATTAACCAAAACAGTTATTTTTGCTGGAAAATTAATTTTGTGAATAAAATAAGTCTTAGTACGTCCCCTACACTAGTGACATCTAGTGTGAGGTAGTAAAAATATGTAGTTACTTCGAAAACAGAATCTATTATTTGCCGGTCCCTAACAACTACACTGTATTCTATTGCGCAATCGGAGACGTTAGTACTATTGCTTATTCTATGCAATGCGGATTCTATTCGAATTTAAACCTTATTTCATTGACATAAGGTCGTCGTTGCTAACATCACTTATTTTTTGACTTTTTTTTATTTTTTGATTTTTTCCTACGCTTACACACAATTACCGAGCTGGATTCCAAATTTCATCCTTCTAGGTCATCTGGAAGTAGGTTAGAATTAGGTACTATATGTATGTCAGTCAGTCAATGTGAATTTTTACGACTTTTCGACCTTCATATCTTTGTAACCGTTTGAGCTAGCTTCATGAAATTTGGGCTTCTACATGTCCTTATGGATATAATTCAACACACGTAGTTTTATGTTTTTACGTTAAAGAGGTTTTGAGTTATAGAAGGGTCAAAAGTGGCACCAAGTGGTTCGTGTAATGATACACTCGGCGCGTTCCTTTGCTTGAACTTGGCTTGGTCACGCTGCCGCGTGCCCTGATTTATACCCCAAAAGTGGGGGTGAATTTTGTCGGGTCAAATCCTAATCCGACTGGACTACTTAGGTTTGCCATAACCACCACACGTGTCAGGATTGGTGAAATACACAGCCAGGTGACGCTTGTGCCCTTCACTGGTTATTAAACAATGTTTTCTAGCTTACTATAGAATATAACCAATTCCATTGAATAACCCCAAAGCGAATTTGCATCAGTAACTATAACACACGGAAACAAAGCTGCACTTGGCATCAATACTTAGAACAGGTTCCATTAAACTTGAACTGGCGGTGGATCAAACGTGCGCGTGGGCATCGCGGATGCTTCCGACTGCGCCCGCGCTGCTCTTTGCCAATGCCGTTGCTTGTTGTTATACAGTTCCATAGTGTTTAGGGCCTGTTATTATACTGCCTGTTACTCCCTAATTTAGGATCTAATAATTCGATTTCTAATTTTATAATATAAATAAATAATGCTGGAAAATCCACACAGCATCATCTAGCCCCAAGCTAAGCAGAGCTTGTGTTATGGGTAGTAGATAACTGATATACTTAAAACAATGCATTACATAGATAGATATTTTGTATTATACATAGATAACGACCAGAACACCCGGAACTAATGTCTGCATATCGTACACTCAATTGTCCCGAGGCGGGAATCGAACCCGCAACCTCCTGCGTCGCAGGCGGACCTTCGCCACAGAGGTCGTCAAATCATATTTCATTTATTTTTTGTGAATCAGGTTTTGTAAAGTCAATACATAAGAGTTATTTTAGATCGCTGGATTCTGCCGACTAAAGCCTTTCGGAAAACGAATATAGAACTGATGAATGTCTAAAAGTTGCCAGGGATTTTTCCGTGTTGGGTCATCAACTTTCAAGAGTACCCTAAACAATATGTGCTGGTTTTATTAACACAGAGCGTCACGAATTTAATGTTTCTTGTATTTTAATATCTTTTCCCATTCAAATCCAGCATTTTTATATTCAAATTCGAGTTCAAACTCATTTAAATTCGTGTTCGTGCCGCCATATCCCCAATTTCCATAGTAAAACGTGCCTTTGGGTGCGTCAGGTGCGCACGCGCTGCAGGTGTTCGAGTCAAGCCCTCCCCTCCCCGCCCCCACCCTCTTTTAGGTAGGGCTGTTCATATTTAGATTTTTTCAACAAATTTCCAATTTGTTCTACTCTATCCCATACACTAAAACTTTAAAAACTCTTAGTATAATTTTAAAAATAGGTAGTATATTAAAAAAACTAATTTAATTTACTTATAACTACTTACTTTTGTCTTAACTTAATCTACTTTTATCTAATTTGTTTTGGAAGAGCGAGATTCCCTAACACAGATATTTCTTTTACTTAAAAGGGAATCTCAAACACTGTTATATTTATTGTACATTAAGTTTAAGAAATAAATATTTTGTATTTTGTATTTTGTATCCCCGACATAGTTCTTTCTTCTTTCCATCTGTAGAAAAAGTACCACATATTTTCCTCCAATCTGTTTTTGATTTATATTTCTTCACAGCTTACTAATTCTTAGAGCTACGAGTATATCGATATCTTTGGTTCTCTGTCGGATGTATTCGTTACGAATCCTATCCTTCAGAGAAACTCCGAGCGTAGTTCCTAACCAATATTGGCGACTTTTTGTTTCATGTGCAATGAAATCAAAAAGTCGCGTCAAGTTCAACCCTAGACCGGAATTTTAATTACGAGCACTAGCACGAGTCAGACAGCGCCTCGTAAGATTAACATTTTGTTCGGGATCATGTTGCGGACTTGTCGCTAAACTAATGTGGATGTTACGTCGTTAGTTTGCAATTACATTGCTTAGTAACGACCTACTGTGTGCGTGGGTAGTTAGAAGAGATTGAGGCTTCGCTGGTCGTAATAGGGGCCAGTTTTCTTTACTTTTAGCGTTTTGTTATAGGCAGGAACAACATCCAAAATAATGGCTAAGGAATATAACTAAGTTTAATCTTTTGAAACTAGCATGGTTATTAACATAAATCATTTATAACGGCATATTTACTATGATTAGATTTTTGAGTTTAACAATAGGTACTCGGCACAGTTTCATGCGCTATGATCACAAATCTAATCATGGTAAATATCCCCTTATACATTTCTTTTGTTTAAACTAAAACGATATCCCATATGATTTGATGAAGCAGACCCTCGGCGGCTCTGTAGATATGTGAAGATATAGCAGATACTACATACATACATATACCTACTAATCGGATGGTCTCAATAATTTTCAAAATATTCGTTTCTAAAAAATCCTCAAAACTACTACCTACATCTCCCGTAGTCTATTTCTACGGCCAATTTCTCAAACTGAATACTTAACTTTCTACATTTTAAGCAGCAATCATTTCAAGTATAACCTATATACTTAACTGAGTTTCAAAAACAAAAATGTTTTCTAGCTTACTATAGAATATAACCAATTCCATTGAATTATCCCAAAGCTACTGCATCATTAACCATTGAGATACTATGAGTTTTAAAAACACTAAAGAATTTCGTAGAAACGAGTCGTTGTCTTGTCTGGATTAACAACCAATTCATAAAATAGAAACGTGTTGGCCCCCATGGTGTGAGATGGCCGTGAACACTTCAATTTACAATTTTATCTATCTTCCACGTTCACACCACATCTCAAAGATGTTATCCTACAATATTAATTGCCGTTTATGCCTCTCGGTGCAATACAAGATTCTTTGAAAGGATAGTTAATTGTTTAATAGCTTTGATTTGCATAATTGCAGTTTTCTGAATGACTAAGCAAGAGGTTTATTTAATTGTACCGGCGGCGCGGCGGGGCGCGACTTCGTTAGGCAAAAATGAAATTGCGCGTTATATGAAAGAGGTTTTCATGCATTTGTCAAAATTAAAAATGCGCTGCAACACCAAGCGACCACCCGCTTGGTGTTGCAGCGTGAACGAACACGAGGGCTTTGCTATGTCTTTTAGTTAATAAATCACACAAAAGTACGTCGTAGCAAACCGCCGCCGCCGCCGGTTATACTCTGTCTGAGATGGACCTAATTGGACCTGATTTGAGCCTTCCACTTTCGAGATGCTAGTACCCATTGTCCCTGATTTTACTTTTTTACATTCATCTAAGCCATAGTACATAACTTACACAATCTGACTGGTTTAGATTGTAGGTTTACCATCCAGTTATCTTAAGGGCCTACATTACCTCAGCAGAAAATCAAATTTCGCCTCAGCTTGTTACGCCGCCGCGCCGCGGCGCACGGGCGGCGCCACGGGGCGGACGGCCGGTGGCAACGTACCTACTCGCCGCGCTATTACTTCGCGCGCAAAATTATATTGGGTTGGGTTCACGCTAGTTCAAAACAATCTTATTGAAGTTAGGTACGTGCAATATTATTGTCTAAAAGGTAGGTAATTAATTATATATACGGTACCTACTAAGAAATGAAATTATCAAATACGTAGGTAATGCTTTTTAGTAACTTTATACCTTAGTATGTACCTATACCTACCTAATATTATGATAGTTGGATATTGGTAGGTACCTACCTACCTACTTACAATTACAAAACATTATTTTATTTTATTGTTTTTCAATGTAGTTGCCAACATACCTACTACTGCTACTAGACCACCGCGCCCGAGACGTTATTTTCTACCCAAACACTAGACAGGTGCGAGTCGCTATAGCGCTGAAGGGTTCCGAACATTCTTTTCTGTAGTAAGATAGTGTTCTGCGAAATGTAAATTATACTTATGCCTACTACCAACCTAAAAATAGGTACGTAGTACTATTATTTATTCTTTGGTACTAGTAAATAGGATTTTTTATTATAACACCTTGTTTACAGATTTAATATAAACGAAGATTGGTACTACTACCTATATAAGGTAAAACTAACACAACAAAACCTATATAAGCAATGAAATAGAATACAAGTTTATGTCTAAGTATATTGAGTGAGGGTTCCGCATATTAGTTTTTTAAGTAAAATTGAATTTTGCCAAAAAAACATTGTGTGGAAATAGGATGTGTATGACAAGTAGTGTGCAGGTAAATATTGTAATAAATTAAAATATAGTCTAGATTATATTTGCACATACATAATATGTTTAACTTTATTAACAATATATATTACTTTATTTCAATTCACTTATATCTCGTATTTTCATATTGCGAACATCCCAGGGATCGCATAACTCGGACAAAATATATGTTAAAAAAATTTTGGTTCCATTAGTTGTTCCCAAAATTCGTCATCCCTTTCGATGATCTCAACTTTCATCTGAAATGAAATGATATTTTATCACACTAATCTATATCTATTGTGTATAAAATATATCAAAGAAAGTCGTGTTAGTTACACTATTTATAACTCAAGAACGGCTGAACCGATTTGGCTGAAAATTGGTGGCGAGGTAGCTTAGAACCAGCAGAAGGATATAGGATACTTTTTATCCCGCAGGGTAGGTTAGCGTAGGGTAGGTAGGTTGGTAGGTTTGGGTAGGGTGGGGTAGTGACTTTGACTCTGGAGAGGTGTGTGTTTGTCTGAAAAAGGAAAAATAAAACACAATCTTATTATAATCTAGATACCAAATCATATTTCAGTAGATATGTAAGTATTTACTTACAATTCTACGTTCTGTAATTGATAAAGATTTGTCTTATCCGAATTTATGCCATTTGTCAAATCATTCGACGTTACTTCCATCCTGTAACAGTTACACATGCCAAGAAAGTAGGTAGGTAAGGTACCTAACATGTAAATATATGTGCCCACTCTAGTAATATGAATGAATCGTAATGAAGAATTAATAAGGACTCTCGTTCAAGCTATCAACCGTAAAAAGTCCATTATTACCCAATTTATAAATTTGAACCATGTGACATATTTTCACTTTCATGAACTAAAAGTAGAAAAGCTTGTGTTCGTTAGGTACGAATAGTTCTAGGTTAAATTATTGCAGAACCCTAAAATTTACAAACTCGTGAAAACGTTAGGAAAGAATATACACTAGGTATATTTATATTTCAGTAGATATGTAAGTATTTACTTACAATTCTATGTTCTGTAATTGATAAAGATTTGTCTTGTCCGGATTTATGCCATTTGTCGAATCATACGACGTTACTTCCATCCTGTAACAGTCATACATGTCAAGAAAATAGGTACCTAACATGTAAATATAATATGCCCACTCTAGTAATATGAATGAATTATAATTAATAATTAATAAGGACTCTCGTTCAAGGTATAAACCGTATAAGTCCATTATTACCCATTTATATTTTGAACCATGTGATATATCTTCACTTTCATGAACTAAAAGTAGAAAAGCTTGTGTTCGTAAGGTTGGAACCATGACTAAATTAATTATTGCAGAACCCTAAAATTTACAAACTCGTAAAAATGTTAGGAAAGTTATAATACATTATAGGTGTAGACAGTAGGTACTATAGTTAGGAACTATAGTAGGTACCTAACCTACTACTTACAATTCAATGTTTTGTAATTGGTAAAAAAAAATCTCGTACGGATCTTTTCTGATATCCAAAATGTCCAGATCATTCGATGTTACTTCCATCATGTATCAGTAACGATTCATATATTATGGAGATACAAATTAGGTGGGTATACCTAGGTGTAAATATTTTATAGTATTGATAGTCAAACGGAACCCTAATATATATTTCTACCTAGATAATGATGTGTTGTGAAAATACTAGTTCTATCACATGGAGATATAAATTGAGGTGGGTATACCTTGTATTTACACCTAGGTAGGACCTAGGTATAGGTATTTACCTATAAGTATAAAAAATACGATTTTCACATACTTAGCGCCATCCAGTCCCATAAACAAGTAAGGTCTACTACCTTACTGGTAGGTAGGTGTTTGGTACACACGGATTTACCGGGACATTATTTTCTTTATCATTGTCGCCATCATCGCTTACAATAGGAGCTGTACTTTCTAATCGACGTTTTCTAAAATAAAATAAAAAATAATTAGTTTGGCTGCGACATTTACTTACTCACAAATCACAATCCACATCCTCACCTCACCTCACCTCAACGTGTAGGGTAAGTAGGTACTTACTTTATAACGTCGTTCATGTGTTTTCCATCTTTTTTATGATTCCGTCGTCGCTTTCTACACTTATTATAAAGATTTCCCATATTTACAAATATACAAAGTCCGATGACACGAAGCGCGGAGCAGCGACACAGGCTCCCCGTCCGAAGGCCGAAGCTAGACTGAATTATGGCCCGGACGGAAGATAGCGCGTGAATGTTTAGGTATTATTTTTTTACGGTAAAAATAATAGTAATTTTGAAAATCTAAAACACACATCGTCTGCTTTATACTCTGATTGTTTACTGTATAAAGTATCAAGGCTTATTTTAACGTATCTATTGAATAGCGACGGTTTAAAGTACAGTTTAGAGTGAACTTTGGATTTTTTTTCTATCGAGAAAATTTCATGTAATCGTGTTTTCGAAACACAGGTGGTCTAGCATCAATCCTGAACTATAACATATTAAAAAGTAAATCATTCATTTTCATTCATTTACAAAGTAAATGCTTCAGAATTGTGGAAGATATGATCGTTGAAAATAACCGATTTCAGATAGTATCAACTCTTAAGCGCTACTTACTAACTGATGATAAGATAGAAATGTTTGCGATTCTTTTACTACGTTGCGTAAAGAACAATCGTAGGCAGATATTGAGCAATATACTCCTTTATTACATTGTTTGTTTTTGATAAAACATGCGATAAAATATCGGATAGGTATATGGTATTTTCAAATTTTTTATCAATAAGAATGTTTGTTTTAGTGTTAGCTAAAATCGATGGCCCCTTTGGTGGCCTCTGGCCCTCAACGAAATCTTTTGATTAGAATATTTTGACTTCTATAATGACCCGTGAAATTCAATAACAGGATTAAAAAGCGTATAATTTGAGTCATTGTTCCCCAAACAATGGAAATCAAGTCCCCAAAATGTCCCCCTAAGTAATTTGCGTGTCCTGGGGTGGATTGAATGGGACATAATGTCTAATTCCGAATTTGATTACGATGCATGGTCTGGTTAATCTTGATTGTTTTTCTCGCGATTTATTTAGCAACATTCTGATCAGGTTTTGGCTGATAATCAGTGTTTTTGTTTTTTAGCAAAAAATATCGCTGAGCCATGGCCTATTCGTTGTACTGCAGCACAGCCCTTTTAAATGCTCGTTTTAATTGTTTTATTGTACTTTAGTTTAATATTGTATCTCTCTATCTGTTAATTGTATGTCTGTGTGTTTCTACACGCTGTCGGCATTATCATAATAAGCGTGTTATTAATTTAGTATTTTCTTAAATTTTATATATGCTAGTTTTAAAGTATATATTACTATGGACCGTAGAATAAGTTAAATAAGATCTGTTACTTTTCTATGGTCTGAAATAAATGATTTTATTATTATTTATTATTATTAGTACCAAATAAATGTTTTATCTATCTATCTATTTGATCATAGTCAGACTTTATCCACTTAGTCTTAGGTTAAGCCAGTCGCTCTGCCATATAACAGCTCTGCTGTTTTATATCTCTTTATTGGTAAATCACAGCTTTAATACTGAATTGAATTTATATAATTAATATATAAAAGTAATTGTAATATACTAAAGTCATTTA
Source organism: Eupithecia abbreviata (assembly GCA_943735965.1). Classification (NCBI taxonomy): domain Eukaryota; kingdom Metazoa; phylum Arthropoda; class Insecta; order Lepidoptera; family Geometridae; genus Eupithecia; species Eupithecia abbreviata. Next base: position 12,271,118 of record OX030978.1, read on the forward strand.
AAACAATATCCCGTTTTAAATGACTTTAACATACAGTCAAAACATTTAAAAAAACTAAATATACATATTGTTTTGATATAAATCGATGGCATGACTCCTTTTACGACTTTTCTCTAATTCTCGTGGTTTCGGACTTGGCCATCAACGCTCTTCACTAAAAACCACCCTGTATTGATTATGAGAGATTATATCAGACAAAAATAAAATAAGGTTTAGTCATCCTAGAGAATATTGTACAGTTCCTAGTATCTGTAACTGGACGTCGCAGCTTCAGGATCAGGAGTGAACACGGACAACTACATATATCGGGAAGTAAACACAATATGTTGTGATACCATGATTTGATTAAAAAATTAAATCAAATCATGGTAAATATCCCGTTTTAAATGACTTTAGTGATGATAACCATGATAGTTTCAAAAGTTTTATTTTGACTGTATATCCTCCAAGAAACTGCTAATTTATAAAACTCCATCCCACTGGGTCGTATCAAAGGAGTGAGTATGGTTGACCCCGTCATTTGCATACGCTGTAAACCTTTCTATAAATCGAACAGAGGGCCCCGGGTCGTAAAACTTGATGACTTCCGCCGCAGGGGTCGCCGACTGGCATTTGCACTAACTGCTTTTTGCGCAGAAACTTTATCGCAGCACTCGTTGATCTGTACCTAGACTCATTAATTGGCTGTTATGAAAACCAATTAATGAGTATGCTAGTGAAAAATAGTGACCTAGGTTCATTGGACGACCTCAACTTATGCCACACCAGCGCAGCAGAGCAGAGCTTGTGTTAATACACATAACACAAAGGAAAAGCTATAATAATTATAACAAGAATAATTAAATATAATGAAATACTTTTTATTCCAAAGAAATGCGTACGAAGACGCGGGTTGAAGCTTATGTACCCATGAAAACCTTCAATCAGTTTTTTAGTATTAATCAATTTGTAAGTCTATTATTTATAAGCCTCTGGTTTTCCTTCAAATAAATATTAATAAAATCTTTGTCTACTACTAAAATTTGCTCTAAATGACTCATAGAAGATTTGATTGAACCACCGTAAACATGGTCCGGCAGCTGACCGCGAGAGCGCCGGCGTTTAGCTCACCTACAAGGAGATAGACCACCTAGACTATAACCAATCGACAGATTTGGTCGTCAATGTGTCACGTTTTCTATTAATAGGACTATCCGCGACCTTGCCAGCGATTAATTGCTGTAACGAGTAAAAAAACTTAACAGGTAGGGCTAAGCTAAGCTACAGCTAGAGTGTCTACATGTAGTCTTGGCATAGCTACATAACTTGACCTGTGGATAGATGGATTCAGCCGTTTCTCTGGTTTTGATGCTGTTTTATAATATAATAGGAGATATAGTGATTCAAGAGGAGGGTTTATGAACCATTTGACACATAATGGAGATTTCCACGCGGGCAAAGCCGCGAGCTAGTGGAAGATAAAACAATTACATACAACACACAATGGAAAATAAAGACTCAATTGACCTAGCAAGACTAGGAAGGTTCTTTAACACTTTGACTGCGGTTTTTTTTCGACGACTGCGATCTTTTTTTTAACCTAAAACATTCGTGCTGCCGGTCTACACAGCGCGGTTGCGTTGCGCCGCACATGCGTTTCGTTCGAAAAATATTACGGCTTTGCTGAGTCACAGAGATCTGTATTTTCTGAGCCGCTGCGCTAGTGTGGATTTACGCATATTAGTCACTTGTAGAAAACTCATACCGTGATTTCAGCAATCAAAGTGTTAAGAATTAATCTGTATAACTTTGTGTCGCTATCTAAAACTAGATTAATTACAGGTAAAGATTCAATAGTCTACAAAGATACATGCATCACAACATCTTGTTTGTATTGTCTACCAGACAGAACGCATCAGTTTTTATCATGTTCATTCAGTCATATCACTGTGAATTTATGATTCAGTCTCGCTGATAGGTGTTCATTTGGAAAAATTGATGTTTTATCACGCAGCTCGCATATTCATCTCGTGAATTTTTGCTTCTTTTATCCTTCGAGTCTTCAACGTAGACAGGGCCGGTGTTAGTGCAGCGGAGATGAGGTGAAAAAACTAGTGATTGGCAGAATTTTGTTGAGGCGAAGCGAAAAATCTGAAGTAGTAGTCAGAAAGCCCTATGCCATAATAAATAGAGCGCTAGAGCTTGCTTAGAAATAGGTTTTTATTGATGAGGCAAAGATATAACAAAACAGCTTGCCCGTAAAGCCGAATCAAAATTGACAGAGTTGGGAGGAACATACTAGAATCTCGGCAAAGATATAACAAAACAGCTTGCCCGTAAAGCCGAATCAAAATTGACAGAGTTGGGAGGAACATACTAGAATCTCGGCAAAGATATAACAAAACAGCTTGCCCGTAAAGCCGAATCAAAATTGACAGAGTTGGGAGGAACATACTAGAATCTCGGCAAAGATATAACAAAACAGCTTGCCCGTAAAGCCGAATCAAAATTGACAGAATTGGGAGGAACATACTAGAATCTCGGCAAAGATATAATAAAACAGCTTGCCCGTAAAGCCGAATCAAAATTGACATAAGAGTTGGGAGGAACATACATAGAATCTCGTTTTTGAAATATTCATATAATTTATTGTGATTTCATGCATACAGGTAGTTTTTCTCATTTTCTTAGGTGTAGTATCTTAGTCTAGTGGCAGTGCGCCGGCCATATCTCGCGAAGAACCGATGCCCGCTGGGGCAAACGTGTTCTTGAGTGGAGACCACGACTCGGTAAACGTAGTGTAGGACGCCCTCCGACCAGGTGGGATGACGACCTGCGAAAGACTGCAGGTAGATGCTGGATGCGGCAAGCTGAAGACAGGGCGCTATGGTGCTCATTGGGGGAGGCCTATGTCCAGCAGTGGACTGCTATAGGCTGATGATGATGATGATGAGTATCTTAGTGGGTAGGTGCACACAATGCATAAAAACCCTGTCAGGGCACAACCATTTCTGGGTTCTTTCGTATAAGATATTTTTTTTTCTCTTATTTAATAAATAACTTCTGGCCAGCAGATATACTAGTCCTGAATACGAACCTGATGAAGAGCTTGCAAATTGCTCAATAACTCAGAAGCCCCCGCTTCGAGATGACACATTAAGTTGCGGTTATCAATAAAACCGTCGGATGTTGTATGATTATCGCGATCTTACCAATTCAAGATAACAATCCATTACGATCATGATTGCAGAGATTGTAATTGTGACGTATTTTGATATGTCATTGGTTACTTTTTTGTCGCTTACCACTTGTTTCCAAGATTTCGACCAATAAAATGGCGAGCAGGTGACGTGATGATAATTTGATCGATTCTATTGGTTGTAAAAACATACAGTGTCTTTAAATCAAATTCCAAAGCTTTGATTTTTTTTTATTTGTATTGAATAGGCTATTGTATTTTATAAATAATATTATATTTTATAAATGTGAAATTCGAATTTAACGCGGGTGAAACCGCGGGTGTTTCCCGCTAGTAACTAATATTCCTTCCGAGGTGTAGCGAAAAATCAAATTTTTCAGAAAAAACCTGTTTGATATCCTGCAGGTGGCTGATTCGGGACAGGTGCAAAGTTTTTCGCCGAATTTTAAGTCGCCGAATAGTTGTAGACTTGGGATCTCGTACTCGCATACCGTATGGTGGATGTAAGCGGCAGATGCGAGGTAAAAAGGTTAAATTGAATTAATTTGATAATGGCGGGCTGATTGACGAGGAATTACGGTTTCTTTAGAAAGAGATTCAGAGATTCGTAATCGCTTCAGCAGTTAATATAATAACCAACTTAATGGTGAACGATTCATGTCTCGTTCGATCTCCTCGATCAGTTTATATTATTTTGTGTAACTTTTTACCTTCTGTCATACAGAAATACAAAAAGTTTATTTACAAAAAAACACCTTAATTATGTCCATGTCTTTGATTTTAGTGGTTTCTATCTAGTTAAGGTGGAAAGCGTATTTACAATGACCCCCGCACTAGGCTAGACTAGACTAGACCTGTTTCGCGGGGTATCGAATACATTGTCTGTTTGCCATGATTTTTGGAAAAAGGTAGTACACTAACAAATTGCGTAAAAAATAAAACTAAAGCTAATAAGTCAAAGTAATCATCATTCATCATTATCTATTACTACGGGTTGCATTTTAGAAATAAGAGAAGTGTATCACAACACAATTCATTGCAAGTTATTATACATCGGAAAGCAAAACGCTCTCGCAAAATAATGCACTAGTTGCATGGCAGAATATGGAACAACCAGGTGTTAAGGTCAATGTCGCAGCGGGTCACAACGCGCACGTGGAGGGCGGGCGGTTTGTAGGGCGGGCCCGCCCTAGTGGCCTGACCCGGCTGAGTGGCTCGATACCCGGGCGAGGTTGTGACCTGCTATTGCTGGGGATATGGACCCGTTAGAATTAGGTTATCCTGAATAATGGAATTGCTTTGACTCAAGTCTTTGAAAAAGTGTAGTTAGCTTTATGGTTATTTGCTGCGCCCTTCGGCTTCGCCCGCGTGGAAATCTATGTGTTAAATGGTTTATAAACCTTCCTCTTGAATTACTCTATCTATTTAAAACAGCCACATCAAAATCCGTTGCGTAGTTTTAGAGATCTAAGCATACATACATAGGGACAGACAGACAACGGGAAGCAAATCACCAACAATTATAAAATTCCTCACCATTTTAATCAGATGATTAATTAATGTAGTTACATTTACCTAATTTTGGTGTGTGGTGAAAGTTTAGTAGTAGTAGTTTAAAGTTTAGACGAAGCTATGGCTGACACATCTTTATTTTGTGAAGAAAACTCTGATACTTAATAATAAGTGAGATCTACGTACATTGTACAAATTTTATGTAATGTTTCGACATGTCTAAGTGCTTTAAATAAGTTTAAAGATGAAATAAATGACTTTTATGACTTTAGTCAACCCCATCTAAAACGGGGTAAGAACAAGATGATTGGTCATATTTTTTGTATTTGTATGATCGCACTTGAGAAAGCGAGGATGTTGTCTGAGATGGAGCACGCTTAATCTTGTAATTATAATTTCCTTTTCGTAATTTTAAACAATTGGAGGTGGCAATAGTTTTGCTCACTACAACCGTACAGGTACAGCCCAATTCTGTAAAAATACCATTGTGTTTTATCATGATAATTGATAAGCTATATCTATGTTGTTTATGTATATGTTGACACAGGAGGGATCGATTCCCGCGGGACAAATGTTTGTACGATCTGCGGCTTATTGTACCGGGTATCTGGATGTTTCCTATGTATGTATACTAAAAAAAATCTATCTATGTAGTGTATTATGTTGTAGACAAGCTCTTGCTTAGTTTGGGGCTAGATAGTGCTGTGTGAATTGTCTAGCATTATTTATTTTATTTTTGTAATAGAAGTGTTATATAAACTGTAGCTAAGGTTCAAATACCTTGCTTATAAATTGATAACACAATCAGGAATCAGGTTCATAATATGTTTATCGTTTCGTATTCACAAGTTTGGTCGTAAGCTGCACTAAGTATTTTCGAAAAACTCGTTCTGAATTCTAAAGTCATTTAAAACGGGATATTTACCATGATTAGATTTTTGAGTTATCCAATATTTCGTCACAGTTGCATGCGCCATGATCACGTTCGTAGCAAAAGACAAAAAATGAGGGTAGATCGGTATGTCTGCCCATAAAAACTCGCAGTGCCTTCAGTTACTCCGTGATCATGGCGCATGCAACTGTGCCGAAATATTGGATAACTCAAAAATCAAATCATGGTAAATATCCCGTTTTAAATGACTTTAGTATTAATAACCATGATAGTTTCAAAAGTTTTATCGTTCTGAATTAACAAGGCTTGACTTTAGATCAGATTCTCGCTTACTTAGCTCCCTGGTAATCTCAGGTAATCGTGCAATTTCATCAATGTTCCATCTAATAATCTCAAATGGTCTCATTCCGACACGTAACAGCATCTAACTCATCTGAAATCGATTTCCAATGGCTACCAGTTATTTATAACGCGAATGGATCCTGGCTACTGGCGCCGGGGCGCCGCCGCCGTAGTTTAAAGCTGGTGGTAGACAGGCTGATTTAGAAGTTAGTGTGCGTACTGAGCCTTATAATACTGATGAATAAGTGCCTAGTTACAGAAGCTACCTGAAATGACCCAATTGGATGGGATAAGATACCACCGAACTCTCATGTGATCAATCGTTGTTGGATGGGTTTTGAAAATGTATATTCTTTATTTTTTCTGGCAGAGATCGCTTCTCAAAGACCGAAGAAAGTATTATAAGAGTTTTCTAGTGCATTTTTTGTCTTAGTGTGTCTTAAAGGTTTTTTATACTTCTACCTTCCTATAGGTACCACAATGATATCTCCATAACAGTAAAATAGTGTCATTTCAATTGAAATTTGACAAGAGAAGTGCACGCACAAATGTTTAATAAATTGAAGCAAAAAAAAGTGTATCGGTAAATAAACAGCCAATCTATCTTTAATATGGAACAGTGGTTATGATTATGACCTCTTAATCTTCAATGTAAACCTCGCCTAAGTCTATTCCCCGGTGCTAATTGCGCGTGCGCCTCGAAAGCTGCGATTTATGTTCGCGCCACTGCCTGCCACTGCGCACACCTCCAGTCATGCCCACTTGCCTTTACACACCTTTTACACAGTCCGCTTGTGTTATTATTGCAAAAAGATTGTCTAGCTCAATACAGTAGGTAATATTATATTTATATATGTATATCATGCCCCCAGGAGTGGGGGGCATGGGACCTCGAGGACCATATAGCAAATGGGACCATCGGCACCCTGACTACCTAAAGCCCTGTCAGCTATTAAAACTAACCTCAAAGCTGCTAATCAAATTCACCCTTATCAACGCTAAATAAAAGTATATAACGGTAGCAGCTAAACTACATTTTATTTTAGACTAGCTGCGCCCCGCGGCTTCGCCTGCCTGGAAATCTATATGTTAAATGGTTTATAAACCTTCATCTTGAATCACTCTATCTTTAAAACAATATCCGTAGCGTAGTTTTAAAGATCTAAGCATACATACATAGGGACAGACAGACAGCGGTAAGCGACTTTGTTTTAAACTATGTAGTGATATAGGCATAACTAGCTAACTAGCTATTGCTCGCGGCTTACACCGCAATGTAGGAGAATTACAGGAACAAAAAATTAAACTATAAAATTACATTAGCAAAAATTATAAATAGATGAGATGAAACCAACTTAGCTGACAATGAAATAAATAATAATTAAGAAAAAAAATACAAAATTATTTATTTGCTATTTAACTTAAATATATACGTACACATTACTGGCGGCCCCCGCACGAGGCAAGCCTGTGTTGCGGGAAGCATGTTTACAAAGGTAACTTTAACGATACAGATTAAAAAAAACTGATACAGGGCAAACAAACAATAATACAGAATATAATCCAATTAATTATAATTATATAGGTGATACAAAAAGTTGAACAAATCAGAGCACAAATTCTGCAAAAAAAGGAGGACTAAATCAACTGCTGTATCCACACACTACTAGAGAATAGAGAAACACTTTGGACAAAGTGTGTCCTTATGAGGGACATACGCCCTGCCACAGTTTGTAGGATGCTGTTGTGGCAAATAAATGATGTCTATGTCTGTTGTGAATCTCCCTCGTCCTGCTCATTAGGGATGTTGCTTAGCTACGCAGTTTAGCTCTTTTCAGAAAAATCCTTATAGGTAATTAAACGGTGTAATTTCAGAATAATACTCGTACGTATACGTAGGATTCATAGTCGACATAATGGGGTCGTGGATGAACTATGGATTTACCTGTCAGCGACAGGATACGGTCCGCTAATCCAAAACAATACGTGCGCTTCATTGACCTAATCCGGGATCCTGTTAGGCAGCTTTGATTTAATCCCTGGATAATGTAGACTTCAAAGACTTCGTGATGTACTGGGTAGTATTTTCATTATTTATGGAATTGTTTAACGGTATGACAGTAAATCAAAATGGCTTTTTGGATTCTGAGCTCTAGAACTGCATTTGGCATTAACGGTAACTTGACACATATCTATTCGCTATTCCCTTGCCGTCCCATGAGGATTTAGAACATTTGTCAATGCTTGCTCACTTTTGGAAAGAATATCTTCCGCCACCGCCGTCCAAAATCCGCCAAAAGACCAGCAAATTCATCTTACACCACATCTATACAAATATTATAAAGTGGAAAGATCTGATTTTGTGTTTGTTTGTATTAAATAGGCTTCGAAACTACTGGACCGATTTGAAAAATTCTTTCACCGTTGGGCAGCTACACTATCCCTCGTTAACATAGGGCTATATTATATTTTAGGAATGTGAAATTAGAATTTAACGCAGGTGAAACCGCGGAAAATAGCTAGTACCATATATTCTGACTGCAAAAATCCTTGTTTGTACTCAACACATCATTGTTTGTACATGGATCCTTGTAAACTCCATTGCTCAACAGCTCAACTCTCTTAGCTATATCATCAAGTAACTCTCCCTTTCTCTTTCCAGGGGTAAATTCGCGTCAGTCCGCAAGCTCCGGCACCTGGTGACCGGCGAGGAGTACGCAGCCAAGTTCATCCGCAAGAGGCGCCGCGCTGCAGACACCACGAGGGAGATCCTGCATGAGGTGGCAGTGCTGGACATGTGCTCCGAGAGCAGCAGGGTTGTTAAACTGCATGAGGTGAGCACGACTCGGTAAACGTAGTGTAGGACGCCCTCCGACCAGGTGGGATGACGACCTGCTAAAGACTGCAGGTAGATGCTGGATGCGGCAAGCTGAAGACAGGGCGCTATGGCGCTCATTGGAGGAGGCCTATGTTCAGCAGTTGACTGCTATAGGCTGATGATGATGAGGTGAGGGTCTTTAATTCTTATTGTACACACAAAATAATACAAAGAAATGACTTAAATAAACAGGATGTACATAGGCGTGCTTAACCCTGGCAAAGAGTTTCTCTCTGTCTTCTGTCTGTCTTCATCATTTTATAGATAAGCAAGCATCTGCAAGGCAGCAACAGATTCTGTCTGGAGGTTGTTAGGTAGTCGCTGTGGAAGCAAAAAATACAAGATATATGTATACGTATATAATACAAGCAACATAAAAGATCGCAGTCGCTATTGCGAACTTAATCGCTGAAGTGGGTGATTTTCACGATAACGTAATTTAGGCGTATAGGATTTATTGTGAAGCTTGAGCAAACATCCGCTCAAGCTTACGAAATAAATTAAGACCAATCAAATTTCATTTCTAAACCAGGACGAACAGAAATATCATGATGTTTATGGCAAAAAGTTCACAGTCAAGTAGTACAGTTGCAAAGGAATAGCAAACTAATCAAACTCAAGGTAAAGAGCAACTCGGAAGAAAATGCAATAGCATTCGATCATGGTTCGCAAGAAATATAGCCGCTGAATGTTTTGTAATAGCACCATCAGTCAAACCAATGAGCTGGGCAGTGCTGACGAATCGCGACCAGCTCTGAACAGATTGAGTCTATTTATCTTAAATCACTTAGTTGGTACTTTCGCATCCTGAGGATGATTGGTGCGGACATCAGCATTCGTTATCTTGAAAGATGCTTATTTCGTTTGTCAAATAAGATATTATACAAATAAGATATTATAAAAATAAACTTAAAAATTCGGTAGGTGCATGTATGGTCATGAAGACTTTATTCTATACTAAAATAGCAAAAAATATGTAGATATTTTTAGATACTTGCTGGATACTGAATAAGCGACCTCATTACGTTGCGAAAATAAAAAAGAATGTCAAAACGTGAAAAGCCTTGAAGCTTATTTCAGTTTTAGGTCTTCATTGACGGGAAAAGAAGAAAATATATGAGCTTTTGACTTTATAAATCCCAAACTCAGTAACGATTGTCCAGACTGGTGTAACAACGGTTTACCCTATACTATAACAACTTAGATTAATAGCCAAAGCAAAGGTAGATAGATGTTAGTGACGGTAGCATGCAATTAAAAAGGTAAATAAATAAATAATTCCGGTCAACACACACAGCATTATCAAGCTACATAAGTATTGCTTGTGATAAGGGTACTAGATAACTGATAAATATAATACAATACATTACAAAGATATGTAGATATTTTTTATTTTACATAGAAAACGATCAGAACAAATATCTATATAGATCGTTAGACTCAGATTTTGGCAGTGCCTACCACATTTTCACTGTTCGTCCTTATCGAGCCCCAGCTGTAACGATTCCCTCGTTTCTAGGTGTACGAGACCCGTTCCGAGGTGGCCATAGTGCTGGAGCTGTGCGCTGGCGGCGAGCTCCAGCGTCTGCTGGATGAGGAGGAGCGCCTGTCCGAGGGCGCAGCTCGACGCGCCCTGAGACATGTTCTAGAAGGTCAGTATCCTTACTTATTTATAAAAGGCCCATTACAAAGTTAATCGACGACCGATGTGGCGCGGTGTGCCAAGGTCCGCCTGCGACTCGGGAGGTTGCGGGTTCGATTCCCGCCTCGGAACAATTGTGTGTACGATCTGCAGATATTTGTTCCGGGTGTTATGGTTGTTATTTATGTGTATTAAAAATAGCTATGTTATTGTAATATGTATATGTGTCATCTAGTACCGATAACACAAGCTCTGTTTAGCTTGGTTGGGGCTAGATAATTTGAATTGTCCAGCATTTTTGATGTATTTATTAACCCTGTATTTCCGCAGGTCTGGCCCACCTACACGCGCGGCGGATCGCCCACCTGGACCTGAAACCACAGAACCTGCTGCTATCAGCTGGAGGTGAGGAGTTGCTGATCTGTGACTTCGGCATCAGCCGCGCCATCCAGCCCGGCGCGCACGTGCGAGAGATCCTGGGCACCAGGGATTATGTCGGTGAGTTACTAGATATAGATAGAATAGTTAATAAAATAATTTATTTATAGCCAACACACACACACACACAATGTTAAACAGAGTTACAAAGAAAGGAAAAGACACATAAATACAGAAAAAACATAAGTAGTAGAGTAAGAAAAACTGGTCTTTCCCTATGTGCGCGGCTAATAAGGTCCCGTCTCAGCTTGTTGTGATTATCGACCGAGGACGATAACTACTGAACAGTTCGGGCTTAAATGTTGCATACAGGTAGTTCTAGGCCTGGAATAGTTAAAATTGATTAGGTACTTGTTATCCCATTAATCAGTTCCCATGGGATAGAAATTACCTTTAATTGTACTGTTATTTTGGGTACAATAAAGTGTTCATTCATTCATTCTTTAAAAGTTTCTATAGAAACAAAGCGTGCGAAGCCGCGGACAGAAACTACATAGTTGATATTATTATCAACTATGTAGTTTCTGCCTGCGCTGGAATTTTTCAACACAATAACTCTATAGGAATTCTTCTAATTAGTAGCCAAAGACGGTAATGTCAGCGTCGTAAATGGATAGATAAATCGATGATTTTTATAAAACAGGAAAACACTCGGCATTCACCTATTTAGGAAGTGTAAACAGAGACGCTTGGCCTTTATTGGAAAGACAGAAAACATTTACCTTAACATTAATTAACAAACAATAAAATAATAAACTTTAATATGAATTAGCCTTTTTGAATAAAGGTGTCGCTCTTGCCTTTTAAGTGTTTGTTTTGATTTTAGTTTTGAAGAAGATTTTTTTTTTTTTCAATTTATCTGATGAGGTAGGTACTTGTTTCAATGTAGGTCCTAGTTATATCAATGACATAACGTCCTTCCTTAGTTTAAAATTTATTATTCGAAAAAACTAAAAATCTACTTGAAGTCCCTTATTATTTATATTGTTCTTTAAATTTTGTGACAAATTATCCCTCAGGAATAAAATTTTATAAAGGACTACCTTCGTACCATTCTTCTTAATAAAATATCGAAGGAATTTTCAAAATCGGTCCATAATTGACGAAGAAATCGACGAACATAGTTACATAAAAAAACTAAAACATACAATCAAGCTGGAATGCTTGATTCTTTAAATCACACTTAATTATGAAACAATTATAAAATAAGTGACATTTGGCAGTCTTATCGCTCAAAAACGACCTCTGCCAGACAACGTGGTATGGATAAGGACCATTGGATTGCTTGTGACATAGTTCCTATAAATACAGTCTGAAGGTTTTCCTTTCATCTAATTTATCAAGTTTGTTAGAGATTTCATCCTGACCCTAACGATCAAACAATAAAAGTACAGGTGTCATTTTTACAGATTTTTGTCGGTTCGATTCCCGGGTGTGGCAAGCGAATTTTCGATTGCAGTTTTCTTTCTTTTCAAAAATAAAAGAACGTTTTTTTAGTAACTTTCTACAGTATTAAGAATACCCTTCAGATGGCGTTATAAAATTCCATCCTGTATATGTCTATATTTTTAAATCTCATTTTTCCTTCCAGCCCCCGAGATCCTATCCTACGAGCCGCTGTCCGTAGCGGCGGACATCTGGTCCGTCGGCGTGCTGGCCTACGTCCTGCTGAGCGGCTACTCGCCCTTCGCCGGCGACACCAAGCAGGAGACCTACCTGAACATTGCGCAGTGCCAGCTCTCCTTCCCCAAGGACCTGTTCCGGGGGGTGTCCGCCCGCGCGAAGCTGTTCATCCGGGAGACGCTGCTCATTGATCCTAAGTAAGTATTCAATAAATTAAATTATAGTTCGAATAACAAGATCCATAATTGACGACCTCTGTGGCGCGGTGGGTGATTTTTTTTTATTTCAAATAACAAGATCCATATTTGACGACCCCTGTGGCCCCCTGTGGCGCGGTGGGCAAAGGTCCGCCTGCGACGCAGGAGCTTGCGGGTTCGATTCCCACCTCGGGACAATTGTGTTTACGCTAAGCAGATATTTGTTCCGGGTTTGTAATATATGAATAATAAAAAATATCTATCTATGTATGTAATCTATTGTATTAAGTATATGATCTAGTACCCATAGCACAAGCTCTGCTTAGCTTGGGGCTAGATGATGATGTGTGGATTGGCCAACATTATTTATTATTTATATTTATTTTATGGCAAAATGTAGGTATGTACATCATATTTTTTTATGTGCTGTAAGGATGTTATCCTTATAGGAAAACGTCGAACATGATGAATGAACGAATACTAACTCTTTCTCTTTCCCCCAGAGCCCGTCTCACAGTGGAAGAGTGCCTGGAGCACCCCTGGTTGAAAGACGAGGCCGACATGCCGCGCGCCATCGTCGGCGTAGCCCTGGACCTCGAGTCGCAGGCCTCGGATGACAGTGACAGCGACGACGGAACGAACGGAGTGAACGGAACGAATGGCCACAACGGATATAACGGAGTCAATGGGTTCAACGGGACCAATGGGAATCATGAGGAGAATGGTGGTAAGAATGATTAATATAATAATTAAAGGCGATGCAGGATGAGAATTAAAACAGAATACATAGAGAAGTTAGTGGAAGTTCTGGTCCACAACATCTGATCTTTTTATGGTTTACCTACAAAATTAGCACTATTGTATGGTTTACCTACAAAATTAGGTATCCCCTAAAGTTGGAAATAGGGACTGGGATATCAACAACCATAGTCTTAAAATAACTAGGAATATCGTCTATGTATGTGATCATGATCACGTCAAAAATATCAACAATACATAACGCATACGACAAAGGTATATGCATTTTATTATCTGTGAAGATTTATGTTACTACAGCCATTGGACGGATATTCCTTTATTTATTTTACTGACATATTTTATAATTTTTTTTACTTTAACTTTTAGAAAAGCTTAAAAGTTTCTATAACTTTGAAGGCACTTATCAGATCCTTCTTCTTGTATTCCAGAAACTCCCGACTCCCGTCCGTCGACGCCGACCAACAAGGCGGACGAGGACGAGCGCGACAAGCCGCTGAAACATGCGCACGCGCGCGACGTCTCCCCCCCTTTCCCGGACGCCCCATCCACGCCCAAGGTGAGACGCGGGGGGGACTACTTGTACTAACACTAACTATTATAGGTAATTGTGTCACGTAACAGCATGAGTTTGGCTTGAGAATGCGTTTGGAAAAGCATGTTTTATGCACAAAGATTTTTGAAGTGAAAACTTTTTTAGGCGCGTTGAGTAATTTTTGCGTGCACAAAAATGAAAGTCACTGAACGCTTTCCTAACTGTGTATTATATGTGTACTTTTTGGGTGTACAAAAATCATGGAACTCCGGACATCGTCACTGCACGCTTCCCAGTATAAATAAAATAAGAAATTACTTAATTTTCACTTCTATCGGCAGTCCCCAAAGATTGCCTGTTTTTTAAATCGGGTACAGCCCATTTCGCGACGTAAAAATTTTGTGAACTTAAGAGTTATATTATAAATAACTCTGTCCTCACGCATGCAAGGTGATGCGCATTCTTTCTTATCGATACATTACCCTTGTATAAGATTAACTTTTATTTGGGCTTTACTTTAACCAGTAATTTACCATAACACGCAGTTGATAAAAAATCTCTTTTGAAGTATTCCAAGGAAATCACAGCCTTCTCTGCATGCGAAACCCATCGATATTGGGTGAAAGACATCGAATAGAGGCGTTTTTATTCGTTAAAACAAGTTCAAAATAGCTTGGCTATTTCTGCGTTTAAAATGGGTAGGGGTTTTATCCCACACATATTATTAAATTTGACTTGTCTAAATGTTTATTTTGTAAGCCTATAGAAATAAAGGATTTTTTTTAATGTCGTCATGACTAGGTCTAGTCTGTGCGCTGATCGAGCAAACTAACCTAACCCAGATCTTCGCCACGTTACAGGTCTCCCGCAAGTCGCACCCTCCCTCCGTGCTGGCGCTCTGCAAGAAGTTCCAACCGGACTACGAGAAGCCAGCCAAGCTGCACCCGCACCACGGGGACTGCGGCTGCGCGCTCGAGTGCGACGCTTCCGCCACCTGCCTCCGTCTGCGAAGCACTAGGGCTCCGCCGGACCGCGCGGTCCTCTGCTAGCGATACCTCTGCTGCGCGTTTTATACGCGTCGGTAGCGTCCGTGTGTTCCACGGTATGGATTGAGTGCTTAGTGCTTCGCGCGCCATCTAACTGACGCGTTCGGTGTTGTGTTTCGTTTGTTTCGGGCCGAGGTGGATAGTTTTTGTTTGCGATGCGGGTAGGTGGCGTTGGCGACGCGTCTTTCTATTCTTGCTGCGATTCAATATAAAATATATTTTTGTTGAATAGTCTGCGAACAGAAAAGAATGGCGAGATACGGTCGCAAGTTTCTGCGTGGCCGATTCGCATCGCGTTATATTATTTTAAAGTTGTATCCGTATTATGTCTCGCTTGGTAAGAAAATGATCGGACCGCTATCCCCCTGGGCCCGCTCAGCAAGCGACAGTTTTATTACCACGTGTTCCACCGCTGCAATGCGCCGGTTTGTGATGTAAATATCTAGATATAAGTTAGTTATCGCAAGTTGTATATTTTTAATGTGGTAGGGGCCCGATTACGCGCTCGGTCGCTACTTGCGTCCCTACAACGATGGTACAAAATGCATAATTATACCCAAACGTATTCTGTAAAATGTGTTCAAAGTTTACCCGGTAGGCTTGGAGTTGTAAATAATATTGATATAATCGCGGCAGAGGGCGCCACGCCCGCCGCGATAATGTTATCGAGTCGATTACATCGAGTGAGGATATATCGAGTAGGTTACTAATTCTGCCTGCGTTTCGGATGGGACCAAAAGTATATTTGTAAAGTTGTTACCGATTTGGTATTTAAAAGTTTAATTCTTTGCTTTGAGTTGTAGATAGACGTAAAACTTAGAGGTACATTTGGTTGTTAAGCTCAAATATTGTGGTTTTCGAGGTGTGTGTTCGCTCTATGGAGTCAACTCAATAAGCTGTCATTTTATTAATAAATTGGCCTTGCAACTGATAGTACTTGAAAGAGGTAATACTTATGAACCTTGTTGTTACAAACGTAAAGCAGATTTTTGAGAAGGCTTCTAGAACGCACACCCCGCAACGATCCACTATACTAATTTGTAACTGTAGTTGAATTGTCAACGCCTGAGGGCAATAAATTTACTTTCATTTCACTAAAGTCGTTCTTTATTGTAAAACTTTCATTAACTCTACAAGAATCCTTGTATAAACTTGAGTTTATTCATTTGTAAAAATAAATTATTGTGATAAATACAATTTTGTTTCTATTTAATACGTCGACTGCTATCTTTTTTTTAACCTAAGCCATTCGTGCTGCCACTACACAGCGGTTGTGTTGCGCCGCACATGCGTTTCGTTCGAAAAGACATTACGGCTGTGCTGAGTCACACAGATCTGTATTTTCTCAGCCGCTGCGCTAGTGTGGATTTACGCATATTACAAGTGTACACACCCCACACATGCGTCACTTTTAGAAAACACATACCGTGTGATTTCAGCAATCAACGTGTTAAGTGTTCATCCTCATTCCTTCTGTTATGTTATGACGTACACTGTGACAAAAAATTGATCACTCGTTACCTATAATCCTACCTAGAACTTTACATCGCTATCCGTGTTCGCGTATTCGTCTTATGTCAAATTACGACGAATCACATCGTCGTCTTTTGGCAGACATGTCGAATACGCGAAAACGAATAGCGATGTAAAGCCTAAGCATGTCACTTTGCGAATCCAAAAAAATTTTGTTTGAAAGACCTATTGACCACAATTTCACCTGATGAAAAGTGAAGATACGACCGGCGATGTATCTCGAATATCTAGAATAATACCTATTCACTCCTGTCTTGTAGAGACCCAGGTTGTAATTGACCGGGGATACAGTAGCTGGGAGCGTGTTCCATACCCCAGCGGTACGAATGATGAAGGTGGAAGATATCCGCTCAATACGAGTGGACTGTATATCCACTAAGTAGGGGTGGTAATGCGGCTTTTACCTCAAGATAATCAGGATAATCAATTTATTGGTAAAAAACGAATATTACAGGTCATGGCCTATATTTCGCATAACCGATTTACCTTCGAGGACTAACATTCCTCATGTTCGAACTCGTGTTAAAATAAGCAAAGCAACTACAAACAAAAAAGTCTATTATTTCGTTTCTAATTGTTAAAACCATAGATTTAAGATTTGACTACGTCAAGTCAAATATATTAAATCTATGGTTAAAACATAGATCGAGCACTCAAGAACAAAACGCATTTGAATGAGAATAGTAGATGAAAATATGTGTGTGAATGTTTTTGCCTGATGCTGCCTGAAGGGCCCTATAGGTGCTGGAGCTTGTCGGTCTTTTAAGTTGAATCCAAAACACATACATAGTGCATAATTGCGAATGTACGAAATAAAAAAACAATGTAAAATATAATGTAAAAAATTACCATGAAATCTCTTTGTTGACCAAAGAGATTTTACATGTGGGTGTCAACAATAAGAATTTATGCATAAGTAATTACCTAGTATCCTTTCTGCGGTGGCGAGTGTACCTCATCATCATCAGCCTATGTTAGTCCACTACTGGACATAGGCCTCCCCCAATGAGCGCCACAGCGCCCTGTCTTCAGCTTGACTTGTGCGTCTGCTTGTGTGGAAGGGGGATAGTGGGATCAGGTCATGTAGGTATCAAAAAACAAACTAATACCTAATTCTTAATGTTTTTATTACAATCTCATTATCTAAACTACATTCAGTGAAATTATATCCAGATAACTTGGCACTAGGAGTAAAACTGCAAACATTACACGTTTTGGCGGAATTCGATGGAGTTCCGGCAAAAAAGGGACTATTTTACTATAGGTACGTATATAAATAATCGTAGTTTGACGATTTCTTAGTTGAGATTTTTTCTTTATGAATGTCGGGTTAAAGCTCTGCACATTAATTCAACACCGGAACCTCAAAGCACAAAAATGTGCATTCAAATATGGGCTTAATCTCGTTATGTTTATATGCATTTTACAGTGACAATATGGCAAGCTTAAACGAGTGTTCTACGATCGTCTCTGATGCCGTTAATATAAAATGCATTTTAATGTTAGAATTTATGTATATTACCCATACTTGAATGCACATTTTTGTGCTTTGCGGTAGCGGTGCTGTATTATTGCGCGCAGTGCTATTCCCGCACTCATCCTGATGATGATCCTGATGTATCCCTCATTAAGAGATGAAACGTTGGTTCTTCCAACACAAACTTCATTACAAAATATACATACAAAATCAAAGCTCTTGTAAATAATCAAAATAATATTGAAATTATGTAGTGAATATCTTTTTTCCGCGGCTTCGCACGAACTGTACATGGACTTGATGTTTGGGACTATATTATGACGTCAAACTTCATCTTCTACTATTGAATGCCAGATATTGTCTACTTCTATTACTCTGTTAACGTTGGGCATAGTCTGGCTAGTATGTAAAGCTATAACCACACTATTTAGGCGCGTCGAGTCACATGGCTCCAAAAGTGTATCAGATCGATTTCATACATTAACACCCTATCTTTAGACAATAATACACTCATTACATATACAGAAATGCTCGATGCACCATCAGTTCAGTTAGCTGAACTGATGGTGCCTCGAGCATTTCTCCAAAACATAGGTACTCAAGTATGTTTAGTTGTAAATTATTATTTTGTAAAACTAGGTTCTAAACATACTAAGTGTATAAGAATGATATGCTTCTGACCACAACACATCACAATAGTGTGGTTCTAGCTAAATAATCACACAATGATTAAATAATCAAATCATTACAAAAAAATATTATATGCGACAAGTACAATGGGCGGCCTTATCGCTTAGAAGCGATCTCTTCCAGGCAACCAACAAGATAGATACTTTTTAAAGATTAATTTATCGTTCCTCAATGTATACGTACTTAACTCAAATACCTTAAAAATAAATCATCCAATTCATTGATTTTCATTGAATTACTACCTAATCTACGGGTATTCTAAAACTTCAATCTTGAAGTAAATTTCTTAGTACACGATGTCCAAATTTTCTCCAATACATAAATCAGTCGATAGAAACCAATTTGACTAGACATTACTAAATGCATAATTTTGCGAGACAAATTGATTTTTAACTTATTACCTCTTTTTTAGACCATCATATACATAATGTGATAGTATTTAGATAATATTATACGTTTTTTTGTTTTCGTATAAAAACAACTATAATAACGGGCAGTTTTGTAGGCTCACAACAGAAATGATATGAATAACATATCAAAAATATAAAATATATACATATGCAATAGTAAGTGGTGTCAATTCAGTCAGAGGTGTGTTCCGAAATACGTATTACACTTTTTTTTTCGTACAACATAGCTCACAGCTCATAGCTATAACAAAATATTTTGCGTTCCAATTTAGATATATTAATTGACAGTTGAGTGTTATCAATAACGTTCCGTTTGACGTCGTATCCGTGATCAATAAAGTCAAATGTAGTGTGTAAGGGGGACTCTAACATCCAATTTGATCGATATGCATTTTAAATTTTAGGTTATCGAAATCTGCATTTTTTAAATTAAAAATTATTATTTTATAATATAATTCTTTATTGTAAACAAAAAACTTAAAATAAATAAATAATATAAATCATCTATTTCAGACCATAGAAAAGTAACAGATCTTATTTCTACGGTCCATAGTAATATATACCTTTTTAATGCATCCAGCGTCTTGGGGAGGCTTCCCACTGGAGTTGATATAGATCAGTTGAGCTACCTGTAGATTGTTTGCAACAGTTTGTAGTAAGCTTAATTGTTTCAAGTTTCTTATATATATAAAAAATAAATAATATTTGTTTCTACTATTTCCTTGTAATTTTCTTTCTGAATTGACACCATTGTGTTAATATAATTAATCATAAGAAATCATTGACAAATGAACCACATTAGGCATTATAACATTAACTAAGTGACTTCCTATTCCATTATTTTCAGCAGAAACTAGTATACAACGACATAATCATATACACACATTATACGACATATATCCTTGGCTAAGAAGCTCTGAGATTCGTTATGTCTATGGCGATAAGGTTCAATACCTATCGCAAGGCAACTTAAGGCTGGTTTTAGTGTCACGCTGGACATCAGCGCTGATAGAGCAATATAATAATAATAATAATTTCCGCAATCTCCCCTATAGCCCGATTACCCAGTCCATCCATCCATCACAATAGCCTGGTTTTATTTCTTTCATTTTTCTTTGCAATAGTACACCTGGCGGATACCATCTTTGGGTGTATCATATTGTGCACCCGAGGATGATACCCGCTATGTGTAGCCATCGCCTTTAGATTAACTTCTCAAAGGGCCTCTGTGCTGTTGGCTTCGGTCCCACGCAAGCCTTCCAAAGGACCGGGTCACATGGTAAATGAGAGACATAATAATTTATTTCAGTCCAAAGATAAGTAAGAGATCTTATTTAACTTATTCTACGGTCCGTAGTAATATATACGGACAAACGGGATAACCGTTTAAGTTAGCTTTTAGATTAAGATGCAATTATTGTGAAATATAAATAAAAGAAAAGAAATAATATACCTTAAAACTAGCATGCTTATAAAAGACGCATGATAGGATACGCGTTGCTTATAACAACATCTTTAAGCAACTGAGATGTTAACGCAGAACCGCGTAGACTCTTAACGCTATACCTATAGCGGAAGAGGATTGCGTCTTTCATGTCCAGAGTTGACTCGTGTGATAATTCGATTCGAGAGTCTGGCAGAGAGACTTATTCAAACAGTTACGTTGAGACGATAGTATTGCCACCTAAATCTAGATTTAGCTAAGTATTACTCTTTGTTTAGTATTTTTACTTAATTTATGGATATTTTTGCATCTGAAATAAAGACCTATTATTATATAATATAAAAAGACTTAATATGTAGGGTCGCGCTGAGCGCACGTGCCGGCGAGATGCCATGCGCGGGAATGTGCATTCGAATGTGGGCTTTAACTCGTATCCTTTGGATGTATTTTATATTGACGTCGGCATCAGATGACAGACAACTCGCGGACCACGCATTTAAAGCTCGTGGAAAGCCGTTTTGTCACTGCAAAATGTATTTAAGGGTGGTGAGTTTTAGTCCATATTTGAGTGTGCGGTCTCGGGCTAGCAGGTAGCGGTATTGAATGAATATGCGCGGAGCTTAAAACCAGCCTTAGTTAACTAGTCTCTGCTAATGGATTAGCCACGTATTTACAAGTAAAACATTGTATATTTATTTATTACTAATACTTACAAGGCGGAAATCTTAATATACGGCAGTATTACTAATTTGAGAGACTAAATATCAAAAATATATTATATATTATAGTTTGATCGAAACCGCTGTACCGCGCCTGAGGTATGCGAGCGGCGGGGGGGACGGGGGAATATCGGCAGCTCCGATCCATCAGTCTGCCGTCAACGCTCACGGCGGTAGGTAGCTTTGCTACCGGACGGTCTATGTCAGACGGACATGAGATAAATATCCAAAGATAGGTCGAGCGCTATTTCGTGATGTCAAGACCGACATTTTTAAAGTGGCCGAATATTTTAAGAAAAGAAAAGCAGACAGAGAAAGCTTATACATATAGGCTACTTTTTATCGTGGTACCACGCGAGCGAAGCCGCGGGCGAAAGCTACAAAAAAAAAATAAACATATCGTTTACGATATCGTCGTATAAGATCTATCCGACAATACGTATCTCATGTGTACTCTTGCAATTTTTTCCTCGGCTCCCACCTCGCACTTCCTTAGGGAGCGGTACAGCGGTTACAGTCAAACTATAACAACATTATGAACTGTATTAACATTAATTAATTACGTTTAGATTGATGTCCGTTCATATATGATTTTATATAATACTATTAACATTGATATTTTACATAAAAAAAACCATTTTGATGAACTCTATTTATGTCAACAAAAAAGGTTTGTGTCTCACTTACATTTATATTGATGATATGGAGGGAGGGAGGAAAAACATAGTTGTCATATTTTATAAAACTAGATTTAAAACACACACTAGGTTTTTCGATAACGAATTCAAATCACTAAACAGTCCATATTTTTTTCTAACTACAGAATACTTTAACACTTTGACTGCGGTTTTTTTTCGGAACTGCGATCTTTTTTTTTACCTAAAAAATTCGTGCTGCCGCTCTACACAGCGGTTGTGTTGCGCCGCACATGAGTTTCGTTCGAAAAATATTACAGCTCTGCTAGTGTGGATTTTCGCAGATTAGTCACTTGTAGAAAACTCATACCGTGCGTTTTCAGCACTCAAAGTGTTAAGATGTTTATGACGCGCATTCAAGGTTCACAGTCAACGTTTACTGGAACTATCGGCATCTACAGTTTTCCAGTGTTATTCTTAACATTAAACCCTATACGCCGCCACATCAACCACACTGGTTCAACGATTGTAGCACGAATCTAACCTTTATTACAACTAGACAAGGTCGACCGTCAATGTCCGTTCATGACGGCGGTGCCAGCCGCCTTCACGTCGTTCAGTTGGTCCCTGTACTCCGAGTACAGCCGCTGCCATCTCAGCTGTCTCACGAGGAGGGAGAGCATCTCCTCTAAGAGATCGTGTTTCCTTATGCCCTGGAAGGTAGGATATGTTATCAGTTCCAGTATTTAATTAATTTAAATGAACTGAAAATCAAAAACAAATTATGGCAACGTGTTCTGAAGTGGTGACCGCGACTCGGCAACCGTAGTGTAGAAAGCCCTCCGGCCAGGTGGATGAGGACCTGCGAAGGACTGCAGGCAGATGCTGGATGCGGCAAGCTGAAGACAGGGTGCTATGGCGCTTATTGGGGAGGCCTATCTCCAGCTGTCAACTAATTATAGGCTGATTTTGTTTATCTCTTCGGTCGAAATTACATTAACATTAAGATAATGTAAAGAACTGCAAATATGTATAAAAACTAACTAGTATCATATTTTGCCATTTCTTGGGTGTGGAAGTGCAATGGCTTGGTCCCAGCATATCGTCTAGTATCGAGCGGATTTGATCTTCACTTCCTGTAACAAAAATAGCAATACATAAATTTACAAGGAACGAGGGACAGGGAACAGGGACAGACATTTTTCCGTCACATACAAAATGAACCCTTACGGCGGTACCCCGAGGCAATCTAGCGCCGCCACCTATGTTATCTTATACATAAATAAAAAAAAACATTTATTTTTGACAACGACAAATCAAATCTTATTATTAGAAATATCAAAATTTTGTTTTAGCATTTTGTGATACGATACTGCGATGCTGCGCGGCGGCGTTAGATTAATTAGCGCAGAGATTAGTTAATGTTAAATTGTCGCCGGCCCGACGTCCTTGGAATTGTAGACTCCATTTTAGAGAGCGTGATAAATAAATAATAAATAAATAATGCTGGATAATTCACACAGCATTATCTAGCCCCATGGTAAGCAGAGCTTGTGTTATGGGTACTAGATAACTGATATACATTATACAATACATTACATAGATAGATATTTTTTATTATACATAGAAAACGACCAGAACACCCGGAACAAATATCTGCAGATCGTACACACAATTGTTCCGAGGCGGGAATCGAACACGCAACCTCCTGCAGGCGGACCTTCGCCCACCGCGCCACATCGGTCGTCAAATACATAGATAGGCGGGGTCGTAGCTTATTGAGAGTATTTTCTACAGTACGTTGCTACAGCTGTTTTGAAAGATCTGAAGCATCTGTTTTGAAGGCTTACCTTGATTGACTAGATGCTCGAACAGAGACGTGATCCAATGTTTGTAGTCCTTGGAGAGTTTTAGATGGAGGCACGACGCCACCTGCGCTTCTAGCCAACTGCGCGCCGCTCCAGCTGTGTAGCTGTGGAAGATACAATACAAAAATACTTTATTGTTTGTTTATACACACGAGAGCATAGAATTCGCACACCCCCTACATTTTCATTTACACCCTATTTTTTTTTTTAAATTAAAATGTTATCTATACTAATATTATAAAGAGGAAAGGTTTGATTTTTGTTTTTATTTGTTTGTACTGAACAGGCTCCAAAACTACTGGACCGATTTGAAAAATTCTTTCACCGTTGGGAAACTACACTATGCCCGGTGAACATAGGCTATATTATATTTTCAAAAAAGTAAGGGATCCGTACTAAAACCGTGCGAAGCCGGGAAGGTCCGCTAGTTGTAAATATAACTTAAATTAAATTAAAGTACACACTGTTAGCTTCCTAAAAACCCATAATGTCTAGCCTTGACCTTCGAAACCTTTACAGTAGCAACATACAAGTAACAATAGAATGACCCTAATGAGCTCGTTTCAGGTAGCTCGGTTTCTAGGACGTTGAGCAGGTATAAAAGGTTAACACTTTGACTGCGATTTTTTTTCGACGACTGCGATCTTTTTTTTAACCTAAAAAATTCGTGCTGCCGCTCTACACAGCGGTTGTGTTGCGCCGCACATGCGTTTCGTTCGAAAAATATTACGGCTGTGCTGAGTCACACAGTGTGTATTTTCTCAGCCGCTGCGCTAGTGTGGATTTACGCATATTAGTCACTTTTAGAAAACACATACCGTGTGATTTAAGCAATCAAAGTGTTAAGAGATGATTGAAATGACATCATTTGCATACCAACTCGCAGTCAGAAAGATATTTTATCGAATACGTCATCATTCTAAGCAAGAAAATGGATATCACACCGGAAGTAGCATCTCATGTGGTTGCACTAATTGAAACTGGGCAGAACCAAAGTTAAATGGCTCGTCAGGTAAATTTGAGCAGATATACATGTATATATGTTAGATTACCAGCGATATCAACAACTGGTGGCTATACCAGGCAACCAGGAACAGGCCGAAAACGTGCGACAACACAGCGCGATAACGGTTTTCTTCTGACGAAATAACTACGAAAACGCTGGTTGAATGCAGTTCAACTCGGACAGCAGCTCCAGGAAGTAAGAGAAGTGGAAGTTAGTCGGTGGACGGTTAGTCGGTGGACGGTTAGAAGAAGACTAGCCGAAGGAGGTCTGGCAGCGCAGACCAGCAACTGGCCCAAAATTGACATCAGCGTACAGACAAGCACGGTTTCAGTTTGCTCGAGATCATTTAAATTGGACTATTTATCAATGAAGGCAGTACTCTTTTCTCTGTCTCTCTCTGTCTATCTCCTATCTGACTGTAGTTTATTTTCAAATTAAAGATAACACAAGATAAGACAGTATAACGTTTCTGGCAAACTGTATAACACTACACCATATGTAGATGCAGATAATTACAAAAACGCATTTTATGCGACAAGTACAATGGGCGGCCTTATCGCTTAGAAGCAATCTTTTTCAAGATATAAAAGATCTATATTTAAAAAATCAAGGTAGAAAGCAAAATTTAGTTTATTTCCTTACCACAAGAACATTTTGAAGGGTGGCACACCGGGGGCATTCTCGTGCTCGTATAGTTCAGATTCAAGCAATCATTGAGTAGAATCGAATCTTGCTTTGTCACAATGATGATACAAAACAACAAGAATATAATTAAATTGAATTATTTGATTTTAGCAACCTATAAAACAAGTCAAATTATTTATACCGACAGGGCTTTTTCAAATAGCCTAACAGCCAATGAATGCCGGCTGTGTTGTCTATGGTATGTCGTATAGATGGACATAAAGCTGGCAATACAGTTACCTGGCCGCGTTAGGGTTGCCGTGTGCGAGTGAGTTGTGGGGATGCTTGTGATGTGTCCTGGAGGAGCGCGGCGCGCGCGCACCGCTCCCTGCGCACGCGCGGACTGTGTCGCTCGCGTCAGACCATACCACCCTGGAATAATACATAAGTGAGCATTAGGGAAAATAATTACAATTAATAATTGCATAAACAGTAATGCTGGATTTTCACACAGAATCATCTAGACCCAAGCTACGCAGAGCTTGGGTTATGGGTACTAGATAACTTAGTATTGGAAACAGTTCAATAACTGTCTATATTATAATTGACGATTCAACTTGGAATGCCTTAAAATACTTATTAATAAAATAAGAAAAAATCAATATCTTACCAAGCGCACAGCTTTTTACTGTAAATGTACGCCTTCCCGTTACTAAGTGTTATCATCGGGTTCCCGTCTTCTAGCAGAGAACAGTTTGTTACGGTCACTGGAAACAAGATAATATATTATTAATAAAATAAAATAAGCCTTTATTGCTGGTTAACACAGTATAGAATATTTCAAAAAACACTTAACACTTTGACAGCGGTTTTTTTTCGACGACTGCGATCTATTTTTTAACGTAAGATGAGTGAGTCATTTTCTAAAATTAAGCTCTATGCTAAAAAATCAGAGTTTTAGTCAGTTTGCAAAAGTGGATCGTACTACAAGCACAGAATAAAACTACACAGCATTATCTAGCACCAAGCTAAGAATTAATATAGTTACTTCTCATTGACTGTTAAACTTTAATGAGAAGATTAGTGAAATGAAATGAAATGAATGTTTATTTCTTTAGGCTACAAATAAGCACTTAGACAAGTCATATTTTATACTATTCATTATTATATTGATGTTCACTTCAATTTTTTGTCCACCAGTGGAAGAAGTGAGAAGAAACCCTAGTGGTTTCTTCTGTATGTTCATAACTTATGTGTCTAGTACATATGGTGTAGTGGTCAAGGAAAGTCACTGGTTTGTGGTACGGATTATATACACAAGACACTATATACTACTGGTTTTATACTAATGCCACCAAAGTTATGGTAGATGGTATGAGATGGTTAAATGGTAGATGGTTTAACCCGCGACGAGGGCGGTCGATCGCGAACTGAGTATATTTAGGTAACCACGAGCGAATACGCAACTGCAAGCGCAGCTAAATGCATATCTGTTGCGTGGTAGGTTTACCCGAACTGATTTTATTAAATCTTAGGGTAAGCTGGGATTAGCCCCAGCGACAGAAATACAGAGAGAGAGTACAGACAGAGAGACTTTGTGACGAAATGCCATTGTACTTCCTTATACCTATATATACCTCTATCTCTTTTTTTATTATACAGCCTCTCAATCTCTATCCTACCTCCATGAGACAGCAAGGCTCTGAAGCAGAGCGGGCGTATGATGCAAGCCGCGGTGGCGAGGTCCCACATCGCCAGCTCTGCCGCCGTCGTCACACACGCCAGCGTGTCCCCGCATAGTGTCAGTTTAGCCGCTTGTGACATTAGAGCTGAAATGATAATTAACATTTTATGACTGCTTTGAATTTATTACTGGATATCTGATTCATAAGGGGAGGCGATGGTGTGACCAGTGGCATAGGTTGATGATGTTAACAATCGAACAAGATAAACGTTTTTTGTTCGCTTCTTTACTTTAACTCAAAAAGATTGAAGTGAAAAAAAGCGATCACTTTATTTCCTAGTTTTAAGCAATTTGAAGAGAGACCGAGACCGGTCTAATGTAAATAAAGCACTTTGCTGTGTGATGGTTAACTGACCGATAGGTGGCAGCGCGCGCGTGGCGTGGTGGCGGCTCAGCCTCCACACGTGCAGCGAGCCGTCCCTACACGCCACGCAGGCCCAGCGCGCGTCGCATCCCACGCACGTGACCGCGGAGCCGAGGTAGGTCTCCCACACCGGCTCGTTCGAGACTGAGTTGTTGGGGATCAGCTGTAGGCGGGAGAGAGGGCCGTAGTGCGTGTTGAACGCTTTGTTCACCACCTGAGGAAGTTTAATGTGTGTCAGAATAGGGTATTGGAGGATGACAAGAGACCGCACGCGCGTTACCGCTGTATAGCAGATCTACCCTGAAGGTAAATAATGAACGTGGCTTCACTACACAGTATAAAACAAAGTCTTCTTTCCGCTGTTTGTCTGTCCCTATGTATGCTTAGATTTTTAAAACCACGCGAACGGATTCTGATGCTGTTTTTTTAACAGATAGAGTGATTAAAGAGGAAGGTTTATAAGTCATTTGATACATAGATTACCACGCGGGCGAAACTGCGGGGCGCAGCTAGTATAAAATAAGACTGGGCGCGAGCGACCCATAGCTGCGCTTGGAATGTATCTGCTCTACCTACCTGCAGTCTCAAGGAGCCCGCAGTCCTTACGACAGGGCCGGCCTGGCCCAGCGTGGGCGCGGGTAGGACAGGCCCGTGGCTGACTGCGTGTGCGGACTGGGGTCCGGGAGACCCACAGCTGCGCTTGGGGTGCATTTCGTCTGCGCGCGGACCAGGGAGGGTTGAGGCAGTGCGTTTGCGCAGGCGGTTGTCTAGTCCACTGGAAGAGAAAGGAAATAGTAAAATGTACTGGTACTGCTTCGTCCATCATCATCAGCCTAAATTAACTCCCTCAATGAGCGCCATAGCGCTCTGTCTTCAGCTTGACGCATTCAGCATCTACCTGCAGTATTTCGCAGGTCGTCATCCCATGTGGTCGGAGGGCGTCCTACACAACGTTTACCGAGTCGTCCATATAATAATAATTATTCATTTATTTCAGGTAACATTAGTCTAGTACAGGGTGGAAAATACTTAAAAACCCATAAAATATATACCTTAGTCTAACATACATAAATTAAACATAGAGGCTCAAGGTTCATAGGCTTCTCGAGATAAAGTAATGTGCAAAGACCGGCCGCAGAACTAATGAAAAGCTCGAAATGACGCGACGCGACCTTTCCCAGCGTTTTGGCAACGGTCAAGATTGCGTCACGTAGTTGCCATTCTGCTGTGAATTCAGCCTTAGAGCTTCGTAGCAAAAGTTCTAGGCAATATAAGCCCGAAATTGTTGTGCCTTCACAGGATTTTTATGCATTATGTACCCACTAAGATACTATACATAAGAACTATAACCTATATGCATAAAATCACAATAAATTATATGTATAGAATTTAGCAGTATATTGAATAAGTAAGTTAAATTTAATCTTCTGTCTATTTATAATTTTATTTATGCACATATTACCCACTTCTCTGTTCACTTTATCTCTCTCTCCCAATAAGGTTTGCTGGAATAGAACTCTTTTTAGGGTTAAGTTCACCTTTGTATTAATTTTCTAGAATAGGTTTTGTATATAGTTTATCGTGCAAAAAATATAAATAAATAAATAAAAAATAACTAATATGAAAATTCTTCACAAAAACACCTGGACTGTCTTTATTTTATGTGACCAAAGGCTTTAAGTACCTCAGTACATCTTTGCTGAGGTTCAATGCTGTGTTACTTACTTCTCAGTGAGCTTAGGGTTGGAAGTGTTGAGCGAGGTGGCGTGGTTGCTGACGTTGGGATGTATGACAATGTCGTCGCGGATCTCCACACGGATCCTGGACTTGCTCTGGGAGGAAGTGCTGAAACAGTTCTCTGTGCCGCCGGGGACTGAGCCCAGAGATTCACTGCGGAGGAAGAAATATATTAAAGATGTTAATTGTCTGATTATATGTTACAAAACGTTAAATTATAATACGTCCAGTTATATTCTACAGAACATAAATAAATAATAATAATTAGATTCTAACGAGGGTGTCATTTGAAGCCCGAGGCACAGCCGAGTATTTGACATGTTCTATGTTTTGGCTGTATTGTTTTTTGACGTGGACCGCTTTTCATGTCGGTTAGTAGCGGGTCACTTGCAAAAACCAGAATGTAACGACAATGTGGAACGGCTAGCACCTACGACCATTATTAGAAGCCATAACTCGGTAGTTCGCAAGCTACTGCCACGCCCGCTACACGACGCATTCAGAACTAAATTTCCCATTTTGCGCGCTGTATTTATAATGATTACTCAGCAGCAAATTGATTTAGTCGAGCATCGCGTTTGATGACTATTTACGCGCAGCGAGCGCAGAGATCTACGCTGTGTACTGGCTTGGGTCTAGATGATGATGCTGTGTGGATTGTCCAGCACTTTTTATTGATATGGTAAGGCACTCACTTGGCATCCGCCTGCGTGAGTGGTATGAAGACCGGCGTGATCCGTCGCTTGCCGTCCGAGGTGCGCGTCTCGATCTGCCGGTCCACCGGCCGGACGGGCGTGCCGGGCGATGGTGATGTTAGCATCGGCTTCAACTGCAAAAAAACGGGTTCTGACTGAAAACCAGCACTCTTTCACAAATGACCTTGAGTTATTTTTTTAGAGCAACAAGCTGAGTCAGGACCTGTCAGACGTTATACATCTGCTTGCTGTGAGGGCTACTTAGTACCAAAGCAATGCTACTTGTGTTAGTACCTACATTTGAGTTCTTTCTTTCTTTTCAAATATTACTTAGTATAGCGCCAGAATAAATAAATAAATAAATAATGCTGGACAATTCACACAGCATTATCTAGCCCCATGGTAAGCAAAGCTTGTGTTATGGGTACTAGATAACTGATATACATAAAATACATAATACAATACATTACATAGATAGATATTTTTTATTATACATAGAAAACGACCAGAACACCAGGAACAAATATCTGCAGATCGTGCACACAATTGTTCCGAGGCGGGAATCGAACCCGCAACCTCCTGCGTCGCAGGCGGACCTCCGTCCACCGCGCCACATCGGTCGTCTGAAGAATGAAACATCGAGGAACAGAGATAACTGGCGATCTGTGGTCTCGGAAGCTAAGAGACACTTTCTTCGGTGTCTCACTCACACTGTACCACGCTAATAAGTAAGTAGACCACCAAAAACCCATAAAACATGGCGCCCATAGTGCTTAGCTGTAAATAAATGAATCATCATCATCATCATCATCAGCCTATAGCAGTCCACTGCTGGACATAGGCCTCCCCCAATGAGCGCCATAGCGCCCTGTCCTCAGCTATAAAATGAATAAATGAATACAATAGAAAAATACTTTGTTGTACACCAAATAAAGATCATTACAAAAAGACATTACATGCGACAAGTACGATGAGCGATCTGAAATAAGCCCCCTTTTCAATGATTAGGTTATTATTAAGCGAGCACATTTAGTAAAGTTAGTTTATTTAATTCGATGATCTTTACCCAAAAGGTTTCTGAAGTTATTGCAACACATAACTAATATAGTTAAAAAACTAAACTAGTGGGGAAAAACGGTACGGTGATTATGTAACTCGCGACCGGTTTCCGACAGGCGTAAATTTAGCAATTAGTGCTGTCAAACGTCAATTTTGTATTAGTTTGACACCAGCTACAACGTCAAAATTGGTCAAAATTGACGATTGACAGCACTGATTGCTTAATTTACGCCTGTCGCAAACCGGTCGCGAGTTACATAATCACCCGGCAGGCTTATTATTGCTATTTATTTTTATAAATTAAATAATGGAGATGGAGAGTGAAAATACTCAACAATACTTACATCAGTAAAGAAAGCAGACACGAGCATTGCAACTAGGCTTGCATGCGGCGCGTATCAAGTGTAAAGGTTATAGAATATTTATCCTCGGACAAATTATTCACATACCAACATACAATACAAGGCCGAATCGGCCACCTTGAATAAGAAATTCCCTGTTTCGCTCGTCCGATCAATCACAATAAATTACCTATGATTTATTTATTTAAAATGCAATGCTCAACTAACGCTTGCTTGTAGTCGTATTAAGATAAAAAAAATTAAGTGGCTCAATAACAAAATGATACGTAATTCTTGACTCCCATGTATTTATATGTATGAAAAAGCGAACGAGTTTAAATTGATGTTTAATATTGTCTAGGATAAATGATAACACGTACTGGATTTGTATCTGTGTTATTTTGTTATGTTTAGGTATAAATCAAGATATTTTAGTGTCGCGACACATCTGCGGAACGTACGGCGCCGATCGTTCGGTTCAATACGCTCGTGTTTTTTCAAGTTCTCTATGACACAACAGCCGAAATTACGTCGCGTTCAGCGTAGCGTCGAACATGTGTCCCTAGACTTAAAATTGAAAAAAAAAAATTACCTGTGTTTTATCATTCTTAGGCGTGGTTTCCTCTTTCCTGGCCTCCTTCTTGGCCTCTTGCTTCTCCCGAGCGAGCAGGATCTCGGGACATTCCACCAGAAGGTTGGATGAGAGATCTCCCCCGGCCTCGTTCGCCAGGCACTTTCCGTATATCTTCTCGTAGAATGCATTCTAAAAGGAGATCAGTAGAGATAAAGTAAAGAGACAAGTAAATGAGACTAGACGTGGAATGACGCTTTTCCCAGAAGTGAGAAGAAATGGATAAAAGATTTTCACAAGATAATGAGACTAAAAATTTGTTTACGAATTATTTCAAAGAATTTACTTATGGTGTCTTTTTAGATGGGAATTTGACCATTTGATAGAACCACAGAGATAGAACAAAATACAATATCGCGATAGACCCATGCGAAGATGCCATGGATGGATTTATTGCCAACGGTTGATCAACACTATTCTCCATTCTAGAGTCCAAAATATTATAGACTGGTAAACGCCTATTTGCATTTATAAAAGTGTTTGTACTAGGATATCTTTTTATAAAATGTATATGGTGGTAGCTTATCTTCTATCTGTATTTATATATGTAATGTATTGTATTATGTACATCAGTTATCTGGTACTCATACCACAAGCTTGCTTAGCTTGGCGCTAGATAATGCTGTGTGCATTGTCCAGCTTTATTTATTAATCTTGTAAATTTTGAAATTTCATTCTTATTCTTATGAAAACTTGTATCTTGTTAAGATTTTTACCTTTTCGTCCATTGAAAGTGGCATGCCAATTTCTTTATTGGAGAACTGCATACACGCCACCGAACCATCTGAACTGCACGCGAGGAGATTCAAACCTGCGACATTAAAGTATGTAAGACCATCTTTTAACTCGAGAAATAAAAATAATGTCACGACCACAGTAATGTAAATAAAAAGGCACTATTATTTCGATTTCTGTGGTGACTAAAGACTCGGTTTTAAATAGACACCTAATCTAACGACTTGACCAACGTCAACGGCTTAATCACGCAACATCTGCGTTGAAAAACCGACACCAAACGGACCTAGCGCCAATGTATTAGCAAATACTACACCAACACGCAATAAACACCCGCACTACACGATGGCCATTACGTGTTGGCCAACATAATTGTACACATTTTGGCTAATCGTCACAAAATATCACACAATAAATTCCAATGCATTATGAATCGTTATTCCACTTTATTTTTTCTTTAGCCGCTTGGCTATGTCATTTTTAATAAATAATCCAGTTGTTGTCAAATTCTATCTGTTCTGTGACATTTAGAGAGAGTTAAGCCCAGAGATACAACGCACAATCTAGTCGCGAGGTCAGGGATGGTATGTCTTTTCAGCCTCGAAAATGTGATGCTGCCGGATCCTTGTAGGGTAGCGAGGTGTGTTGTTTCTATGTCCATAGAGTCTTAGTATTTTCTGCTGAAGTTCCCTATCTCATGTTTGTTACATGTAAGTATTTGATGTTCATATACATGTGCTTGTTTCAACTAATATGTGGGAAATGTATCAGAAGATAGAGAGAGAGACGCAGAAGGTTGTGGCTTCCATTCCTGCTGCAAGACAAACTTTTGTACAATCTGCAAATATTTCTTCAGATAGTTATAGTCGGAACTCGAGCTGATAACAAATACGTTATCATTAAAGGAATCGTGAACCCACCATCAGCGGCCGCTTTAACGACGTCAACCAGATGTCTTCCTTGGTGTTCGTTTAAGATGGCACTCACCGTCTGAGCTCCAGCTGATATCCAGCACGCTGTCGTTAAAGAGGTCGTGTACCACCACCAGCGGCCGCTTCAACGACGTCAGCCAGATGCTGAGCGCGCGGTCGCGGGACCCCACCGCCGCGCAGCAACACTTCTTGCCTTCCTTCACGAATATGTTGTTGTTGAACCTCTGGGGAACACAAATACGGGGATAAATACTTCTGAATGAAAACGCAAATGAATTCGACTCAAAATGTCCCGCCGTCGACGTCTTTTAGGCAGCCGCGCGGCAGACGCTGCGGCAATGCGATTCAATGGCGCCTTGCACACCTACACGACGAAGACACGGGAACCTTTTAACACTTTGACTGCGAACTTTTTTCGACGACTGCGATCTTTTTTTAACCTAAGCCATTCGTGCTGCCGCTCTACACAGCGGTTGTGTTGCGCCGCACATGCGTTTCGTTCGAAAAACATTACAGCTGTGCTGAGTCACACAGATCTGTATTTTTTCAGCCGCTGCGCTAGTGTGGATTTACGCATATTAGTCACTTGTAGAAAACACATACGGCGTGATTTCAGCACTCGAAGTGTTAAGGGAAAACTTCGGGTTGTTACCACTCCCGCTTCGTGTACCGCATCCCGTGTGTTTGACGCGCAAGTTTGTCGATGCTTTACGTGAAAGGGAAGCATGCTTAGAGTCTGTCTACCGGATAGAATCTTTCTACGAGGCATCCATAGAAGAACTGAGGTAGTCGACGATATAGCTCTTAGAACTAACAAACTCAAGTGGCAGTGGGGAGGAAATCGCTCGCAGAAACATTGGTCGCTAGAGCCATATGTGATATGATAAATAACCTCATGAAGGTAGCATAAAGGTCTTTTACTGCTGGCAGCGTAAATCTAATCGTATCTCTACTTTGCATCATATCTCCGGCAGCAGACATCTAAAGGCACTTACAGAACACGTGATAGCTTTCCTAAAGCCCACGAAGTCCTTGTCGCCAAATTTATTTAAAAATTGTATTTTACTTGTAAAATATTAATTGATTATTTTATAACATGTAACCTATTTTTGTAAAGGGTACAGACCACCACAGAGTGGAGCCCACCCAACGCTAAGAGGCGACGTGGAAGGCCCAGGATGAGATGGCGCGACGAGCTCGAGGCACATCTTCCATCATGGCCTGTTGCAGCGTTGGATCGCGAGGAGTGGAAGAAGAAAAGGGAGGCCTTTGCCCAGCAGTGGGACAGTAATGGCTTAAAATAAATAATAATAACCTATTTTTGTAACCAAATAAAGAACTTGAACTTGCTGGCAGAGTAAATCCTGTAACCATATCTCTACTTTGTATCGTATCTAGCCAGACAAGTAAAGGCACTCACAGAACACGTGATAGCCTTCCTATGGCCCACGAAGTCCTTGTCGCAGCGCCAGCCGTCGCGCTCCACGACCTGCGCGGTGGGCCCGCCGCCGTTCATCGCGTGCGCTGACAGCACGTACTGCCCGTCCGGAGACCACGAGCAGCGCAGGACGTGGGTTGTGCCTGGGGAGACAGATAAGGGGATCAGTTGGAGGGGTATAGGTTGTTGCCTGGGAGATAAGAGGATAAGCTGCAGGGATAAAAGATGTAGCTTGAGGACACAGATAAGGAGATAAGCTGGAGGGATAAAGATAGTTCCCTGGGGAGACATATAAGGGGATCAGCTGGAGGGATAAAGGTAGTCGCTAGGGGAGACAGATAAGGGGATCAGCTGGAGGGATAAAGGTAGTCGCTAGGGGAGACAGATAAGGGGATCAGCTGGAGGGATAAAGGTAGTTGCCTGGGGAGACAGATAAGGGGATCAGCTAGAGGGATAAAAGTTTTTTCTTACACAGCCAAAAAAAATAGCAATCAAATATGGGTAACTCGTAACTTATAGATATTTTTTACGACATTTGACCTAGCTTGCGTTGTGTTGGGGAAAGATAAATCTTTAAAAATCGTGGAAAATATAATTTACCCCCACATAAAAACTTAACTTGGTATCATCATGGTATTGTTAAGCGCTGCCTAAGCGTCATCATATAAAAACACGACAAACGGCGGAGATCGAACCCGTATCTTTTTGATCAATCTGCAGACACGCGGTGATTACGACATGAAATAAACACATAACATTTTTACATACAAACTAAAATCATTTTACTTGAAGAACTGGGTTTCTTTACCTCCACATTCCTCAAACGGCTCTGTGATGACAGTCTCAGATCCCCAATCGGCTGTCTTCCAAATCCTCATTGATTTGTCATCTGATTGCGACGCAAGGTACTTTCCTACCTGAAATCAAAACAAAAACAAGATTTATAACATAAAATTAATAAGTTGTTAATATTATGAAAGTGGGCGGGGCACATTAGCCGAATGCACGCCGAGAGGTGGGCTAATGCTGCAACACCCTAGGTCCCGGAAGGAAGCCGTGGGCGAGGTCGGCCAAGAAAGCGCTGGCGAGACGACCTTAACGCCTTCCTCAGAGATTGGTGGGAGATCGCGCGTGACCGCACTGAGTAGAAAGATTTGGGGGAGGCCTTTGCCCAGGAGTGGGATGAAACAGGCAAAATAAAAAAATAAAAAAAATATTGTAGTTTGAAATGATAGGGAAAAAATTTAATTCTTAGAAAATATACTCCTTTTTTTTAATCTAGCCTATAGATTGAGTAATTCCTTAATAAGACCTCTGTGGCGAGGCGGGCGAAGGTCCGCCTGCGACGCAGGAGGTTCCGGGTTCAATTCAAGAGATAGAGCTAAAATATTACCTTAATTGTTATACTTATAGTACGCGCAAATCTTTATGAATGCTTGGAAATACGCGCTCGACTGCGCAGTAGCTTATTTTAAGGGGTTCCGAGGGACGAGGAAGGGTTTGCGGGCGAGGTCCCGTCCAATCGGAGACCCCGTCTCAGCAAACATAGTGTGGGACGCCCTTCAGGTGGGATAACAATTTGCAAAAGACTACAGGCAGAAAGCTGATGACAGGGGAAGGCGTCCGTCCAGCAGTGGACTTATATAGGCTGATGATGATGCACAGTAAGGAGGATATATGTTTGCTGATGAGAATATTACTTGGTAGAGGCAGCTGAGCGGCCCAAACACATTTTTGACTACTTATTTTTACCGTTAAGTTTCACACTTACTGGGTCCCAAGCTACACCTTTCACAAGTCCAGTGTGACCGTTCAGAACATAAACCATCTCTGGGAACTTCTCCGCATTCCAGATGATGATAGTGTTGTCTACGCTGCAGCTGGCTAGCCATTTGTCTAATGGGGACCAAGCTAGGTCCAGGACATCTCCTGTAAGGAGTAATAAGGTTAAATGAATGAGAACCTTCACTGATAAATAATTAAATAAATAATGCTGGACAACATTTGCTGTATGAAAATAATTGTGATTATTTTACATAAAGGAAAACAAATAAATAATAATAATAATAAATAATAATGATTATCATGAGATCATTAGCATGATGAGATTTTACATTAATTAATTGATTAGATACACCTTTTAGAGAAAATAAACTAAAGATATGTAATTATAATAGAATATTGCTTGAACTCACTCAAACTCAGGTTTATCTCTAAAATAATGAGTCTAGCCACAGATAATATAATACTATACTATAGCCTAACTAGAGATTGTTTCATTGACTTGCCTGCATGCCCTCGTAATGTAGCCAAACATCTCCAAGTCTCAGCCTTGCTCTTTCCGAGCCCTCCAACAGCTACACTCAGACCCCACACCATGACCAGTCTGTCATCTCCACCTGAAGCTAGGTACTTGCCGCCGTTGCTCCATCGAACACAGTTCACGCAAGCTGAAATTGTCACATAAACAATGTATCTTAATAAATTAGAAAATGCAGTTTTTCTTGGACTACAGCCCACACCACATTCAAAATAGTTTTTTGGATAATATATGGTTTTAGGGAATTTTTTCGGTTTGAAGAATAGCTTACCCAAGTGATTGTCCATTTGGCAGAGCATTTTCGGAACCTTTTCATCCATTTCAACGGTTTGGCATAAAACTGAGTTAAGGTTC
The DNA here is from genome assembly GCA_943735965.1 of Eupithecia abbreviata. Taxonomy (NCBI): domain Eukaryota; kingdom Metazoa; phylum Arthropoda; class Insecta; order Lepidoptera; family Geometridae; genus Eupithecia; species Eupithecia abbreviata. The sequence goes on from OX030978.1 coordinate 12,308,913, forward strand.
CAGACCACAACCCGACCGGAATCTCCGCCTTGCCCCCCAGTGGCAAATCGCTTGCCGGTGGGGTGAATGTCCACGGAAAATATAGGTTTATCTGCAAAATAGGCGCAACTTGTCTTAAACTTTCTAAGTTATTTCTTGATAAATGGAGTGTGTAATAAAAACTTCTAGGAGTCGCACCATCATGATTGACCCAATCGGGTTTGAACAGCTTCATCTGTAATGTATTTTGCAGTTAATATTGTAAAATTAAGCAAAAATAACAATAGCGTTGCACTTAGATCATCGGTCGGATGCACTATTTAGAAAAATACTGAACTGACAGTGACATTAGTAGCCGCCGCCGCCGAAAACCGGTGAATTGAATTCGTTCAAAAACATCATAATCACTTCTGGCCTTCAACTGTCAGAACTGAAAATATCAATGCTGTCGGTTGTCTGTCATTTCAGAGACAATGACAATCACATCACAACACAAAAAAAAATACAAACAAAAATCGAACGCATTGGCTTGGCTGGCAATGCTGTAGTTGAGCTGAGCAGCTATAATTTTATTAAAATTATTTTCTTTTCTACGCAATCCTTAGTGAGATAAAGGCATGAGAGGTGCCGGAACCCTTATACCGGCTCGTTTCCTGACTCTGCTCAGCCACCTCTTCGTGGTGGTCACATTACTATGGGAGAGCCATCAAACCGTTCGAAGCTGCTTACCGAGCCAGTTCCACGATCAATATCTCCTGATATATCACAACCGGTGAGTGAAAATGACCTTAATTTTATTCCTTTCACCTCGTCTAACTGCTTCCTTGAATGCATGTCTTGGTTATGCATCTCCATTTCACTTTGAATATAAACTTGTTGTGCAACTCTCTACCAAGATAAGATATTGTTGGTATTTGTCATGCAGACCCCTGAAATCATAATTATGGTAAGTCTACCTCTTTACTTAACATGGTTTGCTGTAGTCTTTACATAGGTATTTGATACTATTTATAAAAATGATAAACTGGCCTTTGGTATGTAGATAAAATATGAGGAATACTTCCTGTTAGCATTGAGCGCCTATATTTAGATTTTTCCCGCGCCGATTAATTTCTGTAGCCCCTGCACATATCTCCATAGCAAATACAGAATCCTTTCTGTATTTGCTATGGAGATATGTGCATGCTATCATAGATGTAAAGGTGCTTTATAGAAAAGTATATTTTCTAATACACATACACATAGTAGGTATAGTACTTATACTTTCTTACCTATACTTTTGATCTAAGGCATGTTCTTCAAGAAAATAATGCAATTACATGTCAGTTGATGTTTTTGATTTGTTTTCATACTTAAATGTAACATTTCATATATTATCTAATAAAGCTGATATTGCTTAATGTCCCATTATATACATTTCTTTTGGCAACTAAGAACTAAAAACTACTAATGGTGGTGTTCACTACCGTTAGTAGTTCTTAGGTAGTTGCTTTTTGTAATAGGACCTAATTTTATTAATATGTAAATAAATACCAGACCAACTAAATTGGCAGGTAAAAGACTAAGCTAGCAGAGGGTTGACTAGAGTCTGCCTACTAATAATTAAATAATACACAAAACACCAATCAAGTCTTTAATAGAGCAATCTAACAGCAATAGAATCTCTAGTAATGTTTGAAAATTACCCAAAACACCAATCTTGGCAATAAGATCTATTAATCATAAGAGAATCCGTAGGTAACATTAAACCAGGTGGGAAAGTTGTATGTTAGTGCAGGCAGAACTGGTTAAAGTCAGTTTACTTTACATGTATTGATTCAGGCAGCTGTTAGTACTTCATGAGAGCATGTGTGCATATGTATGGGGCATAGGGCTGGCTCAAAAACCATGAAATTCAATCAGTCACATAGTCTTCACATATGGACTTGTGGATAGCAATCATCAACATCATCATCAGCCCACCAACCTCCACTGCTGGACATGGCCACACCATACTATGCAACATATCTATATAATATAAAAAAAGGAACCCCAATTTCTACTGGTGATGCTATAACTTGACAACGGCTTTACCAATTTAATTCATATGTTCTTTAAATGTTTTCTAAAACTTCGTAGAAGCTATTATACTTTAAAAAATTTGGAAATTGTGCAGAAATTTTCACGCGGTCGAAGCCGCCGGTATCTAGTAATGAATAAATAAAAAATGCTGGACAATCTACACAGCATCCATCATCTAGCCCCAAGCTAACCAGAGCTTGTGTTCTGGGTACTAGATGTCTGATATACTTAATATAATACACTTTTTATATTACTTAGATAGGTATTTTTTATTATACATAGAAAATACCTAGAAAATCAGGGACAAATTGAAGTCCTGTGGCTTGTTTTTCACTTTTTTTTTATTGGGCTAACTTTATAGACAACCTACACTTCACTAAAAAAATGTCTAACTGTGACAAAATTGTCCCCACAAAGTTGGAGATAAAATGGCTGCAGTCGAGGCGGTAACACCAAATTCTTTATACCCTTGGGATTTTGAGAAATAAATCTATCGCCATTTTGTCCAAAAGCTAAGTAGGCGAAGGAATGTAGGTATGTAATAAAAAAAAACAAGAGATTACGCGTTGTTTCCCCTTATGAAGGAACACCTTTTTGAAGGTCCTAAGCAAAGCCACTTGTAAAACCTAAGAGTTTAGTATTGTAAATATTACGTAGGAAGTAATAATCTTAGCTAAATATTTGCTGTCTCTATTAGCACTGTAATAATTATCAGAATTCAAACACTAGAAAACACTACCTATTCAATGTGACTTTCTGGATTAAATCTGTACAGCAAATAATAAATCAAATTGATTATGTACTGTGTGGGTAAGATTTGCATGCATCAATAAATTTTATTTATAGCTTTTACCTTGGTTTCACTTACAAATCATTAAAACAATAGAATTTGTGCATTTTTAAGGAGCAGTTTCATAAAAACGTACCTATTTAAAGTGTGATAAATTGCTGCATTTTAGATATACTAACCGCGTTTACATAAAATTATATAATGAATTCTGAGGTCTTCTTTGAAATAGGTCTGCATATCTGCAATTCGCAATGGTTACAACAACATACTTCTATCTATCTGATTGGGTTGTCGATTTCGACATCGTCGAGAAGAATTTGTAATTGAGCCTGCATGCTATATCGTTTTTCTTAAATTTTACTAAATATTTCTTACATCTCTACAGATTATCTCAACCTAGTTTTTATTCCACCAAAATGGCGTGATATACATAGGTTCCTTACGTTACTTAACGTCGTAGTGCCTAGCTCTCATAAACTGATTTTTGATGAATAAAAAAAATAAACACAATGTTTAACAGAGTTACAAAAAAAGGAAAAGATACATAAATACAGAAAAACATAAGTAGTAGAGTAAGAAAAACTTCTTACTCTACTACTTATGTCTGTATACGTCTTTCCCTATGTGCGCGGCTAATAAAGTCCCAATGATGATGATGAAGCATGCAGTTGTTGCCTTAATTTTCATTTCCTTCTACCACCCCTAATTTTCTCGACCTGCCCCAACATCCGGTTATAACTAGTTTAAATTACAAAAGCATGGTATGAAGGAAGTTTACATAACACGACGTAACTTGATAGAGTATCTGATGGCAACTGGTCAGTTCACATCGGGTGGTCAGGCGAGAGTGCTCGTCTTACCGAACTAAACTAAAAAAAAGCCTTGAAAATAGTGGTTATTGTAATTATTGAAGGGAATTTTGAGTTCCGCGGCGGCGAACCCGCTACAGTCGCGTTAAAATCGTCTAATCGCTCACTGCGCCGCGGCCGTTGTTTTTCGCTTTGGAGCTAGATTCTAAAGCATCACCTTACGTCGGTTTACCAATGTAAGATTTAAAAAAAAAACGGAAAATTCAATCAAAGTATTGTGTAAGTGTGACTAAACAAACACGTGCGTGGTTATAAAAAAATTAATTGAATTATTCATTGAGTCGTCTTTGTTTGATGGATTTATCGCATAGTTTTCATGCACTTTGTCCTATTTGATTACCTTCTTACTTATTATATTTATATGTTTATTAATAAGAAACCACTATGGGTGCTGAAATAAAATTAAAATGTATCAAGATCTAGCTAGACACACGATATAGTGTATCAGCCATGTTCGAATTTTTCCAAAATCATGTTTAAAAAAGAAATTTTTGTTATTTCATGTGTTTATCTATAATTTCAGCTTTTTCGATTTTAGATTTCCCGAAGCTTTTCAAGCTAAAAAGCGTATTTTGATAACTGCAAAGTCGTGAGCGAGTAAAGAACTTTCAAAATACCAGATCAGTGCGTCAAATCCAGTGGTTTCAGTGCTTAAGTTCGTCCGAGCCAAATATATGGGTTCAACAACCTCTTCGACTACTTCTAGCGAAGTAAGTAACTGCATATCTCTTAATTTTTTACCTATAGAAACTAGAATGTGACTTGTCTTCTGCTGGACATAGGCTTCCCATAATGAGCGCTATCGCGCAATTTTTCTCTGCCAATTAGTTACCTACTATAATTTAATTAATAGAGTCCTGAACGGTCTACGAGTAAGTAGACCGTTCAGGACTACTCCAGCAGTAGGAAAAACTTTATTAGGAAAAACTCTATTTCTACTCGTATATATCGATTATTATATTAACATATGTAGATAATGTTGCGTTGCGCGCCATTTTGTGAATTTCACGTTCATAGGAGCGGGACAGATCACATTTTTAATAGGCGTTAGCGCTCAAAAACTCTAATTATATATTGTTTATTATTAAGAAAACTACACAACTAATTAAGAAACTGGCTTAGAGGAACCAAATAATCCTAACTAATACCTATTATAAATGCGTAAGTGTGTTTCTTTGTCATTCCTTCACGCCCTAACTAAGCAACCAATCGACTTGATTTTTAAATAGAGTTCGTTGAAAAAATGGGGAGTAGGGCTACGTTTTGTCCTGAAAAAACATTTTATTCTTAAAACAACAAATAGAACTTTTTTCTTTCAGATTTTATGTAATTTGATATTTATACCACGGGATCTAGGTTCGCCTATAAATATAATAAACTAGCTGTTCCACGCGGTTTCACCCGCGTTAAACTCGAATTTGAATATATTAGGTGATTTTTTTACAAATCTGGTTACACTATCGGAGTTTTAGTAAGGATCCCTAACTTTTTGAAAATATACCTAATATAGCCTATGTTCACCGGGGATAATGTACTCGTAGCTTCCCAACGGTGAAATAATTTTTCAAATCTGTCCAATAATTTCGGAGCCTATTCAGTACAAAAACAAACAAACAAAAAATCAAAGCTTTCCTCTTTATAATATTAGTATAGATAAGTATCTATATTGTTGCCAAATCAACTACGGCCTTTATCAGGCTGATATAAGAAGTTTATGAATAACCCCTTATGCTCAGGAACAATAGATCATTCATGAATCATCTATTTGTGTCATTTCCCGAACAATCGGTCTAGTAATGGTTTATCTTTGGACCTTTGGTTTAGTATCAAACAAGTGTCAGTTTAGTAAGTTGAATTTATGTTACTATATACACTAATTATGAACAGCATTGTTTGTATTGGTAAAATACGTCACTCAATGAAGTGTTTTGATTTGTGACTATGCTCCGTCCACGAATTTATTTTATATTTGGTACCTACATACATATGTATATGCAAAGCACGACTATGAAGTTAGCTAAATTGTGTTTTTTTTTAACCATAATAATGGTTTAATTTATTTAGCAGTTTACTGCCAAATAAATAAAGAAAAAGTGACAAAAAAGAGCATTTGTCACAAACTCAAGATGACACCGGGGTAATGAGGCCAAGGCTCGAGACCCCTTTCTGTGCCCCCACCAGGGCCGGAATGAACTTCGATGAGGATGACTACCAAAAATAAAAGCCAAATTCTAAAAGACCTTGTTTATGATTGATGTGGGTACCTTACCTTACCTACTCAAGAGCGAACAAGATCAGCCATGTACTCGATAATTTTCTACACAACGCTCTATAGCCGCTGAGGATTATCCCATATATCACTCTATCCTTAAAAACATAGACCCTTCTCCTTTATGTCTTAGTAACTGAGGAATACGATGACGAGAGTAGGCACTGCTGTTTATTTAGACCTGGCTTACCTATTCAGTATTGACTTATTACAAAGTTACCTACCTAAATATGGAAATATTTCGTAAATGATTATTCTGCCCTGTGGGATAAGTTATGGCACCATATTACTCTATAAAGCTAGGACTTTTGTGCCCAAATATTTGTATTAGATTCTGATTGACCGATTGACGGGCCAAACGGAACGTACAAGGAAACCAATGAACCTAACTCAATATTACTCACGATAAAATGCGGTACATGTCCGATTTTTTCAACCTATACAAAGCATGTTCAGAATTATTGGTATTTGACTTTTAGGTATTCGGTATTGATATTAGTAGGTACCTACAATCAAACCAAACGTATATGTAAAGTCGTTAGACGTGAGCTTAGTGCGTTTAGTTTGACGCACATGAGCTCACGCGTATCTAAACTAAACTAGATTAGATTACTAGATCCACAAGCTAATAAGACTTTCGCTGTGTAAACCTTAACAGAGCCAAAGTCAAGTCCCTATCTCTACAACTCTTTTTAACATTATAATTCTTAACTTAACATGCGTAATTCATAGTTCAAGGTTCGAGGCATAACGGAATAACTTTATTTAGTTGCCGCCAGTCCGTACTTGCCTCTTTCCTAAACGGTTGTGCTTAGTGACGTGCGCCGGCGCATATCCTTTTACGGATGATTCAAAATGACTACGAAACGGGAACATGGTGAAACAAAGGTCTGTTTTTTTTATAATACAGCATTTAAAAACTAAATTTAGGTAGAGATTGAGTAAGCATGATTTATTAATGCTTGATAATTTAAGTTTTAAGTTGTGTTGTAGCATGTGGATACAGCAAGGTTATTTGTTAGGTATATTTGGTTTTTGTTTATAAATGTGTTCAATTGTACTGATTTTGCGACCTTCACAACTCGTTACTAATTCGTTACTTATATTAACGTTATATTTAGACCTTTATTCGTGGTGGTTAGCAAAGTGTCCACTGACTGTTGGTATTCGTATAAGAGACGATTTTCTTGCCCACCACTAGAGTTTACATACATCTCCATTGAAACCCGTCAAACTGCTTACTATATATGATTTAAAACCATCGTTGAATGGTATCATACAGGATGCTTTATTCATCGAGAACCAGAAATTATTTTCTGCTTCGAAGGAATAAAAAGCTTATTAAATTCAAATTTTACCGAAACTAAACTTGTTCACCGTAGATATCTTTTTCAGAAAAAGTACCCGACTCACGAGCGTAAAATTTTGAGATACTGCAGTTCAAATAATGAATAACATTACAAAATGAACATACGTCATCTCGTATAGCAATTATATAATACCCAGAGAAGAGGATCAATAGTTCAAAAACTGATGTAAAATTAAAGACAACGTCTAAATGCAGGCCGGCCTTGCGCTTGTAGGCTAATGATGTTTGCTGTGTAAACAGCTGATTATCATCTGTGTGGGTTACTTTGTAGCAGTGAGTGTTTCGATGTAAGTAAAGCATTGAATCTAGCCCTCAATAAGGCATAGTTTGCGGCCGTTTACACGCGTAGCCTTCTCTGTTATTCCTAGTCAGAGCTTCTTGTGTGCAAAACTCGCTGCTGAAAAAAACCTGCCCAACTCGTAGTAGTATTTATGTATTTGTATTTATTCAAACAATTACATCTATTCCTAGTGATAGGAATAGGTAGTGCAATTTGCCGAGACTTCATGAAGATATCTTAATATGGACATGCCATAAGTTCCAGGAATTTAATAAGAAAATGTTATTCTATACTGTGTAAAATAATATTTGAAAATACATGCCATTGCCATTGGCGCCACAACCAGTTATAACAAAATGGGACACTTGGCTCGCAGCGACATCTTATTATGTCAAATATTTCGATGAAATAAAAACTGTTTTATCATACGATGTTTGACGACCGATGTGGCGCGGTGGGCGAAGGTCCGCCTGCGACGCAGGAGGTTGCGGGTTCGATTCCCGCCTCGGAACAATTGTGTGTACGATCTGCAGATATTTGTTCCGGGTGTTCTGGTCGTTTTCTATGTATAATAAAAAATAAATATCTATTTAATGTATTGTATTATGTATATCAGTTATCTAGTACCCATAACACAAGCTCTGCTTACCATGGGGCTAGATAATGCTGTGTGAATTGTCCAGCATATTTTTTTATTTTTTTATACCTACGAAGAACCGAAGCAGTATCAATTATGCGAAAAATATACTGAATAAAGAAAACATAAAAACTGATTTGGACTTCATCAACGATAATTTTAAGACCATACAAAAAGCCTTAAAAAAAATACAAAATACACATATTTCTATAGTAGGTTCTTTTGAAATATTCGACGAAGTCAGGATGGTTATAAATTGGAGTAAATGTTTATCCATCGAACAGAAATTAGAAGCGGTCATCGTTATCCGGAATTAGATATTGTTAGAACGTATTCAGACCATATAGCAAACGGCTCGGCTAGTGACGATATTTTAATATTAAAATATGCTCTGTTAACATCAGTAGAAGTTGAAAGGACTTTTTCAACTTATAAATGCATATTGAATGTCAAAATAAATAGATTAAAAGAAGAAAATATCGAAAAACTAATTGTAACTTATTTCAATTTCATGGAAAATCAACCAACTATTTCAGATTTTGAAAGTGACGGTGAAGGCGAAGATTGAACCAAATTTAACTTTTTGTTAAATCTTGACGTTCAATATCCATTGTTTTATTCACGATGAGTTTCAATCATCCCATTTAATATCGCCTTGAAGATTGGTATCACTGTACCTAATTTTAATATGTATTAAGTTATGGTTAAAATAATTTTATTTATGTCTGTTGCGAATATTTATTTTAATTGTTATTGATATACACATAACAATATAAATAAAAGCATAATTCAAATAAGGTTTTTTATCGGAAATTTGTTCCGTCATATTTTTCCCGGAATCCCGGGGCGTATCCATACTATTGATAATGTTTGAGGTCATTTACCCCAAATTGCACTACCTATTCCTATCTCTTATTAGTGTTGCCTCGGTTCATAAACATTAGCCTACAGAGCAGTAGGATAGATTGATACACACTTTATTGCAACATCAAAACTTAACTTAGGATATCTACTACTAAATAATATATGCACTTATTATCTACTGAGGTTGTTCATTCAATGGATCTTGCTTGACAAATGATCAGCTGTCTCGGTCCTTTAGATATATTTGCTTTTTGACGCACTAATTTTATAGGTTTCTGTGAACTTTTTTCGCTATAGCATATCAATAGTTTCCTATAGGTCAGCTTGCAACCTTAGACTCTGTAGAACGCAGACCCTTTAGACTCATCGACGAGCAGTACCTTAAAGAGACGAAGGTCCAAAGTCTCGAACACCGCCGCAATGTCGCTTGTCTCTAGATGTTCTATAGAATACATTCCAGGAGAAAACTCACAGGAACTACATGACCTGATCCCACTATCCCTCTTCCATACCAGGACAAGCAGGCGCATAGCTCAGATTCTTTATTTATAACGGTTCTTACAGGTCACAAAGTACAATATAATAAAAAGTAGATCATTAAATAATATTACCTGTACATAAAATTCAATGAAACATGAAAATAGTTATTACTCACAAATAATAAATTGAAAGATAAATGATACAATTTAAAACTTTATAAATGAACAATATTATAATTAGGTATAAATGTTACACCGTAAAGTCATTTTCATTAAAGAGTTCGTTAACTCAATAGAAGGATTGTTCGATAAGCCAGTTCTTCAGCTTATTTTTAAAGGCTTGCGTTGCAGCTCAGCGGCAGCGGCAATAATTTTCTACTTCCTATCAGACACATAATTGCCAAATAAAAGAAGGCAAGTCCAGTATCTATCACCTCTACTTGGTGAATACATATATCGTTCACTCCCCAAGTAACAATTTCTGGTTCTATAGCAGTCCATAGAACGTATCTCAAACACCACTTTTGGTACTATAGAGGCCCAAAGAAGGTCGAGTAAAGCCGATTTGGCGCAATTATATCACCAAAAAGTGACATAGTAGACCTGTAGAAGTGTTAGCGGTGATATTTTTGTTCTATAAAGTTGATATAGTGGTAATCGTATGACAATCTATTGACATAGTGGGTACAGTAACGCTCCTTTAGTGTCATTTTATACTGTAGTAGCGTTTGTGTTACCATTAAAGTGCCAATTTGTTCTATAGTAGAGTCCGTAATTCCAATACATCACAAATATCTTTCTTTCGGCATCGGCAGATGGCACGGTCGAAAAAATAAATTATCTGTGTAAAGTGATTTCAGTTCAAGGATTGTAACGTGATTAAGTAGTTTATATTATTTTATTTTGACATTGAATAACTCGTTCAATACTGCAAACTTTTCGTGCGACAAAAGTTGTACCGATAGATTAGTACTATTTTTATTTAGTATTTTTAACGCGCCTCCGGTTTATTGAGTTTTGAATAAAATAAAATATTAATATAATATTAAAGGTACCGCAGTTTTGTACTATAGAGCAAAATGGTAACTCCGTAACCCTTATTGGCCAACTATACTCAGGAAAATTTTCCGGCGCCATCATGAGTAAAATTATCCTATAAAGGTGATGAAATATCCGCTATAGAGCAAAAATGCTCTATTATGGCATCGTTAACACTACTAAAGACCATGGACTATTGCAGTGATTTGTGGAACCACGATGTCACTAAATAGTTCTATTGTTGGATATTCATCACTGCTATAACGCAATATATAAAACGGTAATCAGGGAAACCTTATAGAGCAAATTAGATACGTAAAGGTGAATCAAACACTACTATAGAGTAATATTGCTCTGTACTGGCATATTTGAAACGTTTATAATACCTGTCTATAATGGCTCTATAAAATGGTGAAGTGTGAGTACCTTTACATCGACAGGTAATAGGATAATTTGGCTCTATAGCTTACAGAGCAAAAACGTTTCACCAAACGCTTCTATAGAACCCGTAGGTACGCTAAAAACCTTTATACGACGTTTACTCAACCTTTTAGTGATATAAACCTAAGTTATAGTTCCAAAATGTTACTTGGGTCGCACACTAATCGGTTTTCCTCCATCTTGATCATACGTTCCGCTGGGGTTTAGAACACGCTCCCTGCTGCGGGTTCTCCGGTCAATTATAACCTGGGTCTCTTCAAGACAATATTGAATGGGTATCTTATAGTCTACTCTAGATCTTCGTGATACATCGTCGGCCACATCTTCACTTTCCATCAGGTAATCAAACGAAGGTCAAACGAAAAAAAAAAAAGTTTAACTACAGTTTTCAACCTCGATTAAACAGATATTTTTATCAGACAGTTTTTTAATCATATGTAGACAGCACATATTGACACTGCTTCTTGTAGGTAAATCTTTGTTTATATCTAATATTTGCATTAATTCGTCATTTACAAGTCAATTACAGGTTGTAATTAACTAAACCTCTGTTTATACTAGATAGTATTTGATATTGAAAGAGTCTTTCTTTGTCATGAGAGGAGTAAAAACATTATACTCCATCCACGCATTTATTTACCTTGGCGTAAGAAAGAAATGTATGAATGAACATGCGTACTAATTTGTCAGCTGGATAAAATATCCAAGCTCTCGTTAGTATCCATGATGTTTTACGAGTCGAAAGAAAAAATAATGCATTATTTATACAGTCATAGAAAATTAAAGCGTCGTCTTGGGGGAGTGATGTGATATCCTTGATCGATGTGCTAGGTACCCAATTACAGATGAATATATAATTTTCAAATCAACACTTCATCGTATTAAGCAACTTTTCCTTCCGCTAAGCAAATTCAGTTTATGTATTGACATAGCTTGAATATACTATAGCTGATAGATAGAATATTTATTTATTGTTAAAAAGTTGTTTTGTCAATTTATCTTAAAATAGCGTTTTTTCTTAATAGCTTCTTAAATCCTCACAAACGTTTATCTAGACACAGGGGTGTCCTCTAGTCTTTACTGTAGTTAGTAGTATTAGTTAGGTAATGCAGGTGCTTTGGCTTAGTGCAGTTTTTGTCTCAGTAGTCTACTAGTCTAGTGGTCGTTTGTCTAAGGTCCGTCCTCAGAGACCATCTAAGTAAGGCCCATAGGCACATGTCCGTCGCGAATTCATAACAGCGGAACTGCATATCAAATCGAGTTCGGCTGCGCAAAATTACTTACCATATTTATCTCCGTTGAGTAGAAATACTGACTTCGAGCTTTGTCGATCGATTTTATTGGTGGTATAAAAAAGTGAACTTCAGATCCTGCTAACCGAGACATGCAATTAGGGAAGCACATTTTTTTGGTATGTTGTCACATCACGCCTAAATTGCTTGGAATGGTTGCATTGCTTCGCTTGTTATTTTGTGAAAATGGATTGTGATGTTATATTTGCTGTGATAATTATATCAGGCCGATTTCTGCCACGGGAAATGAACTCGTAATCGTCTGCCTCGTTCGCACAATGAATTTTATATGTAGAATATTAGCACCTTACAAGCCTATAAGGGCCGAAAACAAAATAAATCTTTGCAATTTGTTTCCAGGGCCTTTGATTATTCCTTCCCGGGTTTCTGTCTTAGTAAAAATATTCCCGTGGCGAGAGTCATCCTCTGACGTCATCGTCAAACGTCCTATAAACGCATGCGCATGTTTGCAGGTTGCTTGCAGGCTTGGCTGCGTCAGTAGCCCTCATTCTGGTACAGCTGACTACGTTCCTCCTCGGAATAACCATGTTCTCGTCAAATCTCTGTCTTATCTGTATCCTTTTAACCAATTTATCCGTTAGGACTCTACACGGGTTTTGAGGATTCATGTTCATGAGTATATTCTGACCCTTTATTTTGTTCGTGCTTGTTTGATTTATTTGCGTGATTAGTGATTACCTATACATGTTCTAAATTTTGACTCTTGATGTAAATGAAGCTTCTCGTAAGTGCTCCAGAAAAGTAGTTTTTAGTTTTAACAGATGATAAATAAATCCATTCATCTTTTTGGAATTATTTCAGTACCTAGTCAAAACCGAATACAGATTTCGAAATGCAGCACCACATTATCTCGGCAAGCATGTTTTTACAATGCCAGTCATTTAGTCTGATAAAATTTAATAAATGGTAACTAATTGTACAGAAGTTTCTTGATCCAAAAATAAATGTTGTCATTATACCGATTTCTTCATTGCATGGAGTTTAGTCAGACCATAGAAATGTTAATAAACTGGAAACCAATTCAAAACAAAACAATGTTGCTATTTAAAAATAAACATCTCTAATTTTAATGCTATGAAAACTTCACCGATAATATGATAAGAATGCACTTTTTAGTTCACCGATTGTCCAGCAGAGGGATACCTAGTAATCGACTGCTGTTGTCGTTGTAGCTGCTGTTAGATAATACGGAAATTGACGATTGACAGCAATGATCGCGAGATTGACGCCTGATGCAAACCTGTCGTGAGATTCGTCATCAGCCGGCGCGGGACGGTATAACGTGCTCTATCGCAATCATAAAACCATGTCAATAAGTGTTTTTTCAATAGCCGCAATGCAATAACGCATTGTTCCTAGTAGGTACACGAATTGTTTCCTGAACCCTCACCAGCGATCGCATGTCACGGCTCCGCCAGCGTTGCTTTGACGTACTTCGTGCTGGGCGGCTGGCTCTGCGACTGGTTCTGGTGGATCTTCGGCACCTGTAATGTGCTTCCGTTTACAGCTGACCTGCTGATCGCGTTACTGACTTTGTGTTCCGTCCGGTAGTATAGCTTAGAGAGGAGACGACAGATTGATGGCCATTAGATGGAGATACTGTGTGGATTGTCCAGCATTATTTATTTTTTTATTTCATTTTGCTCTACGGGACGGTATAACGTTCTCTATCGCAATCATTTTTAAACTATTTGACACATAGATTTTCACGCAGGCGAGGCCGCAAGGCGCAGCTAGTATTTAATTAATGAATAATATTTCAGATTATTTTGTGATACATTATAATATTTTAGATATGGAAAAGTCTGTGCCTGCCAGCCCTACAAGGGATGGTAATAATGGTACAACCCCCTTGTTTTGAGAGGCATACTCAGCGCTCTATGTATGAATGCTGATGCGGTGTAGGCACGTAATGAGTGATATATTCTTCCTTTAGTAAAATGCAAACCAGTTTTGCGTTATAATTAATCTATCTAAGAGCAGTCCTCATCCAAATCTATGCCACTCCTATCGGTCTCAGGCTAATTGCATCCAGGTCTCTATGGCAATATAATATCGTCAAGCACATGATTTCGCCGGCACTGCATCAATTTCCCTTGCGTTGGTCTATATTAACCACCCAATTGATTAAGATTACAATAAAGATATGGTAAGTATTAGGTACATATTTCTTTGGTATTTAGATATTGTATGCCATGTAAACAATATCATACTCAACTGTCCTACGAACGATAAAATAAATGTAATTTTGATGGAATGTTTTTGAACAGAACTGTATTTTTTCAATTTTGTGCGAAATATCCGAATATTGCAAAACCTGTTCGTCAGTTTAGTTCGTGCAGTTGTATTGTATAGACTTTTACGAAGTTTAAAAGAATTTGTTTTGTTGATAATTCCTATAATGGTTTGGAAGGCTATAGTCACTTTATATGTCCGAGTAAGTGTATCATTCCTATATATATATACCTTTAAGTATTATAGATTATGCTCTCTGACCTGTTTCTGATTTTTCTACTCTAAGAATTGAACTTTTTTTGCACGCTTAATATTTTTCCAATAAAGAAAGAGACAGAATTATTAATTTGAGGCAAACAGACAGAGACAAAGATAGTGATAGCTGATCGTTTTCGCTCGTGTGTTTGTATTAATCATAAAAATATGATATAAATTAAACTACAGAAGTAATAAAATATTGTACACGATTTCAAATATTTGAATAATTAGCTATTGATTGATATACCACTACTCGAGCATTATCGATACGATTTTAAAGTATCTAAGGCTCATTTTAATGTTTATTTTTAAAGCCCTGTTCCAGTATTTAGTTTATTTTCCTTAGAACTTAAAGTTACTGTTAACATTCATGTTCCTTAAAATCATTTTTTTTATTCGTATTAGGTACTCGTTGAAGCTGGGTAGGTACATTACCTAATATCTACCTGGCTTTAGATCTGATTTAAGATTAATTATTATACATATAAGTAAGTTATCTATAATTAGAATTTGACCGTGTGCCTTAACCTTTTTGCGATGATACAGCGACCTTGCTCTATCTATTTTAAGTCTGCATTTATTTATATATAATAAAAATGGATTGGGCCTCATGTTTGTCTTACTTTTTTTTTTTTTTTGGACTCTGGTTTTAGCATTTGCCAAATTAATTTGTGATTTTTAAAAAAATTTGGGAAACATTTAAAACTTATAATAACCTAATACGAGAGAGAGAAAACGGAAAAGGATCAGGAATGAAACTTGATATCACACAGTTCGGTGTTCGGTTCAATGACATTAGAAAATTAATAAAATATAAAAAGTCATAACGTTATTGAAAGGAGATGTTATGTTGACATTTGAACACCTTCAAATAATCTAGACTGCGTTTTTGTGATAAACTCGTGAAGTCTATGCCAAAGACTAAAATAATATAGGTCTATGCTCTTATTCAATAAAGCTTAGCTAAGCTGCCTTTCCATCTGGGATTTAGGTAGGTATCTTAAACATAGACTAGACATAAAAATCAAGCTGCGCTTTTTAATCAGAAAAGCGGTCAATCTGGTTCATATTCATATTTATTTATTCCATAAAACAATATACATTGTGTGCGGAAACTTAAAAATAAATTATATTAACTAAAAGAGAAGTATCACATTAAATTAAATGATTGAACGATTATCATCACATACACAAAGTTTATACATACATATATTATATAATCAAATTATATATCAAATCATTCTGAATGAATATAGCCACAAAAGTAATTTATAACAGGATGATTTGATTGAAATAGTGTAGAGTCAGTGTAGTGTCGAAATATTGGTAAACTCAAAACTGAAATCATGGTAAATATCCCGTTATATGTTAGGTACTTTTGTGTTAATAACCATTATTTGCTTAGGGTGGCTTTGGTATCACGGCGGCCATGATAATTGATGAAATAATTGTGATCGAAAAAAGAAGTTAATAACCATAGTTTTAAAAGTTTATTTCCACAATTTGTTTCTTAGATTTAAAAAATACTATAAGACATAATCTTCATGAGTTTTACTACAGGATCTTGTATGGCGTGAGGTCCACAGATGTTGTGACCGGGTAAATGTTTTTTTTTTTTATATTAATAATTTTTACGCTCAATCGGATATCAGGCTTGGAATGACTCCTAATTTATATTCGTATTTTTGAGTTTCTTTTTGTGATAGTACCTAGTTTTTAACAAATATTATACATACTATTGCCAAGTAGAGTAGAGGTAGGTATCAATCACCCAATTTGAATGTAAATTTTATTGCTTTTTATACATTTATTCAATTCCTGGTGATATCTATACTTCACACTTATTATAAATGCGAAAGTTTGGATGTTTAGATGGATGGATGTTTGTTAATTGACCACCAAAAGGATCAGACTAAAATTTTGTATATATATTGTTCTAAGCCTCGAATCAAACATAGCTTTTTTATCCCATAAATAGTTCCCATGGGATATAAAAAATCTTTAAACGTTTCCATAGAAACAACGCTTGCAACCTTCAATTTTTTGTCCACCAGTGAAAGAAGTGTAATAGAAACCACTAGAACATTCCAAGCCTCCATGGTTCTGCGCTATAGGCTACTGCTATTCCGGAAAAAAGCATGCAAAGCCGCAGGCTGGAGCTAGTTCTTTATAAACTTGAGAGGCGCCATCCCAAATCCACTATAGGTTTTGCTTAAAATTTATCATACTCAACAAAGCTAGCCTAGAAGAATACTTTTATGTGATGTGCCTCCTATACGTGTGCAATTTCTTCCAGACAACAAACGAGCTCCAACAGCTAACGAAATCGAATGAGTACAAGGGGGGATGGTCATTCTACCTCCTGCTAGCTGCTGTGGTCACCACGCTTGGTTCGTCGCTGCCCGTCGGATACAACATCGGAGTTGTTAATACCCCTGCAGAGGTAAAGTCTTCGAATTGCTGGCATTCGGCCGTGTGTTTAGGTCTAGCTATAGCGAATTCTAAAATAAATTCCTTTATTTCTTTAGGCTTACAAAATAAGTACTTAGCCAAGTCACATTTTATACTATACATAATAAAATAAGGTGTGATTTTCTGTTCACTTAAATTTTTTGTCCACTTGTGGAATAAATGAAAAAGAAACCGAAGAACGTTGAGTCAACGAAGAAAATTGTTGAACATTTTTTACAAATTATTTAAGCCTTCTATTGCGGCAGGCAAATTAACTGTTTAATTTATCATTTTCCTCATGTTTATGCCGTTAACTCCAATTATCTAAATACCTTCCTGTTTTCGAAACCATTACAGCATTTACCTAACAGAAAAAAACAGTAAAAATGTAAATATTTTTGCACCCTGTCTTTCAATCTATCATAAATATGTTCAGAAATATTGTAATCAACGTTTTGAAACGTTGATTCGAAAGATCCAGATTTCATCCCAATTTTAAAAACATAAAATATTTTTCTTGTGGGAATTCAGCTAGCTTTACATACATTTATATGTCTATGATGACATGCATTTTTGTTGTTACAGGTGATAAAAAGCTTCTGCAACGAGTCTATAATAAGCCGCTACAACGTAGTTCTCAACAAGCAATGGCTGGACGTGCTATGGTCCTCGGTCGTGTCTATCTTCATCGTGGGGGGATGTGTCGGCTCTATATTAGGTGCCTTGCTTGCCGACAGGCTTGGCAGGTGAGGACTCTTGCTTATTCTGCTCTCCTGGTACAATGTAGCAATGATTGGCTGGATATTCTTAACGTTGGGGGACGTGCCGGCTCTATATTAGGTGCCGTGGTGGCTTAGCTTTAAAACTCCCTCTCACTTCTGGTATAATAGTACTTTTTAAATTATTTGGTGAAAGTTTGACGTACAATATCATCGAAACTGCCATCATATCCAGGTTCCTGTATATATATGTATATTATAAGGAGAACATTTTTGTTTGTTTGTTTGTAATGAATAGGTTCCGAAACTACTGGACCGATTTGAAAAATTATTTCACCGTTGGGAAGTTACACTATCCCCGGTGAACATAGGCTATTATTATATTTTCAAAAACAGTTAGGGATCCGCACTAAAACCGAGCGAAGCCGGGAAGCTACTAAGCTAAGTTTAACTTACAATTTATTGCGAAAACAGCATATATATTAAATTTTTTTTTTTTTTTGTGATTGCAGAAAGAAGGCTACAATCGTGACCAACGTGTTGTCCGCTGCCGGTGCCTTACTGTTCGCGCTGTGTCGTGAGGCCAATTCTGTTGAAATGCTCATCCTTGGAAGACTTCTAGTCGGCCTTTCTGGAGGTAATGATCTTGGTATATGAGGGTCGTGAACTTCGAAAGATAAGGATAGCTTTGATGTTTAATATAAAAGTATAAGTTAGTATGTATATGTTTAATATATTACTATTAGACGACCGATGTGGCGCGGTGGGCGAAGGTCCGCTTGCGACGCAGGAGGTTGCGGGTTCGATTCCCGCCTCGGAACAATTGTGTGTACGATCTGCAGATATTTGTTTCGGGTGTTCTGGTCGTTTTCTATGTATTATAAAAAATATCTATCTATGTAATGTATTGTGTTATGTATATCAGTTATCTAGTACCCATAACACAAGCTCTGCTTACCATGGGGCTAGATAATGCTGTGTGAATTGTCCAGCATTTATTATTATTATATTAATATTTATTTATATTTTTATTTATTTATTTATTTATATTATTATTAATTATTTTTATTATTATACACTCATTTATTTAAATTCTCGTATAAAATACATTTTTTACTATAGAAAATACAATAAAATATTATAAAACTATTCTACAGTAAAAAATATATCAAAACGGTAGATCACCGACCGCGAAGCTAGGCTCAAGCGGCCGGTGACTAGGGCTGCAGAGAAAGGAACTTCCTGACGATACGTGCCGAGTCCAAGAGTACCGCCTTATTATTATTATTATGTCTCTCATTTACCATGATCTCGGGCCATAAAGTGACCCAGTCCTTTGGAAGGCTTGCGTGGGGCCGAAGCCAACAGCACAGAGGCCCTTATTATTATTATTATTAATAATATGTATAATGATGGGTGGCGAGAGAAGGTAGAGGCCTATACTTAGCAGTGTGTGTTACCGGCCGATTAGATGGATATAAGAAGATTAACTGAATATCTTTTTGAAGAACACATAATACACATAATCTTCGTTTTAATAATTGGACGTAGTAATGTGAAAATTGAGATTTGAGATAAATCGACTAATCGACTTAGTTTGACTTATCTATTTTATTAGTCTCTAGTGACATCTTTAGATTTTTTCATTGATAAAAAAATTATATATAATATAAATTTAATTTATATTATATATAATTTTTATTATTTTATTGAACAAAGTATACATAGTGTAAAACAAAGTCGCTTCCCGCTGTCTGTCTGTCCTATGTATGTTTAGATCTTTAAAACTGTGCAACGGATTTTGATGCGGTTTTTTTAATAGATAGAGTGATTCAAGAGGTTGGTTTAAACACTATTTGACACATTGATTTTCACGCGGGCGAAGCCTCAAGACGCAGCAAGCTAATATAAATGTAATATTAGGTCTTTACCTATGAAATTGCCGTTTTGTATGAAAAAATTTAAACAAATTTTTTTCAGGTATTTTTTATTTGTTTTAATCGAAGTAATCACCCATGCAATCAATGCATCTTTAAAATAAAGACCTATTATAATGAAATAAAACAAAGTTACTTATCAAAGTCTGTCTTTTCCAGGTCTAACAACAAGTATTGTGCCTATGTACCTGACAGAACTCGCGCCCTTGGCCTTATCGGGGCCTCTGGGCACCTGCTGCCCCATGGGGGTCAACGTGGGGGTCTTTGTTGGGCAGGTTATGGGCCTCAAGTTTTTGTTAGGTAAGTTTTATAGTTAACTAGCTGTTTCCCGCGGTTTCACCCGCGTTAAATTCAAATTTCACATTTATAAATTTTAATATAGCCTATGTTCACCGCGGATAGAGTAGCTTCCCAAATCGGTCCAACAGTTTCGGAGCCTTTTCAATACAAACAAAAAATCAAACCTTTCCTCTTTATAATATCAGTATAGAAAAAAAGGAATAACCTAAACGGATAACTGGCTTGCTGCTCGAAGGTTAACGACTAAGTTATCGCAGTAATGATACCCAGACACGCTCAGATATTTTTTAACTTGCGCGATCTGAACAAATAATTGTATTATATAGCGGGTATTTATCTCGTTTATATATATTTTTTTGTTTACACGCTGGCGTGGTCAACACGGGTCGGACAAAAAACTTAAGTGAACATAAAAATATTGTTATTTGATAATAATGAAGTATAAAATATGACTTCTCTAAGTGCTTGTTTGTAAGCATAAAGAAATAAACCTATTTTGATTTTTGAATTTTGGATGATGACTTTATGATGAATTTATCATCAGTAGGTAGTAGTCAAAATAGGTTAATAAACGCGTTATATATCAGTTAATTATTAAATGTCAAAAATATTACCTACAATGTTTTCTGGCTAGTGTCTAGGACCACGAAGCTCCGCATTTATAAAAGACCTTCTATTAGTTATTTTTGCACGTAAGTTAATTCTGTTAATTATTATCGCGGGTATTTATCGCGTTTATTATCAATTTTTCCCGACGTTTCAACAGGTTTACACACTGGTTTACTACTTCACGTGGTCACGGGATGATGATGATGATGTAAATTCTGTTTACCTAGACCACAGATAATATAATACATGCCTAGACACAAGGGTTCTCTAAAAATACAGAGCAATATAGATAATTTATTAACACATGTATTTTGTTTATTTCTGCATTGTTTTGTGTGGTATAATAAAGAGTTTTCTATCTATCATTAAAAGTTATTTATTTGTATTTCCAGGCAGCCCCCAGGACTGGCCCTACCTGCTGTCCGTCTACGCAATCCTAGTCATTATCAGCTTGCCCGTGCTATTTTTACTGCCGGAGAGCCCTAAGTATTTATATGTAGTTAAGAGAAACGAAGAGACTGCTTTGAAAGGTTAGTAATCTTCTGTATATCTAAAATAAAGACGTGTTAGTTACACTATTTATAATTCAAGAACGGCTGAATTTAAAATGAAAATAGAAAATATTTGTGTTTCATAAAATAATACGATTTGGCTGAAAATTGGTGGGGAGGTAGCTTAGAAGCAGGAGACGGACATAGGATACTTTTTATCCCTTTTTTTTTATTGCCTCTAAGGCGGAACAAAGTTCGCGTGGTCAGCTAGTTTGACGACCGATGTGGCGTGGTGGGCGAAGGTCCGCCTGCGACGCAGAAGGTTGCGGGTTCGATTCCCGCCTCGGAACAATTGTGTGTACGATCTGCAGATATTTGTTCCGGGTGTTCTGGTCGTTTTCTATGTATAATAAAACAAATATCTATCTATGTAATGTATTGTATTATGTATATCAGTTATCTAGTACCCATAACACAAGCTCTGCTTACCATGGGGCTAGATAATGCTGTGTGAATTGTCCAGCATTATTTATTATTATTATTTATTAGCTAGTTTACAATCAAATATCTAAATATGTAATGTATTGTATTATGTATATCAGTCATCTAGTATGCATAACACAAACTCTGCTTAGCTTGTGGCTAGATAATGCTGTGTGATTGTTGAGCATTATGTATATATATATGTAATTATTTACTGTGTCCGGTAGGCTTAATTCAGGAAGGATTGCTGATTCCTGGCGACTGCAGTTAAAATATACATTATTGACTAGAAATGTTTTTTTCGAAGAAATGGCGATAGCAATAATAATGCATGCGCTTTAGGGCGAGTACATCATTGTGACATACTATAGGTAAGATATCAAAATACTCTGAAGGTGATTTACGAACAAGGAATAGGTAATATTGGAAGATGACTACGAGTTACGAATGAAGAAGACGAAGAGCTTCTTTAATTCATACTGTTGGTGAACCTTTAATAAATAATAAGTTGTGGATATACCCTCTCCATTGCTTTCCAGAACTAAGCCGTCTGCGCGGAGTCTCCGCCTCCCTTCTATCCATGGACGTGGAACTGCTCCGCGAGGAGGTGGCTGGCCAGGAAGCGGCTGTGGAGCAGACGTGGAGCATGGCGCGCGTGGCGACCTGCAGGCAGCTGCTGCTGCCGCTGCTGCTCACCTGCTCCATGCAGGCCGGACAGCAGACCAGCGGGATCAATGCTGTGAGTTACACGTGCCTGTAACAGATATGCTAGCCACCATAATAACTGTGTGCTTATGCATACAGCTATTATATTGTAATTATTATATATATTTATAATTAAGTTAATTTATGGAATAGATGGGGCCACGTGTAGATGCGTACTGCCATCGCTGGCTCACTACCTTTGATGTGCGGACGAAAAACCGACACCGTGGCCATCCCATCGCCATCCCGCCGCGCCATAAGCCACAACAGCGCCCTTCACATCACATGCTAGCCCATCGTAGTGGGCTAGCATGTGATGTGAAGGATATGATGGCATGACAAAAAAATTAAGTAAAACAATCTTATTATGATAATAATTTATAGTATAAAATTTTACTAGTCTGAGTGCTTATTTTGTAAGCCTATAGAAATAACTATATTTAGAATTCTCGTGTCAGTAAAATGCTTTTTATATCTTCCAGGTATTCTACTACTCCCAAACCATCTTCAAGCAAGCCGGTCTATCGGAGCAGAGTTCTCAGTACGCGACCATCGCGTGCGGATTCATCAACGTGTGCACCGCGCTGGTGATGCTGAAGCTGCTGCCGAGGGTCGGCCGCCGGCCGCTGCTGCTGGGCTCGACGGCGGCGGCGGCGGTGATGCTGGCAGCGCTGGCGGTCGCTATGCATTTTATGGTGAGGATGTCTTTTATCAAGAAAATTTTAGTGCAAATAATATTTACGCGTTATTCGTGTTAAATAGCGTGGTAGCCTTGCAGGGAATATAGGTCAAAGGACAGGAATGATTACTACCTTCACAATCAACAATAATTGCACAATGTTTCAGGACGCAGTACCGTGGATGCCGTACGTGTGCATGCTGGCCGTGTTCGCGTACGTGCTAGCGTACGGGTTCGGACTCGGACCCATCCCATACTTCATCGCTTCGGGTTAGTTCTACTCTATTTATATAGGCTCAGCTCTCACTTTCATTCCAAATGTAACTTTATTTATCTCGCAAATAGATACAATTGCACAAGCGCTGCGGGAAGATAAATAAATAAATAAATAATGCTGGACAATTCACACAGCATTATCTAGCCCCATGGTAAGCAGAGCTTGTGTTATGGGTACTAGATAACTGATATACATAATACAATACATTACATAGATGTCGTGTTATGTCAATAAAATTTGTACCTTTTTACTCAGTAAATAAAGTCATATTTGGAATCAGAGTGCGCGCAGCGTCGCTATATTTTGTAGATGATAAATTCCGCTTAGATTTTTCTAAACCCTTCAAGCTGAACCCATTCATATAGAGAAATAGAGCCCGACATTATAATTTTCGATATATACGACTCGTGGTCCGACATACACATGCGACTTTTATTAACTTTTTTTAATTCTTTCATTCATAATTTAATGTATCTAAGTAATAAGCTTTATATTACATCATGGTTCGTAGCGTGTTGATGTATTTTTTATGATAGTTAACTTTTTTATTTCTTTGTCACTTTGGTGCTGCACTGTCATGAAAATGTAAATATATTATTTAACTAGCTGGTTCCCGCGGTTTCATCCGCATTAAATTAGAATTTCACATTTCTAAAATATAACATATATAGCCATTATATATATGTATACTATAGCCAATGTTCACCGGGGATAGTGTAGCCTCCCAATGGTGAAAGAATTTTTCAAATCGGTCCAGTAGTTTCGGAGCCTATTCAATACAAAAAATCAAACCTTTAATCTACATTATATTAGTATCGATAAGTAGAGCACGACATTATAATTTTCGAGATAATGCTGGCGGCCCAACAACATGCATATGCGGCTTTTATTAACTTTGTTTGATTGAATCTTCCACAGAGCTATTCGAAGTGGGCCCCCGGCCCGCCGGCATGGCGTGGGGTTCCCTGGCCAACTGGGGCGGCAACTTCCTGGTCGGGATGTCCTTCCCCACCATGCGGGAGACGATAGGACTCTACTCCTTCCTAGTGTTTTCTGCTATCACCGCACTACTGTTTGTCTTCCAAAGGTAAGAATACTAACCTCTTGCTTCGCAGGCGGACCTTCGTCCACCGCGCCACACGGTCGCCATTCTATACATATCTAATGTTATGTCTATCTAAAGATTGAATTCAAAATAACATTTTTGAATATGTTGTTCTAGAATGTACTTCCCGGAGACGCGAGGCAAGACGCCTGCGCAGGTCGCCGCGCTCTGCCGTCGCGGGTTCAACTCCCGCCCACTAGTCAACACTCACGCTGCCCCGGGCACCGTATAATACTGTATGTATTTTATATATCATAGTGAATATAATGTCAGTTATTGTATATTGCGAAAACCTACAACAGGATTGATTATAAAATGATCCTGCATAAAAGATTTTTCCCTGCATGCTACGTCGTAAGGGTAAACAAGTCACCGACGCGAACCTTGTCGGTAGGTGAGGCCTTAATGACATAACGCTCTGCCATAGTGTGCAAACGAGCTCTTTTTAGTTTCTTTCCTGTATATTATTTATTTCCGCCCAAAATTGGGCTAAAATCAGTGTTAAAATACGAAGAAGCTTGTATTAATAAAGTTCGTGGTTGACGAAGGCGCTATTTTTCATTATAACTTTTTTACTTTGAAGTAGATACATATTTAAAATTGTTAGATTCTTACGTTATTTATTTTAACACTTTGACTGCCAACTTTATTCGACGACTGCGATCTTTTTTTTAACCTAAACCATTCGTGCTGCCGCTCTACACAGCGGTTGTGTTGCGCCGCACATGCGTACATTACAGCTGTGCTGAGTCACACAGATCTGTATTTTCTCAGCCGCTGCGCTAGCGTGGATTTACGCATATTAGTCACTTGTAGAAAACACATACGGTGTGATTTCGGCACTCGAAGTGTTAAGACATGTTTGAGGTTCTTTGTTCTTAAAACACAAACTTATTAAAGTTTATTATACAAAAACTCGCATTGTAAATGATACTGTCCAAATGTTGCAAAGCATGCATTTGGGACACCAATTATATTAAATAAATGACTTGTAGGTATTTCTAAGAGAGATTCATCCTTTAAGATTATTTTTAATGTTTAAAAACTAGCACGAATGTACTTATTTATACAAAGACTGTGTCAACGTAACAATGTGATTCGTGTGTAATTATTACTGAAATTGGTTTAAATAATATCATTGATTTATATATCGGATAGGCACAATAGATTATTAGTGATATATTCACTTTAAAAATAAATAATTAAATTAAAATAAAACAAATATTTAACGGGGGCTCCCATACAATAGTTTTTATAGTACCCTTCGTGTGCGAGTCCGACTCGCTCTGAGGCGGTTTTTTTTTATTATTATTGATATTACACACTAGCTGCGCCCCGTGGTTTCACCCGCGTGGTGATAGATATTTTGGATAATCTTTATATGTAAAAATCAATTTCTGTTCGTTAGTCTCGCTTAAACTCGAGAATGGCTGGGCCGATTTAGCTGATTTTTGTTTTGAAATGTTTGTCGCAGTCCAGGGAAGGTTTAAACGGTAATAAAATATTTAAAAATGTCAACGCGAGCGAAGCCGCGGGGCCCAGCTAGTATACAATATATCTTTATAAATTGTAGCCTATGTGTTATTCTGATTAAGCTATATTATTGTAAAGTTTCATTAAAATACATTCAGTAGTTTTTACGTGAAAGAGTAACAACATAACATCCATCCATCCATCCATACTTACAAACTTTCGCGTTTATAATATTAGTAGGATGTTAGTACTTCTTTATCTTCCTCACAACTTAATTAAAATAAGTTTTGTTAGCTAGCTTTTTACATCACAATTTGAATAGGAAATATCTAAATGTAGTCGAAAACTATTGAAGGTGCCAAATATAAATCGAAATGATCAAAACTTTAACTAAACATTTGGTTTTGAATCGGATATATATTTTTATTATCAGCCGTCAAAATAATTAATTAATAATGATATTAAATATTGTTAGAATTAATTTATGTATAATTTTTAGGCAGATTTTTTATTATATTCATAAAAAATCTGCCTAAAAATTATACATAAATTAATCAAAATGTGTACTTAATTTACCTTTATGTTTTTTTAATAACTAAATTTCCATCACAAGTTTTTTTTTATGTTTACAAAGTACAATGATTATTTTATTTGTGTGAATAATATTTTATGACATGATGACAAAAATATTGTGTGATAAAGTATTTTTTTTTTTAAATAAGGTTTTTAATAAATATTTTAAAGAATTACTAATCTCGTTTAATTTGCCATTCATCATCGTGTTATAGTTTGACCGAAACCGCTGTACCGCTCCTTAGGAAAGTGCGGCGAGGTGGGGGGCGAGGCAAAAAGAGCAAGAGTACGCGTTGACGGCAGACTGATGGATCGGAGCGGCCGATATTTCCCCCCGTCTCGCCGCTCGCATACCTCAGGCGCGGTACAGCGGTTTCGGTCAAACTATAGTCAACACTGCTGGACAAAGGCCTCCCCTAATGAGCGCCATAGCGCCCTGTCTTCAGCTTGACGCATCCAGCATCTACCTGAAGTCTTTCGCAGGTCGTCATCCCACCTGGTCGGAGGGCGTCCTACACTACGTTTACCGAGTCGTGGTCTTCACGTTTGCCAAACAACATCTTGTATGTTTTCAAATTTGCCATTACCTAGGTACCATTGGCGCAGGACCGCGTATAAGAGCGGCATAAGAGTTTGGAGGCCTACACTGAGCAATGGGTGAAGCCGGGTTGGGGATGTGGGTGATGGTATACAGGATGTTTTTTTGAGAAGGACGGCGATGACCAAATCCGAAACCACGAGAGTAAGAGAAAAGTCATCAAAGGAGTCATGCCATTTATAAGAAAACAATAACTGCATATTCATTTTTTATTATCTTTTACTTTTGATGGTATAATGGAATTACTCAAAAAACCATCCTGTATAATCTCCGCCATGTCTGAACCACCTTAAGCTCAGAATGTTTTCTTGGTTGCTGAATAAAATACATTTGTATAAACAAGTTACCATTTTATTTGTAAACAATCAAAACTTATCTCAATAAAATAATGACTTATAGCCAGTTGAAAAATATATTATGTATTTCTTAGATATAAGTTCATAAACATGTAGATCTACTAATACAAAGTGCTCATACGACGTAATTATTTTATGTAACTTTTGTTAAAAATTTGTATAATTTTAGTAGTAAATGATTTAATAAGTGTTAGTTATTATAAATAGTATTTTAACAAAACACTTTTAAAGGCGTTCCGCCTGTCGAGTTATTAATTAATTGGTTTTGTATCTAGTTAGGTTCTAAACAATGTTTAGTTAATCTACGATTGTAAAAATTTGTGTTGAACTTTGAAAAACAAAAACAATGCTACTAATAATTATTTTTCTAAAAATTTTATCTCGATAATTAAAAAAATGAGGTTGTGTTAGAATAGCTTCGTCTATAATAGTTGTCACTGACAACTGCTGATGAATTTTAGATGTAATCATACTATCGTACCTATTGTATTGTATTATGTCGGAATAAATTAACTGAACTGAACGAATTAAACTTATCAGCTGATTTCGAGTCGATTAAATAATTTGAAACATAAAACTTCTAGAAATTGAGATATAAAACTTTTTAAACTATCATAGATAATTAACACAGCGTTTGTGTATAATAACAATGACAGTTTCAAGAGTGTGGTTGTTAATGGTGCGCCGCGCCTCATGCGTGCGCGATAGCAATATTAGCCGTTCAAAATTTGGTTTGTTCCGTAATACCAAAAATTATGACTGAAAACTTTTTGTATTCTTCACAAAGTATTGTTATTCTGTAACTAGACAATATAAGCTATGTTCCTTAATAAATAACACGTAAGATATTGATGTTTTTAATACGAAACAAATAGCAAGAAAACATGTCCATTTTCGCATAAAAATGTGCAAAATGCGATTGGCTTTCATTTAATTTTAGGTAAGTATTTTGAAAAAAAAAACTATTTGGGAACCTAGATAAATACTATTACATAAATAATGCAAATAATGCAATATTATAGTGGAAATATGCTTGAATTAGAAATAATTTTGGTATTACGTTTGTATGAAGAATTCATCCCTCCGGAGGCCCCTTAAACATCCCATGTTACCCCTTACCCCCGCAAGTATTCCTCTAGTATCTTTAGCTGGTCCCAACATACCAGGAGCAGCACAGTATGCGGTCCTAGTCGCAGGTAGTTAGCACCCACCCCTTTGTAGAGGGAAGCTGCCCCTTCTGATCTGACCATCTTAATGAAGCAGTCGACCATTCCTGAGTAGAGGGTGCCGCGGTTGTGCGCGTCTACGGCTATGGGCACAAGCAGAAGACTGTATTAAAAACCTTGAGGGGCTCACTTTATTTCCTCGTTTTATTTTACTTTGTAATTTGAATTTTGTGACGTGTCCGAGAGTCCTGTAAGGTCAAAAAATAAAGATACATTTTGATATTATTGAAGGGACTACTCACGTTGATTCGACAGCCTCGTAGCCACCACGTCGAACGGATTCAGACAGACCGTCATCACCAGCCCCCCCAGGCTAGCCCCCACGAAGGACAGCGCGAGGGGGCGCTGCAGGAACCAGCCCCGGGCGCGGAGCCGCTCCTTCGCGAACGTGAAGCTGAGGATCTGCGAGGAGCTGCCCACCGCGCCGCGCGGGATCTGTGGCCACACGCCGCGGAACAGACCTGGAGATACAAAATAATGCTGGACAATCCACACGGCATCATCTAGCACGAAGCAGAGCTTGTGTTATGGGTACTAGATGACTGATATACTTAATAGTATAGTACTTATTAAGTATATCAGTCATCTAGTACATTATAATAGATAGTTTATTTTTATTATACATACATAGATGACGACCAGAACACCCGGAACAAATGTCTGCAGATCGTACAAACAATTGTCCCGAGGCGGAAATCGAACCTGTAACCTCCTACGTCACAGGCGGAGCTTCGCCCACCGCGCCATAGAGGTCGTCAAATGTGCCGCAGATTGACGTAGGATAGATAAAGGTGTTTGTATTTCCCTACAAACAGCACAGACAACCTGCATCGAACTCCATAGGCCGTATAGCTGGGCTCTATGGCAGCGATACGCGACGGCCAACTAAATACGTAGCAGCAAGACCTTGCAGTCGAAAAAGGCGAAATTGGGCTTTAATGCGTTGAACCTAAAATATCCAAAGGTTGCCGTTTTTCGTTATGTGCTTCGCTAATAGAGGGATGCTATAACTCAACACCAGGGTAGCACAAGCCACAATAAGACTTAGGTACCTCGCACTCCCTCTCTCCCATATATCTCTCTCAGCGCACTCAAAGTCCCTCCATGTTTATGCTGGTGTCCGACGGCGATGGCCTGCGCCGCCTGCGCCTGTAGCCTGGTCTTGACTAGGAAGAACGGCGTCCCTGCGACGGAGCCTAGGGCGCCGCCCAGGCCGGCCGCGGCGGCGCCCTTGACCAGCGAGGTCTGTCCGCTGCTGTCGGTGGTGAAGCCCCGTCGTTCCGTTATACGGTATACTCCTAATCTGAAATGTAGGTACCTATTTGTTAACATGTTTATGTTATTTATTAGGTATAGCTTATTAAGAAGGGGAAGGAGGCCTTTGCTCTGCAGTGGGACACTCGGGGCTAATATATACAATAATACCTTATTGTTACACTGTCGCGTCGTCATCATCGAGTTTACCACTTCTGGAGGTCGTCATGAGCGCCGTAAAGCCCTTTAAGGTAAAACGAGTCCCAAAACCCACGTATTGACTTAACGGAAAATCAATTTTAAGGGAACAAAACACCTATTTTTCGAATACATTTTGACGAGGATCAAAAGTTTAGGATATTAGTTAGTATGTTATGGGAGTCGAAACACGATTGACTAAACTTGACTAGATAGAAAAAAATGGCAAAGTTTCCTCTAAATCTTCATTTTTACAGAGATATCTCTAGGGAAAAACCAATTTTATTTGCTAGTTATTTAATATTATTGTAAATCAATTTCTTCTACGTGTTCCCTAATAAATACTTTAGACGATTATGGTTTTATTTTTTTGAGAAACAGTATTATTTTAGAGCATTAACAAAATTAAAAATAAAATCCAGTGAAATTGCACGCGGGCCGGCCATTCTGCCGCTCTTGCCTCCCTTTCTCGCCTTCCCCGCGCGGCGTTCGTTCGTCCTTGTCTCGAAAAAGCGAACTAATTTCGCAAGATAAGCATCTGCCAGCAGTATTTTGCATAATTTGTTAGTTGGAAGAACGATCTGTGTTCTTATGGTTGTTTGGTTGCAAAAAATGTAGTATGAATATATTAACCGAACGATCTATATTATAATTTTCCACCATACCATCGAAAACTTACCTAAATGTGTTCAAAAAGAATTGGAACCCCATCATTGCCGGCAGCCCATTCTGCAACGCCACGAATCCCTCCGTCCTAGCGATCACAAACATCCCATGTGGTACATTCTTATAGAACACCTTATGGTCTCCTCTACTCTTTAACTCTCCCTGTAATTGCAGCCTGGTTTTGACCACTTCTATAGGGTTCGTGAAAATGGTCGCGAACATTGCTGATACGCCTCCCATTAAGAGGTCTGTGATATCACGGCCGGCGCCATCTTGTTTGGTTCTTGCGGGCATTTTGATTGGTCTGTGGACAAGAGAAGTAGTTTTTGAGGTATTTTCATAACTTTTCGTACATATATAATAGATTATTCATTATATTATTCACGCGAAAACTATAAGTCATAAAAATACGGCGCGATTATAGGATTAACACAACTTACCTACTTTTTCTACTAGAGTTATTGTTGTTTTTGCATCTTGTAAGTACCTTGACTACAAACAATATCATTAGAAGTAGTTTATAGTGAATTCGTGTTCAGGTAATAGCTGTTCTATTTGGAAAGGGAGATAAAATGAAACAAAATGATTTCAATAAATTAAAATTAATTTATTTTTGGATGCTTTTTCTTAATTCACACAATTCACTAACTACATACATATATTTAAGTACTACGGCTTTGCCGGCAAGATCTTTGGTAAGATCAGTTGAGCTATCTTTAGCTAGATTGTTTGCAACAGTCTGCTGTTAGCTCGACTGTTTTAATTGTAAATACTAGTCCTAATTTGTTTCTATTCTTTAGTAAGTAAAGGAAGGTACTAAAAACTACTAACTAATAAAATAATGAGCATTAAAATTAACCAAGATTCTTAGCCAGTTTAGGACGTTTAAGTACTATGTTAGTCACAAATAAAAAATTGCATAACAAGTTTAACATTGTCCATTCCAATAAACGCAAATAAGTATAATGTAAGTATATATATATAGTTCTTAAAAACAGATTATTAACTTAATGTAAAACAATAATGGGTACCATTATGTTTCTTATACATTACCTAGATACTAAGACCTGCACACAATGATACGATAAATATGAAAAACAGATTATTAACTTAATGTAAAACAATATAAATGCAAAATAATAACATAATTGCAAATTATATTCAATAATACTGCTGGGATTTGTACCTACTGTTCATTGTATTATTTCTACTATAGCATGGTCAAGGCTTTAATGGCAAAATAATATTATGCAAGATTATGACTAAAGCTAGAGTTAAAACGATTGAATGAATATAAACCAAATATCTTTAAAGAATTCTGCACCTTTTTACATGGCATTCTTTAGTAGTCTGCCACACTGCTGTAGGAAGAGGAATTGCCTACAACACCTACATTTATTTATTGAGATTATGGTTATTAACACTTTGAGTGCTGAAAACGCACGGTATGAGTTTTCTACAAGTGACTAATATGCGTAAATCCACACTAGCGCAGCGGCTGAGAAAATACAGATCTTTGTGACTCAGCAGAGCTGTAATATTTTTCAAACGAAACGCATTTGCGGCGCAATACAACCTCTGTGTAGAGTGGTAGCACTAATTTTTTAGGTAAAAAAAAAGACCGCAGTCGTCGAAAAAAAACCGCAGTCAAAGTGTTAAGGTTTTTTTATTAAGCCCTAAGGCGATGTTATAACTACTTATACTAAAAATTACATATTTTTGTACATACACACAATACTAATGAATTGTAAAAATGTATAGTCCCCCTTTGTTTTGGGTTAAAAACCCCAAATCAAGGGGCTTGTTTTGGGGTTTTATTCAGCAGTATTTGTATATTTTGTTATGAGTCAACGGACTAAGCTAGCTACTGCGGCTTCGCTCTGTTTCTAGATACAAAACTGTAAATAGATATTTAACATATATTATGGTCGTAATGCATTTACCTACTTGTTAATGCAAGTAGAATACACTATTTGTACTTAAAAACTCGCTTTGATAACTCGGGCAAAATACAAAAAGATAAACTTAACAATTTCCTCCAGAAATAGTGTCATAAAGATATTTATAACTAGCTGCGCCCCGCGGTTTCACCCGCGTGGTGATAGATATTTTTGATAATACACAATATATCTTTATAAATTGTAGCCTATGTGTTATTCTGATATGTAAGCTATATTATTGTGAAGTTTCATCAAAATTCATTCTGTTGTTTTTGCGTGAAAGAGTAACAAACATCCATCCATACTTACAAACTTTCGCGTTTATAATATTAGTAAGATTATTGCACCGCGGCCCGTACTCTTAAAAACGATTTTTTTATTCGTTTCCGTGCAAATGATAACTGTGTGCAAGCGATAAGAGTTTGTTTTGCACGAAAACGAATCAGAAATTGTGATTTTCCTTTTCCTCATGTTACTAATGGCCACCAATCAGACCAGAGACATTACCAGGTCATACCGGTTTAACAAAACGGACAGATTCTGTGACGTCATCCATAGGTTCAGCCTGAGAACCAGCGTCGTTACAGTCCTCGGGCGGTAGCGACATTAAGCTGAGGCTGGACCTAATGAGCGCGCACTAAGGACAGGCTACTTTCTTTATACTAATTTTCTATTGTTTATTTTTTAGTTTTAGTGTTATATCTTATCTAGCTTAATGTGTTTGAAAGCTTTTGGTATGTGCTAATAAAAGTTTTCTATATATCTAACATTTGCAGTTCAGGAGATTACACATTCATTTCAGACAAACATTGGCTCTAAAATCAGATTAATAATCTTATTATATTAAAATAACTATAAAATTTAAGTCACAACAGTTATTAATTAAGTAGCATATATAAGTAACTGGGGTCGTCAGGCCATTGACGTCGAAAAGTCTTGAGTATAAGAGCGATATGACCAGTGAAGCCTATTACAATTTTAATACTAAAATCCTAAAAAGTACCCATTGCCACGCCCCGCTTGGGTACCATTATGTTTCTTATACATTACCTAGATACTAAGACCTGCACACAATGATACGATAAATATTAATATTTTATCTAATGAAGTATAAAGTACGCTTTCTTTCTTGTCACAATGAAGTTAGTGTTCACATATAAATAGCTTATTTAGATTCTATCATCATCATCATCAGCCTATAGCAGTCCACTGCTGGACATAGGCCTCCCCCAATGAGCGCAATAGCGCCCTGTCTCCAGCTTGCCGCATCCAGCATCTACCTGCAGTCTTTCGCAGGTCGTCATCCCACCTGGTCGGAGGGCGTCCTACACTACGTTTACCGAGTCGTGGTCTCCACTCAAGAACACGTTTGCCCCATCGGCCGTCGGTTCTTCGCGAGATATGGCCGGCCCACTGCCACTTCAGCTTGCTAATTCTTTGAGCTATGTCGATAACCTTGGTTCTCTGTCGGATGTATTCGTTACGAATCCTATCCTTCAGAGAAACTCCGAGCATAGCTCTTTCCATAGAGTCTATCAATGAATACCTATTATTAGCTCTCTGTTGTAATTTGAAATTCTATAGATATTATTCCAGCTTGGAACACCATCGTTCCAAAATAAATAAATATATAAGGCTGGTTTTATTGTGACGCGTTTCGGCAGCGCCGTTGGAGCGCGCGCGTTCGGAGATGTATGCGGGTAGTAGTTGCGTTTCAAAGTCGCGCGCTCGTGCAGCGCCGTTCAGTAAACGTTAACAGCGCGCTGCCCAGCGGTGACTAGGATTATTTCTCTACTTTTGTTTTATCTTT
This sequence comes from Eupithecia abbreviata, assembly GCA_943735965.1. Classification (NCBI taxonomy): domain Eukaryota; kingdom Metazoa; phylum Arthropoda; class Insecta; order Lepidoptera; family Geometridae; genus Eupithecia; species Eupithecia abbreviata. The sequence continues at coordinate 12,343,645 of OX030978.1, forward strand.
CATCGGTCCTGGCATAACCTTCCCTTCTATACTAGCCTGTACATCTTTGAGCATGTCCCAGAATATTAGTAGAAACACCGTATGAGGCGCCTGGCGTAGGAAGGTTGGTCCCAGTCCTTTGTAGAAGGCTAGTAGCCCTTCGGCCTGGGTGATCTTACGAGCGCAGTCGATGATGCCGGAGTAGATCAGTCCTTTACCGTTGGCGTCAGTTGCTGAAAGAAAATAATCGTAGGGAATTTTTCGTACAATAGAAACTTAATTAAATAAAACCGGCTAAGTGCGAGACGGACTCGAGCACGAAGGGTTCCGTCCATCTGTCACAAGGCTGTATCTTACGAACCGTTATAGTTAGATAGTTGAAATATTCGCAGATGATGTAAGTATTTCTGTTGCCGCTATAACAACACACATATACTAAAAAACTGAATAAAATAAATATTAAAGGGGCTCCCATACAAGAAACGCGTTTTGTTTACTTGATATTGATAACGGCAACACTTGAAATATTCACAGAATATAAAGCAATATATTCACTTTAAAATAAATAATTTAACCAATATTTAAGGGGGGCTCCCATACAACAGACATTCTTGTTTTTGCCGTTTTTATAGATAATGTAGATAGTACTACGGAACCCTTCGTGCGCGAGTCCAACTGGCACTTGGCAAGTTTTTTAGAGAACGGCCGTCCACTAGCGTAAATAAAGTATTGTTTTTAAGTAAGTGAAATGAGTTGTACCTTGGTTATACAGGCGCGTCATGATCACGTCCATGGGCGAGAGGAACAGCGTCTTGGCCGCCGCTCCGATGGTGCTCGCCACGAACACAGAGAGGTACTTAGACTGCTGGAACAGATTGTTGGCGTCCATCCACTCTCTGGATCTGGAATTAAAGACCTTGATGTTTTACTGGAGACATCATCATCATCATCTTGATCAGCCTTTGTTAGTCTACTGCCGGACATAGACCTCCCCCAATGAGCGCCATAGCGCCCTGTCTTCAGCTTGACGCATCCAGTATTGTATTATGTATACAGTCATCTAGTACCCATAACACAAGCTGTGCTTAGCTTGGGGCTAGACAATGCTATGTGAATAGTGCAGCATTATTTATTTATATAATAACTAATAATGCTGGACAACCCACACAGCATCATCTAGCCCTCGTCGTAAATGAAATTTATTTACCGAAAACGAAATTAGCGCTTTTTATGAATTTCACCACGGACCATAATAAAATATACTCACACAGCATAAGAAGCAATCTGCCCAGCGGATCCCATAGAGTTCCTCATCATGGTACCATGAACGCCGCGCCACAGCGCCACCAGCCCATGTCTCCGGTATATCTTCGAGAACGCATACATCATCCCTGGGTGCGCATGCTGAGTCCCCACAGCTATTTTCTCCGATGAATATGACATCAGCTGAGTCTTTACTAGCATGAAAGGACTGCCAAAGAAAGCACCACATGCCCCAGCAATGGAACCGAAGACCATGCTGTTAATGAATAGTGTATTGCCTTTGCTGTCTCGGAGGAAGCCATGGTTGTCTGCGCCCTGGTATATGCCCAGTCTGGAAAAATAATGTATTATTGTTATTTTCATCCTTTTTTATCTACTATCGGCTGTTTAGCCATAATTATTTATAATATTTTTTTTTTATAATGCCATTCCATTGATTGTTACTACATATAATAATATATACAATACATATACAGTGGTGGACATATAATTAGAAACACTACCCACGGAACTTAACATTATACAAGTTATTTGACCTTAATACTTTTTATTTGGAAATGAAACCACAAATAGCATAAAATATCTAATTAATAACTATATCTATAACTAATCATTTATTTAAAAAAACAACAAAATATCAACTAAACAAGTACAGATTCAATATTACATTTCATACAAACAACTAAATGAGTTTTAAAGTACCAACAGTAATGGACAACTAATTAGAAACAATACAAAAAAATAAAAGATAAATCATATTTAATAGGTTTAATTATTTAGAATTATATAATTTAGGTAATAGATACTGTGTATAGACTACTAAAACTTATAATTAATATTTTGTTGCGTATCCTTTATTATCAATCACAGCTCTACAAGGCCAGTCTAAGACGGAAATACGCTGTTCCCTAAGAAAATATTTTACACTGTTGGCAGTGTGTTTAGGGTCATTATCATGCTGAAAGATCCAGGTTACAGGCAAATTGTCGTCAGAGTAGGGAATCATTGTCTCTTCTAAGATATTTTCGTACTGCAGTTGTATCCATTGTACCTTCAATCTTACGAACGGGCCCAACTCCACATCCAGAAAAACATCCCCATACCTTGATATTGCCGCCTCCGTGCTTGACTATGCTTCTAGTGTATTTATAATTAAAAGCATGGTTCATTGGACGTCTAACGTAGCGTTTTCCGTCTGAATTTACCATGTTTATTTTAGTTTCATCTGAGAATAAGACTTTTTTCCAATCTCGGACCGTCCAATTGACATACTTTTTAGCGAATAATAATCGCTTCTCTCGATGTTTCTTGGTAAGAAGCGGCACCTTTCGAGAAACCCTCCCAAACAACTTTGATTCCACTAATCTACGACGTACTAGTCTTGACGAGACATTTCTAGCGTCATCAGGCGAAAAAACTTCATTTTTAATCTGGTTGGAGCCTTTAAACGGGTCTTTCTTAGCAATACGTACGATTAGCTTATCTTCTCTGGGCGAATTTTTCCTCGGTCGAGCCTTTCTAGGAATATTTTCAATAGTTCCGTGTCTTTTGTAATGGTCAATTGGCATTGAAAACTTTCTTTACCGAACATTTTAAATTATTAGCTATTCTCCTGTACGTCCATTCTTGGTCGATGTGCAAATTAACAATTATTTGCCAACTTTTATTTTTGCCCATTTTGAACAAAAAATTGTAAACGGATTTTCAATTTGATGGTCAATTGCCGCCAAAACGATCGAAAATAGCTAAGAAAGAAGTTTTATTTTTTCAATTTCAAAAATGGAATGTGCCGTGGATGTTTTTCTAAAGTGTTTCTAATTAGGCGTCCAAGAGGCCCGTAACAGAAAATAAGCTATGTATGCTTTAAACTCTTTTTATGATGAAATTTAGATAGTTTTGTTTTTTTTTAATGTATTCTATGAGTATTCTAAATTGAGTGGCTATATTGTTGCATGATTATTAAAAATTGAATTTATAAATTTTTCACGAATGGATGACATGGACTTCAAACTTTCATAATTCATATTAAGTGTTTCTAATTATATGACCACCACTGTATATAATAAAAAGAAGAATTGTCAGGTAAATTGTGTCGTTATAGAGGGATAAAGAGAAAACGCTCTCATGTCGACATATTTTTAAGGATGACGTCACCGTACAAACTGCGAGTTCATGTCAGAGTCATGGGACAATTTTTTGTAAATGAGGTGTTTTTTTACAGTAGAAAAATAGTTTGAACACACTGAAAAGAGGGCTTTTTTACGTGGGGTTGTCCAAATAAGGTGGTTTTGACAGATGTGCTCACATGGGCTTTTCCTAAATTAAGGCAAACTGATAACATGATTTATTGTACCTTTGAACCCTACATTTCTTATACAGTAATTATTTGTCTTTACTCTGGCACTCACACACCTGCCTAAGTATGCAACATTGCATGAACTAATTTCATACCGTACCACCTAATCCATAGAAACCACACTCACCTAACACCATTTACAAGCAGCTGAAACCACAAAGCTGGCACCAAACCCTTCTGCAGTGCAGCTACTCCGTCATGCATCGTAATAGTATACATCGCATGGAATATGTTCTTATAGTGCACGGCATGTTGCCCTCGGGCCCGTAACTCCCCCTGCAGCTGCATGCGAATCTTGACAACATCAAACGGGTTGCTGAGGATGCCTGCTCCAACACCGGCCAACCCTCCGACAACAAAGTCCATGCTAAATAAATATTAAATAAGTTTGTTAATACAGACACCTTTGTATGTGAGCAAAATGTATCAATTGTAGGTGTATAATATTGTTGAAGCTTAATTCCTGTACAGTTTTCTTACACTATACTATAACATGGTAAGTAATTAGGATAAGTAGGTTACTAGGTTTTTATCTTGATATGATTAAAATTAAAATTATATTACATATACCTACTAGGAAGCTCATTTATATGTGGAACACAATGTTAGGAAGGATTAAGATAGCAATCATGTAAGTAAATAAGCCAAGCATTAATAGAAAAATTCAGGTAAATTATAATAAACCTACCTTAGACTGGTGTTAAGGTTCTAGCAGTACTTCTAACACACACTTATTCACTGATGAAAAGTTCACAAAAACCAACACAGATACTGACGGAGACTGAGGGATCAGTTAAATTAAAATAGGTACATACCTATTATCTCAATAATTGTACTAATCTAATGGTTTTCTTACAATACTTGCCTACGCGCTAAGGTTATCCAGAATAAACAAGTCTTGATAAAAATATTTTATCAACCATTGTCGAACTTCGGCAGTGTTAGAAGCTAAGGTAAACAAACCACATGTGACTCGCACGCGAACCACAACTTATTATTTCGATGAAGCTAATAAAATGCCGCTATAGAACATGTGTTAGCCAGAGAATAGAAATTTAACTTACCTTTTTTGTTCAGTTCCTAAATAAAAAACGCGAACTCATCTTTGTTGTTTCGTAACGATATCATGTGAGAACATGTTGAGAAGGCGAATACGAATACTGGAGAACACAGCCAAAAACTATATATAATTTTCTATTTCGTAATACTTTTTCCCACGAAATCAGTGGTTGGTTACGTACAGCACGGCACGGCACTAACAACCAAAAAGTAAACACATTATAATCAGCTGACTTCATTGACAGATAGTGGGCTGTTCTGTCAGTGTAAACGGGTGCCATGCTTTTACGGCCAATCAAGGAACAACCATAGATGTTACAGCCCAGCAATATCTGTACATGGATGGATCATATTCCAAGGCTGTAAGTTCTGAGTATGTAAAGTACGGGCTGAACATTAATAGTACGGCCTCGTCACTTACAGCCATGGAAAGTTCTGCCATTGACATACCCGCTTGAGCCCGCCGACATGCGAACAACTACCAAATAAAAGAAGTCAAGTCAGTCAAGACATGCGAACAACTAGAGGACACTTGTTTGCAACACTAGGTACTCAGAGGCTGGTTTGCATTGCAGCGTGTTTTTGAAAAATGACTGAAGGAAGCCGTAAATGATTCCCAATAGAAAGAAGTCAAAAAATTTACATTTTTTATGGGAAATCTATCCTACTACGGAGCGTAGTCTGTTTGCCTTTTTAAACCTACAGTAGTTGGAGTTCAGTCCAAAGACAATCTAACAACTAATAATTAACTTACCTACTCTTTAGTGATGGAGATGAAGTCATAAGTCAGCAAACCAAAGAGAATAGAATTATACCGCAGACATCAGAAAAATCATATTTAAGTAGATTTAATTTTTTTTTGAATCTACAAATTTAAAATGATGTAGGTAAAAACAAAAAGCTAAATTTTTGTATAAAAATAGAAAATGGCTGTCGCAAAAGCCATGTTCATTTTTGAGGTGGTCGTGTCAAATGTTCAAAGTATGGTCGAGAGTCGGTACCTGATGATAAAAAGTGACTTTGCTGATATTTTTTCTCTTGAACTGAAAGATCCAAAGCAAATGCACATAGTAATACCTGAACCACCACCATTGCCACCCGAAACCGGAAAAAAGGGAAAAAAAAAGAAACCTAAGCCGAAAGGGAAAAAAGGAAAAAAAGGAAAAGAAGAGGCTCCTCCTCCAGAACCCCTTATACAATCAGGCCAATCGGTATTATTCTCTAGCAGTGCAGAGTTCCTCATACAAAATATGAAAAAATGTCCATTGGAGGTGTCTTTGTGGAGTAAAGAAGACAGTCTCACTTTTATTGGCTCTGCTTCCATCCCGTGGGACCCTATATTTCTGATTTACTTAGAAAATATATGCAAAGGCAATGATGCACAAGCGGCAATAGCGTTAGCTGAAGATTATAATATATTCGAAGAGGGAAAAGCCAAGATGATGGCCAAGATAGGAATCGAAGTCAGGTTAACTCATCTAGGAGATAAAGTCACAACCTCATTTAGAACACTTTCGGAGGACCCAAACGTAAAGAAGTGTTTATACACAGGAATAAATTCCAAGACTACATCCTACATTTGCACCTTAAAAACAACAGATGAAAATTTCGAGGAAAATAGCAACAAAATAGAAAATAACTTTGTGGTTGATAAACCAAAGCCACAAGGAGTTATTTATGCGGACTATAAGAATGCTCCTGGTGCGAATCTTACATTCTTTGATGATGCAAATGGCACATTCTGCTGCTTGGGACATGCGGACAAACCGCCCGAATCTATTTATAAGTCCCCAGAAACTTGTCCTGACATTGAATACATAACTGACTATGTCAGGAAAATCATCGTATCGTGCAATGATAACATGAGGATGTTAACGCCACGGCCAACAATAAGACCACGAATCAAAGCCACAGACATAGATCGACTTTGCTATTGCAAAGAAACGGACTGGCCCCAAGGCGAATTTGCTGAGCACTTCAAAAAGGAAGCTCAGGCAGACCCTTGTCCTCTTTGTATCAATGCTGGTAAGACTGTACCTGGTGCCCGTGGAGCGGTATTTGATATAGCCAATATAAGAGGTCCATGCGGCAGGCCAGATTGCAGAATAGCTAGAGACATGAGGGAGTATATTGAGAACCTAGTCGATGAGGATGCCAAAGAGATAGATATAAACAGTATTATTGGACCATGCGGAAGTAAAGAATGCACTCTAGCGGAGAAGATCCAGGAGTTTATAAGACACGAGGGCGTCTTTACGGAAGGAGCTACTGTAGAAGGACTATCTACGCAATGCGCATGCAATCAAAAGCTGCTAGAAGCTCTAGCAGGAAATAAATCATCCTGTGACACTTCCTGTACCAAGGATTGCGAGAGTAGCGACAGTGAAAGCAATTTTTGTAATGGAGTTAGTTGCCCGTTCAAGCCGAAGGTGTACAATGTATATTATTTTACAGTAGAACACGATTTTGAACGTAAGGGTGAAACATCCGGAGCGTCTTCGCCACCGAGCGATACAACCGAAACAACCAGCACAAAATATTGCTCTCCGGCTTGTCCAAGTGTGAAATTATCTCAAAAGAATGTAGCGTGTTCAGAAACCACGTGCCAGCCAGCTCCGGAAAAGGAAGGCGCAGTTTGTGACACTGTATGCGCTCCAGTCTGCCCTAGCGAGAATCAAAGATTCCCCCCTAGCCCAGCGGATAGCGATATAGTCATTAAATTTTCTGATATTCATAATCCATGTTGCGTAAAAGAATGTGACGTAGCAGAGAGAGTTAAGGATTTTCTGGTCGAGGGAGTAGAGAAGGCTAAGAAGAAAAAAAGTACAGAAGATGAATGCTACTGTGATTGTGTATGTACTTTTAAACTCGATGCAAAAACTACATACTGTGGTGTATGCGGTGGTTATGAATGCTTGGGAGATGATATGATAAATGAGCCCGAATATGCTAAGCCCATGCCCTGTCCGGTATACCACAAAATGTATGATAGGTCACGTATACGTACGAAAAGTCCCTGGCCTGAAGAGACAAGTAGACCTGATGATGTGAGCACTAAAAGCGTTAAAGGTCCGAAATCAGAACGTCCTGATCAAAGATCGAATACCAGCGGTGGACGCTCTTTTAATAAAACGAGCAGGCTATCAGAAAAAAAAACCCCAAAAAAAGTAAAGCCACAGCCGCAAGCAAAGGAAAAGAAAAAAGTAGGAAAATTTACCGCTAATGTTGAAGAAGAACGTGCGTACCTGCATTTTTTTTTATTTGGGTAGCCCTGATTACTAAGGAGTTTATTAGGTTTCTCGCGTCTGTTACACGCATTACCAAAATCCCCCTTACTTCACTTGGGTATATATAGGTTTAACAGTTGAAATTTAGGTAAAATTAGCGAGTTTTCTTTTTAACGCATATTAAAATAACTAGATATTTAGATTGCTGCTCATTCACCCAGTGATTGAACCGAGCCGCAATGCTCTCTTTATGTTACACATTCGCTTGTTTAGCACGTAGGTATTAGTAATGGAAAATATTTAAGAAGGAGGAATTTTGATGGTTTTAGATACACAGCTTATAAATATAAGTAGTAAGTTAATGGATATTAAATAATAACTGATGTATTTCAGCCAGGGCCTCAATAGAAAAGAAGCCGGAGCCCAAATACCCCTACCCACAGGTTCCGAGAAACATGGGCTGGAACTGGACCGCGGAAGATATCCCCGGAATGAAGGTAACCACGCGACCTTTCTTTGGTTTAAGATCTTGCAGTTTCGATTCTACTAAAAGAGTTGAATTTCACAGCCTCGTCCAATGTGGAAACCTGGAGCTGCAAACAAAATCCTCGTAAGAAGGTATAGAGCGGTCAGAGAGGGTGTTGATAATATCGCAAAGAAAAAACGAGCTCTAATGCAGAGGAAGAAAAAATACGAATGGAAACCATTCCTCACCGTTAAAAAAATAAATGGAGAATTCACCGTGCAAATGGAAGTATTCAAAACATTCTCTAAGGAAAGGTTGCTGGGCCAGTATCCATATGATGAAAAACCACCACTCATTTACACGATTGGTAAAACTGAAGAAGAAAAGCAAAAAATTCAGAGGCAGAGAGATCGAAGAGAACGCAGAGAATCTAGACGGAAGAGCAAACTGCTTCAATCCACATTCCGAGACAAATGTCAGGAGATTTGCTTGAAGGCTTACAATCAAGCGATAGGGTTGCTCCCTTTACCTAACGCGAATGACCCTGAATGCCCATGCTACACTGATCCGCCTGGAAATATGTCCCCACCGATGGTAGACTCCTGTTCCTGCTCCGACGAAGATGTCTCCAGTAGTGATACGGATGGAGATGAATGGGAAATACAGTTTAGCCCTCCGGCAGCATTATTTGACGCTAAAGCGAAAAACCCGCCTCTTTTTGTAGATGGCGAAAGCCAATACACTTACTTAGACTACAAAGTAAAAATATTAGACAAACAAGGAAACCAAGTCGCGAGGTACTTCAAGGGTCCAGACGGAAGGCAGGTCTGCAGTGATCTCGGTGGCTTCTTTAATGCAAGTCATGTTTGGCAAGAGATCAATAAAGATGGTTACATAGGACCAGACAATCGGTGGGTGCCTTCGAACTTCATCGGTCCAGATGGCATGTATTATAGCTCGGATGAAGGTCAATTCACCGATGCCAATGGTCATGTGAGTATAATAGGGGTCGATGGCTACATCGACAAAGACGGCAAGTGGGCTTGGTACCCCAAAAGCCAAAGAAACAAGAGCCCGAAGTCGACTGATATGACGGCGGATCGAAATAAGAAAGCAAAGCCACCTCAGCCGAAATCTCCTTCCCCTACTAAAGGCGACCAAGGCAAAACATCTCCTATACATTCAAAAGATAAAAAACAAACGCCTAAACCAGCACTGAAACTAAAAGCGGCAGCCTCTAAAGCCTCGAAGCCGATGAGTCCGATTGTTATGAGCGTGTCGATGCACAATACCAAGTATAAGGGCGGTCTATCTCCAAATGCAAAGTTAAGAGTCGACCCGAAGAAAATGGCTAAATATACAGAGATAATACAGGGTTTCCAACAGTTCGATGATTTGCAAGATGCAATGCCGTTGCTGAGGGCCACGCGTGCGTCCAACACTACCGGGAAGAAGGTACCCACCGCCACTTACAAACAAAACATGTTCGTGCTCAGTAACGGAGGGAATGATCGCTCTGAATGCTCAGAACAGATTGAAGATGTCTTGGGGACTAATATTGATGGCATTTATTAATTACATTTATTTATTAATTTTTTCGTTTTTCTTTTATTATTTACTTATATGAAAACTAACCACAGGGATAGCAAGGTATAATTAGCTTCTGCCCGTGACTTCGCAAGCTTTTACATAGCTTTTTCTCCCCTGTTCCACATATCCCTACTGCTCTATTTCTACTGGTAGGGAAGAAAGGATTTTTTTTCCACATTTAGCTACTAGGTGATATTTCACTTCCACATATTTCTACTAAGAAAAAGTACAATCAGATGGAAAATTCATTTATTGTAGGTAGTAAGGTATGTACCTTAAAAAAACATTCTTATATTATATCGGTACTAAATTTAACAATTAAACTTCTTTGAAATCAACAAATAAATAATAATTATCTTAGCATATCTAAAAAATGAACCACCGTTATATCTCCTGTGATTAAATGCAGTTGTATATAATGAGTAATAGAATGATTACAATAAACACTTATAGAAGCACTTAAACATTTTGATTGTGAAGATACCACTTTCCTGAATTATTTTATCAGTAGAGATAAGCGGAAAAGTAGTCCCCCTATTAGCTAAATGTGGAAAAAAAATCCTTTCTTCCCTACCAGTAGAAATAGAGCAGTAGGGATATGTGGAACAGGGGCTTTTTCTGAAAATTGAAATGAGCTTCAATGTAGGTAAAAGACAAAAACTATAAAATTTGATTGCATTCTGTCTCTTGTTCGATTAAAGATTCTATTTAGGTCAGATTCTGTTTACGACAGATTTGCTTTAGGACAGTATTTGTACAGTCGACTTAATAATTTTAGTGTGGCGGCTTGACACCATTGAATCAACACTGTTGTTTCTATCCGGTCGTTGATTCACCTATTTATTTAGTTCCTACAATAATAGTAAAATATAAGTACGTAGGTCGCCGTCTTTATCATACAGTAAACGTCAAGGGTAATCGACGAAGCACGCTAATCGTCCGACTATATTTTGGTGAAAACCGGCCTTTTTGGGCCAAATTCCTCTTAAATAAATAATTAGACAACTTATCAGCCTTCGAGAAACCGGCTTTTGATGTGGATGTAATGGGTGCCAAAGTGATTATGGGAAGAATGTAGCTCTTAGATCTGTTGTGTACCTACTCTCTTTTCACTCAGGACTTGAATCACCATGGTGGCTTGACTTCAGCTGATTCTAAAGCCAAACACAATCTTGGAACGGTTTCAACAACTGGCATCAGCAGCAAATCTAAGGTAAGCTGAGGTCCCACACGAGTCAGTTTTGTAAACAAGTTGCGCTCAGACCAAATCTATTGTTTTTTAAACTTACGCGATTTAACCTGTTGAAACGTCGGGAAAAATACATAGGTAAATAAACGCACGCACCCTAAAATACATTTTTAATGCAAAATGTATTTTAGGGTGCGTGCTAAAGCTTGTTGATAATTCTTGATTGCTTATTTCAGACTAATATTAAATATTAAGACGCCCTCCGATCAGGTGGATGATGACCTGCGAAAGACTGCAGGTAGATGCTGGATGCGGCAAGCTGAAGACAGGGCGCTATGGCGCTCATTGGGGGAGGCATAGGTCCAGCAGTGAACTGCTATAGGCTGATGATGATGATGATGATAATGTAATACTTCCAAAAAATATTTTATTGTACCTTTATTTGACCGCAGAAAGGGCTTAACAAGGAAGACCGACTTGCCAAGAGTACTGGAGAAGTAATGGTCGGTTTTATGCCAACTACCAGGGATAATGACTTGCATAGCGAGATGAATTTATGCCTACCCAACGCTGACAACTGCCTATCAGAGCTGGAATGCCAGAGAGTTGAAAAGTGCGAACCAAGGGCAGCATGCCCAACGAAACCGTGCGAGAAGGTAAGAAATCGTTGATGATGATGATGAGTAATTTTTTGGCGTTTTGACGACCTCTTGGCATTTTGGCGCGGTGGTGCTCCTGCGACGCAGGAGATTGCGGGTTCGATTCCCGCCTTGGGACAAATGTGTGTACGATCTGTAGAAATTTGTTCCGGGTGTTCTGGTCGTTATCTATGTATAATAAAAAATATCTATCCATTAAATGTATTTTATTAAGTACCTATATCATTCATCTAGTACCCATAACACAAGCTATGCTTAACTTGGGGCTAGATGATGCTGTGTGGATTGTCCAGTATTATTTATTAATGTATTAGTTTATTACTTAGTTACTGCGTTGACTCTTCAAGTCACCCCGTGGATGTCGTAACAGCCAACTACGAGTTTCTACTACCAGGAGGTAGGAAGGAATGCAGCTTTCTTACGTGCGAGTATTCTAAGACCTGTGATCACCAATCCGCCTAATAAACGTTGTAATTTTGGCGAAACCAATTGATGGGGTAGGCATGCTCAGCCGTGGACATACATAGAAGTGTTCCACGATGAAGAGAATGCGTTATTTTCATTTTTTGCGCAGCGTAGAAATTATAGCATTGTCTTAGTGCGTATCCTATCGTAGCCGTAGTAATACCTAGTGGTTTTACACCAGTTAAACAAAGTAAACAAACAAAAATATTTGTCGTTCGTGGCTTATTTCGGGACGATTCATAGAATAGGTGCTTTGATATAATACGACAATTTTTTCGTAGCACTGCATAGGTTATAAACAAACAAATCAAACAATAACTAACTCTTTTAAACGTTAGATATAAAACCTTCTTTTATGTGAGTTTTAGACCAACTAGAGGTAATAAAAAACTAACTGCCAACTTGCTAGGGATAAAAACAAAATCCATCATTTGACATTTAAGTTTTGGCCAAACACAAAATTACAAGTTACCTATTTAGTAAAAATTTACATTTTCGGCAATTAGGAAATAATAATGATATAAAACATTAAAAAAAAATCGTTAAGGTTGGTATGATATTTCATATTAACCGAAAATGTCTTTTTCGGATTCAGATATGTTCTTGTTTGAGATTGTCGTAGAAGGACTGAAGAATTACACAAAAAAGGAATTTCACATTAGCCTCCAATACAGTGATGTTTTCACACTCGACCTGAAAGATCCAAATAAAATACAAAACAAACCGAAGAAATTTAAGAAAAAAAAAGTGGGTGTCAGAAATGTTCAGAGATCAGAAAAAGAAGATGCGTTAGAAAAACAGGCGTCAGAAAAGTGTTTAGGAAAGTTGCAATCAGGACAGACCGTACTGTTGGCACGCGACATTCCTGGTCTGGTCTCCAGCATGCTTCATTTTCCCATGGAACTAGCGCTGTGGGGTGATGAAAGCATGCGCGAGAAACTAGGCTCCACTCAGATTCCATGGAGTCCAGTGTATCTGGAGTACCTGCACAAGGTCAACCACTTGAGAAACTCGGCGCCGGCTGTCGTCAGTGGTGGCTACGATGTCTACGAGGACTACACCTCCAAGCGTCTTGCTACCATCAGACTCAACATTAAACTCACACATCTTGCGGACAACACTTGTAAAGTTCAATCGTCACCCGAAGATCGCAATCTTGTAGACACGATAACTAATAATTCTGAGACCGCTAGTTGTACAAGTATAAATAACCAATCGTTCAGGCAATTAAACGATACGAACGCTGGTAAGATTAAAACTAGTTACGGTACTGGAAAGCTTACATCAAGACCTGGTAGTCCCAACAAAAGAAATACTAAAGAGGTAACTGAAGAATCAGTTAATATAGATATAATAAAAGAATACAAGCCCCGCAAAGAACCTGAAGATAAGAATAAACATATAGATTTAATAATAGGTGAAAATATAAACAGTTGCAATATTAGCAATTCAAGATCAGCAAATTCGATCAGAAGCAACACACATTTAAGTAAAAATCAACAAATCACTTCAGTTAACAGGATAAAGTCATGTTTATCTTTAAAAGAGGCCCAATATAATATTTTAAATTATATATTTGGAGATACACCAGGGCCGCTTCATAATAAAACGTATTGCGTGGGATATTTCACTGTAGAAAACGATCCTCTTACTGCTAATAATGTAGTTTGTACGCAAAGTACATCTAAATACAACATAGCAGTGTGTGATGAGAGCACCTGCCCCAGTCCAAAAGACGCTGATGGTGCATGTATCGAACGCATCTGCTGTGATGATCTTCTAACAAAAGCTGCAGAACATATTAATATCACGAAATGCAGAGACGTAAGGTGTGATGAGACGAAGCATCCGGCCATACCTGAGCCACCCAACGACCGAATTCTTTTAGATATCACGAATCTAAAGAAAGAATGCTGTAAAATTCAGACTATCGAAGAGGTCACAGGAGGTGTGAACGCACAAATGAAAATCAGTGAAGACAAATGTTTTTGTGAATGCTCTTGTTCGTTTGGTTTTGTAAAAAGAACTACTTACTGTGGAATTTGCGGCGGTTACGAGAAAGCCGGAGAGGATTTTCCAGAAAAACCCCCACGGGATGCACCTTTTCCCTGTCCCATATACCACAAGTACAAGAAGGCTAAGGCTCCTGTCGAGGTTAAGAAGAAGAAACCTGGATGCGATAAAGACACTTTTAAAAAAGATGACAGATTTAAATTTAACTACGGTTATACAGGTATACGTACGTATTTTATTTTGGTTTTATTATTTTCTAGGCGCGTTTTTTTATCCCTAAATGTTACAATATTTTGCAAAAAAACTTACATCGCATTTTTGTGTTTCAGCCCCACAAATTGGACACAGCCAGTGTGCTATGCCATGCACCGGAACTATGGGGTCAGTGCCCAAAAAAATGGGATGGTTGTGGACTGCCGACAATGTACCAGGACTTAGGGTATGGAATAATTATAAGCTCAAAATATTAGCAATACCTAACTCTCTTGTACCCAGTTGATTATAAAACACAAGGTAGAAAGAAACGTATAGGTATTCGTCGATCATCGAAATCTGTTATTCAAAACGATTGTTAACAATTACATATTTATCTCGACTTAAGCACGATAAATTTAGTTTTTTTTGTTAGTTATTTTTTGACATAATTTGCAGATAGAATTCAATTCAATAGGTAATTTTTGTATCAGTATTTTTTTAATTTTTTTTATTCTTTTTTTTTTCTTAGTTCCGCCCAGCTTGGAAACCAGGCGCCGTTAATAAACAAGTGCTACATTTGCTCAGATTGGCAAAGAATCCAGAAATTGCATCGAACAAGAAGCGTAAAAAGGAAACGCAGAAAAAGCCTTCAAAACGACCCCTGTTGGTCGTGCACAAGAAAAACGGCGAGTTTACAATCACAATGGAGACGATGAAGAACTTCCCGAAACAACGATACTTTAATCAACAGCCATTTGAAGAGAAACCACCGATTACATACACCATAGGAAGAACAGATGAAGAGAACGCGGAGAGAAAGAAGAAGAAGGAACGCGCGAAACGAAGACTCGAAAGAGACCAGCGTGAATTTATCCAGAGCGCATTCAGAGACATGTGTAATGAAATTTGCGTAAAAACTTACCAACAAGCTTTGGGAATACTCCCTAATGCAGAAGATCCAGACTGCAAATGTTTCCCAGCTGAACCAGGGCCACAGGACGCAAACATGGACCGATCCTGTTCATGTTCCGAAGACACGCGATCACTGGCTTCCGACACTGACGACGATGAATGGCTCGTAGAATTTACACCTCCTTCCGCCATGTTTGATCCCAAGTTCAGAGGAAAGAAAATAGTCAGAGCCGACAACGCAACCCAGTATACATACCTGGATTATAAAGTAAAGTTGGTCGATTATTTTGGCAATCCAGTGCCGAGGTACTTCAAGACCCCAGATGGTCGAACCCAGTGCAGCGACCTCGGAGGATTCTGGAGTTCCGATGGTAAGTGGGTGGAAATCAACACCGACGGTTTCGTAGGTCCTGACGGAAAATGGGCTCCGATGGATTTCTTGGTTGGCACAGAACGTGTCGCATGCGAAAGTGGCAAATTTCAGTTGGCGAACATGAAATGGTACGTTGTTGGTATTGACGGATACGTTGATAGCCACGGTGTATGGAAAGCTTATCCTAAACAAAGAGACTCAGCTTCTAGTCCGATTCAAAAATCAGAAGGCGAAAAGAAACAGCACCGAGACAAGAAACACTCAGGAGACAAGCATCAGTCCAGAGACAAGCATCAGTCCAGTGTCAAGAAACAGTCCAGTGACAAGAAACAGCCCCGAAACAAGAAACAGCCCGGACGTAAGAAAGACACCAAAAAAAAGGAGTACCAATCAGAAGGATCGTTTAGTTGTTTCGGAGACGTTACTCCAAATACCCTCTCAAGGCTAGGTATCGTAGGTCACGGCCACGACAAGCAAATTCTGTTATCTACTTTACAAGAGATGATAGCCCAGGGTGCTGATATAAAGATCCCGGAACGATCAACTGTGCCTGTTCAAAAACTAAAGGAGGGTAGAAAACGGCCACGACCGTTAAGTTGGAAAGCAATCGACGAAATATTACTGGAAAAAACTAAATGCCATCATCCTGTTCCGTCTGAAAAGGGCGTAGTGGCGATGGATGAGGACGGGAACAAAACATACTTCAGATTGAAGAAATATAAGAGTAATATGCCTAAGGAGAGGAGAAAAATCTTGGCCCATCACGGCATTAGTCTCAGCTCGTTCCACGCGCCTTGCTTCAGCTCCTTTATCAACACACATATGAGGAATCAGATATACGAGAATACGAAATATAATAAAAAGCTAATTCAAGAAGTCGATAATCAATCGGGCTGGTAAGGCACCCTGTGTCCAATATAGGCAAGTCAGTTTTGGTGTAAGAATTTGTAGAATTGTTTTGATTAAGTGCAAGTTTTGGTATTGAACTAAGTTAAAATTTAGTAACGTTATTGTAAGTAAGGTTAAATAAATTATGAACTAAATGCTTTGTTTGATAGATGTGCTATAGGTATAAATTAGATATTTTTGGCTACAAACAGTCTGTTGTAATTGAATGCCTGTCGTTTGGAAAGATCAGCATCCTCTGTTAACTTTGCTTAATAACAAAGCAATCATATAAAATTGTAGACATCAACACCGACGTCTATGCATTGCAGACCTAATTAGGTACGTAGCCCTAATCTACGTTGAGCTTATAGCACGTTTGGAAAGGGTAGAACATCGGGCATGGAAAGTTTTTTTTACACATTTACCATGCTTATCCATGCTGATTATGCAAAGAAAGCAGCAAGCAAAGGAATGAAAAAAAAGAAACGTAAGTTTTTTTTATTTTAGTTATAGTAATCTTGTTTCATTTTGTATTTGATTTTATCGTATTGTTCGTGTTAATTTCAACATTGAATATGTTTTTTCATTGTTATTTTGACGTAAATACCTAATAAATTCTAGTTATACGAATCATCATAATACCTATACCTAGTAGGTACTCCTGTATAACATCCGCTGCGCTGAATATAGGCCTCCGCCAAACGACGACGCCATGATTATTAGTAGTCCCGACTTCCCGAGCCGCCTCCATCCATCGACCCTCTGCGACCGCTACAAAGTTGTCGGTCCATCGATCGGGAAGTCAAACTCTCAGTTCGTTACCTCTATTCACGCATAGCCGCGCGTTGAAGATCCCATCACGACAGTTTAGTGTTTTCGAGGCATGCATGACCTTGGAAATGTCGTCATACATGATCTCCATTTCATCGTTAGGGCGTCCCAAGTGCGGAGCGGTTTGTGATTCGGAGTATAAGGTACGCCACCCAGCTCGAGACGCTCTCGATCAATGTTGTACACTTACAATCATCAATGTTGTTGATTAATTCCATATTCTTTGATGTTTTTTTCAGCCTGGCTGGAGGCCGGGAGCCATATCCAAACGTCTCCTCAAGATGCTGAACCAAGCAAAGAGCCGACACCCCGAAGCCAAGCTCGCCAAACCAGCCAAAAAGTCAAAAAGACGCGTCGACGACAAACCCACGCTCATAATCTGTAAACGAAATGGCGAATACCTAGTTGAAATGAAATGTGACGCTCCGGACAAGAACACTGCATGTAATCCTCTCGTGTACAAAATTGCTGGCGCAGACAACGAAGACAAGATCAGAGCTCGCGCGAGGAAGCAGAGACGGTTGATCGACCAAGCTGTGGACGAGGTGTGGACCGACCCTTACAACCCAGACGCATGTCGTGATGTCTGCTATAAGGTCTACAAGCAGGCGATAGGCCTAGACCCTTTCGATCCCTACGACCCCGAATGCAACTGCCCCGAGCAAGAACCCCAAGGGACAGAAAGCTGTTCCTGTGCATCTGTAGAGTCCGACTGCAGTTCATTAGACGTTGACTGGGAGATCCACTTTAGTCCACCCAGCGCGTTCTTCCAAAAGGTTATGGAACAAGAACCTGAACAGAATGTTATCCCTAGTGATGACGAAAGTAAAGCTCAGATTGTAATATTGGGGAAACCAAGTGCGCTCAAAACTGGAGCTAAGAAAGGGAAGAAAGTTACAATCTAGAATTAACTATCAGGACAATCAGGGTGCGTGTGAAATGGTCATTGTATATTGGAGCAAGTTTGTAGTTACAGATTTATAGTTCTGTAAAATGTCGATAAGCCGATTTTTACAGTTTGATCTCAGATAATGGATTCGTCGGTAAAGTATACTATTTTTTGTGTAACTCTTTGATCTGTGTTATTTAGTGGTTATATTTTTAAAAAGAAAAATAAAATTTAAATATATTATATTATATTATATTAAAACGTTAGCTATTTTTATTGTCAGGTAACAGTATATTGTTGAGCATGTCCCATATGACTAGAGACAGCGTGGTGTGGGGAGCTATTCTGAGGTATAACGGCCCTATGCCCTTGTAGAGGCCGTGGAAACCTTCCCTTCTGTAGATCTTGGAGAGACAGTCAAGAACTCCTGTGTAGAGCAGGGCGCCCTGGGATGCTGAACCTGTGGAAGGTGGTATTATTAGAAACTAGCTACGTTGTGGTTTCCACCAAAGCGGAGAGAGTTGTAAAATAAATAATAATAATAATAAATAATGTTGGTCAATCCGCACAGCATCATCTAGCCCCAAGGTAAGCAGAGCTTGTGTTATGGGTACTAGATCACTGATATACTTAATACAATATATTACATAGATATAAAATCAACCATTAAAGTCTTGATAACAGGCCATGTGATCTTTTACGCTTCTACAACAAAAGTGAATTGCAAAAATTATTAATAAATAAATTCAAACGAATTGTTGAAATATTCTTTGTAAAAGGACATTGCAATATTAAATTAACTAGTCTAGACGATAAAAAGTGGTAGAGTTGGGACGAGTGTTGCTTCAACTACATACCTTAACATTATCTCTTCATAATATACAAAAACATTTAAATAAATTACATAAAAAATAAGATAACATGAAAATGAAATGAGAAAGCGCACATCAACCAAGGCAGCGTACCTACCTACCGCAAGATAATTATGATCAACAGCGTTTAGAAGATCATTAGAAGATAAAAGACATGCAGAATAAAAAGTATTAGCAGGAGGTAGGTACATAAGGTGTTTTTGGTGAGAAGGGGGACGGCCAAGTCCGAAACCACGAGAGTTACATATAATAAATAAATAATGCTGGACAACTCACACAGCATTATCTAGCCCTATGGTAAGCAGAGCTTGTGTTATGGGTATGGTACTACTAGGTAATATAAGTCATGAAAGATAAGTAAAAAATGCCCTCGATTTATAGGAAATTTATTTTCTTTTCAAATATTTTATTTATGATGGAAATAACAAATCTGTGTTTGATGAAAGAAACAAATAATATGACGAGCAAAAGGGTACGTATACGTATCCACCATAGATCTGGCTTGGCAGTTGAGCAGCTCGATAAACGTAACGTAAGTCAACTAAGGGTTTGCTTATTTTACAGTCCGCTCCTTTGGTAGATTCGCACTCTTAGTAACACAAAGCGAAGCAAAGCTAGACGTAATGTTGTCAAAATAAAATAAAAAAAATCTCAACCAGTAGGTAAAGCTAGCACACTATTTAACACATACCTAACGTAACTCACGCGTTATGCGTTATTCACGTTAAAACGCGTTATTCGCGCTCAAATTTGTTTAATTTAATAACGGTGCTAAGGGAGTTGGCTCATTATGTGTTACATAGCTTTGCTGAAGGCCGAAACTACTTGGTACAAAACTTGTTTTAACTGAAAAAATACTGGAATAATGACCAATACCTAACCCAGGTAAAAGTAAAGAAAGAGAAAGAGCTACTTGGTTAAAATTACCCTGGTTATAAAGACGTGTATTGACAACATCAAGCGGCGTTTCAACAATGACGCACAGCACGCTGCAAACAAGACTCGCGAGGAACGCTCTCAGCTCGGGCGAGTCCGCGCAGTATCCGCGCGATGACAAACTCTCTTTCACTCTGCAATGGAATAGGCAGTGGTAGGGTTGATTGATACACGCATGCGGATTTTAACTTAACTCTCAACTCATAGTCCGGGAGCCAGTGACAGATTTTCATGACCAAGTCCCTCCCAAGCAAAACAAGCAAAATGCATTAGAGATTAATATTTATGAATGGCCGTGACGTAACCGTCAGCTGCGACTCCGTGGGTGGGTTGGGCAGTGTAAGCGATAACGAAAGTATCCCAATGGAATAAGGTTGAAATCAGAATTCTGGAATATGCGAATTTTAATTTCTGATTTGAACCTTATTTCCATGGGAATAATGTCGTCATCGCTACCACTGCCCAACCCACCCACGGAGTCGCAGCTGACCGGTCACAAGTAGGTATTCATAATATTAATCCGAATTTTACGAATTTTCGCTCGGTAGGAAGTAATTGACCAAATTTGTACCTGGCTCCCGGACCATCAAGTCAGTATTTCTCTCACAACTGTAAGAAGACCTCGGGTCTGTCTCGGAACTTTGGGTTGCGTCCCTTTGGATCACAGTTCTGCGTCCCTTTGGATCCCAGTTCTGAAGGTTTAAGATCGTTCAGATTCAGAACTAGGATATTTGACATTAATATGTGATCAATATCATGCTTAAAACGGTTTTTAGTATCAACCTCCGAGATTCTATCATGCAGTTAAGAAAAATTGACTAGTCCGCTTTCTTTTACACACACAAAAATGCAGTAAAATGCGCATGCGTTTCGGGTGATAATTTAGCCAGGCTATAAAACCTGGTTACAAATTACCCTGGTTATAAAGCCGCACTGTAGTGACATCAAACGGGCATATAATGACGGCCACCATAGCTCCACTGACGGCACTGGCTGCGAACGCCAGGCCCAGTGGTGTGCCAGTGCAAATGCCGTGCTCTAGCAATGCTTCTTTTACGCTGAGGAAGAGAAACTTTATGAAGGGTATCCACTTCTTTGGCTTTCCCTGTTTTTCCAAGGTAAATTTCCTTTAAAATCAGAACTCGTATGGTTACTATTGGTATGTGCTGTCAGATTTGGACTGGCAATAAGATCATTCTTTGCTGGAAGCAGGCGCCCTTCCTCCTCCCTCTGGTCTTCACTGATAATCAGCGCTGGCTGGACACATTAGTGTGCACCCAGCGCAATGCTGACTGAAGGCCATATTTGACTGACATAAACACTGCTACGCATAAGATATTTGACTGACATAAACACTGCTACGCATAAGATATTTGACTGACATAAACACTGCTACGCATAAGATATTTTCATAGTTGGCAGTTATAAGCCTGGAACCCAACATAAGCTACTTTTATCCTATAAAACAGTTATACAGTACTCGTGGGATAGAAATAACCTTAAAACGTTTCCATAGACAAAACACGTGCGAAGCCGCGGGCAGAGTCTAGTTGGATCATAAGCTGGTGGTATTTTTAACCGACTTCAAATAATTTGTAGTGTTTTAAAAAACCATAAACCGACTTCAAATAATGAAAATGGGTTTATACATGGTTTTAAAAAAAGAATCATCGAAATCAGTTGACGTGATATTGAGTTATTCGTCCATTTGTTTCACATACGTAATGTAAATAAGTCTATCGTTATATATCGTTTTCTGATGGATGCCACTGCTTTCAAATAAAAAAATAATCATCAAAATCGGTTAACCCGGTTCGGTTTATAGTTTTTTAAAACACACCAAATTATTGGAGTCTAGGTACTTACGAGGAGAAGGTGGTAAGTTGCGCCGCACTGCCGATGGCGAGCCGCGAGCAGGTCGCGTTGACACCCGCGAAATACCCGCGGAGACCCTCAGCTCGGTAGATCTGGACGAAGCCGTCCAGCATTCCTGGAGGACAGTTTTACTGTTACTTACAAGGTCAATCTATCGCTGTAGGTTCAAAAAATTTATAAATTCTGCAAAAAATTCTACTCTTAAGAGATCTACCTCTAAAAAGATCTACCTCTAAAAAGATCTACCTCTCAAAAGATCTACCTCTAAAAAGATCTACCTCTCAAAAGATCTACCTCTCAAACGGTCTTAATCGCGTTTTGACTAGGCGTAACGCTATAAAGTCTCACTACGAATTAGGTAGGTATACAAAGTATATCTAAGCGAACAGACAGCAGAAGCGACTATATTTTATATTATACTATGTAAAGTAGATATGTAATAATATATAATGACGGACAAATAAAACAGCATTATCTAAAGTCATCTATAACGGTATATTTTATTTGATTTTTGAGTCTTCTAATATTTCGGCACAGTTATTCAATATACGTTTAAAATGACAGTGTTAATAACCATAGTTTCAAAAGTTTTACAAGAATAAGTAGCCTCAAGCTAAACACAGTTTGTGTTATGGCTACTTGATGACTTATATACCTATAGGTCCTTACTAAATACATAGAAAGATATTTGTATTGTAATATAAAAACACCCAGATAACAGTGACAGTCAGACTACCCATACCAACAAAGCCACTAAGACGGATGTCACCCAACAAGTGTCTATTGGTCTCAGTAACTTTATCTGATTATTTCCACGCAAAAGAAAAACGATCCCAACAGAGAGATTTTAGTTAAGAATCTAAACTAAAATCGTTAAGTTTAGAGATCCTGCACTCACCATCATACCGATGCTGCCGCCCCACCGCTATGCTGGGATGTGCGGCCGCCTGGATCCTGGTCTTCAGCACAGATGCAGGGTTGGAAGCCACGCCACTCATCATGCCGCTCACGCTGGACCAGAGGATTGCCTTCTCTATGCTGATCTCTCCGTTCTTATTCTTAGTCCAGCCTTGAACTTCAGCTACGTGGTAGAGCCCTAATCTGGAAATTAATAATATAGATTTGTAAAAATGGAGTGTGTACTGTGCCTGTCAAAAAGGCAATAACTTACCGAAAAGCTTTGCTCAAAGAAACAAACACTTGTTCGGGCCGCTAGTAATAGGACAAAATAGGTGGCGGCGCTGGTGTGATATGATAGACCCGGGGTACCGCCTTAACCAAGCTTTTTTGACCTCTGTGGCTTGGTGAGCGAAGGTCCACCTGCAACCCAGGAGATCCGGGTTCGTTTCCCGCCTCGGGAAAATTGTATGTACGATCTGCAGATAATACACTATGTTCCGGGTGTTCTGGTCGTTTTCTATGTAATAAAAGAAATATATCTATGTAATATATTGTATTAAGTATATCAGCCATCTAGTACCCATAACACAAGTGGGACCACTTACCTTGGGGCTAGATGATGCTGTGTGGATAGTTCTGCATTATTTATTTATTTTTATCTTACCTGACAGAATTCATAGTGAATCCAAACACCATAGCTGGCGCCAGTCCCTTCTGTAACGCCATGGCCCCATCAGTCCTCGCTATCACGTACAGCGCGTGGAAGATGCCCCGGTACCGCACGGAGGTGTCCGTCTTGGCCTTCAGCTCGCCTTGGAGTTGGAGGCGGGTCTTCACCACGTCCATGGGGTTGGTGATGATGGTTGCGCCGGCCCCGGCTAGACCGCCGATCACGAAATCCATTTTACTATGATTCTCGGCTAGTTCTTGCCGGTATAGTTTCTTCGGTGAATTTTGGCTGTAAATAATTACAAATTGTGAGTAATCTCCGGGAAGAGTTTTTTAAATCGAGTAATTCCGGAGATTGTAAAGTAGGTACTAGTTTCTGCCAACGGGAACTGATTTATGGGATAAAAAGTAGCCTATTTTTTATTCCAGACCCAACTATCTAAATGAAACATTTCAACACAATCCGTTCAGAGTTTCGGCATGATTTTGTATGGAAACAGCATTCACTAACTGTTTAATTTAAAAGACCTAAAAATGTTGTGTACACCTTTATTATTTAAATTTAGTTCAGTATAAGTAGCATAAGTTATTATCGTAAAGTATGCATGTTCGTCGCTTTTTAATATACGAGTAATCAATCAATTATAAGCAAATTCTAATTGATTGATTAGGTATTTTATTTGTTGTTAGCACACTTTCACTGAAAAACTGATTTTCACCCATTTCAGGCACACACATTGTTATTTCCGTCAGAATTTAAGTACTTTTTAATCCTAAGATATAATATATATAATAAAATATTAATGTTTGCTGTCAGTTATCTTATCAGTTAATATTTTAGTTAATGTTAGTTTTATTTTAGTTTCAGCACCTGCCATCCTTTGATTTTTATCTTTAAGCTTTGGTTGCCTGGAAGAAATCGCTTTAAACGATAAGGCTGCCAATTCGTATTTTTTTAAAACAAAACTGTTTAAAATATTTAACGACCTCTGTCGCGCAATGGGTTCGATTCCCGCCTCGGGAAAAATGTTCGTACGATCTGCAGATATGTTCCGATTATTCTAGTCGTTATTTTATTATTATACATAGATTTTATGTATAATAAAAAAAAATATCTATCTATGTATGAATTGTATTATGTATATCAGTCATCATAACACAAGCTCGGCTTAGCTTAGTGGCCCATCAATGTGGCTAGTGCTACTGATTCGGGATCGTGTTCGTTCGTATTGCAAACATTATTATTGTTCGTCGGCCAGTAATGTGGCCAGTAAGGTACCTAAGTACTACTATCCTATGTCATCATCATCATCATCATCATCAGCCTATGTTAGTCTACAGATGGACATATCTCCCCTAATGAGCGCCATAGTGTCCTGTCTTCAGCTTGACGCATTCAGCATCTCTGTACAGTCTTTCGCAGTTCCCAGGTTGTCATCCCAGCTGGTCGGAGGGCGTCCTGCACTACGTTAACCGAACCGTGGTCACCACTCAAGAATACGTTTACCCCAGCGCGGTTGTATAAAGGTACTAAGTATAGCTAAGGCGAACCTTAGCTTGCTTTTAGCTGTGAATTTGATTTTCTGTTTCATTTCCCGACATAGAAATATCTTGAAGTTTTTTATATTTTATCTTAAGGGGCCTCCGGAGGTACGAATTCTTCATACAAACGTAATACCAAAATTATTTCTAATTCAAGCATATTTCCACTATAATATAGCATTATTTGTATTAAAATAGTATTTATCTAGGTTCCCAAATAGTTTTTTTTTCAAAATACTTCCCTAAAATGAAATGAAAGCACATTTTTATGCGAAAATGGACAAGTGTTCTTGCTATTTGTTTCGTATTAAAAATATCAATATCTTACGTTTTATTTATTAAGGAACATAGCTTATATTGTCTAGTTATAGAATAACAATACTTTGTGAAGAATACAAAAAGTTTTCTGTCATAATTTTTGGTATTATGGAACAAACCAAATTTTGAACGGCTAATATTGCTATAGCGCACGAATATGGCGCGGCTTAACACTTTGACTGCGGTTTTTTTTTCGACGACTGCGATCTTTTTTTTACCTAAAAAATTCGTGCTGCCGCTCACAGCGGTTGTGTTGCGCCGCACATGCGTTTCGTTCGAAAAATATTACAGCTCTGCTGAGTCACAAAGGTCTATATTTTCTCAGCCGCTGCGCTAGTGTGGATTTACGCATATTAGTCACTTGTAGAAAACACATACCGTGCGTTTTCAGCACTCAAAGTGTTAAGGGTTAAACAGGGACAGCGATATTCGGAGCGATTTTTGCAAGCGAGGGTCGCCGGACCCTTAAGGTCATCTAGATAGTCCTTAACCCAAAGAAAATATTTACAGATATGGACAAAAGTTAATCTTGAAGGCGGGACTCGAACCCGGCATTGCTAAATAATAATAGACTTGTCCAAATAATGTATCCACTCGTGCTACAACACGTTTCATTGCCTGCCAATACGATTACCATATTGATAAACAAGTAGGTACCTTACCTACCACCTACCAAAATTTTGCTTAACTGGTATTATTATATATTATTGAAGACTGTTGTGGCGCGGTGGGCGAAGGTCTGCCTGCGACGCAGGAGGTTGCGGGTTCGATTCCCGCCTCGGAACAAATGTGTGTACGATCTGCAGATATTTGTTTCGGGTGTTCTGGTCGTTTTCTATAAAAAAATATCTATCTATGTAATGTATTGTATTATGTATATCAGTTATCTAGTACCCATAACACAAGCTCTGCTTACCATGGGGCTAGATAATGCTGTGTGAATTGTCCAGCATTATTTATTTATTTATTATCTCACGAATAATTAATTAATAACTTACCTTTAAATTCCTCACTTCAATTCAATATTATCACCATTTTATTTAAGAATATTATAAACTATTCAACAAACACTTTTATATTAGGAAAATAGTATAATGTAATGTTCCGTAAATAAATTCTAATATCACAGTGCAAACAAAATTAAATACATTTTCCTTCCGTGACTGCCTCACAATCAATGATAAAACGACTCGTCACCGGAAAAACCACTGCAAAAATCTCTGTTTATATTCATTCACTTAATTAAATATAGACCTACGAACACGAGAGAAATGAACGCGGCCTCTCTGAACGCAGGCCGGAATCGTCTAAACCAAACGTTACATCACAGCTACGTCACGCACGATACGTCATTTTGGCAATGTTAGGTATCACGGTCACTATGAATGGAGATACCGTGAAGCGTGGCCATGAAATGATAACGCCTTTACGTTTAGTTTGGCTTATATGTGCATAAGTACTTAACATTATGGGCGAAACCAGCTACTGTTTGCTGTTCACGTTTTTAAAATTATCTAAAATATGTTGAAAATTGTAATCATATTATTTCACGATATATTTTTAAAGCTTTTCTTATTTCTGAAGAATCCCCTTACTAATCATTTGACTTTAATTAATATTCTGATTTCATTATTTTTATACTCAGGCAGGGAATTTCTAAGACGATATATTTATGAAAATTATATCACATAACATGACTAGTTGTCATGACTGTCTTCAAAAATATTCTGTAAGCAGGTAGGTATAGGTAATAGCTAAAATTGGCATTTATTTTAGGAAACAGTACATTACTGATGTGCATTGCCCTCTAGAGTGGCACATTGGCACGTGTCGAGTAGGTACTAAGTCCATCCAAACATAAGTAATATCTGATTGTTTATTTACTTTATGCGATTATAAATTCACAAACAAGACAGGTACTGTACCTACTTTATATGTACCTTAGTACCATCATAATTAACTTGAACTACAATAGATATTATATTTTACTAGCTGCGCCCCGCGGTTTCACCCGCGAAGTGATAGATATTTTGGATATTATACAATATAATCTTTATAAATTGTAGCCTATGTGTTATTCAGATCATATTCATATCGTTATTCTGATATGTAAGTTATATTATTGTGAAATTTCATTAAAATCCATTCAGTAGTTTTTGCCCGAAAGAGCAACAAACATCCTCACAAACTTTCGCGTTATAATATTAGTAGGATTAAGTGAGAACTAAGTGCTTAGACAAACCTAACATAGGCTTTAAGGCTATACTATTAACTAAGTTATGTAACCTAATTGTTAATAATAAAATGTACTAACTTTAAAAAAAAAGATATAATAAAGATAATAAACACTAAAAAAAAATTGTACCTAGTACTTACTTACCCACACATAAGAAGAAAGTCCCGTCTCATCTTATTCAAATTCTTAGACTGAATTATACCATAAAGATAAAGATAAAGATTCATTTATTTGCTTCAACATAATGTAGGTTACAGTTGTAGATCTTAAATATATTGAAAGTTTCAATTATGTTCTACCTTAAAACTAGGCATGCAAATATTAGGATTGTTGTATTTTGTAAATTATGCATATAGGTTACCTGTTACATTTAAATGGTCAAAGTTTCAGATTGTCAACTAAAAAGTCATTAATTCCATTCAAAGCAAATAATTATAATTTGTTTTGAATGGTGGAATGGACCGTAGATTTGCTGAAGTAGGTTAAGGTTCCGACCTATTTCCCAGTATTGATTTTCCCCCATGACATGCCGCCCTACGCTTTTCCTGTGACGGTATGCGCTGTCTCTTTCTTCCTAATATGAAAGCAATGTAAGCATCTTTAGAGCATAAGGCATCCCAAAAACCAAAATGGCTAACAATGTTCTTTAATATAAAAATAAAATAAATATATAAGTGTAGAATTAAATAAGCAGGTCCCCTTTATTTTCAGTTGTTAAAAAAATTAAGATGTTCAAGATGCAATGAACCTTCGGTGTATTCGGCCATACTTTTCAGTATTGGGTATTGAGCTAATTAGCACCAAGTATTCGGCCGATTACCAAATGGGTATCTGTTTAATTTACTATATAGGTAGGTACTTATTTTTCAACACAATTTAGTCCAAAATATATTATAAGAAGCGCAAAGGCGCGGCTATAGTATTATAGTATTATATTGCTATGAAAATCTTAACTTTAATTTTAAAAATAATTTTAACTCTATTTGTGACTGTGATACAATTTTAGTATGTTTACATATCAAAGACTATTTTAAATTATTAGATGAATATTATTATAATATTATTAAAGTTTTACAAACTGCCTCTATTAGGAACGCACGTATGATAAATAGTTGTAAAAATAGGCAAAAAGTCATAGGATGGAACTACCACGTCAGGGACAGCCACCAAAACGCAAGGTTACATTTTAACTGCTGGCTTCTGGCCGGCAGGCCGTCGGAAGGTAACTTATTAAGTGAAATGTGTAAATCTCGGTCTGAATTTAAGAATAAATTAAAATGGTGCCAAAAGAATAAAGACAAGATAAAAATGAATATTTTAGCTACTCATCGAAGGGATAAGAATTTTGGTAAGTTTTGGAATGCGACTAAAAAACTAAATTATAAACACAATGTACCATTATCTATTGATGGCTTGCAGGAACCTAAGTTAATAGCTGAAGTTTTTGCGAAAAAGTTTAAAATTAGCCCGCAACCAGTGGAGAGTGTGCCCGCTGCTGAAACCGTACTGTGTGATAACCCTTGCAGGTTTTCTCTGGAAGACGTGAGGAAGGCCGTAAGTTCTATGAAACGTGGCAAGTCACCTGGCCACGACGGTCTCAGCATCGAGCACATTCTGTACGGTAGCGATAAACTAATTGAGCATCTGTGTCATTTCTACAACATGTGTTATAAATATTCGTATAAATATAGTTACCTTCCGTCTGGTTTGATGAAAACTACTGTAGTTCCAGTGGTAAAAAATAAAACGGGCGATCTCAGCTCGTCAACTAACTACCGCCCTATATTGTTGGGAACTATTATCGGAAAGGTATTGGAGCGAGTAATCTGACCTAGGCTGCAGGAGAATTTGATCATTGAAGACGCACAGTTTGGTTTTCGTCCAGGTCTTTCGACGGATTCGGCCATAATGAGCCTTAAAAGCACGGTGAATTACTACACCTCACAGAACACCTCCGTATACGCTTGCTTTCTAGGTCTTAGCCGTGCTTTTGACCTCGTGAACTATGACATCTTATGGGCCAAATTAACAGCTGCTAATGTGCCTGTTCACGTGGTCAATCTGTTAAAGTACTGATACGAAAACCAAACTAACTGTGTAAGATGGGGTGACACGACTTCTAGCGAGTACATACTAGAATGCGGTGTTCGCCAAGGGGGATTGACCTCGACTGACCTTTTTAACCTGTACATCAATGGCTTGATTGAGGAGCTGAGGAGCTCCGGCACCGGCTGCTATTTAGGCAACGTATGAGTAAATAACCTGAGTGATGCCGATGATATGGTGCTTCTTAGCCCCTAGGTTAAAGGGTTAAGGAAGCTGTTATTAATCTGTGAGCAATATGCTATTGGTCACGGGTTCAAATACAATATACTGAAAACCGAAATGATGGTATTTAGGTCGGGTCGAGGTCCGGATAAGATTCCTGAGGTTCGGTTGAGCGGCTCTACAATTAAGGTTGTAGAGCGGTTCAGGTACCTAGGGCACCTGCTGACGGGAACGCTGAGGGATGACGGACATCGAGCGGGAACGAAGGTCGCTCGCGGTGAGGAGTAACATGCTTGCACGTCGCTTCACGAACTGCAGCACGGACGTCAAGACCACCTTGTTCCGTGCATATTGTCTGGGCATGTACCTATGCCAGCTATGGTCACCAGGAAGGCCATAAATACCATCAGAGTCCAGTACAATGACGCGTATCGGGCACTGATGAGGTTACCGAGATGCTGCAGAGCTTCGAGCATGTTCTCCAAAGCGGGAGTGCCCGACTTCTTCGCCATCGTACGCTCTCGCGTCGCAGCTTTCTGGGCTAGGTTGGTCCGCTCCAAAAATAGCATTTTGAAGGCTGTCTCTGACCAGGTCTACAACAACCCCATATATATGCACTGGATTTCCCTACATATGGAGGGAAACAGAAAATGACGTGCGACAGCTATAAGCGTCGTGATATCTTTTGTTTTAAATATTTTAATTTTTATTTGTGCATATTTTTAAAATTGTAATTGTATTTTTTGTGAGATGGGTTTTTTGCCTGAAATAAACGAATATTATTATTATTATGTCTCTCATTTACCATGATCTCGGGCCATAAAGTGACCCGGTCCTTTGGAAGGCTTGCGTGGGGCCGAAGCCAACAGCACAGAGGCCCTTTGAGAAGTTATTATTATTATTATTATATTTATTTATTATTAATTTAAAAGTGTAATTTTTAATTTACTATTTACAATTAATCTAAGGCGAATAGAATAGGGAAGTGTTTTGGCATCTGTCGGTAGCAGTTCATTGTACTTTTCTTCCTACACAATCAATTCGGAGAATAGTACCTATCTCACTGTATTTGCTACAGCGTGGAGATGAAAGGTAAGAACCTATTAACAAAATGTATAAGCTTTGGGTAGGTGCCTATTTAAGTTGGTTGACCATCAGGTATAAAGATCGGGCATTAGGTTAAGACGAACACACAAAAAAAAATCTCGTATCTCATTCTGGCGCTGTCTTCGTCAAAACAGTTCCTACACAGTTCCTGTTCGAGTGAAATTCACTAGATTCGTTGCATCTTTAGAACCTATCCAGCGCCCACCCACCGCATAAAGTTATTTGTCCTATTCTAATGTAACTCTATGGTCTACCGTCTAATTTGTCATTAGCATTACCTACCATCGACCAATATCCTCCACCCCGCCGGGGCTGATAATACCTCATCGAAGGTACTGAGAAATAACCTTTGAAAGGTTGGACTAAGTTCAACTCATCAAAGGGAACTATGAATCATAACAACGTAGCACTTTTAGTAATGCTTCCACTTTACTTAAGTATCGCCAAGGCATTTTCTTTGAAAGCTTTCCGAATAACAAATTAATATGTCGTATGGTTGTAGGTATATGTTGTTGATTCTCTAATAACGTTATTTATTTATTTATTCGAACTGCAACAGCAGGCAAGAAACAATGGTCATGTGCCAAACATGTTTCACACAGTATGTTTGACCGTACTGAAGAATTCAGAACAGTCTATGGCCAAAATCTTGCAATGATTTCCAAAAATCGACTGAAGTAATGGATTCTTCTCGAGAATACATTTTATTCTGTTGAGAGTTCTACGAATTACCAATTATTTAAATTACATATATAAAATTTTATTAATTACTTACTATTTAAGATTATACACTTTATTATTACTTATATTAAGTGAATAGGTATACCTATTATTTTTTATATTGAATACCCATTTTTCACCCGTAACTTGGAGTTATCAATAAATGATTAATTTTTATTTGTATTTTGATCCACGGACATAACTAAGGTACTTTCCCCTTGAAACGTAAACAAAGAGCAATAAATCGTTATGCTAATAACTATCAAAGCATCAGCTAACAAATCAGTAAGATAAGAAAACGGGGGGTTCTGAGTCAGTAAGTTCAAGGGTAAAGATATAGGAGGATAAAGGTCAATGTTGGTCACAAGAGGTCACTACGGTCAAATGCCTACTTTTACGGGTACGGTAACTCTAAGGTTTTTGTTATTAAAGTACGTAAACCCTCTCTAACGGTCGTAGGAGACTATCTGACCACTCTCGATAAGTTTTCTTGATTTTTATTTTCTGTGTTATTATGTTAATTTTTGACGACCGATGTGGCGCGGTGGGCGAAGTTCCGCCTGTGACGCAGGAGGTTGCGGGTTCGATTCCCGCCTCGGAACAATTGTGTGTACGATCTGCAGATATTTGTTCCGGGTGTTCTGGTCGTTTTCTATGTATAATAAAAAGCTAAAAAATAATACAAATTTTGCTCTATTTTTATATACGTTCGAAATGAAAAGTTTTTATTTATTTCTTTAAGCTTACAAATAAGCACTTAGACAGGTCATATTTTATACTATTCAATTATTTTATAGTTCACTTCAATTTTTTGTCCACCAGTGGAAGAAGTGAGAAGAAACCACTAGTATGTTCATAACTTATGTGTCTAGTACATTTGATTTGCTTATTTGTAAGTTGGTAGATTTTGAGTTGGAGCAAAACTCGTTCCAAGCTTTTTTATCTTCTAAGTAATCTGATATTTTGTAATAAGCTTTTTTACAAAGAATATGTTTCACATTTTTTTTAAATTTATTTATTGATAATTTTTGCAACTCACTTGGAGTTTTGTTGTAGAAGCGTATACATTGCCCTTTAAAAGATACATTTATCTTGTGTAGCCTAGTTGTGGGCACAGCGAGTTTATTCTTATTTCTAGTATTTACATTATGTATATCACTTTTTTTAGTGAACCGATTGATATTTTATTTTTATGAGTGTACAACAAGTTTTCATAAATATATTGACACGGTACTGTCATTATGTTTATTTCTTTGAATATTTCACGTAGGGATTCTCTGAGACCCATATTATAGATCGTACGAACAGCCCTCTTCTGCAACACAAATACTGTGTTTATATCTGCAGCGTTCCCCCACAGTAGTATGCCATAAGACATAATACTGTGGAAGTAGCTGAAATAGACTAGTCTAGAAGTATCAACGTCTGTAAGATGACGGATTTTTTTAACTGCATATGCTGCAGAACTAAGTCTCTTCGATAGCTTATCTATGTGTGGGCCCCATTGAAGTTTACTATCTAAGGTTATTCCTAAAAATACGGTATTGTCTACAATTTCTAACGTTTCTCCTTTTACGTTTATATCAGCCTTAACTTGTTTTACATTAGGTAGAATAAATCTTATACATTTTGTTTTGGTTTCATTAAGCAAAAGATTATTAATACTAAACCAATGGACTACCTTTGAGATTGCAGTATTTACATCGTCGAAATTTGTATTTTGTCGTTTCATTTTAAAAATTAATGAAGTATCATCAGCAAACAATACAATCTCATGATCATTCTTTACAAGATGAGGCAGGTCATTAATATAAACTAAAAATAGGAAAGGACCCAAGATAGAGCCCTGCGGTACACCCATTGTAACAACAGACCCTTTAGATCGTTTCCCATTAATGTCAACTCTTTGTATCCTATCACTCAGTTCATATGTAAATAAATAAATAATGCTGGACAATTCACACAGCATTATCTAGCCCCATGGTAAGCAGAGCTTGTGTTATGGCTACTAGATAGCTGATATACATAATATCTGCAGATCATACTCACAATTGTTCCGAGGCGGGAATCGAACCCGCAACCTCCTGCGTCGCAAGCGGACCTTCGCCCACCGCGCCACATCGGTCGTCAATATGATAAATATTAATTATTTTATATATATCTTCAATAATTACGCCACCGTCAGCTTTAATACGTACCAATCCTATCCATCCAAAGGTTGCCTGGAAGAAATAGCTGTTAGCGATAAGGCCGCCGATTGTGCCACTAGATTTAGTTAAGTATTAAGATGTTATTATTTTTTGTATTGATTAAAAATATATTATATTGTAGGAATTAACTACGAACCTTGTTTGTTTTGGAAGAACACCAACGTTTTAATCATCCCATCGGCCATCTTCGGGCATTTCCAGGGTTCATGTCTCACGTCTTCCAACACAAAGGCTCGTAGTTAACCCGATTACATTAATAATGAATCGTCAAAACCTGCCCCGGCGGCATATAAAAATTAGCGCTCTACCTGTGGTTCTACTACCTAATCACATGACATCTCGACTTTGAGGTAATATTTAATTCCATTAATGGAAAGCTCATTGTTACTCAATAATAGTCAGCCAACGTAACCGATAGCCGATAAATCAAAGCTGACCCAATAATAGTGAAATTCAGGTCAAGCCAGCCAACTCGAGGCCACAGGACTGCGGGCCTAATCTACGGGGTAACAATACGATATGCCGCCATTACTTATTCAGGCATCTCGACATGGATACCTGACGACTTGCAAACCCGTAGAATAATAATCCTGATGTGTATGCAGAGTTCTATGAATTACCAATTATTTAAATAAATTATATAACATACTATTATTATTATTACTAGCGACCCGCCCCGGCTTCGCACGGGTGCTAATACATGTATTATATACATATAAACCTTCCTCTTGAACCTATTAAAAAAACTGCATCAAAATCCGTTGCGTTTTAAAGATTTAAGCATGCATAGGGACAGACAGACAGCGGGAAGCGACATTGATTTATACTATATAGTGATTATGCTAAACACTTTACTATTATTATTAAGTCATAGTTATTAATTTTTATATTGAATTGAATATCCCTTTTTTGACCTGTAAGTTTTCATTATCAACGATTTATTTATATAATCTAGCCGATAGTTTCAGCCACGACAACCAGTCTCCAGTCAGAGAATCCCTACGTAATAAATTCAAAGAAATAAACATAATGACAGTACCATGTCAATATATTTATGAAAACTTGTTGTACACTCATAAAAACATCAATCGATTCATTAAAAAAAGCGATATACATAATGTAAATACTAGAAATAAGAATAAACTCGCTGTTCCCACAACTAGACTACATAAGATAAGTGCATCTTTTAAAGGGCAATGTATACGCTTCTACAACAAAACTCCAAGTGAGTTGCAAAAATTATCAATAAATAAATTAAAAAAAATTGTGAAGCATATTCTTTGTAAAAAGGCTTATTACAAAATATCAGATTATCTAGAAGATAAAAAAGCTTGGAACGAGTTTTGCTCCAACTCAAAATCTAACAACTTACAGATAAGCAAATCATATGTACTAGACACATAAGTTATGAACATACAGTGGTTTCTTCTCACTTCTTCCACTGGTGGACAAAAAATTGAAGTGAACATCAATATAATAATGAATAGTATAAAATATGACTTGTCTAAGTGCTTATTTGTAAGCCTAAAGAAATAAACATTCATTTCATTTCATTTCTCAACGGAGATTAGCCAAAGCCTGTCATGTCATCATTATCAGTCTACGTTACTCCATTGCTAGACATAGGCCTCCCCTGAGCGCCACAGCGCCCTGTCTAGCCAAGAGCGCATGATATACTCGTATACAAGTGGATATACCTACAAGTGTGTGCGCAAAACAACGACAACAAATATCTTCATGGACAACAAACGGTCTTGAATGCCCAAGCCCAAGGTAGTGCAAATTCAGTGCAAGGAAGAATGACGCCTGGTGTTATTTGAGGGAGGGTGGAACAAGACGCTCAGTTTTTTGCAGACGGATTGGTCCAAAGCAGCACAGAGCCGTGAAGAGTGGGAGGAAATCGGGAGGCATTTGCCCTGCTGTGGGTGGAAATAATCATAAAATTATGTCAGCAGAACTTGCACCACCCGAACTATTCCCGCAGGTGTTCGTAAGAGGCGACTAAGAGTTATCCACTGGGGGGCAGGCAGCAGCTGCGCCTCCTGCAGAACAATTTACCACTGAACTGCGATCCCTAACCCGCATGAGCTAAATAATGCTTGAAAATCCACACCGCATCATCTAACCCCTAGCTAAGCAGAACTTGTGTTATGCGTACTAGATGACTGATATACATAATACAATACATTACATAGATAGATTTTTTATTGTACCTACATCGAAAACGATTAGAACACCCGGAACAAATATCTACAAAGCGCCGCCGCCGCACAGAGATCTTCATAAATGTTAATAAGGCGCTTATCAGGGGGAGGCCTGCGTTCAGCATTGGACCTGGGCTTATGATGATGATGATGAGGTTCAAAGTAACATTACGCAAACTACAAACATACTTAGTCATGTCTGAGGTAGGTGTATTTAACTACAACGAACTTTCCATCCACTGACAATAACCCCGGTATCTATATGATATCTACATAACTAAATTATACCCAATGCACACAGTCAATGACAAACGACAGCAATAATACCTCGAACTGAAGGTCGAAGTAATATTTGGATCGATGACTATAATGACGGTCATTACTGTCCACCACCTCCCTAGTTAATCCTCCATTTGCCCCCTTACCACCCACTATCACCGTGACAAGGCACCAACACGTGGGTTATTCAGTGAATAGCGCGGTATTGATTCGCAGAACTAATATTATTTAAAAGTATTGCTGTTTTATGATATTGGGTCGGAAATGATTAGGAAAATAATTATACGTATAACATAACAATAACTCGTGCGCTGATGAACTTTACCATCATCGTCAGTTTCTTCTTCTTATTCCTAACTGAGCGGCATATCCCTATTCTAGGTAGGTAGGTAACCTAAAGTCGGAACAATAATGATATTTGTTGCACTCTCCCCCTATCAAAAAAGCTTTTATTTAATATACAAGTCAACGGGTGATCGAATGGGTGCGCTAAGAAGAAATCACAATTCATCAATGTGAATAGATCTTTAGCACAAGAATTATCATAGAAAAACGATTGAATGTACCTATCTTTTCAAAATAATTACAAGCAAAAGGATTTACCAAAGATCGTAGCAGCCTACGCTATTACCACATTCATGGTTGCTCAACAAAGCCCCTATGTCCTCAGGAATATAAAGAGTTCGTATACCGTGACGCAAACCTTTTTGTTCAGTAACTGTTTGGTGTTTACGCAAATAACGCGAAGAAATAATTTTGTCAACATGACAGTTTATTAGCCGAGAGTTTGTTTTGTTGTAGTTTTTTTTATTGTGAAAAAAGTAATATAATATATTGCCAAATAAAAGAAGTCAAGTAAGTATAAATAATTAGTAGACCTAGACCAGGACATGGCATAAAGCTCAACCAAGAGAGCTCTACCACGCAAAAAGCCCATCAAGTAGAGCAAAAAAGATACAAGAAGATATCAGGTACTCTGTAAGATAAGGGCTATAGAGGCGTGGATGAAAGCGGCCGTGGGCGAGCGAGCGGTCAGCGCGCGTGAGCGGCGACACGACGACGCCGCGGGCGAGCCGGGGCGGCGGCGGCGGCTGTCGGCGGGCGGCCGCCGCGAGCACCACTCGCCCCATGCTGCCCACAGCCCTCACCCCGCTCGAACGCGACACCAACAAGACGCGCGCATTAACCACCATATACGCGCCGCGAAAAATCAAACCGCGAAAAAACAAAACAGCCCAAAACAGAATGCTCGAAAACGACATCCAAATCAAACCGACCCTATCCCCTTTCCACCCGCTACCAGCCATCGGCCAGAAGCTGGAGCGATCCAATACTAAAGTGATCCTCTTTGATCTCAACAAGGACTCGGATCCCGTCCGATACCACGAAGTTCTCAAACCGCTCACACCGCTGAGGATACACGGGTTTATGAAGAAATCACTGGGTTTAGAAGCGAGGAAGCCGCAGCAACTGCTACGGGAGAACACGTACGATGTCATCGAGCCGGTCTACCACAACCTTAGAGACAGAGAGATGAAACCTAATAAGAATATACAAGAGAGTCAGCCAAAAGCCTCACCAAAAACACGGTTCAAAAATGCAGCGTTGCATGTAGCAAAGTTGTCATCTATGCCTGAGACGGGAAAACTCCTTTGTATGAGGGAGAGAGAAACTTATGCGATATGTAAAGAGGAAGACAAGAGCTGCAGACTGGTTCACCTGCCGCTAACGCCAGAAAAGCAGCTGAACAAACTGTCGGAGATATTCCAGAACTTAGATACGAATGGGAGGAATCATCACAAGATGAAGAAGGAAAACAGCTGGTTTTAGAGTATTAGAATAAGAGTGTAGTTTTATTTACTAATAAGAAGAGTGTAGTTTTATTTACGTGTTTACGTCTGGAGATGGATTAGGAGTACTAAAGGTTTAAGAGTTTATTTTTGTTAAATGTTGTGTATTTACGAGATAAGTATTTCGTGTTGCTCAAGTCTTGTGACGTGTCTTGACTAGATGTTGTTTTAATATAAGTGTGTTTTCTACCAAGTGTGGTTCTTTAATCGGGACAGCAGCCAGAGTACCATATCCTTTGTCCAGAAACAGGATTGAAGAGGTAATCATTAGGTATAAACTTTTGAAGACCTCTGTGGCGCGGCGGGCGAAAGTCCGCCTGCGACGCAGGATTTTCGATTCCCGCCTCGGGACAAACGTTTGTACGATTTGCAAATATTTATTCCGGGTGCTTCGGTCATTTATGTAAGTATTAAAAAACTATCTAAGTTTGTAATGTATTATGTATATTAATTAGTCATCCTAGTACCCATAGCATAAGCTCTGCTCAGCTTAAGGCTATATGATGCTGTTGATTGTCCAGTATTTATTTTATTTTATTAACTACAAAAGTATATTCTGCATGTCACAATCGCTTTTCGTTATGAGCGTCCAAACTCATAGGTTCTTCAAACCATTCCAATTATTACTTTCCATCAAACAAAGCCTTCATCGGACTCGATAAATAATAAATGTAAGTACCTAGGTTTCTATAGGAACGTGAGCGACGACGGGTGGTTGGAGTTCCACCGTCTTGACCTTTGGTCGTGCTTGGTTTTGTCAACAAGTGAACAATTGCGTGCTTCGGAGCTTCCGGTGGCTCACACCTTGCGTCTATGACTCAAGCGTTAGCTAACGCCATAGATTTTATTTCTTACACTACATTGAGGTTGTTCATGGTAGCAGAAAAGTTTTCTTTATTAATACGTTACTCTTTGGTTTCGTCCTATATATTTGTTTTCAGCCGTATTTAAAAAGTTGGGCGTTCTCAATGTCCTTAAATAAATAATGCTGGAAAAATCAAGCAGAGCTTGTGTTATGGGTACTAGATGACTGATATAATACAATAGGTACATTACATTTCTAGATTTGAACAAATATCTGCAAATCGTACAAACATTGGTCCCGATGCGGGAATCGAAACCGCAACCTCCTGCGTCGCCTTCGCCCACCGCGCCACAGAGATCGTCAAAAATTAAATTACCTACCTTACCTACAATATGCAAATCAAGAAAACCAATTTTATAGGACTCCGATTTTATAGGTCTCACTCAAATTGCATAAATAACTAACTGCACCTGCACATCAATTTAGAAGATAAGATTTTTTTTCATCATCAATACAATACAAAAATTACGGTCAGAATTCGTTCTACTTCGTTCCCCAATAAGTCAACAGAAGCCTACAGGCCTATCGCGTTTACATTTAAACTAGGTTAGTCAAAGTGCATGGTTCAATCGACATGACATGAGCGTGATGGCATGGCCTACTCTGCAGAGCCTATTACACAGAGCGACACAGCACAAACATCTAAATCATTGCGACACGACACAAACCTTAACCATCCGATTGGATCGAGTCACATTCTGTAAAGACAGATGCGTCAAATCTAACAAATTACCTTCACCGTTGTGGTTAGTCTTTCCATATAGCCCGGTCCAATAATCTTCCCTGTAGGTATAAGAGTTGACCATAGAAGAGCTCCAATGTCTAATGTAAAAATCTAAATAAAACGACAAGTACAAGTCAGACTCGCATGGGTTCCATTTAAATATAAGACCTTTATTCTAGTTTAACGGGAAGTACCTACCCACATCAGTTTTTGGGACATGGCAAGAATATTTTTTTTTGTAAACTCATAATTTCCCAACATTTGGGCATGAACGGTAGTAATTTTTGATTGCAACTACTTGGAAATTTGATTTATATCACGGCTCCCAGAACGTACGTACCTGAGGAAATGATCAATACCTCCACGCGTTTCTGAGTAAAGTGTGTTAGGTACCAGACGTACGACGGACAACAAAGTGAGGATCACTTTTGTGATCCGTTTGTAAGGTTTCTTTTTTACCTTTTGAGGTACGAACCCCTAAAAACATACATATAGTAGGTAGTATATCATTTTTACGATAAACCATCAGCGTTACGACATGATACGCCGATTAGATAAAAGCATTGCGTCGTCAATCTAATGCAGACATGACATGTGTTATGTCAAGCCTGCCTTAATTTTACCGGCGGTAAATATGTAGTTAGGTATACCTACATACATATACCTAACATTACTGTACCAATGTCGTACTTCGAGTACCTAACTATCGCCCGACAGTAATTTGTCGATCGATATGCGAATATTGAAAAATGTCTAGGAATAACGCGTTGGTTGACCGTGAATAGGCAATGTCGACCACTTAGATAGTATATTTCACGGTCACGTGATTATGTACAGCTATAGATGAAGGTTGGTTTAATTTGAATGTATACCTACATGACATTTCGGCACAGTTGCAGATTCTTACAGTTATTGTTTACCAATTTAACTTTAAAAAAAACAGGTGCTATTATGTGGAACGCCATTCTTTCCAGGGGAGGATTTTTCCTTGCAATTGAAACACCGCAGACTTATTATTAGGTATATTAGATCCATCCAGCAATAAGTCAAATAAAATTTATAGGTAAAATCCTTATTTATTCACTATTTTATTATACTAACTTAGTTTATATTTACCTAAATACGAGTACATCATCAATAAGACTTAATTGTAATGAAACATCAATACTTATTTAGATACCATTTTAATTACTTAGCTAAATACACAACTCCCTTATCAATAAGTCTTTTACAGCATCAATATGGTTTTGCCTTATACACTTGGCAGGCGCATTTGCAATCCCAACAGAGGTGAGGAACATACACATATCTACTGCCTTGTCTCTGGTAAAAAAGCGGCTCCTTAGCCGTCTCTTATGTCAAAGTCTTACACTTGGCAGGCGCATTTGCAATCCCAACAGAGGTGAGGAATATACACATATCTACTGCCTTGCCACTGGTAATAAAGCGGCTCCTTAGCCGGCTCTTATGTCAAAGTCTTACACTTGGCAGGCGCATTTGCAATCCCAACAGAGGTGAGGAACATACACATATCTACTGCCTTGTCTCTGGTAATAAAGCGGCTCCTTAGCCGGCTCTTATGTCAAAGTCTATAGCATTTATTTCTTTTGGCTTACAAAATAAGCACTATGAACTCCACAGACAGAATTGAATGGGGTCGATTCATACGCAGAGACACCACTAGGCCGGCTAGTCTTATATCTATTTGAGTTACAGTTAAAACTAAATAGCTATTAATCCAGATCCAGGGTGACTTTGTAACTTGGCGATTTCGTCTTTGAACTTGGCGATGGTTTCCTTGGCGAGATGTAGTTTGTCCTTCAGTTCTGATATTTCGGTCTTCACCTTGGTTTGTGCGACTATTATCTTCTCTAGTACCTTTTCTTTTTTCTCTTCAACTGAAACACAGGATAAGAAAGAATTAGGACTTTAGTTCAATGAATAGAACTTTGGTATTACAGTGTTGGTGGTGTGGAAACTAATTTCGTAATTTTCATAGAAGATTTATTTTTATTTTAAAAAGAACCATGAATGAATTGAATGATTTGTTTTCTTCATTCATTCACCCTTTCAGACTAGACAATCATTGATACTCACTTCTTTCTTCCTCAAATGTTTCTAGCCTTTCCTATTTCTAAAATGTTTAGCAAAATTAACAAATAAATTAATTGTTTTGGCAAAACTGAAACCGACTTCGAATTAAGTTTTATGTTAAATATATAATATTATAATAATGCGTTACTTGTTTTTAGTGATTGTAATTGCTGTTCTCGCTGCTATTTTCTGTTATTTATAAGTTTTCATTGATAAATGTTTTTGTTTCCATAAACTATTTAGGATTTTGGAACCAAGTCCACAATACATCAGCGCATGAAGCTATACGTATATGAAACATTGAGTTATCATATCTCCTTACAATAGATGGTCTTATAATTAGGGATCGGCGTATGTGCAATTCACGGGACTTAGTATTTAACATAGTACCTATCCAGCTTTACGCAAATACATATTGTATTGATCACTAAAGTCATCCGATTCCCTCACGCTTTTATAGTTTAACTTTTTTTGTTGGACTAACTTAACACTTAACATAACAAGTCAAAAACTTACAATTAGTATCATGTGTCCAACTCCCATTGGTAACTGGCTTCACACTGTTCACGAGATGCTGCATCAGCTGCGTGGGTTCTTGGAAGACAATCTCCTCGTAAGACTCGCTGACGAGCGCCCGACCGACTGTGGGCGGAGCGCCCTCTGTGATAGGAGACTGGAACAGCTTCAGGATGTGGTAGAGAGTCACCTGGATGGAAGGGTTAAGAACAAGAAACTTAGTTATTTACGTTAGGTATTCTATTTTTATTTCAAAATTGTTAGTATATATTGTCTGTACATGTTTTGACAAATCACTATACCTACATGGTATAAAACAGTCACTTCCCGCTGTCTGTCAGTCACTATGTATACTTAGATCTTTAAAACTATAAAGAATATTTTTCAAAAAGAATATTTATTTCAAAATTTACAAGTTAGCCTTATTATCTATGCACTTTTTACCCATTTATTTTTATTAGTAGTTACTTATACCACAACTATAAAAAAAAATCTTAATACTATGCAATTAAGTAGGTAGGTATACGAACTTGTTAAGGCTTCCATTTGTTGCATGAATCATAACTTCCGTGTTAGTAATAATACTGTGTTACGGCAAGTTAGAGCTCAGTACCTCGCATGGCGCTATTATGATAAATATTTGGTTACAATAAAAGAACGTATTGACGTTAATGTATACTAAAATTTGAAATTAAAAAAAAAAAAAAAAAAAAAAACTGTAGGTTAAGGAAAGAAATAAACAGTATAAAAAATTGTGGCTATTAGTGACAAAAACTAGTATTAAATCTAAGATAACAAACTGTTACATACAAATATACAAATTAAAATTATTTCGTTATTTAAACATAAGTAAGTACATTATTTGGATTACTTAGTTTCTATTATACATAAAAATAAATCTAGTTTATCATATTATACATAAAAATAAATCTTATTCATACATAAAATTTAACTTAAAACGAGTTTGGTTATTGTTAGGGTATAAAGTATGCGACTTTTGAAGCGAAAATAACTTAATTAACGAGCAACAGTAAGAAGATGTTCAGTTTCTTCATAGCTTAGTGGTTGAAGAAATGCATGCAGAATCTTACTACATACAAATCTGGTCTTTCCGATTAAATTTTCTTTAGTCACCTTGGATAAGCGATTATAAAGAAAAGGTCCAATAATATTAGTACTACGATACTATGCAACAGAATTATGTAGATGTGGTTTTAAATAGAAAGAGTGATTCAAGAGGAAGGTTTATAAACTATTTGACTCATAGATTTCCATGCAGGCGAAGCCGCGGGGCGCAGCTAGTAAATGATATGTGTATCTCATATTTATTTAATGGAGATTTAAAATAATGAAATATTATCTATCTAATAGAGTATTACAAAGTCAAAGGTTGATGTGAGGTGTTGATGGTACGAGTTCCAATAAAGATAAAAATAATAATCATCTATTTGCATATTACAAGCAGGTAGGTAGGTAGGTATCAACATGTTTTACCGATTACAGTGTGCAAATTGAGATAAATGGCATGCCAAAGAGTCAGTAGCTAAAATAATAATGGTATTAATAGAAGTAATGTTAAAAAAATATTAAATTCTGCATCAAATGCACCAATTTTTTTCTCTTAAGTCTACAAGTCTAGACTTAAGAGTAGGGTTCCATCCAGTTGTTCATTGTACACACTGATTAACAAATCAATGATCACATGATAGGTTACTTAAGTCGCTATAAAACTTCAATGGTAACAAGTGATTAGTTTTTTTTACTTACAGGTCTCTCATTAGGATCGTGGAAGTGCAATTTGATGACAATTTCAAATTCTCCCCATCCTGTCTCCGTCAGCTCGTATGGAGGCTTGGTCATTATACGATTGGGGTTCGCATAGCTCTCATGAAGCTTAAAGTTCACCTGACAACACAAGAGGAACACACTTAGGGTTATATGAAGTTAACGAAGGACTTGTTGACTTATTGTGTCTTTATAATAAATGGCAGCTACAGAGATAATAATATACCTACCCCAAAGAACCTACTCTCAAAATTCATGTTAGTAGCATTGATCTATAACAAACAGCAAGTACTGGTTATCCCAAAATAAATAATGTTATATTG
Organism: Eupithecia abbreviata; assembly: GCA_943735965.1. Taxonomy (NCBI): domain Eukaryota; kingdom Metazoa; phylum Arthropoda; class Insecta; order Lepidoptera; family Geometridae; genus Eupithecia; species Eupithecia abbreviata. The sequence continues at coordinate 12,388,292 of OX030978.1, forward strand.
TTAAATAATAAAGTTTATTGTTAACTCGCTTACATCTATAATGAATGAACCAGCAACCAGTGAATCAGTCACTGACCATTTTATAGTTGGATCTCTTATAGTCCATAAGAGAAAGATAAATGGTTTCTATTTACTTTGGTTAAAGAACTCTCAAATGTATAGGCAGAGGCTAAATTACCTTCTTGATGTAGGCAGACATGTCTTCGTTGGCATAAGGCTTTACATACACAGTCCATTGATGCGTATGGCCGTCCTCCTCGCGTTTCTTGCCAAAATAACGAGCAATGTTACCGTAGACAATAGGTTTTACGATTGTAAGGCCCTGAAAGTGGAAAAAAAGAAACACCGGTAAGATTCTGTAGTATCAGAAGGTTGATACACTGGTGTTTTAACTCTTACCTTTATTCTTCCACCGGAGTCAGGGCCGAAATCAGTTGGTACACTCATAACGTAATCAAATTCGTCAGTGAAGATGACTCTTTTTATAAAAATTCACAAATAATTCAAGAAAATTATTTTGTAAACAAACGCTATCGCAAGAAGCCTCTTTCTTTTTTGTATCTGGTATCTGTCATTGCTCGCTAGCGTGTTGTCATTGTCACTGTAAATTTTGAGTGCCAACTACCACACCAAGATTTCTACCATATAGCAAGAAGGATAAATGTTTCATTGTAGCTGGCCAGAATGCCAGAAATAATCTAAGAAGCCTTCGTTCTAGCAACTTTTTCTAGCAGTTTTTACCGGGGATAGGCTTAATTCGACCACTTTAAGGTTAAGTCAGTGAAACAAAGAAAGGTTTTGTTTTGCCTTTAATAAAGTAGGTAGGTAATTTAACTCATGTGAACAAATAAATGTCCAACAAGCTCATATTTTAAACTCTTTTCAATCTTGAACATTCATAATAACGAGTAAAATTATTCTATCTACCTACTCGCTCTATATATTGAGCATCGAATTAAAATCACAACAACATGACGTAGTAAGTATTGACACAAAATTATTCCTATTCTAGTAGGCTTACAGAACTACTATTAGGTCCAATCAGTTCTCTATCGCTATTGTTTCTATCATACAATTATCTCACAATTTAATCTAGTTTTGTGGTATCGTAGAGAGTTCTTAAAATTTGTGGTCCGCGCGTTGCTCTGTGTCCATTATCAATGCATCATATTCCTCCTCCAGTCTCGAAGATCGAGAACTATATCTAGTGGCTCGATGGGTAAAATTGAGGAGATTAGGCACAAGGTTACTGGAAGGGGTGGCAGGAGCGGATCTCGAGGATGCCCGGGTTCCCGGGGATATCCGTGAAGGCCTCACTGGAGTGGTCGACAGCGGCATGTATAAACTCGATTTTCTAATATTCCGCTTTATACTATCCAAACGGCGTTGTCGTCGATCTTCCGTTGGTTTTCGAGGTTCTTCGGGGCTTGTTGGCTGAGGTGGAGAGTCCAATGGCTCGGTCTGTAAGGGGTGGATGACGCGACGCACTTCGTAGGCCTCTGGTTCGAAGATGGCGTCTTCTGAGAGGGTGTGGCGCCAGTCTTCGCAGTACATCTCGCAGCCCAAGCGATCTGACCTCATTCCGTGGGCTTGGGGAGGGTCGTATGCTTGATCCTGTGTTAAAAAAAAGAAGATAACTAAGTAGGTGGGTACGACAATATTTGATTGTATTCTGTTTTGTGTGCCAAGTAAATAAATAAATAATGCATGCTCTTAACGAGTACAGAAAAGAAAGCTCCATTCATAGGTAATACTCCTGTTACGTTTGCGGAATTCATATGTATCCAAATATTTTACAATGTTTAAAAATCTTCAAATCTTCAGTAAAATATAGAAAACAAACTGTTTAACTTTAATAATGTAGCTTTTCAAAACAGAAAAGACCTATGACACTCTCCTGTACATCTGTTTGTACGTTCAATGTAAGCAGTACCTATCTAGACTAAACAACTTGCACAAAATCAATTCGACGGACAACGCAAGGAGGCATTACTACGTAAACGTTTTGCGTCATGGTAAATAATAAATAAATAAAAAAATAAACCAGAATAAACCAGGCATGTTTTTAAATTTTTCAGTAAATCGTTTTATATGACTTTAGTGTTATTTTATTATCCACGATATATTCAGAAGTTTTATTGTTTTGAAAAGCGCTCATAAAACTACCATATCCATATCGTTCCACTGCAAAGCATCCCTGCAATCCCGGGGGCTGTGAAGTGAGGGGTTGGTGCGGAGGTGCGCGGGGCGGGGCTCGTTCAACGAGGACACCGAACGTAGCATGGAGCGCCGCCCGCCCACGCCGTAACTGAAGTTGTTCGAGCATGAGTACGGGGGCGGAATGACCGAATTCGCCTGTAAAAAAATATAACACTTCAAAAATATAATAATTTCTAAGTATTTTCAAACATCTTCTTGCTTCTACTGCCCTTCCAGGCTTAGTCTCAGAATACTTTTTACAATACATATGTATTATTTACAATAAATAATAATGGCTTAGCGAAAGAGACAATATACTACTATACAATTATACATTTTGTTTAACACATCTACTTATTAATACTTTTATTTACATTAGGTAGCGATAGCGACCTCGAATCTTTTAAATTTTCAAACTGAAGTACAAAGTAAGGTAAACATAGAAAGTAAGGTTGGTTCTTAAATTTGTTACTATAGGCGCTGTTAAATAAATTTACTACGTATTATAATATTTTCACATACAAAATCATGCAAACTGAAATCTTTGTCCATCCAAGTCCCAATAAAGTGTAATAAAGTTAAACCATAAGAAATGCAGTTTTACAATTTGTTTTGTACCTATGTGATTTACTGACCTCATTTGCCGCGTTGCAAATGAAACTGGAGTTGAGAGATTCTGCAGTACTAGTCGCTGATAGAGAACCTGAAATAATTTTAAAGTCACATAAAAATAAAGCTGAGTTCCACAAAATATGTGTATACCGACGAAAGGGGGTCATTCTGCAGTCTTTCTAATATAATTTATTTAGGGCCCTAATTATAGTTTTGAGGATTTATTGATAAAAAAAGTAATTTTTATGTGAGGTTTATTGACATATGAATTATTAGATCCAAGGGTTTGGTAAGTAAAATAGAATATCTCTCTCTACTCACAGTGGTAACGTTTTGTTTTGTTAGCTTTACAGCACCCTCGTGTTGTTCAAAAACTTTTTTGACGGTGCCTAGCATTTTTTTAAATTGCAACCCATACGGGTTGCTTGTTAGATATAATAAGAACCACTGACTGGCGTTTGTTTACGATGAACACTCATAATTAAATTAGCTAAGTACAAGCGATTGTAAATGGAATAAATCTTAAGCCGATTAAAATATATTTTTTATGTAACTGACGTGGGTGTGTGGTAGGTGTCTAGGAAAGTTTATGTAGGTATGTGCCAGCTTGTTTAATTTTTTTTTCTTGGCAACGCTGCCTTGTTACAGAAGTATGCTCCTTGCTTCATATAGTCTACAAATACGAGACGCAGGGGCTGATTATACTCTTCGGAATTCTATAAACATATATACGTAGTAATCTTATATATTTTTTCTTAAGTTTCCAAATAAACACATTTCAAAAATTTATAAAACTTACAACAATTATCTAAAATAAACGATTTAAAAAAATCAAAATTTACCTTGTGGTGGCCTAACTACACAGTTTCTGAAGTAATGTACCATGAGGTAACTACCCCCACTCCCATGCTTCGCATCGCCTTCCGCGCAGGTGATGACAAGGGGGTATAGATCGGGCTTGGACTGAACCTGTCGAAGGAAATCTATTTTTAGAAACTGGAGAAAAAGTCAGTGTCATAGTTATTTTTGTTTGAGATATAATTATAATTTAATGAAAAAACCGTCTTCAAAATAGGAGATTTTCAGTTTTTACACGTTTTTAACTCGTCGTTTATTCGTAGATTTATATAGGAACTTTTTACTAATACGACAAAATTTTGCACATTTCATATTTTTGTTTGGTTCAATACATTTTAAAAAAGTAATTCCTGTTTTGAAGTCAGTTTTTGTTCTTTAATAGAGTTACTCATGCAATAAAAAGCTGCATAGAGGGTTGGTCAGCCACATGCAGACAAGACGTTAACTGATAGCCTATCAGGATCTCTGGACATTAATCGTCCTCTAGTACAAACAAACTGGAAATATAAAACAAAAAAGCGTGAACTTAAAAAATCCAACAAAAGAACATCAAGAGATATCACTTCAGAATACGGTGGTGGCGCCTGAGGGAAGGAGCCGCAGCGGCTGTATCTTGGCGGAGGGTACAGCGAGCCGGCGGAGTCCACTTCCGTGTCGTGCTGCACATTCCCACAGCAGAAGCAGCTCAAGGTAAACCCGCCGCAGGACTGACGGTTCCGTCGGAAGAGGAACCAGAGGCAGCAGATCAGGATACCGCCGAGGAGGCCAAGGAAGAAAAGAACTGGCCTGTTGAAATACAAAAAAAAAATCGGTTTAGTTGTACTGTCTGTGTGTAATGTTTCTTAAATAGATTGCTTACGTCGAAATGTTGTTATTTTGTTGTTTATAATAGTTTTTTTAGTATACCTTATTAGAAGCTCACAGTTTATACCACAATACAATTACTATCTAGGGTACAAACTAATTAAAACTTAAGTACAATCTATGAGACATTTAAATAGAAGGTAGGCTGTCACTATACAGATCTACATGTTGGAGCTCTAGTAGAAACCTATTAAAGAATTTAAACGCTCGTCATGTACGGTACGAGCATGGTTGGTTAGCATTCTGCGTTCGCAGGCTGTGGTAACCGGTAGGCAAACTTCGTCAATTTAAATAGAAGGAGAGCTATCACCCATCAGTCTTCGGAAACCGAGTGAAATAATTTATTTATTAAAGAAGATAGGAGTTTACAGTATTTATAACCAAATCACTCACTATCCTACTATATATATAATATATTACTATAAAACGATGTTCCGGCTTAAATATATTTATAGATAATAATGATGATCCATATTTTTGTAATCATACACACCATTGCATGTACCACGAATCGTTCGCAACATCATCTTCTGTACGCGGAGACGCTGTTACCGGACTGCAGCAGCCCATGTCGCAGCAATGCCAATGCGCTGGGCAGGACAGGTTGTCTTTGCAGATGGTTGAGACATTCTGCAAGGGAGCCGGATTTTACCGGATTAAATTTAAATTTGATTAAGCTTGTTTCGCATTTTTTCAACACTAGATTTTGGCCACGGATTGATTATTTGACGCACGATTTATTCTTGGATTATATTACCAATTTTTTAAGACAGAATACGTTCTACGTCAAATTTTATTATTAAATCAATAAGTACGTTAACTCATATAACTAGGTACGTAACTAATAAATTACCTACCGAGTTAAACTAGATCTCTAGATCGGTGTCTATAAAATGTTTTCTTTTTTTAATAGAAATATTTTTTCTTGTTGTGGTCAGCATTATTATAAATAAAATAAACCGATACTTACCACAGAACGAATTTTGTAACAGGAAATTAGAATTAGGTAATTTTTAAGGTTTATTTTGAAAATAGGTCAAAACGATTTATACATTATGCGTATGTATGTAGACTTATAGTAAGTAGTACTGTCCATGTTACAGTAGTCTTTTCAAAATATCTCAAAAAAAACAAAAGTTACCTTGTTAAAAAGTTGCAAAATTGTCTTACCCCGTCTACTTACATTGTCTATTCCCGTCTTGGAACAAATATTTGTACGATCTGCAAATATCTGTTTCGGGTATTTCTATGTACTTATAATAAAAAACTACCGATCTATGTAATATATTGTGCTATGTACCTATATCAGTCATCTAGTACATACCCATAACACAAGCTCTGCTTAACTCAGGACTAGACATGATCTAGTGTGAGGATTGTACAGCTTTATTATTTAATGTACAAAGAGGAAAACATACCTACATTTTCTTCTGAACGATGAATCCCCAGGGAGCGCTCTGAGACGTAAAATATGCATGCACGGCGCATGCCTCATCGATCTGCTCATTAAAGGTCATATTAAAAGACCTTTCCGTAGTATTTCTTATCATAAAACAAAATACCACTTACATTTTGAATAGTATAGGGTAGGTACCTATTAGAATATTATAGATTCTATATCTACTAATTTATAGTTAGGTAAGTGTTCCTTTCATTGCTTCTTGCTAACAAACTAGGTAGGTCAACCAATTTAATGAACAAAACAGACTAAAAAGTCATAATTGGAGACCTACCTTACGACATGAGTTGGTTATAAAACGACCGAATACTTTCGTAATAGCAAGAAAACTTACCTTGCTATGTTCGTATTGTAAAAGCAATCCTGTTGATATTATCAATCCGAAGATAACAGTGAAAACAACGAATCCTTTCCGGAAACACTTCCAATCCAGCCCCTCTATCACGCACATAGCTTCGAAAATAATTTTGATAAGTACTTTGCAGCCTATTTAGGGCAGAATTCTTTATTTGTCGCAAGACGCAATGTATTTTTTAGCGCGGGGTTTCCAAGCATGCGCAGAAACTGGAGAATATCTTGCAGGGATGTTTTGGAATGTGACAAGTGCTGGCCACACCCGGTTATACTACGTAAGTAGGTACCTACTTTATCTACTACTTGAAATCCACGAAACTCATAAAAGTTAACTTCTAAAATTTGTAAATATGCCGAGTGAATTCTGTAACTAGGTGACCTAGGTGTACAACGGTGGCTTCATGGGCACGACAACGTTTAGGTTTTCTAACATAATTATAGGTTAGGTGCATACACAATCAAAGAGTATAAATAAATTAAATTATTTCAATGGGTTATCAACCCTCCTCTTAAATCACTCTATGCATTCAAAATAATTTGCGTAGTTATACAAATCTAAGCATACGTAGGGATAGACAAATAGCGGGAAGCGACTTTTTTTAAAGAATTCTAACTCAGACAGAATGTTATTGCGCCTTTACCAGGTTTATGTACATTCTGCCTAAAAATTTTAATGGACATGAATGCAACAAAACAAACAAATAAATAAACATTATACAAACTAGAACTTTATTATAAAAATGAAAATATAAAAATCTAAGTATGTATTTGCAATTGAAACAATCGAGCTTACTGCAAAATGTTGTAAACATGGTACGAATATAATGATAATTATTAACTTTGTTTAAAAATCTTGTCACTGATTTGTACATAAAAATCTGTCGATTAAAATTCAGTATGTGTATAAATTCTACTAAATTGGCAAGAAAGTTAGGAGATGGCAAGCTGATTCCTACAGCTGGCATGTGGCATGGCATGGCATGGCTGATAACTGTCACATTGCTGTCAATGTCAAAAAACCAAAATAATTTTTCTTTTGTAAATTTTCACTTGAGATGAAGACTTTGTGACTAAAAGATGAATTAATTTAAGCTAATTCGAAGTTTATTTACACCATCTTCCAAGATGCGCTCTGTCGTGCTCATATTGTTTTCGGTTGTACTAACTGCAGCAGCCTGGGACGATGGTGATTTCGAAGTGTTCGACGTGGTGGAGGAAGTTAACCAGAATTTCTACGAGCTGCTGGGAGTAAAACAGGTAAAAATGCAATCTTAGAACAGTTTTACAAAGGCACTGTTTCTCATGTTTGAGGTCCATAGAAAGGTATTTCACCCAAAGTAATTACCATCGTTAATCTTTGCTGCTTGAAGGTTTTCTTTACCGAATCTAAGTTTTTACTTAATTTACGTACCGACCTATAAGACTTTGATTGAAGTCAGTATAATAATAACACCTATCTTTATTGTTTTCTATTCCCATGTATAACATGCATTGTTCTAGGATGCAACACCAGCGGAGATAAAATCAGCATTCAAGAAGCTGACACTAAAGCTACATCCAGATAAAAACGATGCCCCGGATGCGGATGTCCAGTTCAGGAACTTGGTCTCGGTCCACAATGTTCTCAAAGACCCTGGAAAGAGGGAAAAGTAAGGACTTAATTTTTTTTCTTAGTATTATGTCAATTTACCTATTTATTTTACCTCACAATTAAATGAAACTCATACAATTGAATTAAACAATCAATTCTCAAAACTAGGGCGTGGTAAAGACAATTTCTATATCATATTTATGCAATCATTTGAAAGCATAACTAATTGTTCATTCAACCATAACATTGCCTAGTATTATATCACTGTGACATTTTAAAATGTTTTGATTACAGGTACAATGAGGTTCTCAAGAATGGCTTGCCCAACTGGCGCTCAGCGATATACTACTACAGACATGTTCGGAAGATGGGCCTGGCTGAGGGTGCTGTTATCCTCTTCATCATCACAACCTTAGGGCAGTATACAGTCAGCTGGGCGGCTTATGTGGAGAAAAGATTTACTGCTGTAAGTTCCCATCTTTCTAAGAGCCTGACTTTGATGAGGGGCATTATTATTGATATCACATCGGTTCAACACATCCACTGAAATGCCTTGTGCGACCTGCAGGAGCGCATTGCAGCTGGAGGTGGTTGAACACATCCATGTGTCATTGTTGGCAATGAAGGTGTTAAGACTAAATGTGCTTGCACTTACCTATTAAGAAAATAAAATCCTACTATATAATAAAAGGAAAAACATGCATAAAAACTGATAAGTTAGAGGTCCTGTCATTCATGTCATAGTACTGTTCTTTCTAATTTACTATTTATTTTTTGTAATGATCTGCATCTGGTGTACAATAAAGAATTTTTGTGTTGAATTTATTTTTAGGAATCAATCCTAAACAGCAGAGCAAAATCCAAGTCTAAAAAGTCTGGATTTGACGCAGGCCTAGCTGAAATACTAGAACAGCTGCCAAAGCCAAGTGTCAAAGACACATTGCCCTTCCAAATACCACGCTTCATGTGGTGGATGGTCACTGCTATCCCAAGAGGGATAGAAGAGTATAAGAAAATGAAGAAGGAGAAGGAAGAGGAAGCTAGGAGACAAAAAAAGAGGTTTGTCATAGATTAACTAAAAATTAAATAAAGGCCTATTTAATTTTAAGCAGTTTTACAAAATGTATGAGAGTTTGTAAACAAATATGATCTGCTGAAAAAATGTTTATGTTTACTCAAAGTTGCATGTTCACTACACTCCTGTGTAGGGAAATAACACTGGTATAAGCTGTGGGCTACTACATATGGCACAAAGAGAGCCAGGACCGATTTGGTTGCCAAGCAAGGACTGGGCTTTGCCTAGCAGTGGGTATTAAATGACTGATAATGATGATTCTTTGTGTATGGCAACTGCTGGACACTTTTCTGCCAGAGTCAAGTAATGGAAATAATTGTAAAATTAATGAGTTATCAAATTATGAAGATGGATTGATATTTCCACCAGAGCCTAGTTCGTTATCTACCTGGGTGTACCACGTGCAGGTTAGGTTGGCTTGGGAGACGAGATGTTGGAGTCCCCCTTGCACCCCATAAATGACTCATTAGAAAGCTGTTCTGGAAACTAGGTAACATTGCATTTTGATTTTTGTGTCATAAATTGTAATCGCCCTGCTTATTGCTAGAATGTATAAATAACTCTGTAAAATTATGTCTGGTTTAATAAAATGAATTATTGCCTATATTCAGAGAGGAAGAGGAACGCAAGAGACAAACACGCGAGGCAGCAGCAGCGGCTGAGGCGAAGGAGCGCGGCGCGCGTCGCCGGCGAGCCTTCCTGCCTCAGGACCGACAGCCCGCCGCTTGTCTGTTGGACCCGGTGCATGAGCCTGAGACACCTACGGAACCTAAGGTATACAGAATACAGTTATTTCATATTCACCTATACAAAAGACCTCCACGACCAATCAAAGCAAAAACTCAAAGCATATAATCGTTTTTCTACTTGTCATGTCGAAAATTGCTTTGTGTAAGACTAAATAAAATATCTGGCCGCTTTATAGTATCTTGCCTAAGTAGACGAAGAAGACTTTTGCTGCCTTTAGCGGATCCCGCAACAGTTGCGTCAGGTAATCTTGGTGTCTAGAGCAAAATGGTTGGTTCCCTTCATTTTCATAGAGGAAACCAAACCATAATCAATTAACAAGCATTTCTGGTTGTTCTAACAGGGGCCTACAATTATTTAATCCATCCCTTCTTACGTACGACTTCGTTTGGTTTTCATATTCATTTTGGATTCATATTCCTGAACTAAAAGAAGACCCCTAAGAAACAAAATGTTGTTAGTTATTAAGAAATGTCTTCCAAGACACTAGATGAGATATTCTGTTCCGGTTGTTCTTTCAGCTACCCCCCATAATAGTGGGAGGGCTGTGGACAGACGAAGACCTGGCGGAGCTGGTGCGGCTCGTCAAGAAGTACCCTGGTGGCTCGGCGGACCGCTGGGAGACCATCGCTAACTTCATGAGGCGACCCGTGGCAGAGGTGAGGACAGCATATCATATTTTAAAACAAATCTGCTTAGCTTAGGGCTAGGAGATGTTGTGTAGATCATCCAGCATTCTTTTCGGCTTCGCCCGCATGGAAATATGTCGGTTTATAAACCTTACTCGTGAATCACTCTATTATAAAAAACCGCAACAAAATCCGTTGCGTAGATTTAAGATCTAAGCATACATAGGGACAGACAGACAACGGGAAGCGACTTGGTTTATACTATATCTATGTAGTGATTGACTTTACGAAATCCTTTGCCGCGTACCATTTTATTATTAGTAGTGGTGCACAATTGTAGCCTATTACTTATTATTATTATATTATATATAATACCTTATTATGTTATTATATATACTACCAGAAGACATTATAAGCCACCATCAATAAACACATTCAAGAATAAACTCAACAACTGGTTACGAAACAAAAACAACAAACTAAAAAAGTGACGCAATGAATAAATTCAACACTGTGATCAAACATTTGCGCTGACCTTTTGATGCGCATCCATCGGCACAAACTTTCGCCTTTTTTCCATCTCTATTTATATTAATAATTCGTCATTTCTGTTTCTATGGAAATAAATAATTTGTGACTTGACTTGATCATAGAAAGTATTTATTATTTATTTATAAAAACTACAGCAGTTAGCTTTCAGTCTAACACCAAAACACTAACTACTAGACTAAAAAGACAGAATATATTAAAAACAATATACAGTATATAATAATAAATTAAAAACAAGATTACAAATAGGTAGGTAGTCATACATAAATAAACAGATTATTTAAAAGTAAGGTAAGATCTTAAACTTAAGTAGATAAGGCTTAAACTATCATTAAATATGTCCACATGTTGGAACTGTGCACACACACATGCAAGAAATCGTTGAGTAGTGCGAGTGCTATGTTTTTTTGTTTGTTAGTATTATGTTTGTAGTTGCACCAAAACTTAAGAAAGGCGAGACCTCTTGCAGCAATATCTGAAACTTGTATTTTATTTTGCACAATGATTTAGTTGTACACAGAAGCCAGGCTGCTATGATGCTTATTAGCGAAGGCCTATCTTTGCAGTAAATTAACATAGGCTAATGATGATGATGACACACAGATGACACTAAGTGTATCAACAATTACCTACGGTGGAATAAATGAAATGAAGTTATTGTACTAATAAAAGTTGTCGTTTATTGACACAGGTGAACTGACATTAATGTTAACCATTTCAGGTGACTCACATGGCCGCTAAGATGAAGGACAACTGCTACAAAGTGCCCGGCCAGGAACCGGAGCCAGCTCCAGTGGAACAGCCCAAGAAGGTATATACCTTATACCAGCTAATAGCTACGTACAGCACCTAAGATACAGACTCAGAACAAACTGTGATATTCCGCTTGCTTCAACTTTTGGCTTTTTTCCTGTCATGCTGACGTCCGCCATAGACGACCGATGTGGCGCGGTGGGCGAAGGTCCGCCTGCGACGCAGGAGGTTGCGGGTTCGATTCCCGCCTCGGAACAATTGTGTGTACGATCTGCAGATATTTTGTTCCGGGTGTTCTGGTCGTTTTCTATGTATAATAAAAAATATCTATCTATGTAATATATTGTATTATGTATATCAATTATCTAGTACCCATAACACAAGCTCTGCTTACCATGGGGTAGATAATGCTGTGTGAATTGTCCAGCATTACTTATTTTAAAACAAAAGATAAAAAAGAATGAAATGAGAATTATTCCGCATAATTTATTTAAAAGTAAGGTACGATCTTAAACTTCAGTAGATATGGCTTAAACTATCATTAAATATGTCCGCATGTTGGAACTGTTGAAAGAAATCGTTGAGTATTGCGAGTGCTCTGAGTGTAGGAGCGTTACCGGCGTGGTTCGTACGCGCTGCTTGTAGAGCAAAGAGCCGATGGAACCTGCGTCCCGTTCTAATGTAATTATTTGGGACGTAAAGAGTAACTGCACCCAATATCACAGGACTCTCCACTCTGTTACGAAGAACTAGACGTGTACTATGTGTGTAATGACGAGTAGTACATGGCCAAATGCAGTTTGCGTCTCAACTCTAGTGTATCCAGACCAATCATACCGGTAAGCATAATAGATCGCTCAGCGAGCTATGGAAAGAGCTATGCTCGGTGTTTCTCTGAAGGATGATAGGATTCGTGACGAAAACATCCGACAGAGAACCAAGGTTATCGACATAGCTCAAAGAATTAGCAAGCTGAAGTGGCAGTGGGCCGGCCATATCTCACGAAGAACCTACAACCGGTGGGGTAAGCGTGTTCTTGAGTTGTGACCGCGACTCGGCAGACGTAGTGTAGGACGCCTTCCGGCCAGATGGGATGGCGACCTGCGAAGGACTGCGGGTAGATGATGGATGCGGCAAGCTGAAGACAGGGCGCTTTGGCGCTCATTGGGGGAGGCCTATGTCCAGCAGTGGACTAACATTGGCTGATGATTATGATGAAGCAGAATATAAAATACATATGACTGTACTCTTCTTTATCCTCGTAACCCTCGTGTCACATTTCCAGGTGAAGACCCGCAAGACGGACGACCTGGTGAACGTGGGCGTGTGGTCGCAGACGCAGCAGAAAGCACTGGAGGCGGCGCTCGCCAAGTTCCCCAAGGGCGGCGCCGGTGACCGCTGGCAGAAAATATCTGCTGCCGTGCCAGGGAAGACTAAGGTATCGTGTCGGACGGTACTTTGAACTAAATAAATAATGCTGTACAATCCACATAGCATCATCTAGCCCCAAGCTAAGCAGAGCTTAGGGTAGTGTCCTGAGTACAAAATTCATTATTCTATGTAGTCCGTCAGTTTCTAGTTTAATGTTTTATATATATAATTATCAAACTAAAAAGTAAACAGCCAAAAATATTAAATGAAATTAATTAATTAAATTCTCTCTCGTGAAAAATTACATCTCCTTAACAAAAGCACATCTATCCATCGACACTCTTTCTATCCAACAACACCGATGAATATGTCCGGCCAAACGGGCATAGAGATGTTTCCTTGGCGATGGTTCGCAGGAGAAAAGAGTTCTGCCTTGGTTGAGCGTGCCGTCTATACACGAAGATCTTATATCCTTTAATATTTTATCGTGCAAGAAATAATAAATAAATAAGACGAAACTACGCAACTAATTAAGAAACGGGCTTAGGGCCATTCATTTATTTCCTTTCTCGGGATACCAAAAACTTGCCAATTTTACATGACTACCCAAAAAATTTGAGTAATATTTTTAGGGTTCAATTATTAGGTAAATGTTGCATTTTTGATACTGTCTAGAGGACCAATCTTACTGAACCGATAAAGCTAGTTATAAAATTATACATACTAATATTATATATTCGCAAGTAAGTCTGTGTTACCTTCTCACGCCTAAAAAGCTGACCGGATCTTAATGAACTTAATGAAAAGCGCGTGCGAAGCCGGGGGAAGCAGCTAGTAGCCTATAAAATCTTCATCTCACGTGAGCGAAGCCGCGCTAGTGGGACTTAATGAAATCCTACTGAGTCTCACCATATTTTTTCTTTTTACAGGAAGAGTGTATGCAAAGATGCAAATACCTGTCAGACCTAGTTAGAAAACAAAAGCAGAAGGAAGAAGAAGAAAAAGAGCAAATCGCAGAACCACAAACAATAGAAGAACCTGATGAACCACAGAGTATAAAAGAAGTAGAAGAAGTTAAAGAAGTTAAAAAGAAAGGTGATAGAGTAAGCAAGAAGAGCAAACGACGACAGAAAGTAGAATCTTCTGAGGAGGACCTAAGCGACCCGGACAGCGAATGAATTAACTTGCATTTAGATATATCTGATTTTAAATCCAGCAATTTTATTGCCAAAGTCTTAACAAAAGGGGCACAAAATTGTTTTTAACTTATTTTTTAACTCTGTGCTCGCACATTGCCTGTGTAGAAATGTATTTTTCTTACTTAGGACCCTAATTCTTTTTCTATAACAAAAGTAGCCTAAGTAGCCCCTATCTGGCAGTTAAAGTCCCGTCGAAGTCGGTCGAGCCGTTTCAGAATAGCCAGACAGATAACATTTTATGTTTTTATAAGTATCTTGCATACATACGCATTTACCAAGACTCTGTTGTAAATAGTAGATCGCCAAGATGACCTACGAGAAGCAAGCTCCTCCCAACACCCCGGGTCAATATCGCAAGCGGTGAGGTGTCGTTTGAACACATCCTTGTAGCGCAGATGCTGACCGCCGTGTCTCCGATCAAAGCGTTTGAGGAAGATCGCATCGAGGCAATGGACGCAAGACGCCAGATACGTAAACAGAGACCTAAGCCCCTCCTACACGTATACATATAACTCATCGGGCCAAAGAGATTTTACATATAGAGACGTCATACTCATTGTAAAGAAATAAAAACATTGCGATATTTTACTATAGCTACATACCTAGCGTCGACGTTCGAACATACAACGCCGTATGGCATTATCTCTGTCACTCATAAACGTAACGCATTGCTTGTCTCGTTCGTGTTGGTGGCAAAGCGGCAACAGCGCGGCAGTGATTTTAGTTCGAACAGACGAGACGCCGCACGGCATATGGCCTTATCTCTGTCACTCATAAACGCAACGCACGAATTACTTGTCTCGTTCGTGTAGGTGGCAAAGCGGCAACCGCGCGGCATTGATTTTTGAGTAAAATTAAATGTATTTTATGATTTTCCATTTTAAACAGTACAAAACAAATAGAAGACATAAAAAGACACATCCTTCTAGCTTTTCACAACCGTCCCATAGTAAGTATTCCACTTTCTAAACGCGCAACATGGCATTTTAATATTTTTCATACTCCAAAATCCCGCTTCAACGTACGTCCGCGTCGCGGCCAGGAGCAAGACGGACTGAGTTCAATTCAGGCACGTACCTGATTTTCGTCTTGTTAGGCAGACCTCGGTACAACGTATCTACGTATATATAACATCATTGCATCGGGCCAACTCTACTGCCATGCGTGCCGTAGGATATTCAAGACCAAGTTCGGTCTAGCGAGCCATATTAGAGCTCATGATAGAAAAAATCCGTGATTGCTTAGGGTCGCCGTCATCGAAATCGATGAGGAGGCCTATATATTTACCAAGAAGCTGTTATTCTGACATAATTACTAAGCATTTCAATTTTGTTTATTTTATATTGTTGCTAACTGATATCTATTCGAACATAATATGTTCTCGACATGATATATCATCACTACATAGTATAAAACAAAGTCGCTTCCCCTATATGTATGTATACTTAGATCTTTAAAACTACGCAACGGATTTTGATAATTATAACGAACTTAAACCTAACTACATACGTAGCTAATACGTAACATTAATAATAAAAACTACTTCGAAATTTTAGTTAAGTAGATCTTTTACTTGAGTGATTTTAAGATGCTCAGAATTGCACGATTTAAAATGAAATCATATCCAAAGTGAATCTACGATCTTCAGTTATTTAACTTTGTAAATATTGTATCTACCAGTGGAGGTTGTGTTGTGATAATATTAATAACTATTTTAAGTTTCATCTCTTCGCATTTTGATCCTTATATACGTCTAACTATAGATATATTATATAGTCGTTAGGTAGTTATTACTCGGCCATGACAAAATTGTAAAAAGGGTAAATTTTAACTATTTGTGACGAAATTGGCTTTCATTAAGGTTTCGGAAGTTTCTAGGAAAGTTATTAATGTATTTTTCAAACTTATATCAGCAACATGTTTACAATCAATATTAAACTGTGATCTGTATTTTTTGTTTTACTACGAAAGCAACTCCTATCTTACGAAGTCAACCAAATACATATTGAAATTTTTACCCCTTGATGTGTAGTTATAAATAAATAGTGCTGGAAAATCCACGCACCATCATCTAGCCCCAAGCTAAGCAGAGCTTGTGTTAATATTATATTTTAACAACCAGAACACTCGGAACAAATATTTGCAGATTGTACACATAATAAAATTTTCCCGAGGCGGGAATCGAACCCGCAAACTCCTCCGTCGCAGGTGGACCTTCGCCCACTGCGCCATAGAGGTCGTCAACTGTTAGTAGTTTGATTGAAGTCTTGCACGAGTGCCATGATGTAACTTACCAGACTCTACCAAAGCTGAGCTGAGATGAACGTAGAAGATGTATTTTAAACAATCAATAGAACGTCATTCACACATCTCGTCTCCGCTGCAGAGAACACCGAGCGGAGATGTATCATATTTGTATGCGAAGGAACAAAGAAAGATGGAAGCGGAATGTGTGTTCGCTAAAAAACGGACTAAATATTTTCTGGAATTTCGTTGTTCTTTTTTCACCATTCATCATTATCATCATCATCAGCCTATATTAGTCCACTGCTGGACATAGGCCTCCCCCAATGAGCGCCATAGCGTCCTGTCTTCGGCTTAACGCATCCAGCATCTGCAACCTGCAGTCTTTCGCAGGTCGTCATCCCACCTGGTCGGAGGGCATCCTACACTACGTTTACCGAGTCGTGGTCTCCACTCAAGAACACGTTTGCCCCAGCGGCCGTCGGTTCTTCGCGAGATATGGCCGGCCCACTGCCACTTCAGCTTGCTAATTCTCAGAGCTATGTCGATAACTTTGGTTCTCTGTCGGATGTATTCGTTGCGAATCCTATCCTTCAGAGATACTCCGAGCATAGCTCTTTTCATAGCTCGCTGAGCGACTTTGAACTGTTGGACCAGCCCTATCGTGAGTGTCCACGTCTCAGCTCCGTAGGTCATAAAGGGTAGGACGCACTGGTTGAAAACTTTCGTTTTCAAGCATTGCGGTATGGATGAAGCCACCATTCTATAGCTATACCAAAATTAAGAAGCTAAAATTTATTATTATATATTCTTTTGTTTACAAGTTTTAGTTTCTGTAGATTAATTTTCAATTTAGTTTTGTTCCTTGTTATGCTTGTATTAGGCCACCTTGCGCACCACGGTCTCCACGTAAACCAGCGCTATGGTACAATCTGTTCTACAATAGAAATGCTGAGTGGAGACCGATTTTGTCAGTTTCTGTCTTCTGTTAATCTAAGTTTAATTTATAAGAGTCTCTGTTCTGACAAAATAAAAATCTTTTAACTTTTGATCAATCCCTATTTCGGCGCAGGGTCACCTATTTGTGTACTTTATTTGCGTTTGCTATTCTATGCCTGTATTTCGTACCTGTTTTAGCTAGGTTTATAGTTCATGAGTTAATGGAAAAAACTGTCTTTTTTTTGTATGCGATGCGAGGCATCAAGTTGAATAACTACCCCTGTTTCACCTTGACCGTAGGTAGAATAGAATAGAAAACTTTTACGGTACGGTACGGTTGTGGCATATAGTATGAGACCCTATACATGTTCATGCAATTTGTACCCTTTTTGACTTAAATTATAAATACGTCTTTATTTTTACCTACACCAAAAAAATTTTAGAAGCTACTTTGTATTTTTTTAGGGTGCCTTATCTAAACAGGTGATATCAATAAAAAACATAATTATATTTTGATCAACTTTAATAAATATTTACAAAACTTAGATCCGTTACAATTCTTTGGTTAGTCAGTACAGTATACCACAAATGATTTAACACTGGAACTTGTTTCTTATGGCATAGAACATAGAGATCACAGTGGTTACTTCCTATTATCAGTATCGGCTCCGAACCGTCGGTAGACGTTAGGTATGAACTCGCTATCGTCTTCGGTTTCCGTTGGAGGTCGTGTGGCGGACTTCATCGCCATACTCCCGAATGGCGAGTAGCTCTTTGTTCCACCTGAAATTAAAAATTAACATAAAAATTTGCAAGCTTCATCTTTCCCCCCACCACCCCCCGGCATACGTGAATCGTGCGCAGTGCACGTAGGGACGCGCGCGACTCGAGCCATACTCATCTTGAAGAAGATAAAGGACCAAACGAGCTTTTAATAAAGGCAGGTTCGTAGTTAACCCACCGGATTTTTATAATCATAATCCTCATAATGCAAAAGAAAGGCTTGTCGTGCCTGCCACTTTATTCATTATCAATCTATAATCGTGTTTCTACATTGTCTTTCTGCGTGACATTAGCCTAGATTTTTTTTGTCTTGACCCTAACCAAGCTCTTATTACGGCCGATGGCCTGCTTATTTCTGTATAAGTCCCTTGGCCCATAATGTTCTTAGGTGCTTAGGCTGGTGTTTATCGAAAAATAATAGGGAAATTAGCAGCTTCGTCGGTTAGTGTTTCCTACACTGTCTTCTGAAACGTCAATTAATAATGTAATCGTCCGCTTATCTTTTCGAAGAACACCACCTTTAGTCTATTTCTATAAAATACATAGATACATTTTAAATAAAATATTAATTAATAGACACTACCTAAGGTTTAGAAGTAATAGTAAGTTTGATAAAAATGTTTTAATATGTGTTTTTGTTGGCGTTGCCCTGATAAAAATAAAGACGCAGACACCTACAGTGAATCGAAGGGAACACTTATAAAGCAAATAGAGGTCTATCTCCACAGACACACTATTAGCAAGCTGAAGTGTCAGTGCGCTGGCCATATATCGCGAAGAACCGACAACCGCTTGGGTAAACGTGAGTGGAGACCGCGACTCGGCAAACGTAGTGCAGGACGCCCTTCAGCCAGGCCATCTGCCTGAAGTCTTTCGCAAGTCGTCAACCCACGACTTGCGGAAGACTTCAGGCAGATGCTAGATGCGGCAAGCTGAAGACAGGGCGCTATGGCACTCATAAGGGGAGGCCTATGTCCAGCAGTGGACTGTTATAGGTTGAAAATGACTACGAAATACTGTGTAGATAGACTTTTGTGGGGAGATAGACTTGTTTACCTGACTTGGTCCCCCAGAAGTTGGTCCGCTGCGCCCCGCAGGCGCGGCAGGCGCAGAGCACGGGCGAGGCGACTTGGTGCGGCTGCCGGCTCCCGTCCGCGCAGACCAGGTTCACTTCCAGCGGAGAGAACTTCACGGCCGAGCAACACTCGCAGGCAGAGTTGTGCACGCCCGCCACTGAGGGAAACACATGATTACCGATACGGTATGTACGAGCCCGGAGCTGTAGTTAGATAGTTTGAATAAATCAATCGTAGTTACTATTGTTTGTGTCATAGTATTGCACACGTTTTTGTGAGCAAATAAATGACCTATTGCCCAAATATATCAATCATCATTCCTGCGTACGACAGCGATATAGTTAAAAATGGTGTTATTGCCAATAAACCTATGTAATATTTATTATTACCATTATGTGTGTAATTATACTACACACTACTTTCGTGAACAATTTGGTAGTTTGAAACACTATTTAACAAAAATCTGCAAAGCGAACGCGTTCGGCTCACACTGTGTTCAGATGTACTCTGAGTTCAAGTGAGTGAGCTCACTCACTCCACGTGGCAACAAGGACGCGGTCTGACCACGGTAAGGGCACATCTAACGATTTAAATCTTTTGCCCCTCCCTGGTATACAGTCTACAGTCACTTACATGAGTCATAGAGGGCGCCGGAGTCGCAAGTGCCGCGGCACTCCTTGAATCCGGCGACGGGCTGCTTGTTCTCGCAGGCGCCGTGCTCGCCCAGGTACTTGCGGACCAGCCCTATCGAATCGTTCAGAGGGATGCTGGTAGTACTACAGTTACTTACATGAGTCATAGAGGGCGCCGGAGTCGCAAGTCCCGCGGCACTCCTTGAACCCGGCGACGGGCTGCTTGTTCTCGCAGGCGCCGTGCTAGCCCAGGTCTTGCGGACCAGCCCTATCGTATCGTTCAGTGGGATGCTGGTAGTACTACAGTTACTTACATGAGTCATAGAGGGCGCCAGAATCGCAAGTCCCGCGGCACTCCTTGAACCCGGCGACGGGCTGCTTGTTCTCGCAGGCGCCGTGCTAGCCCAGGTCTTGCGGACCAGCCCTATCGTATCGTTCAGTGGGATGCTGGTAGTACTACAGTTACTTACATGAGTCATAGAGGGCGCCAGAATCGCAAGTCCCGCGGCACTCCTTGAACCCGGCGACGGGCTGCTTGTTCTCGCAGGCGCCGTGCTCGCCCAGGTGCTTGCGGACCAGACCTATCGTATCGTTCAGAGGGATGCTGGTAGGCACGCATTTACCTGGAAAAATATCTCACTATGAAACAACTAACCATCATTTGGGGCTAGATTGTCCAGCATTATTTATCTCAATACTTATGAGAGCCACTGATTCCGCCGATTGAACGAAGCCAACCGTTGGTTTAGACCAGTGGTCGGCAACCTTTTGGCAAGCAAGGGCCGCAAGGTGGCAAAATAAAGTAAAGGCGGGCTATATTTGTGACATTAACCCTAGAAGCTCAATATACCTACGTATAAATTGGTCATATCCCATAGAAAAAATAAAAATGCTATTAAAAATTGTTAAAACAGACGGAATTTAATTCGTACACGTAATACTCACATCATGTTTATATGTTTAGGCTTTATAGCTAGAAAAATAACCACCGTAAAGTGTGCATATCAGAGATAAGTTTGTTTTTACCTTGAAGCCTTACATTCAGTGTATTTAATTAATGAGTTATATCTGTCAAAAATCCAAGGTCTATTATATTAACCATTGAGTATCTGTTAGCTCTGGAATAGATTTGCCTTTTTCAGGGCAGGGCGAAGCGCGTTCTTAAGAGGCGCGCTTACTCATTATTTAATGCATTTATTTTGATATTTATAACTTATTTACAAAACATTCACGGGCCACAAGTAAGAAGTCCGCGGGCCGCATGTGGCCCGCGGGCCGCGTGTTGCTGACCGCTGGTTTAGACAAAGACTCCAGCGGCCAATAACTGATATGGGCAGCCAAGTACCTATCAAATACAGCTCTTGAGTTATACCTACATAAAGCCCACTCCTTAGACTTAGAGGTAGCTTTGATTATCTCTGGTCCAAAAAAACAACTTTAATAATTATTTATACTAATAGTAATAATATAAAGCGGTAAAGTTTGTGAGGTTGTAGGGGGTAATCTGTAGATCTACTGAACCGATTTTGAACATTATTTTACCACGTATATAACGAAGAATAAAAGAGAAGCACATACAGATGAAGTTTCAAAATATAATTTTAAATAAATAATGAATGTCCTCACTGAGTGCTTCCGGCGGCTCCCTGCAGACCTGGCAGCAGCCCTCCTGCTGCAGATACTCGACCGGGCAGGCGGAGACGGAGGCGCACGCCTGTATCGATGACGTCACGAACACCTCCTCGCCCGCTCGCTCGCAAGAGAACGTGGTGCAGTTGTCGGATGATTTCCATGTCGTGCCTGGAAATAAGAAGAGATAGTCACCTTATTATATGCACCACAATACATACATATACACGCGTACAATATATACGTTATTTATTAAAGAAGATAGGAGCTTACAGTATGTATAACCAAAGCACTCACTATCTTATGCTACTATAAATGTTCAAACTTAAATATATTAAAATAGTTTTAATTATAACATGGAGCTTGTCATGGAATATGTCGACATGCTGGAACTCGTGCACGAACTCATTCAGAAGAGAGATTCAGAAGTATCATATATATACGGCTATCGACATAGCTCAAAGAATTAGCAAGCTGAAGTGGCGGCAGGCCAGATATCGCGAAGAACCGACAACCGCTGAGCCACAACTGCCAGACATAACCTAATGAGCGCCATAGCGCCCTTGTCTTCAGTTTGACGCATCTAGCATCTACCTGCATTCATTCGCAGGTCGTCATCCCACCTGGTTTATAACCATTCCCCCTATTTCTTCCATGGACATAATGTTCTAGAGAATATCTGGACTTCCTTACCAGGTTTCTTGAGCTCGTCCTTCACTACACAAGAGTCTTCCACACAATGTCCGCAGCAGACACCGGCCGCGGGCGGGGCGTACACCCAGCCCTTCTTGCAGGTGTCCAGGCAGTTCTCCACGTGCACCTGAGTCGTTAGGGCTCCGCCCTCGCGGGCGCAGGTCATGTTCTTGCAAGGGTCCTTGGTCTGCCAGGTTTGACCCTCCTGGAATGTTTAGTAAGAGCTTTAGTGGTTTCGAACTGGCTTTAGTTTCTCCGCTTGCGTAAGGACAGATAATGGCGCGAATAGATATACATATATGTATAAACTAAAGGATCTGTTACCTTTTCACGCCTACACAGCTGAACGATCTTTATGAAAATTTGCAGGATGGATTTCAGTTGTATCGGTATCCCAGAGGACATAGGCATTTTATTTATCTCGATAAAGCGCACGCGAAGCCGCGGACAGGAGCTAGATGTTCTCATCTTAGCTTATTAAGATCGAAGGAGGCCTTGCCCTGCAGTGGGACACTCCGGACTAATACAATAATAAAATAACAAATAGCTTTAGTGTAAACAGGCACTGAATCATGATTTGCTATAGGAAGAGTACTAAAGTAATCTCAGACCCAAATAAATATCCATTGCAAGGCTATTGATGATGATGTGTCCTTAACCGAATTTCGACCACGAAGGCCAATCTCAACGGAGACAACCACTGTGAAATCATCGATAGAGATGACAAAGCACCGCACGCTTCCTAATATAAATAAAATATAAAATTACATAGTTTTCACTCCTATCCCCGCATGTTTTTTTGACTCATCATTTACCTGGTAGATCTCGTCTCCGACGCGGCAGGCCACGGCCTCGACCTTGGGGCAGCACTGCCCGCCCACCTTCTCTGAATTCAGCACGAACTGCTTCTGCAGCGCCTTGGATATCTCGGGACACGTCACGTTTGCGCTTTGTATTTGTAGCTACAAACAAACATTTGATACTATTAAGTTGGAACGCTCGGATTCAACGTAGCTTTTAGGGATAAAGCAAAAATCACTCTGAGATCGAAATTTTTTGAATTAAAGAATTTTACTAATCCTACTAATATTATAAACGCGAAAGTTTGTGAGGATGTATGTAAGTATGTTTGTTGCTCTTTCACGCAAAAACTATTGAATGGATTTTGATGAAACTTTACAATAATATAGCTTACATATCAGAATAACACATAGGCTACAATTCATAAATATACAATATATATTCAGCACGCGGGTGAAACCGCGGGGCGCAGCTAGCTAGAAATAAAACTATAGGTCCTTTTTATAAACAAGTAAAATTCGACGATCTCAGAGTTTGATGTCAGTAGTGAATATAATAATATCCTTCTTGGCAAGCGAGCTCTTACACTTTGCTTGATGGCGAATCCCACGGTGTCAACAAGAATATGTGACACCATATTTCTTTTTCAAAACAAATATGGTGGTCTTCGCAAGGCGTGTGCTTTGCGAAGACCACCACATTTGTTTTATAATGGAACTTAACGATGCACTGCTCCCACAGAACAGGGAGTTTTTTTACAGCAGTACAGTCGATCAGCTGAGCTGATGATCAGTTGAAAGAATTTAATTTCTCAAAAGAACAAAGTTCACTTTAATGAGAATGTATATACAACTTAAGCTTACTATCTGAACTAATTAATATAATATTATGCTGGTATTGTATATATAGGTAGTTATCCAGTAGTTTAAGTTATTTTACAATGATATTGGATGATGATCAAAACCGTTCAAAAGACTTACAGTTCCATTCTGCAGTAGACAGGTGTAGTTGGCGCAGTGGTCTTCGGAAGTCCAGACGGTGCCGATGCGATGCGTCTCCTTGCCGACCACGCAGGCGACCGGCAGGCACGCGCCGCAGCACTGGTCGGCTGGCGGGGAACTGTACTCCCAACCCTGCGGAGGTGAAGACAGATGGTATTCATTACGTTTTTATTTTTGTATTTTTTTTTATTTTGGAAATGAACAGTAAGTACATAAAAGTTAATATTACGAAACATCCGTTTTTTTTTCTTGGGGTGGCTTTCGTATCACGGCGGCCATGATAGGCCTATTGTGATCGCCACTTTTACGTTTCAGCACAAACTTAAGTTATACAAAAACCAAAATAATTTCCTCCCAAGACATGACATGCTAAGGCCTGACATTACCACTGCTACCATTTCTGTGTGCTAACACGGTGGCGCTGTGTACTCTCTCCACGCACTCTATGCACGCACAAAACGTTCCACCGACGTTCACTGCGGCTGTGTCCCTGATAGAGCCTCACCAATTTGTTTCGCATCACCCCGCTCGCCGCTGCGCGTATACCGCAGAAGTTGAGTTGCCTAGCTCAGCAGGCCTTTCCTTTAGGGTTGCTAGGGTGGCACTGCGGCCATGATAGGCCTGTTGTGGTCACATTCTTTCCTTACCGGCTGACACTTGGTCTCGCAGGCCTGCACCGTGGTGACGCGCTCCAGCGTCCCGTCATCGTGCCGCTCGCACTTGTACTGAGTGCACGCGTCAGAGGGAGACGTCCAGTTCTCTCCGACCTGTAACAGATAATGTATATTTTTTTAATAATATAGGTCGTGGTAGGAGGGAAGGGGAGGTCGAGGAACGCACGTCAAACCCTTGGTCCCGGAAAGAAGCTGCGGTCGAGTCATCCACGAAAGTGTTGGTGGAATTAACTCGCTTTCAACATAGGTGGGAGATCGCCCATGATTGTGCCGGAAAGATATAGCCCAAGGAGATAAAGATCTCTAAAGGCCTCTGATACCTGTGACTAAAGGGGTATTTATTACACAAACAAGAGGGAATCTTCTGGATTATGAGTTGACACAATCAAGGTTACTCGACCATCATCGAATCTAGCCGGGCGTCCAGACCAACACTGTGGCGGGGCACTCGGTGACGTCACATGCGGTACTATTCCGCACACAGCACACTCACCTTGTAGATATTATCTCTAGCGCGACACGCGACCTGCTCCGGCTGGGGGCAGCAGGCAAACGGCACGGGGCGCGGCTCCAGCACCAGCTGCTCTGTGGACAGGATGGCGGGGCACTCGGTGACGTCACAGGCGGGGGCGGCGCCCCGCGGGCCGTTGGCGCAGCGACACGTGCGGCACGGGCCGTCTAGCCAGACTGAGTCGAGCTGGAGCACACATAGATAATGATAATGACACAGAGACAATGCTAGGGGTGCTATTCTACTAGAACTATGATGCCTTGCTAAGCGGAGTCACGTGGCAAACACAGATCGCTTAATTACTATAGTCGAGTAAGTCTATTGGTAGAATTTTAACACATTTCATCGCATCGAAATAACGGTGTTTAAACTGTTTCCAACATGTACTAATTGGTTAGTATATCGAGGATAATTCAATTCTGACTAAAATGCAGTTCGGTTTCAGGACGAGAGTATCATATTTATTTATTTAACTGCAGTTCACCTTTCTGACCATCTTGGAGACAGAAAAACCAAGTACCTACTACTACAACTGAAAAAAAAACTAAAAGAAGACATAAATACCTCTTTGAACATGACTTGCGGAGTGGTGCGTGATTTCTCTCCGCCTTTAGCTGCAGCCTCCCATTCCAGTTTCACCAGGCACTTGTCTTTAGGTAGTTCTGCAAATAGAGACAGGATATAGCTTCTCTACCTTGGTGCGCTTGAGCTTAAGAAATACTTACTGGCGTGGTTTAACATCAGAGATCGACAGCAAAGTTGTTCTGGTCTCATTACGGTTCAGAATAAAAAATTTAAGAGAAAATCATTTAACACTTTATTCTTTTTTTTATAATAATTAATAGTTTAATATTTGACTTGTCAAATAGCTTACTGTGTAAGCTGATTGACGAAGTGCTGATCGTAAACGTTATTGATTTCTCACAACGTTATTTCAAACAACTTTTACTAATCCTGCACATAATTTACTAGTAAAAAAGTAAAAGTAAAAAATCATTTATTTCTTTAGACTTACAAAATAAGCACTTAGACAAGTCATATTTTATATATAAATTATTATCAAATAAAATTATTTTACTGTTCACTTAAATTTTTTGTCGACAAGTGGAAGAAGTGAAAAGAAACCACTACGGGAGTACTCAAGTTAGACATCACTTATCTTTATCATTCTTAACTTTAGCTCTTTTTCAGCATCGGTGCGCAGGCGAGCCATGGCAGCCTTAGCCTTCAGCTTACAACAGACTGGTTCTGCCTTGGGGAAGCAGCCAGAGCAGTCTACTAGCCGCTGCAAGCTTTGAACCACCACTTCTCAATCACGTCTTCAACAATACTTACTACATGAATACTCCGGGCAGCACTTCTCCGTGTCATTCTTGACTATCAGGTTGTGGAACTGCGGGCAGGCTGGCGAGCCAGGACAGCGGTCCTTGCGGCAGACCAGCTCCGCCTTGGGGCAGCATCCAGAACGATCCACCAGCCGCTGCATGCCTGGCTCGAACATCTCCACTTCGCTGTCCGGTGGAATGGTCTCGCATTCGCTGGAGGGCTTGCATTCTGTGAATATGTTATGATCATTCAGTTAGCTCAAGTTTGATAAGAAAACGAATATAGAGGATATTGACTACGTGGCCGAAGATCTAAGATGTAATTTTAAGTGATTTTATATTTAATTTATACTGGGCAGCGTGCGGTGACGATTACGCGAGTTTCACGCTTTTTGTTCACCCAAAAAGTACACAATTAGGAAAGCGTTCGGTGACGATGATGCGAGTTCCATGATATTTGTTCACCCAAAAAGAGCACAACGCGTCTTAAGAAGTTTGACTTAAAAAAATAGAGTTGCGCACCACAAGCAAACTCCTGGCATCCGTCCGAAGTGGTCTTCTGCTTGAGCACCTGTCCGTATCCGCACTCCATCTTCTTGGGCTCCACGCAGGTCAACACTTTGGGTTTGGGCACTGCACATAAAATAAACCTCTCAGTAAGGTAGCAGAAATTTGCTTTCATGATCATCATCATCGTCAACCTATGTTAGTCCACTGCTGGACATAGATCTCCCCCAATGAGGGCCATAGCAACCTGTCTTCAGTTTGTAATTCACATATCTATTTGTATATGTGTATTAGGATTATTTTAGTTTCTATTAGTTTTGGCAACTACCATCTTTTAATTTTATTTTTAAGCTTTAGTTGTCTGGAAGAAATAGCTTTAAGCGATAAAGTAGCCATTACGTTCAAGTTTTTTACGTGCGTGGCGCAGCACTGGCCGGGTTTGGCCGGCTCAGTGACCACATCCTCGCGGTCGCTGCAGAGCGGAGTGAGCTATGTCCCGCAGACTAAAATG
This sequence comes from Eupithecia abbreviata, assembly GCA_943735965.1. NCBI lineage: Eukaryota > Metazoa > Arthropoda > Insecta > Lepidoptera > Geometridae > Eupithecia > Eupithecia abbreviata. The sequence goes on from OX030978.1 coordinate 12,415,878, forward strand.
GGCTACGTGTAATGGACCATAGGTGGGGTATACAGACCGCAGACGTGCGTGGCGCAGCACTGGCCGGGTTTGGCCGGCTTAGTGACCACATCCTCGCGGTCGCTGCAGAGCGGAGTGAGCTATGTCCCGCAGACTAAAATGGGCTACGTGTAATGGACCATAGGTGGGGTATACAGACCGCAGACGTGCGTGGCGCAGCACTGGCCGGGTTTGGCCGGCTCAGTGACCACGTCCTCGCGATCGCTGCAGAGCGGAGTGGTGCACGACTCGGTGGTGCAGGCCACGTGAGCGGAGTTCGACCCTCGGAGCTTGCTGCATGTACATTTAGTGCATGCACTTGTCTGGAGACACAGAAGCATTGCTATAAATATTTTATAGAGTCTTTGTAATCCTACTAATATTATAAAGACACGCACCCTTTAACTATTGCTACTAACTTATATATTGTCTAGTTACAGAATAACAATACTTTGTAAAGAATACAAAAAGTTTTCAGTCACAATTTTTGGTATTACGGAACAAACCAAATTTTGAACGGCTAATATTGCTATCGCGCACGCATGGGGCGCGGCGCAATGGTTAAACAGGGACAGCGATATTCGGAGCGATTTTTACAAGCGAGGGTCGCCGGACCCTTAAGACAAGTCTATTCTGTTATTTCGCAGATTTTTTTGTTGTATTTTACTAAGACTTCCAAAGTCTTAGTAAAATAAATAAGACGAATGTTTGTGCGAAGGCAACGCCATCACTATTGAATTGATCGAGTTTTGTGTCACTCTAACAATAAAAGTCAAAATTATCATCCCAAAGGCGGTAGGTGTTAGCGACCCTTGTTACCTCTTTTGGGATCAAAGCTCTTTTGGGGAGCCATAAAAACACATTCAGAAAAAATGTGATGAACCTTAACTCGTTATTAAGCTAGTTATGGCAATGACAAAAATCAGTTTGGGTTCCCTACAAAAAGTATAAAACTGGTGCATTACTCTAGTTTTCTCTGAGCTATGGCTCATAAAGTAAAGCCAGTTACAGGCCTACTGTATCATAGCCTTATGAGGCTACACATAGAATGATACAGTAGGAATAAAAGTCGTAAGAAAACCCCCCCAAAACTCCAAGTCTAGTTGTGGGTAAAAACATAGTAAATGGAATTTAAATAAAATAGTGTTCGTTACCTCCCACTCGTCTCCCGCGAAATGTTCCTTGTTGGCGTCGCACGGGAAACACTTGCTCGGTGCTATGCAGGTGTTGTTCACGCGGACCTGGAATTAGGAGTTTCTAGTATATATACAGGGTGTAACGAAAAGTCAGGAACAAACTGTCAGGGGGGCATTCATAATCTGCTTTAGCTGAGCTGAACGGGGGGGTTCAGCTTTGATTTTCATAATCAAAGCCCGGTTCAGCAGTACACAGGAAAAATATTGGAAAAATGTGTAGCAATTCAATTCAATTAATTTATTCCGTTTAGATACATATTATTGTACACTAGGAAAAGTCATAGCGGTACACATATTATAAACAATAAATTAAATTACAAAATAGAAATATTAAAAATCAAAAACAATTCACAATAAATGTATACATCTAGTAATAAATAATAATAATAAATAAATAATAAATAATGCTGGACAATTCACACAGCATTATCTAGCCCCATGGTAAGCAGAGCTTGTGGTATGGGTACTAGATAACTGATATACATAATACAATACATTACATAGATAGATATTTTTTATTATACATAGAAAAACGACCAGAACACCCGGAACAAATATCTGCAGATCGTACACACAATTGTTCCGAGGCGGGAATCGAACCCGCAACCTCCTGTATCGCAGGCGGACCTTCGCCCACCGCGCCACATCGGTCGTCAAGTAAGTATGTAACCTATATACAGAATTCATCGGTCAGGGCTTCGTCAGCAAGTTTTTTCTACGATATAACAGAAATGATTGCACAATGTTTTAACATTATATCCAGAGAGCTTGATATGGATATTTTCATTGATCCTCCCACTAAGCTAAAAAGAATAGTGAGTGGTAGATTTTTTGGTACATCCTCTTCTTGATTATTTTCTTAAGTCGTAGTGGTATAATAAACCAAAATTGGTAGAAATTTATATTTATATGTGTACAAACTTTCAGATTAAGTATAATAATTTTACCATCAGTAGTCGTCCTGTAACTTTGTTTAGCATTAATTTAAGTAGCTTTTTGTGGAAATTTTTAATTAGCCTTCAGTATTAAGTCAGATACCTACTCATTAAGTTAGCTGTTAATTTCCTGAATATTGTTAAAATAAAATAAATAAAATAATCAAATTTCGTTAATTATTGATTGCGAAGGAAAAGAAAATATATTACTATGACAATTAGGTGTATTTTCTATTGTACCGTAGATTCTACCCTAAAGTAAAATCGTTGTTGGCTTTCAAGCAAGATTAATTACCTTTCCTTCAGGGCAGAAGCAACCTTCAACAGGCAACTTGTCGCATTTCTTGGGGTAAGCGGTGAGCTCGTCGAAGTTTTCGCAGGTGCGCTCGCAGTCCACGCAAGATCGGTAGATCAGCGGGGCATCACTGGAAAATATATTTTGATATTTATGTAAAGTTCTGTTCTGATACATATGTAAAGTTAATAACATCGTACATGTGTCACAATTCCTACCAATAAATAGAGTTCATACATAATCGGACTTAAATAACACCATGAGTCATTAGTGTTGTATTTGACGACCGATATAGCGCGGCACCAACGAGCACTGCGGCACCCTGCGCCCACCAAGCCGCCGCCGCGTAGCGCTCCAAGCTGGTGCATGAGTCACTCGTGTTGTATTCGACTCACCAAGGGTAAGGACAGAGGTCGGCCCTCCAGTGCTCCAGGCAGACGCCCTGCGCCCTGCAAGCCGCCGCGTAGCGCTCCAAGCTGGTGCATGAGTCACTCGTGTTGGCACACAGGTCCGCTTCGCACGAGTGCACGAAGGAATCCGGGTCTAGCAAGGCGTGGCACTGGGGAGGTATACTTTATTAATTTCTGCAGATATTTTTTTCGGGTGTTCTGGTCGTTTTCTTATGATAAAAAATATTTATCTATGTAATGTATTGTGTTAACAGTCATCTAGTACCCATAACACAAGCTTTGCTTAACTTGGGTTCAGATTTCGAAAAAGAAAGTTGCTTGAAGTGAGCAGTCGAATCCTGGGTGAGCGGCAAATGCGATTCCAACTTTCAAAAAAGCTAATTTAAATACATAAGATGTGGTCTTCCGTCGTGACGTGTTTATCGTTTACTTAGGACAACATTTCAAATATCATCTTTCACATTATAATATTGTATAACAAAAAGGTCAAATAGCATTTATCACAGTGTAATATTGGATAACAAAGAGGTGAAATAGCATTTATCACAGTGTAATATTGGATAACAAAGAGGTGAAATAGCATTTATCACAGTGTAATATTGGATAACAAAGAGGTGAAATAGCATTTATCACAGTGTAATATTGGATAACAAAGAGGTGAAATAGCATTTATCACAGTGTAATATTGGATAACAAAGAGGTGAAATAGCATTTATCACAGTGTAATATTGCATAACAAAGAGGTGAAATAGCATTTATCACAGTGTAATATTGGATAACAAAGAGGTGAAATAGCATTTTTCACAGTGTAATATTGCATAACAAAGAGGTGAAATAGCATTTACCACAGTGTAATATTGCATAACAAAGAGGTGAAATAGCATTTATCACAGTGTAATATTGTATAACAAAGAGGTGAAATAGCATTTACCACAGTGTAATATTGCATAACAAAGAGGTGAAATAGCATTTATCACAGTGTAATATTGGATAACAAAGAAGTGAAATAGCATTTTTCACAGTGTAATATTGGATAACAAAGAGGTCAAATAGCATTTTTCACAGTGTAATATTGCATAACAGAGTGTGCTAACTTACCGCACCAAACCGATCCTTATTGTAGAGGTTATAGCAAGGGTTCAGCTCCGCCGGAGGGGGGACGCACTCCTCTACTGGAGGGGGCTGGTCGCATTGCTCCTGAGGGGGGATCGACAGCGCGGACAGCTCCGAGGGGGTGGCTTGCCAGCTCTTGCCGTACTGGTGCCCAGAAAAGGTATTATTATTGTTCTCACATTAATCTAACTATATTTTAGATTTACATTCTGTAATTAGTATAATTGGCCTAGGGCCGTTTTGATTACATAAATAAATAAATTGAAATTAAGTTGAAATCTATCATTGGTTACGTTTGAGGGAGGCCTATATCCAGCTGTGGACTAACACTGGCAGAAAATATAGTCTACAATGTACCTCTTCGAAGTTGTCGGTGGTGGTTCCATTGCTGGTGATGAGAGCCTCCTGGTACCCTTCGCAGACGCCGCACAGGCCCTGCGTTTGGTTCGCGTAGATGGACGATGGGACGTTTATATTGAACTCCATTTTGGACGCGGATACTTTTAACTGTTGAGATAAATGAAAAAGTAAGTTAATGTTGAACAAGAGTTACCATATCTATCCAATTGCGTATTTTTATAAGATTCCAAAGATATTGTTTATAGTCTAATTACAAAATAGATGATATAAACATAGTAATGCGTTTTAGTTTTATTTTTGTGAGCGTTGCGCCGTAAAAATTTGGTTATTACATGATTTTGATTTTTTATTTTCGGTAAGCTGAAGGCAGGGCGCTATGGCGATCATTAGAGGGCGCCTATGTCCAGCAGTAGACTGATATAGGCTGATGATGATGATGACATCATTTTGTAATAGAAAACTGGTTATAAAATGTATCATTCAGAAATAGCAACACTCACAAATTCTATAGTTAAAAACGATTGAAGACTTGAATTTTTTGCGTACCTTTAAGAGCCGATAGCGTTTCAACAGGATATAATGACGTAGGAGAAAGAAAAATTTGTCATATTGCTTGAAAAAAATTTCATATTTCTTGAGAAATGTGTTATATTGCTTGAAAAATGTGTCATATTGCTTGAAAAAATTTCATATTTCTTGAGAAATGTGTTATAATGCTTAAGAAATGTGTCGTATTGCTTGAAAAATGTGTCGTATTGCTTGAAAAATGTATAATATTGCTTGAAACATGATACTCTTGAGAAATGTGTCGTATTGCTTGAAAAATGTGTCATATAGCTTGAATTTTTTTTCATATTTCTTGAGAAATGTGTTATAATGCTTGAAAAATGTGTCGTATTGCTTGAAAAATGTGTCATATTGCTTGAAACATGATACTCTTGAGCCTTAGATACTCTTACCTGGACATGGCTATCAGAAAGCGTGATGGTGACATCCTGTTTGTTTTCCAAGACGATGGAGCCCCAAGACTCCTTCAGCGGGAAATTGTAGACTGCGGTGTCACCGATGGTTACTAGAAGCTGAAAGTAATTAACAGTAACAGTTAAAATAGTTGACAGTATCACTGAAAATACATAATAATATTAATTTGTTTTAAAATACTTTTAATTTTATCGTAAATTCAAACACTACATAAAACAAAATCTTTTTACGAAGGCTGCCTATTCCATAGATGTCGCTCAGTTCCGCAATTCCAAAATCGTATTATATTTAGATTGGCAAAACAAACATGTATTATTAGACTATTAAGTGATACCTCCATAAATGTATAAGTGGTTAGTGTTTTCTGAAGAACAAAATATGAAGTAAAGCGAATATCCAAATCTTCTTAATCGATTATAATGTATGGTAGAAAATTTTACTTGTCTAAGTGCTCATTTTGTAAACTAAAAGAAATAAAATTTTTAATAATCTCTTAATGGGTATAGTGGTAAGGTTGATATTAGTTTGGTAGGCGGTTACCTTCTGATTATCAGGAATCTTGGAGACATGGATGACGTGCTTCCCAAAGGCGAGATGAACTGACTTCGTGCACATAGCTGATGGGTTGTCTTCGCACGGAGCGTTTGTTGCAAACACCTGCATACAAAAAATAATGTTTAGTAAACCTTAAATAACAAACTGGGATAAACATTTTGAATTTGAATTTCTGTAGTTTCATACTATCTGTCTGTCTGTCTGTCCCTATGTATGCTTAGATCTTTAAAACTACGCAACGGATTTTGATGCAGTTTTTTTAATAGATAGAGTGATTCAAGAGACAAATCATTTTGCATGAATGGATTTTTGATACTCTTTCACGCAAAAAGGACTAAACGGATCGGTCTGAAATTTTGCATACAGGTAGTTTCGTTTAAGCCATTCATGTCCCACTACTGGGCAAAGGCCTCCCTTATCTCCTTCCACTCCTCGCGAGTGTATTGTATAAATACAAAAAAAAATCTTTATGCGTGTCCGGCCTTTCGCCCACTACGCCCCAAAGGTCGTCAATACCTGATAGCTATGCAGTCCCGTATCATTCCTGTCCCTCGAGGCGAGGTACGTGCAGTTGCACAGGTACGGGAGCTCATCGCCTTCGAACGTCACGTACTTGGCCGGGCTGCCGACGCCGTTGCAGGTGCCTGGGGAGAATCATCTTTATTTACAAGACAATAAGGTTGTCATTTTAATTATCAATGGGGTAGTTTAATGTGGGGATAGATTATCTTGGTAGTTAACGCTCGTGTTGTGGCCAAACGATTGACGACCGATGTGGCGCGGTGGGCGAAGGTCCGCCTGCGACGCTGAAGGTTGCGGGTTCGATTTCCGCCTCGGAACAATTGTGTGTACGATCTGCAGATATTTGTTCCGGGTGCTCTGGTCGTTTTCTATGTATAATAAAAAATATCTATGTAATGTATTGTATTATGTACATCAGTTTTGTAGTACCCATAACACAAGCTCTGCTTTCCATGGGGATAGATAATGCTGTGTGAATTGTCCAGCATTATTTATTTATTTACAAGGCTATAAGGTTGTCATTTTAATGATCAATGTAGTAGTTAAATGTGGGGATAGATTCGCTGCTGTTAACGCTCGTGTTAAGCCAAAGTGGGCTTTATGCGGCATGAAAAAAGGTGTGTTATCAGGGGGGCCGATCCTTAACTGTTTTTTATGCAACATTCGTCAGCCAGGAGCGAAGGTTATTACACTAGTCTCCTACGTCGCAGGCGGACCTGCGCCCACCGCGCCACAGAGGTCGTCATATTTATACTGCGATCACACAAACTATCCAGATTTTGGGTCACATACAAAATCATCATCATCAACAAGTAGAAAATCAAAGCCTTAGCTATTTATACGTTATATTGTAAAAATTAAAATAACGTCATAGATTTAGCAGCATGTTCGTATCACTCGCTACAACTCACAGTCGAGACAGTCCTGTGGCAGCACGCAGTCGTCTCCGCGCCGCAGCGTGCCCTCGGGGCAGTAGCAGCCAGGGTAGCAGGCCCCGGGCTCCACCTCGCAGGAGACGGTGCTCTTCAGGCCGCCAGCCTCGCAGGACGGCTCGCAGCGCCGGTGGAAGCAATCGTAGTGGACGAGAGGAGAGGGGCATTCCGCAGCTGAAATGTAAAGAACTTGTAAGTACCGATATGAACATGTTAGTTGGAATTGGAGAAGGAGATATCGATCAGATATTCGGTTCAAAGGTGCGTAGGAAGCTTTTTTTTGTATCCGAGATCAATTAAAATTCATACAGACAATGCTGCCCAGCTTATAACTCTATGAATATTATTTTGTTTCACCATCACACCCGATGTAAGTGATAATGTAAACGAAGGTCTAGCAGATACCTTTTAACTCTTGTCTTGGGAACAACACTTATTTTTACTGTCTCGTAGAGTAGCACATGTAAATTTATTTCCTTTGTCGCTGTCAACACGAGAAATATACTCACGGCACTCTGTCTTGATCCTCCAGGCGGCCAGGTCCACTCCATCATCAGCGGCGAGGCACTCCGCCACCATCTGCTGCAGCAGCAGACAGCGGCACTCCAGCTCGCTCCTCTTAGTGCCATTGACGACTAGTTCAGAACACTCGCAGATCTTCTCGAGGCAGATGCTGCGCCACTTGTCGAGGCTGAGGACGGAGCCGCAGTGGGATAGGGGCTCGTGGCTGGAACGAGGGGAATATGGTTATATTATGGTAGGCGCTGGATGCGTCAAGCTGAAGACAGGGCGCCATGACGCACATTGGGGAAGGCCTGTGTGGACATAGGCATAACATACATATATGTAGATATTTGTTCCGGGTGTTCTGGTCGTTTTCTATGTATAATAAAAAAAATATCTATCTATGTAATGTATTGTATTATGTATATCAGTTATCTATTACCCATAACACAAGCTTTGCTTATCATGGGGCTAGATAATGCTGTGTGGATTGTCCAGCATTATTTATATTTATTTATATAATAAAGAAAATATGTATACCTACTATATTATTATTCATATGAATTCATTCATTTTTCGATTAATTTTAAATTATTATTGCATTGAATAATTATTTTGAATTTTTCAGCGAAGTGTGCTGAGATAGGAGTTTGGTAGACGGGACGTCCACCGGTCTGATTGGTCGATGACATCTCTAAAATACAGTAGCTCTTAGTAGTCTTGCAAAGGGCCGAAGCGAATGGATGATGACAAACGGATGTTGATGATAACTCAGCTCAGCGGTCCCTATTTTGTTTTGTTTTATTAAGAGCTGAAATCACACAAGAGAGGCTGAAACCTGCAAGATGCTAGACGCTGTTGGCCTCGTTCCCGTCAGGTAGGCGACGTCGGTGGTATAATACTCACGAGATGACGTCACACAGCTCCCAGACCCGCTTCTGCTTGGCAGCGGCCACCACCCTCGCCTGGCAGGCGTCCGCAGCCATCCCCGGCTTGCCCCAGGCGCTGCCGAACTGCTGGATGCTAGTGGCCAGGTTCCCGTCAGGCAGGCGCCGGTCGTTGACCTTGTCACCGTCGAAGGCGCCGCAGAGGCCATCGACTATGCCCATGTGCTTTTTCAGGACCTGGGAGGAAATGAACGTTTCGTATCGAAAGGACATTTAAGCGGAACGCCCTATTAATAGAACGTCCTAAAATAAAAACGGCATATTAGCATAACGTCCTACTAGCAACATGGAGTAGCAAACAAGAATAGGATAAGTTATGATTTACTGCATGTCTCTGGGCCACGACTATACAGGAGACGTCAGACCACCCACCCGTTGCTCAAATGTTGTTCTAAAAGATTGGAACTGGGTGGTAGAGAACCAGAGAGGATGACGAAGGTAATAGATAGCACAATGAAACACTTTTCTCGAAGTTTGTGTCATTTTATCTGAAGGAAAACGTTCTCCGAGCTTGCTGTAAACCAGAATTCCTTAAAACAGAAAAAGCTTTGGAAACTTCAATTGAGTAAAACGTAACAATTTAAAAAGACAAAATCAGAAAAATATCTTACCCCGATCTTGATATCTCCCTCCTTACTGAACAGCACAGTGAAGTTATACTTCCTCGACTTGACGGACACGCCATCACCGAGCCTGGCTACATCGAAGCTGTTCTTCTGGAAGCAGATCTTGGAGGTCTGCTCGACGTTGTACTCGTAGTTCTCGTACTCTATCATCATGCTGGGCTTCACTAGGATCATCTGGTCATCCTGGGCTACCAGCAGTTCGTTCCAACAGCCTTCCGCTCGGCACTTCTTGCGGACTGGGGGAAAAACACAATATTAAACAAACAACCGACACCCCGGATTTCGACCTTCGATCTATGATGTGAACTTCCTTCTATTATAATCAATAAAACCATATTTCTTATTTATTTATTTATTTTATTCTTTATTTATCTTTTTATTTCATTTTTATTTTTTTTAAATAAAAACAATAAATAATGCTGGACAATTCACACAGCATTATCTAGCCTCATGGTAGCAGAGCTTGTGTTATGGGTACTAGATAACTGATATACATAATACAATACATTATATAGATAGATATTTTTTTATTATACATAGAAAACGACCAGAACACCCGGAACAAATATCTGCAGATCGTACACACAACTGTTCCGAGGCGGGAATCGAACCCGCAACCTCATGCGTCGTAGGCGGACCTTCACCCACCGCGCCACATCGGTCGTCAAAATATTAAGTATTATAATATAATACTATAAAAATAACTAGTATAAGCTTATTAAGCTTTTTAAGTTATTGAAATCTAACATCTATTACTACTACTATTATCATAAAGAAAATGGTCCATCTGATATGAAGTTATATAGACATCGCGTATAACAGAGCAATTAAAAAAAAAAGGAAAAAAACACTAAAAAAAGAAAAAAAAAATATACAAACCAAATGCAGTCAAAAAAAACATTGAGAAGGGGAAAAAAGATATTCCCACAAAACCCAAGGACCGAGGGGTCGTCACCTCTCGAGTTGACGCCGGGGTAATGAGGCCAAGCCTCGAGGCCCTCTCTGTGCCCCCACCAGGGCCGGAAATAAATTTATTGATAAAAGAGCAATTCATAGGACACTCAACTAGGAGCGTACTTAGAATGCTGCAAACAGCAAACCTGACTGTAGTTTAAAAAGCAAGATCAAAAGAACACGGCAATATTTTACATGTCGCATGTGTAATGTTTTTCTTTTTGTAATGATCTGATGTACAATAAAGTTTTTCTTGTATTGTATAGTATATTTATTGACAATTGTAGATTCCCATCGACAACATAGTCGACTCGTTATAGCGGTTCCCTCTAGCCAATATATGGAAGCACGTTATAACTCTGCTCCGACGAACGTACGGACCGTTCTGTTGCAGAAGCTGTTCACACCACCCACTATCGAAGGATATATATTATTCTAATCCAAAGAGTTATTGATAATATTTTGTTTTTTCAGTTCTGTGATTCTCACCGACAATAGTCCAAGCGTTGAAGCGGTTCTCTCTAGCCAGTATGTGGAAACACACGTCATATTTGAACTCTGACCCGTCGAACGTGTTGAAGGTACGACCCGTTATGTTGCAAAAGGAGGCTCGCTCTGGTGGTGGAACGCATTCGTACCTGTTGGGATACGGATAAAGTAATTTAAATAAATAATAAAAGTTACTTGTTCACAGAAGTACTATTATAAAATAAATACGAACATAACGAAATAAAAATTATCTAGGCATCCAAGCTACTAGACAACGTAGAAATTTAAGAGATACCTAAATCGATGCGAAGACTGATTTTTAAATTCCTATTATTAGGTTGTGTTAGAACTCAAGGTTATTTATTATATTTTTTGCACAATAAGACACTAAGACATAATGCCAACTGTACTTTAAAAAATAGATTTGTGGTTAAAATTACGAGTGGTCCCACTCGCCCAACGAAATAAACAAGAAAAAACTAATCAGGTAACTGGGACCGCGGTCCCAGTTTTGTAGTGGGCCCAGTCGCCTGTATCCTCGAATTTTTAATAAATTGCCGCTCGAAATAAAAGAAGTCATACATAAAACAACACTTCTAAAAATAAACTAAAATGTTATCTTCTGGAAAAGTGTATCTACTCAATTTACGAACTAGGACCTTGATTATATAATATATGTATGTATAAACTTTGTGTATGTGATGATAATCGTTCAATTATTTAATTTCATGTGATACTTTTTTTCTCTCTTTTAGTTAATATAATTTATTTTTAAGTTTCCGCACACAATGTATATTGTTTTATGGAATAAATAAATATAAATGAATATATACAAAAAGAAAAAAGTGTCTCTACCAAGCGAACCAATAGGTCCTGTCTCAGCATAATGTTGCTCGAACAAGAAACCAAGTAGTAGTAGTGTATAATGAACTTACTGCGGGCACTTGTTAACCCCCTTCATTGTATCCAGCTTCAGTGTATACCCACTGGGGCAGGTGACCACGGAGCACACCACCGGCGCTGGCGTGGCCCCCGGAGGGTGGAACGGGGGCAGGGGGGGCACGCAGGTGAACTGCGGACAGGTCTGCACTTCTGTAGGGGGCGCTGCGGTCGCTATGGCGGGCTTGTCGAGGGTGAATGGCTGGCTGGGCTTGATTGGGGGCGTGTAGCCTGGAAAAGCTTCATAATTCATTTATTTACCAAAAATATCCTACTAATATTATAAACGCGAATGTTTGTGAGGATGTTTGTTGCTCTTTCACGCAAAAACTACCGAATGGATTTTGATACATTTCATTTATTTTCTACGAAGTCGTCATTAATAGGAAATGAAAGAACATTCTTATTTTATTTTTCCACCTTTTCCGTCTATTGTATCTGCGTAATATATATATTTTTGTATGAAGCTACTTTTGCTGTCTCAGACCTTGCTAATATGGATCTTATTGCATTACGTGATATTTTTTATGTTCATTAAACATGCTTAACCATACTTCACTACATAGTATAAAACAAAGTCGCTTCCCGCGCTGTCTGTCTGTGTATGTGTATGTATGCTTAGATCTATAACACTTTGACTGCGATTTTTTTTTCGACGACTGCGATGTTTTTTTTAACCTAAAGAATTCGTGCTGCCGCTCTACACAGCGGTTGTGTTGCGCCGCACATGCGTTTCGTTATAAAAATATTACGGCTGTGCTGAGTCACAAAGATCTGTATTTTCTCAGCCGCTGCGCTAGTGTGGATTTACGCATATTAGTCACTTGTAGAAAACACATACCGTGTGATTTCAGCACTCAAAGTGTTAAAATTACGCAACAGATTTTGATGCGTTTTTTTAAATATATAGTGATTTAAGTGGAAGGTTTATAAACCATTTGGCACATAAATTTGCACGCGGGCAAAGCAGCGGGGCGCAGCTAGTGATAAATAATGCATAAAAAACTTACCACTAAAACCTCCCTTCGAGAATCCTCCCTTCGAAAATCCTCCTTTCGAGAACCCTCCTTTAGAATACCCTCCCGAGTACCCTCCCTTAGAGAAGCCAGTCTTGGTGTACCCTCCACCGCCTCCCTTATAGTACCGTTGGTAGGAGTACCGCGGGCGGGGTGGGGGGAGGTCCAGTGCGTAGGAGTAGGGGTTGCGGGGGCGCGGGGAGCTGTACTGGACCGTGTAGCCCGGGGGACATGCTACCACTGGACACTCGAGAGCTGGAAGGTAGAGATACATTGATTTATTTGACGACCGATGTGGCGCGGTGGACGAAGGTCCGCCTGCGACGCAGGAGGTTGCGGGTTCGATTCCCGCCTCGGAACAATTGTGTGCACGATCTGCAGATATTTGTTCCGGGTGTTCTGGTCGTTTTCTACATATGTATGTATAATAAAAAATATCTATCTATGTAATGTATTGTATTATGTATATCAGTTATCTAGTACCCATAACACAAGCTCTGCTTACCATGGGGCTAGATAATCTTGCAGTTCATCGCACCACTAGTTAAGACCCAGGGCAACATCAGCTACAACTACCAGAGGATACCAACTCACGTTTAACAGTAGTAGTAGCGATCACAGCTGCCACAGTCACCGCCTGTGTCGTCACCACTGGTGGCTCAGTCGGTGGCGGCACGGTGGTACAGTTGAGTTCATCATCAGGACAGTCTTGCAGTCCATCGCACCACTAGTTAAGACCCAGGGCAACATCAGCTACAACTACCAGAGGATACCAACTCACGTTTAACAGTAGTAGTAGCGATCACAGCTGCCGCAGTCACCGCCTGTGTCGTCACCACTGGTGGCTCAGTCGGTGGTGGCACGGTGGTACAGTTGAGTTCATCATCAGGACAGTCTTGCAGTCCATCGCACCACTTGTCGAAAGCCAGGCACATCTTGCCGTGAGGACAGACTTTGGTGCCGGTGGGGCATGGTTCGCAGAGGCATTCGCAGGTCGTTGGCAGGAGTTTAGGGACTAATTGTCCATTCTGGAAAAGGAAGAAACATCATAATCAAACTGAAGAATTGTGAGGTGAAAAGATAATTTGCTGCTAGACCTTCGAACCTTTTTTAAACAGCGCTAATAAACAAACATCAAAGTGCTTTGTTACTTTTAGACCTAGGACTCATGGTCACAAAATTAAAGTATAACTACAATCTATTTTAATGCACGGATAACCAACAGATATTGACGTAATTTTATTACCGACATTCCGTTGACTTAACAACTTCAACTTGTTGCTAGACAGCTCTGCGTCTGGATTGACGCAATTCTGCCAATGTCCGTATCATGGTAGCATCGCAAGCTTTCTTTATGGGTTACGCACTAGTAAACAATTGGAAATAATTCAATCTATATTAATGATGTGATTGTTATTGTGCCTGTCAATCAGGTCCATCAGTTCTGTATACTTACAATAGGTCCCTCGCACTTGCACTCCTTCATGGGTGAACAAGAGGTGACGCCTCCGAGCTTGCACACGCACTGGTCGCAGTTCGCTCCTCTGAACGACGACCCGACTGGGTATCTGTGAGGAACAGTTAATGTTAATATTTGAAACCTGCTCAATCAGCAGTTTTTTTAATCAAAAACAGAAATTTTCTGACTTAGAGAAAAACCAGGCTAGTGCCTGGTCTTAGACAGAAAATTTCTGTTTTTGATTTCTGGATTTCTGGTATGATCTGCTCTACCATAGAACATGCTGAGTGGAGACCGATTTTGTTAGTTTCTCTGTTAATTTAAGGTTAATTTATATGTATTCTTTTCGTGTTCTGGCAAAATAAAAATCTTTTTAGTTTGACTTCGTGAAGCATTGTTTTGCATCGATTTTGTGTGTGATGTCGGTTGAAAAATCGAGATGAACCATCATCGATAAGACGGTTAGCTTTTGACGAACTTCATGGACACAATATAAATTATCTTTATCAAAGTCAATTCAAGAGAGCAACTCCTGAATTGGGAATTGAAGTCGAAAGTATAAGAGTCCTTTTTGTCGCTTTTTAAAACATTGGGTAGAGTTGAAGAGCTGCAGAGTTGATTACAATGTTATGTGAATTTTTGGATATATTCGTGTTGACATTGTAGAGGTCAAAAGGTCCTTACCAGTTAGAGTTATCACAGCTATCTACTAGATATAGAATCTATAATCTATAAGTCGATGCCAATTGAGACCTTTTCTGACAGATAAATGCAGAAAACGGATTGATAAGATAAAAATAAACCGAAACTACAATAACATTTTTTTATTCGCCGCCGTTGTCATTGACTGATAACAGGTTAATAGGATTAACGATATGTACAGGTGCAGTTGTCGTATGTGCCTAATTGAGCAAACTACTAACTGTGATAATCAATAACTTTCGTTGTTTAGTGTTCAACCCAGCAAATGTTGTGTTCCTGCTACCTCAATTAGGATAATGTTAATCCTATATCTAGTTCCCGTGGTATTAAGCTTACTCTACTGTTACTGGACACGGAACCACGATTACTGGTCAAAGAGGAACGTCAAACATGACAGACCACTACCATTCTTCGGAAATCACCTCCTCAATTTCCTTCTGCGACGGAGCCGCCCTGATATCGGCATAGAACTGTACAACAAGTACAAAGAAGAGAAGTTGGTTGGTTATTACACTGGTAATAAGCTAGAGCTGATCGTTCGGGACCCAGATATAATGAAACGAATCTTAAACAGTGACTTTGAATACTTCACCGGTCGAGGCAAGATGGGGGACTTTGGCAAGAACCCGTTGCTCCGGAATGTAATTTTTATGGACGGGGAGGAATGGCGGAAAACTAGAGCGAGATTTACACCAGCATTTTCGCCGAGCAAGCTTCGAGCTATGTTCCCTCTACTGTTGCAATGTACGGAACAGCTAAAAGAAACTATGAGTAAGATTTCAGCTCAAGAGGAGATCAAGACTTTTGACCTGATGAGCTGCTACACCTTGGAATGTATAGGTACCGCCGGTTTCGGCATTGATCTAAACGCATTAAACGCAGAGTATTCAGAATTCATACAACTCTCTTATTCCTTCTTCATAAGATCGAAGCTACAGGTCTTTCTAATGGTCTTCGCGGAACTTCTTCCAGAAGGTTTTTTTAAGCCGAAACTTGTAAATCAGGAATTAGAAGATGTACTTTATAGCATGACAAGAAACATCTTGGAGGAAAGAGGATTCAGACCGAGCGGTAGAAACGATATCATGGATGCGATATTGAAGATGGAGCATGACGCCCAAGGGAAAACTACAGGAGGTTCTGCTATAGACATTGACTTTATCACAGCGCAACTATTCTCTATATTATTCGGCGGTTATGAAACAACAGCTTTTTCTATTAGTTACACATTGCACCAGCTCGCTTACCACCTACAAACACAAGAGAAAGTTCAAACAGAAATTGATCTAGTCATGTCTTCCTACAGCGGAAAGCTGACTTACGAAAGCATCACTCAAATGCCATACCTTGAAATGGCTTGGAAGGAGTCCATGAGGCTATTTTCCCCTTTCGCTGGTGTTACCAGAGTGTGCGAGAAGAAATACTCTATTCCTGGGACTGACGTCACTATAGACCCGGGAGTAAAGGTCATATTCCCTTGCCAAGCGATACAGTTAGATCAGGAATACTTTGAGAGTCCAAACGAGTTTCGACCAGAGAGGTTTGCATCGGGTGCTGACGGAAAATTCGGACTAGCTTATCCTGTTTTTGGTGACGGACACAGAAAGTGTTTAGGTACGTAATTATGCCTTATATCTTGGCTCCTTTTGTAAAAACCCGTTACATGCATGGCTCCTGTTACCTACGTTTCTCGATATTTGGCCCCAGTATTATAAGCTCTATTTTATTACCAGTGTAATATAATAACCTACAATCCTATTTTCATTATGACGTTTGCTCAGTTATATATACCTATACTAATCAGGTCTTCTCAGTCCTAAGAAACAATATCGCGGGACGCGGCAGAAAGCGAATCGCACATTAATGTGGATAATGCCGCTACGGGGCGTAATGTAACGTGTCTGCCATGTTTAACGTACCATATCATTTTTTTCCAGGAGTACGTCTAGCAGAGCTAATGGCACTCTCAGCGTTAGCAGTTGTTCTGCACAACTTCTCAGTGGTTCCGGGACCTTCTTCGATATCCCATCCGTTGAAGAAGAACAACCCCATTCTAATTTAAAACGTCGTAGGTGGTCTACCGTTACGGTTTATACCACGGAATTTGCAAAATCCATAGGTTATATTTTAACGATCTCAATAAATGATTTACTCTTTTTTTGCTTAGAAGTAAAATTAGAATAACACCTACAGTGTCGAGGAATGATCATACAGGTGGAATAAGAAGAATATTATTTTATTTTACTGTGATAAATATCTTATCTATGAATGTTATATCAAATTTTTAAAGAAGGCATGTATGTCTGCTTTTTCTAAAACAATCCCTTATGGTGTTTCCTATGTCAAAATTAATGTGTGTTTTATAATAAAATTGATATATTATTTTTATGTACAACTGACCGACATCAAGTGTAACATGTGTACCTACGGTGGAACTGAATAAATGAAATGAAATGAAATTGACTTTCAACTACAAAAATATCTGTTAAAAAACCGTACGCATTTAACAGAATTTTAGTGAGAGACTATGGCACCTTCTAATATAAAGGAAGGGCTTTACTTAGTTCCCCTCAGTAAAATAGATACAAAGGTTATTTGTGTTCAACACCTTTTATGTTGTTTAATAATTATTATGGTGTTTGGATTGTCTATTGCTGCATTATTTATTTATGAATGTATAGTACTCACGACATGAAGGATATGACGCAGGGGCACTGTGAGCGCAGCACGCAGTTCTCTCCGTCGTAGTACTGGAAGGGTGCGCAGGCGCAGGCGTCCGGCGGCTGCACGCCCGGGCACAGCGCGCACGCCGCGGGGGTGGTAGGGGGCGCGGGGGCGGTCGTGCTGGGGGGCGGGGTCGCTACGGACATATTCTACATTAATTACATGGACTTAGAGGACTTTGAACAAGTTAATTTCATTGATTATTTATGACTATTCTGAATTTTATTATTATGTTAATCCATTCATTTTATATTTGTCATTTAAAAATATAAATTTTAATATTGTCTAAATTGTAAAGTTTTGCATGCCTATGTTAGGTAGCATATAACTACACGTATGATACATTTAAGAACTACACTGTTACATATATTCTGGCAAACAAACATCTTCAATCTTTATACAAGTAGGGGAAGGTTCGGTAAAGTGGCCCAGGCGGGAAAAGTTGCCACCTTAGTTTATAAAACCAACCAACTAACGTCATCTATCAACGGCATGTGTAAATAAATCATTGTTCGACGCCATTATTGCTCCAGTCCAGACACGGGCTCGCTTGGTTGACGCGGAAAGTTTTTATTGTGAAAAAAGTTATTTTTGTGGTCTTTGATCTAAGGTAAGTGGTTTAAACATTGTGATAAGTTACTGTGTTCAAAAAAAGTTGCAAAATTATCAATAAATAAATTCAAACGAATTGTCAAACACATCCTTTGTAAAAAGGCTTATTACCAAATATCGGATTATCTAGACGAAAAAAAACTTTGGACGAGCTTTCCTCTTACTCGAAAAGTAACAACTAACAAGGTAAAGGTTTCTTGTCCGCTTCTTTACTTATACTATAATAAAAAATAAAAAAAGTTATCACTTTATTTCCTAATTTTATTTCTATAATTTGAATTTTGTGACGTGTGCAAGAGTCCTAATAAAGGATATAATGCACTTTGATATTTGTGCAATTACATGCAAAGCAAAATATAATCTAATCGACTTACGATAAGGTTCAAAGCAGCCAATCGGCTCCACCTTCATCTCGATGACTTTATGCCACTTCACCGGTATAACTTTGACGTACTGCGCGTGGATGGGTGGGTGGAATTCCACAACGGCTTCTGACTCGCCGTCGGTGTTGGCAGGGAATATCCTGGATGATAGAAGGGATTAACTTGTAATTTGGTGATGTTTAATCAGAAAGAAGAAATAAAATACATACAGATACGCGCTATGTTATTGCGTTTCGGTCTTTAAACCTAACGATAAAAAGAATAACCTTTACCTTTCTTTCGCATCCTTATCCAAGACCGTATTGAAGTGTTCCAAGGAGGACGTGAACAAGACCTTATAGGCAGTGACCCAGCCTTTCTCTCCGCCTTTCGTCTTGATGCCCGTGATGTTGCGCGGTGACGTGAAGTTGAACTAAAAACAGAAAATTTTTCATGAATGACAGTCTCAGAGAGATTTTTCTATGTCGTATCTACTCGACAGCGACAACGTTAACTTCGATTTAGTATATTTCATTATTGTTAATTTATTCTTTGATAATAAATGGCTATAATAATAATGCCTTTACACAGCATGGTAAGTAAAGTACTCAAAGCGTGCTGCGCTCTGTACCGACATACCATCTCAGTGCGAGCGAAGCTAGTCGCAAAATGACACAGCATGGCGTGCGAGCGGCGGCGGAGCTCTGTACCGACATACCATCTCAGTGCGAGCGAAGCTAGTCGCAAAATGACACAGCATGGCGTGCGAGCGGCGGCGGAGCTCTGTACCGACATACCATCTCAGTGCGAGCGAAGCTAGTCGCAAAATGACACAGCATGGCGTGCGAGCGGCGGCGGAGCTCTGTACCGACATACCATCTCAGTGCGAGCGAAGCTAGTCGCAAAATGACACAGCATGGCGTGCGAGCGGCGGCGGAGCTCTGTACCGACATACCATCTCAGTGCGAGCGAAGCTAGTCGCAAAATGACACAGCATGGCGTGCGAGCGGCGGCGGAGCTCTGTACCGACATACCATCTCAGTGCGAGCGAAGCTAGTCGCAAAATGACACAGCATGGCGTGCGAGCGGCGGCGAAGCGAGCCGCTCTGTGTGTATCAGCACTGGTATGATGTGCCAGTGTGGAGAACAAAGCGAGCTACACACTTTCAAACTACTCTCTAGCAGGCGTAATAGTTGGGACTATGGGCGAGTCCCTTATACTGCCTAGGCGATGTTTTAATTTTGAGATTAATCCTTAATCTCTTTATTTCTTCGTATTCTCTCTATATATTCAAAGATACCGTACCATGACCCACTCGCCCGGCGTGCTGTAGAGCGGCTGCCACGCGTGCTCCGCGTGCAGCGAGAGGAACTGCTTCTCCGCCAGGTTGGAGCTCACGCTGATGCTGTCCAGGGGCAGGTCTGCGGCGATGCCGAGCGGTTCTGTGCATTGGAGGGGCTCCAGCTGGGGGAATAATGGGAATATCTGTTATGGGCTAGAAAGACTGTATAAAATTGTATTTTTTTATTCTGCTACTGAATTATAGAATTACCGTGGAAATTCGACTGAGGAGGACCTCAATTATTAACCTACTGGCATAATTCATGTTACCCTCCTACAGTTGAGATACCTGTAGAAAAATCAAATAGCAGTTTGAGACTTCTGTATGAGCACTACCTCCTTATGAATACTTACAGTAACAAGCTCCGTGGTACTGAACACCTCTTCAGCCTCAGTAGTGGTCGGCACGCGGCACCCGATCAGTTCCATGCGAACTGAGATCTCGTCGTGCCAGCTGAGCGGGTGGATGCGCACGAACTTGGCTTCAATTGGCGGCACGAACATCTGCTTGGTCGCCACGTTGGCGGCTAATGGACCTTGGAATATCTGAAATATTTCAAATATTATTTTTATTATAAATATAACCAGCCAAGTGCGAGTCGGGCTCGCACACGAAGAGTTCCGTACAATTATCTATAAAAACAAGGAAAACAAATTACGTTTATTTTATGGGAGCCCACTTAAATATTTATGTTATTCTGTTTTTTTTTGTATTTGTTGTAATAAAGAACAGAAAGAAATCATCTGTGAAAACTTCAACTATCTAACTATCAAAAAATCACGGTTCATGAGATAGTGTTATTTTCTTTGAGAGAGAAGACAATAACGCCTTTTCACGCGTTATTTATAACACCCGTAATAACGCTGATAACGCGCGTTACATAATGTGCTAAATAGCATGGTAACGTTGCAGCAGTTTCCTTCTATATGCTGCAATCATCAATCCGCATGCCAAGTGTGGTAAAACCATTGGCGGAGGGAGGCATGTTCACCAGTGGACATACGTGTGCTGATGAATGTGGCTTTAGACTCAGACCTACCTTAGGCTTTCTACCTTCCTCCACCCTATGGAACATCACGCCATCATCTCCATACAACACCTCGTAGGTGGTGACGTATTGGTCGAAGAGAGGACTGCCTTGGAGTATGACGCCGTAGATAGGCTCTTTGGATGCCAGTTCCACTTGGATGTACTGATTCATGTCGTGGGTGCTTGGGTTCCAGCTGCCAGCTGATGGCGGAAACAGTAGTTCCCATTAGTTTAGTAAATTTGTTAATGCTACAAATAAAGATTTTCTATTTCTAAATGATTATAAAATACAAAAATGATTTATTTGCCACCATACAGGTTAAATTAAGGATTTTTTAACAATATACACAAGAACAAATTACTCCATTGTGTGCCCACAAGTTGGAAGCTTGGAATCAAGAGTTTTGCATTTTGATTTTACATTACAACCCTTGTCACAAGACAAGTGTTCTACATGAAAGTAAACGACAGAGTCTAATGTAACCAGTTCCAATTTTGGCCATTTCACGTAACTCTAGAGCCTTGTTTAAGGTACGACCGCACTGAACTGCACAGTAGCACGTTTGTATTAAATCACAAGAGGACCTTTCCTGCTTCGCAAGGTTTTAATACGGATCCCTAACTTTTTTGAAAATATAATGTAGCCTAGGTTCACCGACGATAGTGTAGCTTCATAACGGTGTAAGAATTTTTCAAATCGGCCCAGTAGTTTCGGAGCCTATTAATTACAAACAAAAAATCAAACCTTTCCTCTTTATAATATTAATATAGATATGAGATAGCACGCACTACGCGTCAGTCAATTCTGATAAAAATGCACGTCTCTTTTGGTGAGTTGATCAAATTTTACGGACAGTGCCGCGCCCCGCAGTTCTACTGACATGTATTGCGTTTGCCCTTTACAAACTTAATCTCTTGTAAATGAATATGGAATGCTCTCCCTCTGGACATCAGATGTGCAAAATCACTCCCTATCTTCAAAAAACTGCTGCATCAGCATTATTCATCCATATAAAATATTGATAGCCTTATCTTATGTCTATGTAAGTTTATTATAATGTTTGTTATGTAGGTATTTAGTGTATTTGTTATCAATTATTTATTAAAGTGCCACCGTCTATATTGTTCGTTCATGTCCAGTCCATCCCAAGGTTGCCTGGAAGAGATCGCTCTCAGCGATAAGGCCGCCCTTTATACCTTTATTCTAAGTTTTTATCTCTGTATTATTTTCTGTTTTGTGTGGTGTAATAAAGTGTTATCTATCTATCTATCTATGAAAATCTTTTGGGTAGAGTATTTTTAGTAGGTATGTACTTTGGTGTGTCATCATGACGATATTTTACAATTTCGGATGAAAACACATTACTTATGT
This sequence comes from Eupithecia abbreviata, assembly GCA_943735965.1. Classification (NCBI taxonomy): domain Eukaryota; kingdom Metazoa; phylum Arthropoda; class Insecta; order Lepidoptera; family Geometridae; genus Eupithecia; species Eupithecia abbreviata. Next base: position 12,438,273 of record OX030978.1, read on the forward strand.
AATCCGTCGCATATCTGCAGCAGTCGGAAATGACTTGTAGAGATAATAAATTTGTTCTTGAGTATCAACCCTTTAATCCGGATTTTAGTAAATATTTTACCAGTGGTGTCTAAGGGATGTCCATTAAGTTGTGCGTACTGGGGCTCAAATAAGGCGCTGGCCACAGAGCTAGCACTGAACGCTGAGTCGGGCAGCGGGTCGTCTCCCCACATCAGCTCGTAGTATCTGTGGATTAAATTATCATCATCATCATCAGCCTATAGCAGTCCACTGCTGGACATAGGCCTCCCTCAATGAGCGCCATAGCGCCCTGTTTTCAGCTTGCCGCATCCAGCATCTACCTGTAGTCTTCGCAGGTCGTCATCCCACCTGGTCGGCGGGCGTCTTACACTACGTTTACCGAGTCGTGGTCTCCACTCAAGAACACGTTTGCCCATAGGCGAGCTTAACCCTAACAAAGAGTTTTCTTACAGCAAACCTTAGGTTTATATGAAACAAAACTGAAACTAAATTTAATGTTATTTCAAACACACTGTATGAAAAAACATTAAATTTAGTCGTTGTTTTAGCGTCGGGAGTTAACAAAAGACTCGCACTTTAAAATGTATCTCTAGGTAATAGTACTTACTCCTCAGGGTGGCACTCAGGCGGCGGAGTGACGGTGGTCCTAATCACTATGATTTCCTCTCTGCCTTCTTCAAGGTAGGGGAGCACCGACATCTGTATGGAATCTTCCCGAATAGTGGTTGGTTTCTGTCGAGAGATTTGTGTTTTAAGCTTTGGTAGCTTTATAAAGCTACCTAGTTATTTGTTTATTTATTTAATTTGAGCCTTTATTGTCCCACGGCTGGGCAAAGGCCTCCCTTTTCTCCTTCCACTCCTTACGATCCAACGCTGCAACAGGCAATGATGGAAGATGTGCCTCAAGCTCGTCACGCCATCTCATCCTGGGCCTTCCACGTCGCCTCTTAGCGTTGGGTGGGCTCCACTCTGTGGTGGTCTTTGCCCACAAGTCGCTGGAAATACGGCAGACGTGTCCGGCCCAGTTCCACTTCAGACTTCCGGCGGTCTGACCAACGTCAACGATGCGTGTTTTGGAGCGTACTTATTTGTAGACAAGAAAATTAACTAAGAAGGCATGTCTGTCTGCTTTTTATTCGGACAATCTCCTATGGTGTTTCCTATGTCAAAAATGTGTGTGTTATAGAATAAAAAAATTATTTAACTTTCAAAATCTATTGAACTTAACGACATCAAGTGTAACAGTATATTGTACCTACTGTGGAAATAAATAAACAAACAATTATTTTGACTTGTGGGTAGATCCTGGTTAGGTACTGACGTCACAGCCATACGCTGTGACGTCAGTACCTAACCAGACTTACGTGGGTAGTGTTCGTATGAACTACGTTGTTCGGGAGGTGTTCTATGCAATGGAAACGTAGGAGAAAATAAAACAAGAGGTACGCGATAAATACCCGATAAATATATTTTTTCTGGCTTTGACGCACTATTCATAGAAACTTGACTTACCTGGGTAGTGGTCGGGGTTGTGTTCGGTATGAACTCCGTGGTCCGGGGAGTGTTGATGACTCTTGGGATGACCAGAGACTGGTGGGTGGGTCCTGGGAAGGGTATGGGTGACACACACTCGGAGGCATCGCAGTGGAAAGCGTTGTCAAGGCATTGGCAGTGGAGACAGCCGTCTATCACCACTCCACCGGGCTGTAAAATTACATATTGCATTATTTATTTATTTTTACCTTGGGGCTGTGTGAATTATCCGGCAATATTTATTTATTTATCGCGTACAGGAAATTCGTCCTGTACTGGCCCGTAGATACTTTGCGTTGAGCGTAGCGGAAAGGTACACAAAAAGAGTTTGTTTACTACAAATTAAACTGACGATAAATGTAGCTTATTTAATTGAAAATTTCATCAACCTAAAATAATTCAATCATTTAATAATATGGAAATCGAACAGAAGGGCAAACAAATAATTACTATGATGATTATCTATATTCCATCTGCTGCGGTCGAATACAAGTGATATATACATATTTAAAGACTTACGATAAATTTGTAGAGAAGTGAAAAAAGTGCGTAATATGAAGGTTGGATTTGATTGTGCCATTTCCACGTAATTCGAAGTGAAAAGTCGCGCTTTTCACTCGGGTCAAAACCACCCATTATAACTCGTTTGATCATCCTGATTGGTTTAACAACCTCGTCTTTAATGGAGTGGTTTGGTACATTGTTAAAAAAATAATATATATAGTATAAAACAAAGTCGCTTCCCGCTGTCTGTATGTCCCTATATATGCTTAGATCTTTAAAACTACGCATCGGATTTTGATGCGGCTTTTTCTAATGGATAGAGTGATTCATGAGGAAGTTTTATAAAACATTGAACACATATATTTCCACGCGGGCGAAGCTAGTATACTATAAGAATAAGAATATATTTATTTATCGTAAAATTGTGTAAAACCTCCATAGCAAAGGTCTTAAAATCTACCATTCAATGAACTTACCTTGACAATCTTATCATCAACTTCTGACAAACAAGTGCAGTCCTTCCTTGGTACGCAAGTCTTCTCGTCGCGCCAGAACGAGCCGAAGTCGCATTTTATGTGAGCCACGGCAATGTCGATGCAGCCTCGCATGCATTTCTAAAAGCAATAAATAATGATACACTAAAATGACACACGAACATGACGACACTTTATACTGCACGCTGTAGGAAGTGCCCGACCCAAGTCGAGTAGATAAGATGGTCGCCAACTCGAACCATCCCAAGGTATTCACTTTTAAGTCACTTTTAAGTAATTAAGCTTTTAAGCTATAATCTTTGTTACAAATGAAATTCACATAAGAAAATCATTTTAGATACCTACTCTAGCTACCTCATTTAAAATGCAGGTTCTAATTAGGGAGAAAGTGTCCCATATACATTTTTAGAGTTATTTTAGAACATTCCGTCGTCCTAAAAAAACGACGGGGAATTGGATATTTTTTCGACGACCGGGCGTCGAAAAATTATCCAAATTTTTTTCTATCATATTTACTTCTTGCATTATCTACCTACAGACTTGCATTTTGAAATATAAATAATTTGAAATAATATGAACATATTCTAATTAAGGAGAAAGCAAGGGTAATAAAAAAAAATAGGCAATTTTAATTCTATCGTGTGCACTAACCAAGCTATCAGTCTAATGTCACGAGTGAAAATTAGAGGAATTTTAAGCCGAGGAGTAAACTGAGGAGTAAACTAACGTATTTTGATCGGGCATTGGGGTTCGTGGGTCGTCGCGATCGTAGGTGTAGTGGGGGTCATAGGGGTCGTAGGTGTAGTGGGAGTCGTAGGGGTCAATAGTGAACCCTAAGAGGGGGGAGCTTACCTCGCCAGCGCAAAGACCCCGGTTCATAACAGTCTTCTTGAAGTGATCGCAGAGCTTGTCGCAAGGGTACGTGCAGTCCGAGTACATCTGGCCATGGGGGCATCGGGGTGCGTGGGTCGTCGCGATCGTTGGTGTACTGAGGGTCGTAGGTGTAGTGGGGGTCGTAGGGTTCGTCGGTGTACTGGGGATCGGAGGTGTAGTGGGGGTCGTAGGTGTCGTGGGTGTCGTGGGGGTCGTAGGTGTAGTGGGGGTAGATTCGGTAGTTTGTTCATGCGTTGTTGATGTAGTTTCTGAAAAATTTCAATGATTACCTACTTTAAAATTTTGTGAATGGATATTTGACGTGACTTTGCCAGTTTTAATCGCTGTGTATATTTGTGCAAGAAATAAAGACATAGCGTTTGAAAACAATACAATAAAATCCAACTCGAAAACGAATCCGATGAATTAGCCGCGGGCCTCGAACGGTATAGTTACGCCACTGGTGCAAACGTAGCTGTCCTTAATAGAATGTATGTATATGATATTGTTTATTTCCGCCGTAGGTACACATGTTACACTATTACAATATTAATTTATAACACACACTAATTTTGACACAGGAAACACCATAAGGGATTGTGTTAAGAAAAAGAAGACAGACAAGCCTTCTTAAAAAATGTAATAAAAATATTCATAGAATTTTTTCACAGTAAACTAAATAATAAATTAGTAAAATAGAATAGGCTCGATATATGAAGATAGGCGGCGTCGAGGCAGACCACCTGACCGATGGTCAGACATTGTGGGGCTGTAGGGAAGCTGTAGATCCAACTGGCACAGGACCGCCAGGGGTGGCGAGATAAGGATGAGGCCTATACTCAACAGTGGGAGTTACCTGCTGATTAGACAGATAGTATATGCTATATAGATAGTACCTGTAGTGTTGCCACATTCAGGACGCACGAGCAGCACGGCGGCGGGCCAGTCGCAGACCAGTGTGCGGGGGTTGAAGAGAGTTCCAACACCACACTGGGTCTCCTTGGCTGCCTCCCCGTCGCACTGGATGAACTTGCTGCAGTCGGTTGGGTGGGGGGCTGGTACGGTGGAGTTCTCGCAGGGATTTGGGGCTGGGGGGATAAAATATTTTATTAAAAAGGCTTATTACTAAATATCAGATTATCTAGACGATAAAATAGCTTGCAACGAGTTTTGCTCCAACTCAAAATCCTTGTTAGATCAAAGTGATCACTTTCTTTTCTAGTTTAACTGAGGTATGCAATAGATAAGAAAATCAAATGTATTAGACACATAAGTTATATCAACTAGTGGTTTCTTGTTCACTTCTTCCTACTGGTGGACAAAAAATTTAAGCGAACATTAAAATAATGTTATTTGATAATAATGAATAGTATAAAATATGACTTGTCTAGTTGCTTATTTATAAGCCTAAAGCCTCTAGAAATAAAAACTTTTGATTTAGATTTTTTGATTTTATTATAATTAAGTATTAACACTTTGACTGCAATTTTTTTCGACGACTGCGATCTTTTTTTTAACCTAGCAGCGGTTGTTTTGCGCCGCACATGCGTTTCATTCGAAAAATATTACGGCTGTGCTGAGTCACAAAGACCTGTATTTTCTCAGCCGCTGCGCTAGTATGGATTTACGCATATTAGTCACTTGTAGAAAACACATACCGTGTTATTTCAGCACTCAAAGTGTTAATACAACGGGTATTTATCGTTTCAACAGATTTACACACTGTCGTGGTCACGGGATGACTGTTGAAATGTCGGGAAAGTGAATAAACGCGATAAATACCCGTTGTATCAGTGCTTATAGTCGTAATAATGTGCTTTACGTATTAATCTTAAAGAATTTACCTTCACATTGGCAATACACCCTTATCTCAAAGTCAGGGCAGACGGCCGTCTTCTCGCGACATACTAGTCCCCGTTCCAGACTGCACTCGACATCGACTCCTGTTTCCTTGGGAGATTTGTGGTCTCCTACAGTCCGGCATTCGATGCTTGTCATCTGTTCCACTTTACACATTGGTGAACCGATGTGCTGGAAAAAATGAATTTAGAAATCGTTATTACCTCATTATAACTGCCCACAACTGGACATAAGCCTGAGGGTTGCATGGTTGTTGATCAGCATCATCATCATCAGCCTATAGTAGTCCGCAGCTGGACATAGTCCTAGACTAATATGCGCCATAGCGCCCTATCTTCAGCTTGCCGCATCCAGCATTTGCCTGTCGTCCTTCGCAGGTCGTCATCCCACCTAGCCGGAGGGCGCGGCGTCCTAAACTACGTTTGCGGAGTCGCGGTCTCCATTCAAGAACACGTTTACCCCAGCGGTTGTTTTCGCGAGGTATGGCCGGCCCATCTACAGTCAGCATACTGGCAGGTAAATTGTGATAAGATTTTTAGAAAGCTGAATCTTACTTTCCTTCTTTGTAAAAGAGTTTTAAGGTGGTTTAAGTGATGGTTCGCCTGAGACGCAGATTGTACATTCGATTAAGTATTAACTGATTAGTTAATTAAAAACTACAGCAATACTGAACCATGCTTTCTGTTTGGTGCAATCGGCCATAACCTTATCCTGCCTTTGAGCGCTGGGAGGTGCGACACAGTTTTCAACTTATGCGCTTTCCAGTGTTCCGTTGAATTTTAGTTGTCTTTGTTTATTATAAATAAATAAATTGAATTGATTCCTGTTATGGGATCGAACGAGCAACCACAGTTGCGTTTGCGATTAACCACTGCAGACCCTATTCGTATGTTCTGTGCTTGGTCGAATAAATGTCTCTCTATCTCTATCTATCTCTTTCTCTATGCCTATTTCGCACTTACCAGTTCATTAGCCTGGGGCAGTGGTTCCACCTCGAGATGACCTCCATTCGAAGCTACTTCTGGCGCCCCACGGCTGAGCCACGGGGACCAGCCCGCGGCACACTTCAGACCCTGGTCGTTGGGGTGAGGCGTGGTCTCCAGAACATCTGGAGGAGTCTGGAAAAGAAAGTCGGCTTTCATTTGTTTCAACCATCGATAGAAGATCACAACAAAGAACCCCCATATCATTAGTCTTACTTTGACCACGATTCAACCTCCACTCAAACTCCAAACGCCTGTTATATAGACCTGTGACATTAATTCCTATTATATCAAAAATATTTGTTAAGTTATTTTGACAAGACTACAATCATTTACCATCTCTCATGAAATATTAAAATCCGAACAATTTGGTTTTAGGAAAAACAGCACCACTCCGCTGGCTTGCTTTAATTTAGTGAAACTAATAACAGACGCAATCAATGACAAAGTCCCTGTTGTGGGGCTGTTCCTTGACATGTCCAAGGCGTTTGATTTTGTCGACCACAAAACACTACTTTTCAAATTAGAAAAGTATGGAATCAGAGGGAAGGCAACGAGTGGTTGCAAAGCTACCTGGAAAGTCGTCTACAATGCGTTGAGATAGCAAAAACTGTAAAATCTAGAAAAACTTCAGTAAGATCAGCTTTCAAGACTTGCAACTACGGCGTTCCACAGGGAAGCGTGCTTGGACCTTTCTTATTCCTTATCTATATAAATGATCTCTCTAACATAACTAAGTAAATTATTTGCCGATGACACTACTATAATTATAAGAGAACAAAATAAACTGACGTTCGAAATAGAAATCAATCTAGCACTTAGTAAGACAATTGAATGGTTAAATCAGAATAATCTTAATATTAATCTAAATAAAACTAGCGTAATTCAATTTGGGACATACAAACAAATGAAAGAGATTATCACTATTAATTATGACCAGGTACATATAGCGGAAGTCGAAACGGTGAAATTTCTGGGAATCATTCTAGATCAACATATGAATTGGAAGGCACATATTGAACAAGTGTGTACAAAAATAGATAAGTTTGTTTACGCAATAAAGTGCCTGCGTCTTCGCGTATCTATTGAAGCGGCTCTCACTGCGTATCATTGCTACGTTTCTTCAACGCTGGCATATGCCCTTATTATGTGGGGTAACTCAGTAGACTTTATCAAAGCGTTTAAAGTACAGAAAAAATCCGTCCGGGCTATCTGTGGACTTTGGAGTACGGATAGCTGCAAGCCTTTATTTAAGAGGTTCAAGATCCTCCCGTTACCTTGCATGTACATCAGGGACATCTGTGTCTTTATCAAGCAATACCCGCAGTATTTTAAAACGCACGCAGAAGTCTTGACTAGACATACAAGACACATAAATAGATTATACGTCCCGCATTGTCGGCTAGAACTTGTTAAACGTAACTCCTACTATTATGCCATTACTATCTACAATAAATTACCAAAAAGTTTAAAAGATTTGCCATTAAATATATTTAAAACCAAATAAAAAAACTGGTTATTAGAAAACTGTTTTTATGATGTCAAAGAATATTTGAATTTTAAAACTAATTGACATATGTACTTGTTTGACTAATTTATTTTAATTTTATTGCTTTATATACTATTTTTTCTTTCTATTTAAATCTGTATAATTTTTCATTAGATATTGGTTAAGATTTTGTATGATATTTTTATTGACATTAGAGACATTAACGATTTTGCACACATGAGTAGGTAGTTTGTATCTGGACATATTTAGAATTAAGACCTTTTATACATACATTCATGCAAATAAAGATTATGATATGATTACGCGTTTCGGTATGCTTGATCGTAAAAAAATTCCTTCACTCGAACTAAACTTCGACAATATTCTCATATAAATGAAGAAATGAACTGCCATCTCAATTTACATAGCGACCTACCTTGAATTCTCCTCAAAAGAACTGTTGTTATTTATAATTACTTTTATTATGTACAATTTATTCAGCAATGAGACTTGTTCATGTTAATTAGAGGAAAAGAGCCTTCTCTAAGTAATATGAACGAGCATATTAGTGAAGAGGATGAAAGTCAATCAATAGTTGATTAATTACTAAAAAATCCAATATAAAAGTCGGTACAAAGGCGTAGGTATAATATAATAGAGATAAAAACATAAAATAACACAAACGTAACACATATTACAACAAAACATAAATTAGAAGGTAGATTTCAACGTAACATAAACAAGTTAATAAACACACGGCACAAAGGCGAAGATAATATATAAAAGAGATACAAACATAAAATTACAGAAACTGAACAACACATAAATAAGAAGGTAAGTTTCAACGTAACATAAACAAGTTAATAAACGGTAAATCACTAAACATTAAAATAGGTACACAAAAGTAAAGTATTAAATTATCCAAACACAATAAACAAAGACACACACAAATATCTTACCCACACCGCCGATATTGCAAAAGGGTAGTCGCCACCACCCCTGATAAAGCCATGGTATGCAGACATCCATTTTGGGAGTCCAAATGTCGTCATTGGCACATTCGTAGTTATAAAAGGTCCACTTTTTATAATTGGAAGCACATTAGTGATAGTTGGATATTCACTAGTCTTTATTGCGGATCCGCTAGTCTTTATTGCGGATCCGCTAGTCTTCGCTGGGTACCCGCTAGTCATCATTGAGTATCCACTAGTCATCTTTGGGGATCTGCTAGTCATTATTGGGAACCTGCTAGTCATCATTGAGTATCCACTAGTCATCTTTGGGGATGTGCTAATCATTGGGACCCCGCTAGTTATCATTGGGTATCCACTAGTCATCTTTGGGTATCTGCTAGTCATCATTGGAGACCCAATAGTGATCATTGAGGAGCTACTAGTCATAATTGAGGATCCACTTGTTACTATTGGAAGCACTTTAGGGATATCTGGGGTCACAGTATTCTTTATTGGAGTTGCGCTAGTCATAATTGAGGATCCACTTGTTACTATTGGAAGCACATTAGGGATATCTGGGGTCACGATATTCTTTATTGGAGTTGCGCTAGTCATTATCGGAGAAACAATGGTGATCACTGGGTATGTACTTGTTACCGATTTGGCACCACTAGTTCTGGATCCCCTAGTCATCATTGAGGGTCTGCCAGTCATCATTGGAGACTCATTAGTGATCACTGAGGACCCGAAAGTCATCATAGCAGACTCAGTTGTGACCTCTGGTGACTCAATTGAGATCACAAGGAACCTGTTTGTCGTTGTTGTTGTCATTATTCGAGTTCCCCTATTCTTTATTGGGGTTTCGCTTGTAATCGTTGAGTTCGCACTGGTCAATATTCGAGTCAAACCGGTGATAAATGTAGACCTTTTTGATATTTTATACCTAGTTGATCCAATAGTCTCAATCAAGGATGCACTACCTAGTAATGCAGCACTGCTAAAACGACTTCTATGCTCACTAACCGTCATTTTAGCGTTGCTAGTGGTCATTGAAGATGCATCGTCTAATATTGTTGAACTAGTCATGATTTTGGTCTCACGCATCATCATTGGCGTTTCACTTGTAATAAGTAGAGATCCACTTGTCATTATTTGAGATTGACTAGTCATTAATTGAGATCCACTAGTCACTATTTGTGATTCACTAGTCATTACTTGAGGTTCACTAGTCATTATTTGAGATTCACTAGTCATTAGAGATTCACTAGAGTACGTCCGAGGTTCACTAGTCATCATTTTAATCCCTCTAGAAGTAAACCCCGTTGTTGCTGGAGAATCACGATTCATCTGATATCTACTTGCCACCATCAGTGGAGGTTCACTAGTCATCAAACGACTTGTCATCAGTGGAGATTCACTAGTCAGTGATGGATAATGACTATGCTGTATTTTGATAGAATCCTGTAAACAGATGTTTGGTTGCCCGCCATTGAGATGTTACGCGGTACCAGGTTTTTAAAATTATTTATTAGTTCTTCTAATAGGCTGGACAATAAAGGCGCTTCGCTGTGTTTATATAATATAACATATTGTCAATGTCTAGCAATAGTATATGTTGGTGTGAGTGTTTATTGTTTAAAGTATTGTTTTTTAAACTGTGACCTTCGTTTGTAAAGTGTACGTGTTGGGTAATTTTCGAATTACCGCCTACTAGAATTCTCAAAATTATGTTGGGTGAATTGACGCTTTGGAATGTATATTCATAAATAATCAAGGCTGCTGTAAAGTGGACAAGGTGGTTTTATTGATATTTTAATGGTTTACGTATTTTGTAGGAGAGAGGACAGTCTTCACTGACTGACTGAATTTTTACCATAACATATAATTACTTACAGAGGCACAAGGCTGTCCGGTACAAATTCTCTGGTGTTTAGAGCACCGACAAGTGTGACATTCGTCCTGCTCTAACACCTCGCCTTCAGCTATCTCCGTCCCGTTCTCGAGCGTCATGCAAATAGGCTTGCATTTGGCGATGGGTACGCAAACGGTCGTGGATCTGTTTTTGTACACTTCACCAACAGGACAGGCTTTCTTTGGTTTGCAACCTGATGATAAATTATTTGATGAAAATCAAAAGTGACACAGATATTTGAAAACTAATATTTAATTAATCAGACCACTTAAAATTGCTTTTAGAACAATGGCAGTAAATATTGTTTTGATATTATTCTTTTATCTTAACATCCTAAACCAGAATAGTTAATTATTACAGGCTCCATTTATTTACTTATTATAATAGAACCTATGCATTTCTTCCTTCTTTCCCTGTGAGTCGAGATCCCCTTTGGGGTACTGAGACTCTCCAAGTGTCAAAATGTATCAGCCTGAAGCTGGTAAATATCTGTCGCAGCGCATCAGCATTGCCACGAGGTAAACGCTCACAGTGGCATTGATACAGATAATTGAAGGACTGAATTGCAGACCTACCTTCGACACAAGTATCATACTCGCAGTTGGGCTTTATCTCGCTGTAGTAGAGCACATTATCGCACGTCTCGACCGGGCAGGCAGACACGCAAGGGTCGTAGTTGGAACACTCCTCGTCGCATTGCATTGCTAGAAACAAAAAAAAATATAAATTTCAATGTGTTTAATAAACCAGGTTAGTTTTAGTTCATTTGACGACTTAATTACCGCGACCTGCGTGGTAAAACAATGATGCTTTTACAAAAACAAGCTTGGAAAGACTCATCATCATCAACCTATAATAGTCCACAGCTGGGCATAGGACTCCTCTAATGATCGCCACAGCACCCTGAAACACTTCAAAGGTGGAAGTTGTTCTGTTCTCGGAATTGACATCAGCTACCTACCTCGAGTTCCGGGTGTTCTGGTTGTTCTTATCATCATCTATGTAAGTATAATAAAAAATATCTATACTACTGAACGGGAAAATATACATCTTCAGACTTACAGATGTAAAATTCTAATTTAACGCGGGTGAAACAGCTAGTTTATTATATTTTCTTTCATTTTTTATACTACATTTACTTACGACATAAGTCTTGCGTCCTCCACTTGACCGCGACCCCCCTCCGCGCGCACGCATGCGCGTACTCCGCGAGCGCTGCGCAGGCGCACTGACAGTCCCCGCCGGAGTCGCACGCGCACGCGTCTCGCTCGCACCGGTCAACGTACGGGCCGGCCGGGACTTCCCCGTGGCAGAGCGTGAAGGGGTAACGTTTGAGGGCGCCGCAGGTGGTCGCGGCCCATTCCTTGCGTTCAGGGCGTTGTTTGCAGTGGTCCTGTTGATACGAGAAATAAAGTGCCATGCACAATAAAACATTCGAGATTAAAAGAGATAGATAGACAGAAAACACTTTATTAAAAAAATAAAAATAAACTTTATTGCATAAAAAGGACATGACACCTATTTAGGGCTCCCATTACCAATATATGTAAATTACTTTAAGAATAACTTGTGGTTTGTTAGTGAGTGCTTCCCTTCCTTCTTGTACAGAAATAAACAATAGAATAAAGGAAATATAAAGGGAGGCCTTATCGCAGAGAGCGATCTCTTTTAGGCAACCTTAGGATGGACTGGACATGAAGGAACAATATAGACGGTGGTATTTTTTTTATAAATATAGATAAAAAAAGAAAACAAATGCACTACATACCATAATACATAAATTACAAACATTATATAATCAACTTACATAGACATAAGATAAGGCAATGAATCTTTTCATACGGATAAATAATGCTGATGCAGCAGTTTTTTGAAGATAGGGAGTGCGAGAAACAGATTTTGCCCATCAGTGAGACACTAAAGTAAAACATCAAAATCAAACAAAGACGTCCTTTTGTTTAATTATTTGATTGTGGTTTCTATTTACGAAGATGTATTTGTAAGTTATGATGTAACTTACAATGATCCGTTGTGGTTTAGGACAGGTCGGCTTCAGTTTCCAGGAGTCTGCGAAGATGAGAGGCGACGACTCCGCCAGCCCGCCGCCAGAGGGCGTTTGGAAGTCGTCGCGCATGTCGCCGTTGTAGTTACCGCAGAGACCTTTCACCTGTTACCGATTAAAAACATTTTGATCATTACTGTTTATTGTATTTATTGCGAAATTGGCAGGAAACGCATCGTCCCAAATTAAATAACTTCATAAATGCATTTATTTTGTTTTTTAGTGTCAATACTGCTTATACTGTTTGTAAATATATACAA